>JAJSOF020000029.1:3947500-4565000 GCA_025594305.2 Periplaneta americana
TGCGAAATAGCGACTGGAAGGCTATTACCGGAAGTTATAAACGCTGCTCATCTCACGTGAATTTCACCTTCATGGCCATACACATAGATCGCCCAGCTATGGTCGATAAATATGAAATTCCCTGTGTCATACGCAATAAAATAAGCAATAATAACCACCGATACAAATCAAATTCACCACATGGTAAAACAAAACTGTGTAAAGACACGACAAGAATCCATGTATTCATGTCATAATCACGTCTAAGTGAAAGATCCGTTACATTCCTACAATTTTTCGTATTGACATTACTGTCCATTTGCACTTGGCGACAGTCGATTATTTTTATCTGGTCGCTGTAATATTGTTTCATGTTGCTACTTGGAAGAGTGAAACAAAGCAACAGTTCAGAAAAGGAAACGCCAAAAATAAATGTGAAACAAAAGAATATATAGGATATTTCAAGGACTTGTGGTTGGTTTCAGGAAAATGTAGATGAATTAACTTCAAAGGATATATACATAGAAACGAAAATAAGTTTGTAAATTGAACTAATTTGATTGTATATGTTTGTATAGTTTGGCTGATGAATTGTATATGCTTTTAAAATGAATACTAGTCTGTGTAGCTCTACTGATGAATTGTTTATGATTATAAATTGAATTAATCTACTTGATATTTATTGCACAAATTTGTATAGCGTAATGAAAGTATGCTACTTTCTATTGTATATATTTGTATAGTTTTGGCCGGTGAATTGTATATGCTTTAAATTGAATAGCTATCTATATAGCTCTGTTGATAAATTGTTTGTGTTTGTAATTTGAAGTAGTTTGCTTGATATGTATTATCAATTTCTGTATATCACAACTGGTTGAATTGTTTATGCCTTAAATTTAATTAACTTATTTGTTTTGTATTATACATATAGCTCAACTGATGAAATGTTTATGATTATAAATTGAATTAATCTACTTGATATTTATTGCACAGATTTGTATAGCTTAATGAAAGTATGCTTGTAAATTGAATCAATCTGCTTACTTTGTATTGTATATATTTGTATACTTTTGCCGATGAAGTTTTTGTGCTTTAAATTGAATAGTGATCTGTATAGCTCTATTTATAAATTGTTTGTGTTTGTAATTTGAAGTAGTTTGCATGATATGTATTATCAATTTCTGAATATCACAACTGTTTGAATTGTTTATGCCTTAAATTTAATTAACTTACTTGTTTTGTATTATACATATAGCTCAACCGATGAATGATGGTAAATTTAATAATCTGATTGGCTATGTATTGTATACTTTTAGTAGAGCCATCGATATAGCTCAGTCGGCAGACTCGCTGGGCTGCTGATCCGGAGCTGCGTTCGGGCTTGGGTTGGATCCCCCTTTGGTTCATTCAATGGTTTCTTCCGAGGTTTTCCCCAGCCGTGGGACTGAAGCCGGATGGTCTATGGCGAGTCCTCGGCATCAATCCCTTTGAGTTGATTACCTGGTTGGGTTTTTCCGAGGTGTTCCTCAACCAAAAGGCAAATGCCGGGTAATCTTTTGGCGAATCCTCGGACCTCACCTCATCTCACTACATCTCGCCAAAATATTGTAAAAAATTGCACAAAATTGTAAGAATTGTAGAAAATTACTAAATTGTAAAACTGTAAAAATTTGTAAAAATTGTAATTGTAATATTTTAAAATTTTGACTTGTTCCACACCTTAAAGCTTCATTGCTCATGTAAGATCTATGGAATAAAATAAATGAATGAATGAATTAAAATTATAAACTTAACAACGACCTAAGAACCACAACAAGCAATGAAGAAAACTGAAAACAGGAAAGCAGCAAGCCCAGATAATATGAATATGAAAATTTTTAAGGGGTTAGGTACAGCTTACAGCAGTAAAATTTTGAAAATATTCAACATTTTTTTCCTCCATTACTGTATGTTGTACTATAATGAAAATTAGTATGTGTAATACACTGTCCTTCTGCTATATGAAAGAAATATTTTTACGATTTAAAATAATTATTTACATTTTTTGTTTTTCAAAATCCATTTCACTGTGCAGTGATGAAGCGTTTCCCACATAACTCATAAACTATGCAACATTCTGTGATGAAATTTTTGTGTGTATTTATGTATGTCATATCTACGATATGATGCAAGACCACACCTTTGGAGTAACGGTCAGCGCGTTTGGCCGCGAAACCGGGTTCGAATCTCGTCGGGACAAGTTACCTGGTTGAGGATTTTTCCGGGGTTTTCCCTCAACCCAATACGAGCAAATGCTGGGTAACTTTCAGTGCTGGACCCCGGACTCATTTCACCGGCATTATCACCTTTATATAATTCAGACGCTAAATAACCTAGATGTTGATACAGCGTCGTAAAATAACCCAAGAAAATTAAAGAAATTCTCTACCTATGATAGATTGTCGGATAAAAAAATTAATTCATTTTAAAAATGGTCAAATATCAGTATTTTCTTCAAACACAAAATAAAAAAAATATATATTGTTTATTAAGGAATGTAATTAAAAGAGCATGGTATTGTAAACACGAGTTTCAGCAATAAAATAAAAGAGAGAGAACATGAAAAAGTTAACAAGTTTATGAGTTATGAGGGAAAAGCTTCATCACTGCACAGTGAACTACCACGATTATGGATTTTGAAAATATATATTCATATGTAAATAATTCTTTTTTAAACCGTAAAAATATTTTTTCATATACCAGAAGGACAGTGTTTTACACATACCAATTTTCATTATTTGACAAGATACAGTAATGGGGGGAAAAATGTTGAGTATTTCCAAAAATTTTACTGCTGTAAGCTGTACCTAACCCCTTAAGTTGGAAAATAATATTGTTGCGTTGGAGAATACTGCATTTAATAAATCTGTTTTGGAAAACATGTAAAATGGCAGAAACTTGGAAAACAAGAGAGATTGTATCGCTATTTAAGATGAGAGGTCGGAAAAAGTACCGGATAATTTATCTACTAAATAAAATGGGAAAATTAAATGGAATAATAATAGATAAATGGCTTAAAAGAATATCCGAAGCACGTTTAGTGGAAGAATAGAGTTGTCCGTTACTGGACGATGTACAACAAATTAATTCATAGTTTTCTGCCTTGAGCAGGTCTTTCACTGCAAACCCAGTATTCGCCAAACATGCCTATTTTCCGCCTTCCTTTTAGTATCCATAAATTGTAACGCTATCTTTTATCAGATAAATTCTTCTCCTCTGAACTTTCCTTCCGTTCACCATTCCTTCCAGTGCATCTTTCAGCCCAATTTCTTTTTCTCTCCACGATCAGTTTCAGTATTATTCTCTCACTCTTTCTTGCACAGATTAATTTCTCATTATGTCTTTCCTTTTCACACGCTTCATTCTTTGTGATAACCTATTTTCAAAACCTTCTAGATTTCACTTCAGGCCAAACGCCATTCAACTGGCCAACAATGCAATGAACCGAATCAGGCCACGGGGTCACATGGGGAAAGAGTCTTCGGCAAATTGGACCAGAAAATTATCGGAAATAAAGCCCTATTTGTACCAATACATGAAACCATTTTCTGTCTTATTGACGAGACTGTTTATCGATTTGCAGCACTGACCCAACGCCATGGACATTGCACTGGAGTAAAATCACCCTTATGGTTGCGTGTTAACTGTAATAAGGTCAACTTCACGATAACGTAGACATCGGTTATCTTAATAGGGTCGCTAGTGTCCTGTTAGTACCAGTATCAGGTGAATCTCACTATGGGCATGTTGACCGCCGGAATATTCGCTTTACTAATTCGTTGTTAAGGCATTTAAATAGTTCGTATTACAATATATGTCACACAAGCTGTAATATGAACAAAGCTTTTCATTGACATATACAGTGTGTTCTTTTCAAAACTTCCCACCTTGAATAATGTTAGATGTGGAAGGGACACGATTTAAATTTCGAGGGAGAAGATCAAAACAAATGGTCACTGAATTTTTTCCTCCACCCCTTCTTCTCAAACCCAATTTTGAATTTCTTCTGAAATATCATTTTAAGGAGGATGATACTTGTTCAGGATAAGGACTGATAACGGGCTTATGTGAGGGCGGCAATGAAACTTCAGGTTCTCTAAAAGCCATTTGTAAGTAAGTATGATAAACTATTTCCGACTATCAAAAATAAATAAATAAATAAATGAGTGATTTAATAAATAAATAAATATGTAAGTAAGTAAGTAAATAAATAAATAAATAAGTGAGTTAGTGAGTGAGTAAGTGGGTGAGTGAATTAATGAATTAGTAAATAAATAAGTAAATAAAAACTTAATTAATTAATACATAAATAAGAAAATAAATAAGTGAATAAATAATTGAATAAGTAAATAAATAAATGAGTGAGTAAGTGGGTGAGTGAATTAATAAATTAGCAAATAAATAAGTAAATAAATAATTTAATTAATTAATACATAAATGAGAAAATAAATAAGTCAATAAATAAATAAATAAATGAGTAAGTGGGTGAGTGAATTAATAAATTAGTAAATAAATAAGTAAATAAATAACTTAATTAATTAATACATAAATAAGAAGCTAAATAAGTCAATAAATAAATAAATAAATAAATAAATAAATAAATAAATAAATAAATAAATAAATAAATGAGTGAGTAAGTGAATGAATAAATTAATAAATTAGTAAATAAATAAGTAAATGAATAACTTAATTAATTAATACATAAATAAGAAAATAAATAAGTGAATAAGTGAACAAATAAACAAATAGATAAATAAATAAATAATTTGTTGCACTCACTTTTGAACCAGATCAAGAAACATAATTTAATTCATTAAAGTTTAGTTGATAGACCGCATTATGAACGTACATTGTTATTACTGTAAGTACTACAAAACAAATCTGTGACTTGCCTGTCTGACTGGAGTTCCCGTTGTAGAATTTCCCAGCGGAATTCCTTATTTTTTTAGTTCATTTATACACACTGTAGATCGCAAAAGTAGATGGACCGAATTTAATTCATCCATTCATTCATTCATTCATTCATTCATTTATTTATTTATTTATTTATTTATTCATTCGAATAGGATTTATCACCCCCCTTTAAAATTATGTGTCTGAAGATAAGGGCTGTACTTTTATATTCAAAATTGGGAATGAGGTGAAGAAATTTTAATCAGGAATTGTTTTTAATTCCCTCTCGAAAACTTAATCGACATATTTTTCCTCAAAATCGTGTTTCCTGCACACCTCAATTATTGAAGTTTTGAAATGAACACATGGTATAGTACAGTATTACTAATGGCCGGTTTCGTCAACAAATGTTAAATATTAACCAGATGTTACAGTACTGCTTTAACAATAAACTTTAAATGTAATTAATAAACGTAAATAATAAATGTGAATATTTATTTTGTAAGTAATAAATATAAACTTAAAATGTAATTAATAAATGTATACATGAAGAGAAAATAATTATTTTGTAAATAATAAATTGAAATATTAAATG
Organism: Periplaneta americana; assembly: GCA_025594305.2. NCBI lineage: Eukaryota > Metazoa > Arthropoda > Insecta > Blattodea > Blattidae > Periplaneta > Periplaneta americana. The sequence continues at coordinate 3,953,007 of JAJSOF020000029.1, forward strand.
ACAGTAGTATTTTTGTAAATAATAAATATAAATTTAAATATTAAATGAAAATAGCCATTTTGTAAATAATAAATTTACACTTTAAGTATAATTAATAAATGTAAATATTAAATGAAAGTAGTAATTTTGTAAATAATAAATTTAAACTTTAAATGCAATTAATAAATGTAAATATTAAATGAAAGCGGTAATTATGTAAATAATAAATTTAAAGTTTAAATTCAATTAATAAATGTAAATAACAAATAAAACTAAAGATAGGTGTCAACCATTTCAAACACCTGTTCCGAAGTACAAAATGGTACATTGTTAACAAAGATTTGTAAATGATACGCAGATAATTTAAAAATACAATAAATGTACAAAATAATTATGAACATATCTATACTAATAATAAATCTGTAGCCGAAATTTTTCTGGCAATTTTCGATTTTCCAAAAATAATTGGTCCTAACATATATAATTAACCACCCTGAAACCGAAAATCGCATTTTTTAAATTTTTGTTTGTATGTCTGTCTGTATGTTTCTTACCTTTTCACGCGATAATGGCTGAACCGATTTATATGAAAATTGGAATATAAATTAAGTTCGTTGTAACTTAGATTTTAGGCTATATGACATTCAAAATACTTTATTTAAAAGGGGGATTATAAGGGGGACTGAATTAAATAAATCGAAATATCTCTCTTATTATTGATTTTTGTGAAAAATGTTACATAACAAACGTTTCTTCAAAAATGATTCCCGATAAGTTTTATTCTTTACAAAATTTTGATAGGACTGATATTTAATGAGATAAATGAGTTTTAAAATTAAAATAACGCCATCTAAGACGGTGCAATGAAATAACAAATGACTTCGTCTAAAAGGTGGCCTTGGACAACAACAATCGAAACAGGGGCCTTGGACATCAACAATCGAAAGCTATTAAACATAGCCTACAGAGAATGTTTCTGTGTTTGTATGAAGTAATATCAGAAGCTAAATTAACCGATTTATATAATTAATTATTATTTCACCATTGGAAAATGTAATTTCTCTAGGTGGACATAATGCTATAATGTTATTACAGTAACGTCTGAGTAAATCGAGGACAGGTAAGATTAAATTAGCTTCTTATGCACAGAAAATTTGATAGGCTATTTTGTACATTCGATTTCTGTATTTCTTAGAATAATATTTATGTACACTCATTTTAATCTCAGAGAATTAACGAACAACGAGAGTGCATTGATTTAGTATGCAGCAATAGTACGTTAGCTTAGCAATCCATTATTTTATAATTAAAATTTTAACTATGCTCAATTGAATCGTGTTAAAATGCATAAAATATATATGCAATAAATGCAATGCAAAAAAAAAAAAATTGGGTAATGAGCGAAGCAGATTATCTTGCGCTGTTGTAAAAGTTGTTCCCTGGATCAAACGTCCTAATTTAATTATATAATTACTTTATATTTATTTCTAACAGGTGCAGCGGAGCGCACGGGTACGGCTAGTGTAATATATAAATGTAGATAATATTATAGAAAACAGTAAGTGGTAGCAGTAGACAATTTTTAAGCCGGTATCTCTTTAATCTGTCATCACAGACTACGCGTTCCCAATCTCGTAATTTTTGTAGAAGATCCTTTGTTTAGTTTTGCACGCTTTTGTTGAATCACCCTGTATAACAAATTTTACCGCTCATATCCAAGTAGTCAATTACAAATTTAATTTACATGAAAGCTTCCACAGGTGCTGTTAGAGGCTATTTATATGATAGAGCCGTCGAAGTCTTCGCCTGGTTTATTATGAGATAATTTTTTTCGTTATAACGGAACTGTCAACAACATAGAGAGGTCGGATGTTTGATCAATACCAGTCCTGGTTTCGTCACAAGATACACAGCGTAATATGCATTATTTGTGACGAAAATAATTTTAAGTAAAAATAATTAATCCATGTTGAATCTTTCGTACACTACTTTTAACACTTGAATATAAATATATGATTTAATGGCGATCTTACTCGTGTTAATTATGTAAACATGTGTCTAACACAAAAACACAACACAAACACGAGAACACAAGAAATACATCACACTAATATACGAAAACAAAAACACACACAAAATCGCATCCTCATTCAGAAAACAGAAATACAACATAGCATACCGGTCAGCGCGTCTGGCAGAGAAACCAGGTGGCCCGGGTTCGATTTTCTATTAAATTTATCACTTAGGCTCTTTTTCAATGTTGTAATTTCTTGCTTAATCTATATTAAAACAATATACCATGACTTTGAAGTGTTTTTCCAAATACACGTTTGTTTTCTGAGCAGTTAATGAGGATTATTTTAGTATCACGGAATTAGGATATCACTCACGGTATTAGGAAACCACTATCACGGAATTTGGATCCCTGTCACGGATTTAGGAGCCACTGTATAACAATGAAGAATCATATATTATATACCAAACTTGTGAAACTGTTGACATTGAATGTTGTAAAAACTGTAGCTAAAGGTCCAAATAACGTCATTTAGGTGTTGTTTGAAAATTTTAATTACAATTTTGGCATAAATATAAACTTTATTAAATATGTCACGGAATTAGGCAACCTTACTCTATTATTTCAGTATTCATTAATAAAGTGAAATATTTCTGTATACAATGTGGTTTTAGGCGTAATAGATCAACTATTGACCAGATATTTTGTATTCGACAGATAATGGAGAAAAATGGGAATATAAGGGTACAGTGCATCAGTTATTCATAGATTTCAAAAGGCATATGACTCGCTTAAGAGAGAAGTTTTATATGATATTCTTATTGAATTTGGTATTCCCAAGAAACTAGTTCGATTAATTAAAATGTGTCTCAGTGAAACGTACAGCAGAGTTCCTATAGGTCAGTTTCTGTCAGATGCGTTTCCAATTCACTGTGGGCTAAAGCAAGGAGATGCACTATCACCTTTACTTTTTAACTTTGCTCTAGAATATGCCATTAGGAAAGTCCAGGATAACAGAGAGGGTTTGGAATTGAACGGGTTACATCAGCTGCTTGTCTATGCGGATGACGTGAATATGTTAGGAGAAAATCCACAAACGATTAGGGAAAACACGGGAATTTTACTGGAAGCAAGTAAAGAGAGAGGTTTGGAGGTAAATCCCGAAAAGACAAAGTATATGATTATGTCTCGTGACGAGAATATTGTACGAAATGGAAATATAAAAATTGGAAATTTATCTTTTGAAGAGGTGGAGAAGTTCAAATATCTTGGAGCAACAGTAACAAATATAAATGATACTCGGGAGGAAATTAAACACAGAATTAATATGGGAAATGCCTGTTATTATTCGGTAGAGAAGCTTTTCTCATCCAGTCTGCTGTCAAAAAATCTTGAAGTTAGAATTTATAAAACAGTTATATTACCGGTTGTTCTGTATGGTTGTGAAACTTGGACTCTCAATTTGAGAGAGGAACATAGGCTAAGGGTGTTTGAGAATAAGGTTCTTAGGAAAATATTTGGGGCTAAGCGGGATGAAGTTACAGGAGAATGGAAAAAGTTACACAACACAGAACTGCACGCATTGTATTCTTCACCTGACATAATTTATTTGGAACATAACATTAATTCCAGACGTTTGAGATGGGCAGGGCATGTAGCACGTATGGGCGAATCTAGAAATGCATATAGAGTGTTAGTTGTGAGGCCGGAGGGAAACAGATCTTTGGGGTGGCAGAGACGCAGATGGGAAGATAATATGAAAATGGATTTGAGGGAGGTGAGATATGATGATAGAGACTGAATTAATCTTGCTCAGGATAGGGACCAATGGCGGGCTTATGTGGGGACGGCAATGAACCTTCGGGTTCCTTAAAAGCCAGTAAGTAAGTAAGTAAGTAAGTAAGTAAGTAAGTAAGTAAGGAAGTAAGTAAGTAAGTAAGTAAGTATGTAAGCAAGTAAGTACTGTTTTGCTATTTATTAATAAAGTAAAATAATTGTGTATACATTTGCACTCAAGATATTTACTCACAGTGAATGTGACAAGTGTGTAATTTATTCCTGATTACGTTGTTAAATATTTTGCTATTGCAGATACACGTGCGCGTTATACATGGATAGCATCGATAATGAAGCTGCATACAATATCTTACTAACTGGTAAAACAAGGGAGTTAAACCCCAATTGCAAGATATCTGATGCCGAATTTCAATCGGGGAAGGGAGGGAAGGGTTGTCGCACAGCGTCATGCTCGTAGACACGTGTAGTGCTTATCACTGCGGATTTCTCAGGGGACGCCGTGCACTACTCTGCTCTTATTAGTGGGGCTGCGCCGACGGCAGAGGCCCCCAGCGTTCACCCTCCTGTGATTAAACAAAGTGGAACATCTTCGCTATACTCAACTGCAGTTCTAACAGCTTAATTCAGTACTAACCTGTAAGAACAAGGTGCACTGAACCGCGGTTAAGAAGCAATTTGGTCTCAATTGGGAACTAGTGTAATGTGCTCGAATCCTTGGATTCTTGTCGTCGTGGAGACCACATATCACTGACACCAAGACAGACCTCGGGTATGGTATGTTTAAACACAAAATGTGGGGACAAAGGTAAACCTCCTGCTGCAAATAAGTCCATAAGAAGTTCAAATAAAAATTGTTCAGATTTATTTTCAATGAAAAATACCAGACATTTTGAAAGTTATATCCTTCCATAATAGTGAAACATACCCCTCTGAATGGTTTTTTTTATGCTAAATACTTTTCATTGAACATATAGGCTACATCTTCAGTACTTGAGTATCAATGCGAAAACGCAAGTAACAATATCAGAATGATCAGTGGGTTTTCCATGTGACAGTGAAGCAGTAGCTATTTCAGGTCATTGCGGATTGTAGGTGAAAGTTAAGGAAATATCAGGTTTGCCATGCTTTCCAACTATAGACATAGGGTTTTGGTACAGTTGCTGATGTTTCGTGAACTACCTTGAAATGTAGAGGGTAGAATCATTTTATCCTGCCAAGAGATCATGCTAAAGTGATAGGGACACTACAATATTTTTTGCGAGATCGTGCGTATTTGCTTGTTTTCCGCACAGAACCAATACGCGGTAAGTGTGAAATACTACATTCAGTGTTCCCAACGTAACGCACATAACAATTTCCCTCTTCTTACCGCTTAAGCGCCACATTCATTTTACTGCTTTAGGCCCTTAACATATTATTTTTAGAGACGTTTAACATAGTAATAATTATAAATTGGAAACTTACCACTGCAATTTCACCTAAATTGCAATGTTAATTATTGTTTTTAAATATTTGCAAAAATTAAGTAAAGTCCACTACTCCACGAAACTTTTTGCATTCCTGATACAAGTAACATTAAGGAAGCCGTGAAAAAATCAACAAGATTCCAGATGCCGATGTTATTACTGCAATATGTTATATAAATTATATTGTTAAAATATTAAAATGAAAAATAAATCATTACATAACCTTACCGTTTGTTTTAAGTTCGCAACTATAGACTGGGGGAAAAAAAGACAGACGTATATCACGGCCTGCTGGAGTATAGTAAACACAGAAAACATTTTATAGCAACAATGTTGAAGAAAGATATTTTGGTTTTCCGAAGTTACCGTCATTAAACAGAAACCAAGATGGAGATTTCATTGCAACTAATTCGAAATTCGTCTTTCAGGTATGTATTAAACGATCTTCGCACAAAATAATGTACGATACACGAGCGGTATGTTTGATTTCATGTTCTCGGAAATTAAAAAAGCTCAACTACGTTTCGCTTTTTGAATCTTTTCCTCGAACATGAAAACGTCAACATACCGCTCTTGTAACGTATATTACTATTGTAGGCTTCTTATTTTATCAGTAAGTAATACCTTTTGGTCTTTCCTTAGGCATTATATTGCGCTTCTTCCAGACAATACTGAAGAGAATCACACATATAAATATCTATATCACTTACTTACAAATGGCTTTTAAGGAACCCGGAGGTTCATTGCCGCATTCACATAAGCCCGCCATCGGTCCCTTTCTTGAGAAAGATTGATCCAGTCTCTACCATCATATCTCACCTCTCTCAAAGCCATTTTTAATGGTAATAATTTCATCAAACATTCTTAAGTTTTGTAGTTTTTAATATCCGATACACAGACAGCTGTACTCAGAAAATTACACACCAGACAATCTGGCCTGTAAATTCCTTTTAGTAAGTCTTGAAATTTGTAATAACCAATATTACAGAAACGTTCTGAAAAAGTTACACAAATGAAGATCGACATATTGGAATTATGATGTCAGAGAATCTGAGCCATTTGAACTCTAAATATGTCAGCAATCCTGCAGGTCGTAGCCTTCGTGTGATATTGTTTATTGTAGTGTGTTTGTGGTTTGTTTTATTCTGTGTTATTTGTCCTAGTTAAATTTTATATTACTTATAGCCTACATACATGTAGTGTTTAATTTAATTACTTTGCCTCATGCATTCAGATAATATTATGTGATTAAAATCAAATTATTTTTTTTAATTGAAAACATAGCAAATGATGTCGTATTAGAAATGTCACCAGAGGAATTTAAAAAAATAGAATTATTGAATATTCAATGGGAAAATAACACGAAATAGGCCCAATAAAAGCATGGAACCTAGAGAGAATATAGAAAGTCAAAGCACTCTTTCTCAAATGTAGTCTAGGAATAGGAAGAAACGTACCTTCAAGACTAGTGTACGAGATGGCCAGAGAAACTTTCTACGTAGAAGACATCAGACTCGAAGTACTACTGCAATCGACACAACCCTACAAGGACCTCCTAGAGAGAAGAGAAGATAAACGCCCTACGATAGACCCCGATTTCTACGCCACAGGTGCTATGGTAGATAGGAACTGGACTAAAGAAAATCAGACTCAAAGACATGCAATAATCCGCTTCGCGATACATGGTTTTCACCATAAGTTGTGCAAGACAAAAAGTTACCACGATCCGTTTGAAAGTTGTGATGTGAATTGTGCAATTTAAAATGTGAAAGATACCATCTATCAAAGTGCAAGAATAACGATAAGACTCTAACAGTCTTACTAATAAACTGTGTATAGTTTTTATACGAGACTTATGCAGCGTTGAGACAGAAAACGTTACTAACAAACCATGCATAAGCGATGGATGTATAAACAATCTGTAACTATACAATGGGAATTGCTTATATATACGAAACTCCTTGTTTAAGCGTTATATATAGAGGAAAAATGGCCTCCCTTCTAACAGCTGTTCGTATAGACTGTCATTTTATGATGATGGATGCCTTGTAACCACAGAAGAACACACCAAAGAGCACAGAATAAGTAGAAGATTATTGCTGTAGCTTGTACTATTTGACCAAAATATAGTGTGGTAATCGATCGGAGCCAGTTGTACTATCGATTCTCAACATGGCACACTAGAGCGCTCTACCGGATGCAATAGAGAATCTCAGATATTCTATTACCTTTCGTAATGAAGTAATGACGAAACTATGACGTAGCTGTGTAACAGTTATACTGTTATACACGACGTATGTAGTGATTATTAGTAAGAAATTTACACACGACTTATAAACGAGCTACTCATTGTATAAGTATAAGACAGTTAAACGTCTGTATATAGAGTTTTTATTAGTAAGACTGTAAATTAATACGCTAAGAACTGACCTAAACAAGATCTCCAATGCCTTATCAGGCGCACCTTTATTATTATTATTATTATTATTATTATTATTATTATTATTATTATTATTATTATTATTATTATTATTATTATTAAAAGCATGGAACAAGTGAACATTTCCAAATATTTAAGTTGTGATATATTGTTCCAAAGTAAGAGGTAATTTAAATTGCTCATATTTTGTACATAAATTAAAATCTCATCCTTCCAAACTCTAAACCGGCTACGGCTTAACGAACGTAGAAATTTTCATTCTCTTGTTCTCCTTTTCCAAGTCCTTCACACCTCTACACCTACCTACCTTGCCTCCTGTTTCAGTTACCTGTCATTCATATCATAATATCTTCACACGCACGCAAAATAGCCGCATACTAGCCATACCAACACATAAGACATCATCGTATTCATCATCATACACAATCTCGCTCTCGCGCTTGTGGAATACCCTACCCAGTGACATCAGAGACTGTCGGAATTTAGTAGCGTTCAAAAGCAAACTTATTAAGCATTTTCTTACTGCGTAGAGTAGGTTTAATTTTTACTTAATTAATAAAAATTATTTTTTCTCTTCTTAACACAATAAACTGTCTAGCTATTATTAATCAGTTAATCTTTTAGTACTTTGATTTTTATCGTATTTGTAAAGTTAATATTAATTGTAATTATAATTGTAATTGTATTCTTGATATCTGTGGCCGGGAGGAAAAAGGCCTTAAGTCAATTTTTTGTTCAAATGAGACTTTTATATATTCTGAAAGCGGAAACAATTCTCTACAATCTGGTAAAACGGCTAAAGTCAAATAAGACTCCTGACTGGATTTATAGAGCATTACCAAATGTCCTAAGTACTCTTTGAATCGAGCAACACAGAATAAAGGACTTAAGAATATTTAATACTTTATTCCTTACAAACCATCACTAGTTTACTTTCCACGCTTCCGTATTAAAAAGGTCTAACTTGTATTTTAGCCATTTTACCACATACTGATGCCCTTTCCTTTTAAAACTGTAAGCACCAGGGTAAACAGTCCTATAATTGTTTAAGACCCATTTTTCATTCCTAATAATTTACATTTCTCATTTACTTTGACATCAAAAAAGGCTTATGTTTACATAGTCCCTTCTACTCGGTTTAGATTCTAGTCTTAAAAGGGCTTAAGTGCTGCTATTTTTGGAAATAATCAAGACAATTGTTAAATAAGCAACATTACGTATTTTAGAAGAAATATAAACGAATAATATCCAGAAAAAACTAATTAATTAAGAAACTCTATAATTGAAATCAATTTCAATCTTTCTACTGCTTTCCTGAAAAGTGTAAAATTTTTATTTAAGACCTTTTTCCTCCCGACCACAGATATTGTAGTAATCCCCTGTTAGGGAGGAAGAGAAGGCCTGATGACCTTATCTCTATCAGGTTAAATAAATAAATAAATAAATAAATATAAAAATTCTAGCACTGTCATATTACACAAGAAATGGGATTTTTTGCGTCAAAACACTTTGCCATAACTTCATCGTAGACATAGGTATTCACCAGTTTGTTCTCGTAGAACTATCAGCGTCTCTTCAATGTTGTACACACCAACTCTCAGTTCGTGTTCTGGAATATCTACCACAGTGTATAATATTCATTTAGATAGCCCCACAACCAATAATCTGCTGGGTTACTATCAGCGATCTTGCAGGCCATGTTACAGAAAAGTTTGTAGGCCTAATGATAACTCAATCACCAGAAAAGTCAGAAACAAAATCGTTGCCATAGTGACGTAAAAAATCCCATTTCTTGTGTATGACTCAGCTTTTATTTCAATATTCTTATAATACATTTCATACAAAGAAGACTATATTGAATAACATCGTTTTGTTCGAGTAAAATCCTTAAGGAAATAATCTTTAGTGCAGTTGAAAGATTTATTCGCGAGCAATTAGAAGAAAAGAGACACTCTTTGAAATCCGTCTTTAAAGTTTCTTGTGAGTCACGTTTCCATCTATAGTTTGCACTAATCTTACAAATGAGAAATACTGCATTGGCGCAGAATTTCAAGTCATTATAGAATAGAATCAAATGAAATAAAGTATTGTGTTATTGTGACCTCTATATAAGCAAACAGTTCAACATCAATATATACAGGGTGAACCGTAAGTAAAGTTATTAACTTCAGGGAATTATTCTTTAAGATAATTCAAACAAAAATAGTAATACAATTTTGCTCATTTTCGCTTTCTTTTCGAGAAAAAAATTTTTTTATATGAAAGTAATTGATTTAGTTCCCAAAATGCTAAGTCAATTTAAGATGGCAGTGTATTATGATAATATATTATTCAAAGAATCTTAGTTTTGACTTTTAAACCTCAATAAATTCAATCCGAGCAAATGTAACTTTTATTGACTAACTTTATGATATCTTTACTGTATTTACTTTAGATATTTACTTGGCTGACTAGTTTCCAAGTAGTATTTATTTATTTAACCTGGTACAGACAAGGCCGTCAGGCCTTCTCTGCCCCTCTACCATGGGATTACAACTATAGTATGAAGAATAAAATTAAAATTAGTATTAAATTTTCAATTAAAATTACAAACAAAATTACAATTTGTATTAAATTTACAATTACAATTATAATAAAAATTAAAGTACGAAAAGATTACCTGACTAATTAAAGCTAGATAATTTACCATAGAAAAACAAAGAATATTTTACTTTCACTGAATTACAAATTAAACCTAGAATAACAAAATTGTATAGTGATGAAATTACTGGATATTGAAATATTTTGTGATAGATTAAGGAAACAATTTACAAGAAATCAATTACTGACCAAGTGCCTAGTAAGTTTGCGTTTGAATTCAATTTTATTTCGACAGTCCCTGATGCTAGCAGGTAGCGAATTCCAGAGTCTTGGCAGGGCTGTTGTGAAAGAGGATGAGTATGAGGAGGTGAGATGAGATGGTATTGTTAGTATTGTTTCATGACGAGAGCGTGTGTTCAGATTATGGTGTGAAGAAAGGTAAGTGAAGCGAGACGACAGGTACGAAGGAATAGAAGAGTTCAAGATTTCGAAGAGAAAGAGAAGTGAATGTAAATTTCTTTTGTGCGAGATCGTGCGTATTTGCTTGTTTTCCGCACAGAACCAATACGCGGTAAGTGTGAAATACCACATTCAGTATTCCCAACGTAACACACATAACAATTTCCCTCTTCTTACCGCTTAAGCGCCACATTTATTTTACTGCTTTAGGCTTTTAACATATTATTTTTAGAGACGTTTAACATAGTAATAATTATGAATTGGAAACTTACCACTGCAATTTCACCTACATTGCAATGTTAATTAGTGTTTTTAAATATTTGCAAAAATTAAGTAAAGTCTACTACTCCACGAAACTTTTTGCATTCCTGATACAAGTAACATTAAGGAAGCCGTGAAAAAATCAACAAGATTCCAGATGCCGATGTTATTACTGCAATATGTTATATAAATTATATTGTTAAAATATTAAAATCAAAAAATAAATCATTACATAACCTTATCGTTTGTTTTAAGTTCGCATTTATAGACTGGGGGAAAAAAAGAGACAGACGTATATCATGGCCTGCTGGAGTATAGTAAACACAGAAAACATTTTATAGCAACAATGTTGAAGAAAGATATTTTGGTTTTCCGAAGTTGCCGTCATTAAACAGAAACCAACATGAAGATTTCATTGCAACTAATTAGAAATTCGTCTTTCAGGTATGTAATAAACTATCTTCGCACAAATTAATGTACGATACACGAGCGGTATGTTTGTTTTCATGTTCTCGGAAATTAAAAAAGCTCATCTACGTTTCGCTTTTTCAATCTTCTCCTCGACCATGAAAACGTCAACATACCGCTCTTGTAACGTATATTACTATTCTTATCTAGTTTAAGCTAACCTATTGCTTCCAGGGATGGGGTAATATGATCATATTTACTCAATTTGCTTACAAAACGTACACACAAATTATGAGCACGTTGAAGTTTCGTTTTGTTGTCGCTGGAGAGGTCAGTCAGTAAAATGTCAGCATAGTCAAAATGGGGAAATACAAGCGTCTGCACAAGGGACTTTTTTAAGCATTGAACATTTATCCATTTTAGCACATGGATAATAGAAATACTTTTCTGCAGGTTTATGTGATTTGCAAGTCTCAGTTGAGATTATTATCCATCGAAGCCTATCCTTCGAAACTAGTCAGCCAGCTAAATTGCAAATGTTAACACAGTAAATATTATCATAAAGTTATTCAGTGATTATGAGTAGAAAAAGTGTGTATCGAATAACGAATAGTAACTTTTTGTTCTGCAAAGAAATTTTAAAATGTTACATTTCTTCGAATCAAATTTCTGCGCATTTAAAGGACAAAATTAAAATTCTTTCAACCATGTCTTATCATAATACACTGATCTCTTAAATTGGCTGAGCATATTGGGAAATGAATCAATGGCTTTCCCAAAACACGCTGTGAAATGTTTCACACAAAACAATTTATTTTCTGGAAAATGAAGAAAAAAAGAGCAAAACTGTATAGAACGTTTTTGTTTGAAATTTCTCAAAGAGTGACCCCTTGAAATTAATGATATTACTTATGGCTCACCCTGTATATTACTTCTCTTTTTGCAACTTATTGTAGGTTTGAAGCCCATTTCTTACAGAATCCTTCCATCTTTTCCCAGAATAGCCAGAACTTGTCTTCCCTCCTGCTAATGCATCCATCGCTATTCTTATTATTCTGTTATCTTAGCTTCTAAATATCAAATTGTTGCATTCTTTTCTCCTTTTTATTAATTAACCACCTATTGTAGGAATATTACATTTTTCTCTGATGCTAATACCCACTACTTATTTTGTCGTATCTGGTTTTCTTTAATATTTTTCTGAGAACAGCCACTTGTGTTGTCTGAAATAACTAGTAAGTTTCTACAGTAAATGCTCGTGTTTCAGCTAATTAGGTTAATATTGAGTTATTACTTCTTTTCTAAGATATTTATTTCCTCATATAATACCATTCAAGCATTTAGCTATTCTTGCTCCTTCATTTACTTGAGTATGTATTTCTGTATGTTATAAAGGATGGATGGTAACCTCTGCACCAAAATTTAAGAGGTGATTCTGCATGCTAAATATAACATAGCTCAGACGTCTCCAAAAGCGTGCTCGCGAGTAAGCCCCTGAACGGAACCGAAGCCAGTACGTAATGAGCGCGCTCCGCCTCACCCATCTCCACCTGTACTGCACGCAATGTTTAAGCGCAATCGAAGAGCAGTGGCGGACTGCCATTATCATTGTGTTGGTCGGCGTGTTCCACCTTTCCACAATGTCTTCTAATCATGGACGTAGTATATTCAAGGATGAATAGGAAGAGAAATTTTTTTTTGTTAGTGGGGAGAATGTGAAATGTTTAATTTGTTCGAAAATTCTTAAGGCTGTGTTAAAATTCAACATGCGACGACAATACTAGACTCTTCACAAAGAATATCATATAATTACAGGCATGTTGGACATGTGAAAATAATTTATTTTGGGGCTATCTGTATAACTGTTGGTTATACGTAATAATCAGTATATTACAATACGTTTACACTCAGTTCCGCATGACAAACATATAGTTTTTCGTTTAATTTTAGGTGAAATGCGTAGGTCTACATATATTTTGATAAATATAAAACAAGAAAATACAAACACAAATCACACACGTGTCCTCAGTCTTAAACAAAAATTGCTTTCTGCTAGCTATGTTTTAGCTTGGAATATTGGAAAATCAATGAAACCCTTTAGAGAAGAATCATTTGTAAAATCGTGCATACAGGACGTTACTAAAATACTGTGTCCAGAACAAAGTCAAAGTTTAAGAAAATTAAAATGTTTCCAATTAGCCTACAGTTCAGAGAAGGAATTTCAAGATTGCAAATGTAATTGAATCTGAGGTCTAAACCACAATTAACCTGTTTGTAGCTTACTCACATGCATTGGACGAAATCACAGATAGAAATGACAAAGCTCACCTAGCCATTTTCATCCGAGGAGTTAATGAATATTTTATTGTGTCTGAATGTCTTCTAGATGCAATTACGAAACACTACTGGAGAAAATATTTTCCAGGCACTGAAAGGCACCATAGAACAGAAAAGGTTGAATTTGCAATGGCTTGTGTCTATAGCAACAGACGGGCTCCAGCTTCATAGTATGTCAAACGTATGATATTTCTTATTATTTTGATGTTATTATTTGTAAACTTAAGCAGACAGTTGTGCGATCCCCCACTGATCGCTCCCATCTGTTGAGGTACGAGTCTCTTCCCCTTCTCTAGCCTTACAGCACACTGTGTTCGGCGGGCAGCATCGAGAGCACGAATGACGATACGATTTTTGGAGACCTCTGACATAGATTATTAGGAAACTCCTTTTGTTACATGGCACGCACAAAGGTGACAGTACAATTCATCCGAAACCCGGTGTAACATATCTGTGTTGGGGCAATTGCCACCTTTCTCGTGATGCCTTGTTTCAACTCATCTAAATCATTAGCAAAGGGGGCTTAAGCCTCGTCTTACACAAATCCTCGAAGAAGGTAAGTTACTCTGTACTCAGTGTTTCCGGTATGAAAGTTATGAAAAGTAAATGAGACCATTAGTATAAATTACAGATATTGCAACTTTTTAGCTAGCTATAAGTGTCGTACCACATTTGTTTCCTTTTTTTTTACCGAAATTTATTCCCTAATTGCAAAATTTCTTTCTACTTCTGTTGCAATTTTCTCCTTCTTGCTTTGTGTCTTTCGAAGAATACAGGAGATTTATTCATATGTTGTTAAAGAGGGAACATAACCTGTATCGGCAATTGCCACATCTCTCGTTATGCCTTGTTTCAACTCATTTAAATCATTAGCAAGGGGGCAAAGCCTCGTCTTACACAAATCCTCGAAGAAGGTACTCTGTATTCAGTATTTCCGGTATGAAAATTATGAAAAATGAATAAGACCATTAGTATAATTACAGATATTGCAACTTTTTAGCTAACTATAGATGTCGTACCAAATGTGTTCCTTTTTTACCGAAATTTATTCCCTAATTGCAAAATTTCTTTCTACATCTGTTGCAATTTTCTCCTTCTTGCTTTGTGTCTTTCGAACAATACAGGAGATTTATTCATATGTTGTTAAAGGGAACATAACCTGTATCGGCAATTGCCACCTCTCTCGTGATGCCTTGTTTCAACTCATCTAAATCATTAGCAAGGGGGCAAAGCCTCGTCTTACACAAATCCTCGAAGAAGGTACTCTGTATTCAGTGTTTCTCGTATGAAAGTTACGACAAGTAAACGAGACCATTAGTATAATTACAGATATTGCAACTTTTTAGGTAACTATAGATGTCGTACCACATTTGTTCCTTTTTTACCGAAATTTATTCCCTAATTGCAAAATTTCTTTCTACTTCTGTTGCAATTTTCTCCTTCTTGCTTTGTGTCTTTCGAAGAATACAGGAGATTTATTCGTATGTTGTTAAAGAGAGAACATAACCTGTATCGGCAATTGCCAAATCTTTCATGATGCCTTGTTTCAACTCATCTAAATCATTAGCAAGGGGGCAAAGCCTCGTCTTACACAAATCCTCGAAGAAGGTACTCTGTATTCAGTGTTTCCGGTATGAAAGTTATGATAAGTGAATGACCCCATTAGTATAATTACAGATATTGCAACTTTTAGTTAACTATAGATGTCGTACCACATTTGTTCCTTTTTTGCCGAAATTTATTCCCCACTTGCAAAATTTCTTTCTACTTCTGTTGCAATTTTCTCCTTCTTGCTTTGTGTCTTTCGAAGAATACAGGAGATTTATTCATATGTTGTTAAAGAGAGAACATAACCTGTATCGGCAATTGCCAAATCTTTCATGATGCCTTGTTTCAACTCATCTAAATCATTAGCAAGGGGGCAAAGCCTCGTCTTACACAAATCCTCGAAGAAGGTACTCTGTATTCAGTGTTTCCGGTATGAAAGTTATGATAAGTGAATGACCCCATTAGTATAATTACAGATATTGCAACTTTTTAGCTAACTATAGATGTCGTACCACATGTGTTCCTTTTTTTTACCGAAATTTATTCCCTAATTGCAAAATTTCTTTCTACTTCTGTTGCAATTTTCTCCTTCTTGCTTTGTGTCTTTCGAAGAATACAGGAGATTTATTCATATGTTGTTAAAGAGGGAACATAACCTGTATCGGCAATTGCCAAATCTCTCGTGATGCCTTGTTTCAACTCATCTAAATCATAAGCAAGGGGGCAAAGCCTCGTCTTACACAAATCCTCGAAGAAGGTACTCTGTATTAAGTGTTTCCGGTATGAAAGTTGTGAAAAGTAAATGAGACCAAGTATAATTACAGATATTGCAACTTTTTAGCTAACTATAGATGTCGTACCACATTTGTTCCTTTTTTTTACCGAAATTTATTCCCCACTTGCAAAATTTCTTTCTACTTCTGTTGCAATTTTCTCCTTCTTGCTTTGTGTCTTTCGAAGAATACAGGAGATTTATTCATATGTTGTTAAAGAGGGGATAGAAAGAAAGAGAGAGAGAGAAGTAGCGGAAAAAAGTTAAGTCTGAGCTCGTTATTCATGGGAAATATCCCTGCGCGCATAGTTGCCGATACGATACGTTGTTGAAATGTGTCCAAATGAGGTGGGCAAATGGCCAGCAGTCAGTGTGTTCATGGAACTAATGAAATAGTGCTGACTACCGCAGTATTACAAGTAATAATACAAATACATCCGGGCTCTAGTTTACCTCGCCCCTTCTTTCCAACAAAAGAGCCTTTAGTTTTTCTGCAAAATACATAATTCAAAAGCCTTTCTCAGTTCTGTTTCGTTTTTGTAGGAAAAACAAATGAATTGGTTTGTTATGGATTTATTTTTATGTGTGTTTAAGGGACTTCAATTTATTGCTTTCAAAAGTGTACGGAACAGTTCTGGCAAAGCAAGGAGATTTAATGGAAGAGAACAAGAAACTGAGAACTAGATGACAAAGTCTTCGGAAAGCAAGACAAGAGTATTTTATCTTATTAACAAAAGTTTATTTAAGTGCAAGAACTGTCTACACTCAGTCTCTAGCTTGTGTGTGTATAGATCAGAGATGGGCATCGTGCCTCACTTGAGAATTTGTGCCTCACTGACCTTCACAGCGCCTATCGCTCTGAGTGACATCTTCACAGTCCCCGTTCCTCCCTCACGTAGCTCCTAGGCGTGGGCAGGTTCTATATCAGTTCATAAGCAATATCAGTGGTGGCATAATGGCATTATCAAAGTAGTGTGTACGCGTTAGAAAACAATTATTTCATGAGAAATGGGAGGAAGAGTTTTTTTTGCTGTTTAGAAGGTGAGAATATACGATGTATGTTATGCTCGAAAATCCTATTAGGCATTAATAAATTTAATATACAACGACATTACTCCTTATGTCATAAAGAACATGCTGAAGTAGAAGGTAAGACAAATTAAATGTTATTTTTCGTACTATTCCGAAGAAAATTTATGATCTTAACATTTGCATAGTATACTAAATACGACATTATACCTTAAACACGCTGCATTAAAAGGTACGAGGAATTAAATGTTGTTTGTACGTATTATTTCCAAAAGAAATTTATAAAAAAAAAAATTTATCAAATGTGCGTAGAAAATGAAATATGATTTTCTGAAATTATTTTAGGTCGCGAACGTGCAAATCTATTAAATAATCTTGAGAAATGCCAGAATATTCAAGAAAATAAACGTAGACAACGTGATAGAATATTATTGGCTAGTTACGCAATTTCTCGCCTGTGATTTAAATCAATTCAGCGACGGAGAAACAGTAAAAAGGTTTATGATTAAAGCTGCCAAATTAATTTGCCAAATTGAATAAAAGTTTTCGAGAGTCTCACGTTAACCAAGCGCTTTCCTAATAATTCGCCACTGACCGCCTTAGCGATTACGATAAGGTGACGCAGGTCACAGCAGTTTATATTTCCCATCCTACTCTGCAGTCACCTCTCCTAGTAAACAAACTATTTCAAATCCGGTGCCTCACGTAACCGAAAATTATACCCATGTATGGTATAGATCGTACTTCAGTATCGCCCACGACACAGAGAATTGGCCTACTGCCGTAATATTTACTAGACACAGTCACTCAATTCTACGTTTATGCACATACATTATGTACATAATGATACACGCCTTCTTGTCAGAACTAATATTTTTGAGTTAATTTGCTTTGATTGTAAGCCGAAGCGTACTTACAAATCTATATGAATATATAATACGTGAGTTATGAGAAATGGAAATGGCATTATCTTATTGTATCACATACAGACTCTGTTAAAGCTGCAGTTTGCCATTTGATTTATTCGTTAATATTATAAATAAGGACTGATTTACTGTGGTAAGATTTAGGCGACATTTCACTGAATTTCAATTTTAGCACGTGGATGTGAACAGGGCCAATAATATTAATTTTTAAAATAGTGGGAATAACTGGGTAAGATCATTTATATGAATAAAATATTTGTATAAATTATTGCGTTATCATACATTTTTAGGAAAAAGAAAGATTAATGCCATACAGCGAATCCTATAGTACTGAAGAAAGACGAATGTTCGTTCTCCTTTCGGATGGGCTAAGTATACTAGATACTATTCACAACCGTGAGGGAGGAGCCCCTCACAATAAACCCACTTACTTAATTATGTTTATCAAAGAAAACCCCACTTCACCAGCCGCCAATAGCTTGTCAGATGATTGCTACGTATATAGGTAAAGGAACGAAGATCACTTGAGGGTCCCAGAGAATAAATAATTATAGGAATAGTCATAGGAATTTAACAATGAAGATAAATTTAAAAAATGGAAGGATAATCTTGTTAGATAAAACGCCAAAGTATATCAGCATTTAAAGTAAGAGGGATAGAGTATTTTATTTTAAAATGTGTGTAATAAGTATACAAGACGATTGCTGCTATCTACCGTTCTGACGGGGAATCTAGAAAACGGAAGGAATACGCAATCAGTGAAGAGGTATTTGGAGAATTTAATTGGTATGCTTGACCTAAACTTTTGTTCTACATGCCTAGAAATGGTATCCATTGCAAGGAACTTACAAGTAAACCTTCACCTGAGGTAAAAAACAATGAAAATGAAACTTATATTTTTGGAATCAGCATAATAAAATATGAATAATCCTAAAATTTCGTAACTCGACTGCAGTTATCAAGTACGATACACAGCGCAGAATACGAGATTTCAAGCAGCACGAAAACATACCTTCAACTAGCGATTACTGCATAAGAAGGAAAACGATGATGTGGTCATCATATTACTTAATGCATCGTATTCCAAAATCTGATTTTTTTTATCCAGAAACATATGTCGCACAACAGTGATAGCTAACAAAAAAATGTTGGAAACACAAATTGTCAGTACACCACCCGCACTTTATACAGGCTGATGTTGCACAAATCGTACATATTCCTTGTACATTTCGAATGCAGTACTCTGTAGTGTTTTGAAAACGTTGTCCACTTCTGGATCCCAATCCAGCTAACACCCAACCATACCCATGCGCCTGCTGGAATCGTGGAGAAAGAAACTGCTGGTAAACAAGCGACTGTAGTTTCAGTATATTGTTGCGTTGTTGTAATGTATCAGATGAATCATCAAAATCTACATTATGAGAAATGTGTCGAATCATATGCTTGTACATTCTAAAAAAGTACCTGTCCAAAGGTTGCAACTCATAAGTCGTATTTGGTGGTATGATTTTCACAACTAGTTTTTCAAGACCATAGTTCCCTTCTTCTAACAGTTGCTTAATTGTATTTTCGTTGCAGTGGACACCATATGAGTCTAACAGCAGAAGATTGCGTGTTGCAGAATTAGGGAGGAATATTTCTCGTAAAAATTCTATCCATATTTCTTTGGTCATTTTTCCCGACGACGTCCATTTTACTACAAGGTTGTCACTCTGGAAAATGCGTTCCGCAACTCTTGCACTTATACCTTTCGGTTCTTGGAGAATCAGTAGTAACTTTGGCATCAGTTTTCCAGCTTTAGAAACCACCGGCATTATAGTGTAGGAATGTGTAGTTGCCCCTTTGGATTGCACGACACCATACACTTTACTGGTTCCTTGACGTTCTAATGTTCTGCCGAAAGGCATTTCCTTATGGAACCCACATTCGTCGGCATTAAACACATGATCATCATCGTACATGTCCATAAGTGGTGCGCACTGACGTCTGAAGGTTTGGATTGATTGTTCAAGAGCTGTCTTGTCGCGTACCTGACGCTTTGTTACATATGATGTTATTTTGCGGCTGACAATCTTATAATGCGTTTTAAAGCGATGCAACCAAGTAGGACTTGCGTTGAAGTATTTCTGATCTATGCCTAATAAATCACGAGCTGTTGTCAGTGCAATTCTTTTTATGTCACTTTCTTTTACAATTTCATTTGACGACCGCCGCAGACAGAATTCCTCAAATGTTCTTCGGTGCACTTCTTTCATTTTATTCATAACATCGTTTTGTTGTTCGACAGCGTGCTTCATTTTGTAGAGTTGACTTTCGTGTGTTAACCACGTGAATTTATGCTTCATACTGCTCCATGACCTATGGTTAAACTTCTTCTTTTTGTTTGTCGGTACACCTGGCAGAATCCAATACTCTATTACCTTACATTTTTCTTCAAATTCAATGACTCGGGATGTTTTGGGAGGGGACGGAGCGTATTGAGAACCGGAACTTTGTGAAGTACTTGATTCCTCTTCTGATGTAGTATTTGCTTTTTCAGTCTCCCATTCTCGTACATGAGGCATGTCATTATCATCATTTCGTGGTTCATTTTCATCATTGTCCAGAGTATGACTTTCTTCAACTGCTTCCGATTCATAACTCTTTAATAAGTCATATATATCATCAACAACTTCAAGTTCCTTCCGCGACATTTCACAGTCTGTCTCCTTATAACCCTCTTCTTTTAGTTTATCCAGAATTTTAATCACTATATTCACTGGGTTCATCTTCAGCTCACTGCACATAACATTACACAATAAACTGCAAAGTACAAACTAGCTGACAGCGCGTCTATAGCAGTACTGTCTTCGCTCATGCGTCTAGCATTGCTACATGATATAGTTGTTTGCAATCTAAGTAGCCCATGTCAACTTGATCTTGATTGGTCGCGATCTCTGGTGTTCACTGCGTTCGAGTTGTAAAATTTACGTATTTTGCATTGGTTTTAATGCTTAATCGAATGGTAATAAAGGCAAGCCTTTGTTTTTTTACCCCACCTGAAGGTTTACTTGTTAGACTGAGAAAAGATGTATTTCAAGATAGTTCGTGAGCTTTCGATTACAAGGATGTAGAATCTCAGTTAGTGTCTCCTATCGGAAATACAAGATAACTGGGAATGTGTTTGTAGGCAATGGCGTACTCGACATAAACGTGTGTTCTACAAGCCTAGAAATTTGATCGATTGCAAACAGGATACATAAAGTATGTTTGCCTGGGAACGTTAACAGAAAGAAGCCACAAATTCATTGAACGATTTATGGGAACAGATAAAGCGATTGTTGAGGTATTTTTCAACATATTTCCCACCGGAATTCAGACATTTGTCATACATTAACTTTCTATTAAATCGATGGAGCAGTGTATGAAACACTCTCGGGTGCGTGTTCGATCCCCACTTGGGCTGATTACCTGGTTGGGTTTTTTCGAAGATTTTTCCAAACTGTAAGGAGAATGTCAGGTAATCTATGACGATTCCTCGACCTCATATCGTCTAGTGCCATCTTGCTATCACCAATTCCATCGACGTTAAATAACCTAGTAGTTGATACTGCGTTATTAAATAACCAAGTAAAAATTAAAAATGAAATAAAACAGTGAAATTGTGTGGTATGCTGTAGGCTTTTCTTCCCTCTAGTTACTGCGTACAGTATGTCGGGAATGATCCGCTATGTAGTTCAACTATCTGCGTGCTGAAATCCGGAGAGGAAACTCCCAGGATGAGACTAGCGATGTGAGGAAAGTAAAAGAAACGACGAACAACTTGTGAAATTATCTCAAAAGTCTATTAAAGAGTGCAAAGCTGTTCCAGGAGTAAAAGCCTGTTATGTATATCTCCCGACGGGCCCGGGTCGGTCTAATCATTCCCTTATCTCTGAACAAAGTAAAAGTTCATGGAAATGAGTGAGCCATGATGCAATTACAAGTACCTTAAGACATGTCCCCAACTGTTTTATCGTTCAGCAAGACCGGAGAAGTTCTTTCTCTGCTCGTCTTGTCAGTCCACATGAGTGCACTTAATGGTCTGGCCAGACTTTCGCTGTCCACTAAGTTAAGCACTTTGCACCCGATATAACTTTCTTTAGCAGATGTTGAATTCTGAGAGAAAGGGCACTTAAATTTTAGGTTGTTATTAACAACGCATGTTAGGCAAAAATTAATTTGATTTATGAGTTTGTGCAGTAACCAGAAAATAATTTTTATATATATATCTTGGATTTTGTTACCAAAATAGCAAATAAAAAGCACATTATACAAACGTCGTTCAAAGAAGAAAATTCATATTACACAATAAAATAAACTAACAGTGTTGAGTAGATTCTAAATTACAAGATAATAAAAATGCTCTCTTACACTACTGGTATGATTTTATTCGTGTGGTATAAGAAAGCCGATAGTAAAAATGTCCTTAAAAGTAATATATATATTACTCGTAAAATATAATTGTATTTATTTACTTATGTAGTTACTTATTTATTTACTTATTTACTTGTTTATTTATTTATTTATTTATTTATTAACTTATTTATTTATTTATTTACTTATTTATTTATTTATTTACTTATTTATTTATTTACTTATTTATTTACTTACTTATTTATTTATTTACTTATTTATTTATTTTCTTATTTGTTTATTTATTAATTATTTATTTATTTATTTACTTATTTACTTATTTATTTATTTAATTATTTATTGATTTATTGATTTATTTATTTATTTATTTATTTATTGATTGATCGATCGATCCATTTATTTCTTTATTTCTTTATTTACTTGTTTATTTATTTACTTATTTATTTATTTACTTATTTATTTATTTATTAACTTATTTATTTATTTACTTATTTATTTATTCATTTATTTATTTATTTACTTATTTATTTATTTACTTATTTATTTATTCACTTATTTATTTACTTACTTATTTATTTACTTATTTATTTATTTACTTATTTATTTACTTATTTATTTATTTACTTATTTGTTTATTATTTATTATTTATTTATTTAGTTATTTATTTGTTTACTTACTTATTTAATTATTTATTCATTTAATTATTTAATTATTTATTTGCTTATTTATTTATTTACTTATTTATTTATTTATTAACTTATTTATTTATTTACTTATTTATTTATTCATTTATTTATTTACTCATTTATTTATTTACTTATTTATTTATTCACTTATTTATTTACTTATTTATTTACTTATTTATTTATTTACTTATTTATTTATTTACTTATTTGTTTACTTATTTATTATTTATTTATTTAGTTATTTATTTCTTTACTTACTTATTTAATTATTAATTAATTAATTAATTAATTAATTTATTTATTTATTTGTTTAACTACCTACCTAGTGAGTACAAATTGCATTTATAAAACAAAATATTTCTAGCCACTACCGTAAGAGCCAGGCTCGTGTACGATGTGGTCTTAGTCAATAATAAAATACATAAAATTTACAAGGACAGTTTACTAAATACAGTAAGTAAGTGGTAAGCACAATAAGTCTCAGGCTGCAGAGTAAGCCTTCGGGTCTCTCCTCCGTACGATAGATAGAAATATATTGAGAGAGACAGATATAGAGAGAGATATAGAGAGATATAGAGAGAGATATATAGAGATATAGAGAGAGAATATAGAGAGATATAGAGAGATATATATAGAGATATATATATATATATATATATATATATATAGATATATAGAGATATAGAGAGAGAATATAGAGAGATATAGAGATATATATAGAGATATATATATATATATATATATATATATATATATATATATAGATATAGCGAGAGATATATAGAGATATAGAGAGAAATATATAGAGAGATATAGGGATATAGAGGGAGATATAGAGAGATATAGAGATACATAGAGAGAGAATATAGATATATATATAGAGATATAGAGAGATAAATTTATATAGAGAGATATATAGAGATATAGAGAGATATATAGAGAGAGCTATAGAGAGATATATAGAGGGAAATATAGAGAGATACAGAGAGATATATAGAGAGATATAGAGATATATAGAGAGATATATATAGAGAGATATAGAGAGATATATAGAGATATAGAGAGATATATATAGAGAGATATAGAGATAAATAGGGAGATATAGAGAGATACAGAGAGATACATAGTGAGATATATATATATAGAGATATATATAGAGATATAGAGAGAAATATATAGAGAAATAGGGGGAGATATAGAGAGATATAGAGAGAGAATATAGAGAGATATAGTGAGAGATATATATAGAAAGATATAGAGAGAGAATATAGAGAGATATAGAGAGAAATATAGAGAGATATAGAGAGAGAGTCGACCTGGTTGGCAAGTAGGTATAGCGCTGGCCTTCTATGCTCAGGGTTGCGGGTTCGATCCCGGGCCAGGTCGATGGCATTTAAGTGTGCTTAAATGCGACAGGTTCATGTTAGTAAATTTACTGGCATGTAAAAGAACTCCTGCGGGACAAAATTCCGGCACATCATAGGGAGAGATATAGAGAGAGATATATATAGAGAGAGATATAGAGAGATGTATAGAGAGATATATAGAGAGAGATGTATAGGAAGATATATATAGAGAGATATAGAAAGAGATGTAGAGAGATGGAGATATAGAGAGATAGAGAGACAGGGAGATAGAGAGAGATAGAGATTGTAGGAATAAAAGAATCATTTCTTTGGTCAGGGTTGTTCCTGCCCACCGAGTAATAGCCGAGTACAGATTCTACAGCTTCTACAGATTCTCTCCTCCTCAATTTTCAACACGAACAATCTTCTGGCCGCCCTTCCGTGCCACTGCATCAGAAGCAGTAGGCAGGGACACGTTTCCACGCACACATGTGAGAAGAGGAGGGAAAAGTCGTAACTTGGAAAGTGAATAACTTGTGCTGGACTTGAATCGATACATCGACTTCGGATTCGTTCCTTCTCATTTGAGTTGAGTGAAATGCTCCCAGAGTGACGCGTGTTCAGTTCCTCTCTTGCAGACACCTGAATGCGGAACATATTTAAGCTCCAGCACACACTGCGTCTCTAAATTAATCAGAAGCTCTTACGTGAGATGGAGATCCGATCAATGATCACTCTTACGTTTCCTTTCCGTGTGTACCAACCGCAGTATTAAATTTTCTCTCCACTTAGTTTAAGTTTTGCACGGAGTTTCATCATGTTATGTCTACGCGGTGTTTACGTTTGCAGCTACCTGAAAACAGAATTCATCCACCCTTGCTGTGGAATACTTTTTGCTGGCATTTCATAGAAGGAGAAGACCTGTACTGTATGTAATTGGATCTAATGATTGCTGCGGAGACTTGTTCTCCTTGAAGTACGCTACCGTAAATCAATTTGAAGTAATGAAACTCGGCAACATTTCGCAAATATATCTGCAGTGAATTAGACTGCATACAGTGATACCGTACAGTATGTAAATTTCCTTAATGAAAGACTTACCTATATAGCAGGACTGTGTTGGCAGCTCCAACTCAAAATATTCCTCAGTTGAATCAGTTAGGTGAAGAATACGAAGGTATAACGGCTGCAATTAAAGAAAACAATGAATATTAATTGATAATAATAATAATAATAATAATAATAATAATAAGTATTATTATTATTATTTATTTATTTAAATTGACTCTAATTCTAATTAAATACATTTGCTTATATAGTTATTACATTAATATCTAGATCATAAAACAACATGAAAGTGAATAATGAAATTGGATAACTAATGTTAGTGTGGCAATAATAAACATTGGTAAGAAATAGTTATAATAATAATGATAATAATAATAGGGTAATAATAATAATAGTAGTAGTAGTAGTAGTAATAATAGTAGGAATTCTCTCCTGACCACGTCAAAGACTGTCGGACAATATCAAAATTCAAATTTAAATTAAAAACTCACATTCTAGTTCGTGGAATTTTTTATTGAACACATGTCAGGTTGCGCAATTTCGGTTTAACCCATGAATATAGTAAATATTGTAACTATGCCGTTGTAAAATTGAAAATTAATATGTAATGTATTTATTATTATTATTATTATTATTATTATTATTATTATTGTCAGTTATAAATATCATCATTGCTATCTCTGTTTTCTTTCTTTTCGTTGTATTAGCTCGATGAGAGCACTATAATATACTTTTGACTCTGTTGACCCTCTATAGGGCTTTAACTTAATTTGTATCATTTTCATCAGTGTTTGTATTTCTTTTCTGCATTTATATGTGCTATTTGGTAGGATGGAAGAGAAGGCCTTATGGCCTTAATCCTGTCAGATTAAATAAATTATTATTATTAAATTATTATTATTATAATTTAGATATTTATCTGTGATATATATATATATATATATATATATATATATATATATATATATATATATATATATAAAACCATTAAACATTGAGAAACCTGAAACAGCTATTATTGTTGACAATAATTGTTAGAAAAATATCTCGTTAGCCTATTCTTAAATTGGTTTGATGTCTGACAGTCCCTGACATTACTCGGTAGGGAATTCCAAAGTCGAGGAACAGCCACAGTGAAAGAAGATGAATATGAGGATGTTCGGTGGGAGGGAATGGATAATATTGAGGAGTGTTGTGATTGTGTGTCTAGGTTATGATGGGTGGATAAATGTTGAAAACGAGACGCAAGATAGACAGGAGTGGAGAAATGCAATATGTGAAAGAGAAGGGAAAGACAGTGGATTTTCCTACGATCTTCTAGACGGAGCCAGGACAACATTTCGAGGGATGGTGTTACGTGATCAGCCCGGCGAATATTGCAGACGAAACGGACGCACATATTATGATAGGCATATTGGTGAGGTGAGACTCATTTCTATTGTCATTTTTTCTATAAAATACTCGTGTTGTGATTTATCGATAACTAACAGTCTGATTTGTCTGTCAAATACGAATCTCATCAATCGGATAGAGAGGAACACGAGCAGAGGGGGGTAGGGAGAAAAATGTAGACTTCATAAATAACATATTTTATTGGAAATAGAATATAGTATGGGTTTTACAACACGTGCATATCAGAAAATAACAATACATAGGTTGGATAAAAAGTTATGGCGACATTGCTGTCACGTGACAATGGTGCGTTCGAGAGCTCCCAGCTGTGCGGACATGAACAAGGACTGTTAGATGAGTTAGTGCAGCCAGCGGCGACAGTACTCTGTCAATCTACTGCAGTGTGTAGAACGTTGACTATCATAGGGATAGTGCGAGCGCTCTAAGACCACGTTTACAAAACTAGAGCAACGTTCCTGGATCAAAATTGAAGTGACACGAGGTCGTAGTGCACAAGAATGTTTTCAGCGACTGCGTGAAGCATGTGCCGATGCAGCGTTGCCATATCGCACAGTGGCACGATGGGTTAAAGCGTTCCGGGAAGGCAGGGATGCCGTTCAGGACAACCTCCGTACAGGACGACCCCGCGTGGAGGAAAACACAGTTCAACTCCTTGCGTCACTGTTGGATGCTGATCGCCGATGGACTGCGCGTGAGTTAGCAGCGGAAGTCGGAGTATGCTCCACATTCTGCAAGACATTCTGGGTTACCGCAAAATTACAGGGCATTGGATACCCCATGAAATTTCCGAGGTTTAACAATGGCACCGCTATGCAGTCGCACAGGCCTTGTTGGGCCGGTACCAAAGGAAAGATGACGACTTTCTTGGACGAATCGTCGCTATGGACGAAACCTGGGCTCGCTCATACGAACCAACCAAACTTGAAACGTCAATCAAATGAATGAAAGCATCCAGGTTCTTCTCGTCCGAAGAAAGTGCGCCCTACACAAACTGCTGTGAAGTTGATGTTCATTGTGGCGTATGACATTGATGGGGTAATACTGCACCACCCTGTACCTCCAAGGCAGACGGCAAACGCGGACTACTACTGCAGGTTCCTGCAGCACCACCTTCGTCCAGCCCTCAGGAGAAAACGACGATACTTGGTGGTACAGAACCCCATCATTCTTCATGAAAATGCAGGACTCACACCGCTGCTGCTGTCGAGGACCTCTTGCGCCGCTGGCAAAGGGAGATTCTGGAACATCCACCGTACTCAGCCGATATGAGTCCATGCGATTACGATCTTTTCACCAAAGTGAAAGAACCACTGCGAGGGACCCGGTACAATACCAGAGATGAACTTATCCGTGCTATAGGGCGGCCAATACGGAACATCAACAAAGATGGACGCGCTGATGGTGTACGACGCCTTTGAAACATTTGGCAAAAGGTAATAAATAAGGGGGGCGACTATATAGAAGGTACGTAAATGTTGTACCCCTGTGAATAAAGCCATGTCAGAAATATCGAACTGTTGCCATTACTTTTTATCCAGCCCTAGTATTATAGCCTTAGGCTTTTTTTTAAATCTTTTATACCGATTTTATAATGAATTTAACACAAAAATTGTTTCTTGTACAAATGTTAACTTAACAATTGAATCGGTCATTTGTAAAACCACATGAGTCACAGAAAATAAGTTTCGAGAAAAATGGGGGGGAAAAAAACTATCTATAGTTCATGGATTTTATGTTAGCTCTGTGAAATTTTTACAGGATGACCATACTTAAGTATGTCTGATTACAAAACTATTGTATCTTAATTATTTCATTTCATATCATCTTAAAATATCTTTTTAAGTTCTGGGACTCATGTTGTTTTAACAAGTACCAATAATAACAGCTAAAGTATCCTGTTACAATATGTAGTGTATTGCTTATTGCAGTGTGAAATACATTATTATACAGATTTCAATAAATTTATATTGTTATTTTTACTTCAGATTCCAAATAGTTCAAATAAATCACAAATTAAATACAAAATATCAAAGTTGATTTAAAAATCCTGACTATCGGTAATTCATTTTCAAAACAGTATGTCACATGATTCATGGAAAAATATGAGTACACATATATTTAGTTAACAATAAGTAAATAACATAAATTGCATAGATTATTATTCCTCCAGAAAGGACGGTGTTTCTTGCTTTGGGATCTCTCTTCCAGGACGATTCCTCTTTATGTTATACATTTCTACAACCACTTGAAGGTACAAATCTTGTTCATTTTTGCTTTCAAATGACGCAGTTTTGTTAAAAATATCTATTCTATCTGGTACAGGTATTTTCATAGAACAATGTTGCTTGCACATTAAAGGTAAAAAAAAAACTACAATATTAATGTCTATGCCATGTTTCTGACCATAACCCTATTTAATTTCACACAAATGCTTCTCGTTTATTGGACTAACAACGATTTCATTGTGGCAATGTAACATACATTCCCATCAAAACTTCATTCCGATAACATAAAATAAACAATCATATTGTACTTATATGCATGGACCTCCTTGCTTCCTTGCAGCTATATTTTTCCCTCTGTGATTAGTAACTTATGTGGGAGACTCTTCTCTTTGCAATGTTTTATCCTCTTTTTTATACACAACTGGGAAATAACACTGTAGTAGGAGAGTTCGATGCGGTGCTGTGGATTGAATTCGGCATAGCTCAGTGGTCAGAGCGCTTGGTACGTAAAACCAAGGACCCGGGTTCGATCCCCGGCGCCGGAGCGAATTTTTCTACTCAAATTATTAATCATATTTAAGAAGTTCAAGTCTGCTTCAAAGGGAGATTTACCTGAATTCTAGATTTGTATAATTCATACTTAGTTTATGTCCATGAGTTGATCTAATGTATATTATGTTATTTATTACAGAAATTATAAGTAATTTATTTATATTTGGTATTAAATAATTTTTATGAATGAAAGTTACAGTATACTATTAGAGTCAGAAAGTACCGAAACTTCGGGTGGCAACGCCATGCTCTATAGGCAACTTCTCTGCCTTGCCCATGTCGTATGTGGCCTACTCTCCAGACGTATAGACTCAGTGTGCCGACAGATAAAAGGGGAAAGTAAGTCTTGAAGTTTAGTGTTTTTCGATATCCAGGGTCTCGTAAATTTCGAATCTATTCCTGAGAATCGAACTATCAGTAAGGAGACGTATGTCGCAATTCTTCATTTTCATGACCCAGTTAAACAAAAAAGATCCTATTTGAGGCAAGGACAATCATGATAATACCACAGTCTAGTATATACTGTCACGAAGCTCAATACGTAGTAAATATGCATCCATAGATAGTTGCTAACCACTAAGATCGCTACTATCGCCTCATTACAGACAATGCGAAATAGTACTGGCACAGTCTATTGTTTCTAGCACCCTCACAACTCAAGCTTCGTGACTGTGATAATACGTCAGCACATCGGTCGCTCTTGGAAAGCGAATTCCTCGCACAACACAAAATATCTGTCTATCCACAGCTACCATGTCCTCCAGTTCTTACTTCAGCAGATTTCTTCTATTTCCAAAGGTCAAATCTCTACTCAAGGAATGGCGTTTTGCTTCAGCCGAGGAGGTGAAAATTCATGCTTCGCGCGCTCTGCGGGAAGTGCCCAAAGATGGACTGCAGGAATGTTTCTAGAAGTGGTGTGGAGCTGGCAGAAATGTCTCACTGCCCAGGGGGCGTACTTTGAAGGCGGTGTTGTGTAAATGGTTACATGTCATCTGCAACACAGGTATCTACACATGTCAGCCACCGGCGTGGCTCATTCGGTTAAGGCGCTTGCCTGCCGGTCTGAAGCTGCGTTTGGGCGCGGATTCGATCCCCGCTTGGGCTGATTACCTGGTTGGGTTTTTTCAGAGGTTTTCCCCAACCTTAATGTGAATGCAAGGTAATCTATGACGTATCCTCGGCCCCATCTCGCCAAATATCATCTCGCTATCACGAATCTCATCGACGCTAAATAACCTAGTAGTTGATACAGCGTTGTTAAGTATCCAACTAAAAAATAAAATCTACTTTTTGACTCTACTAATATATGTTTTCCCGTGGATGATGATAAAACCAATGAATAGCTACGAGTTTAAGGGCCGTATTCATAGACATTCTTAGCGCGGGCTTCCGGTGGATGATCAGCGAAACAAACGTGTTTCATATTCATAAACCAATGTTAGCGATATGAATAATTCGTCCCTCCTCTGGCAAAGTCGGGGCTAGTTTAGCACGCTCGTAGCGGGGCTAGCGAAATGTCTATGAATAGCACCCTTAAGGTTTAGACAATCCTTACGTTTTACGTGCACAGTAACTGGTATAGAAGCGGAGGTCGGGAGTCTGTTTCGCTTGAGTGGATGTACTAATGCTCGAGTCTGCCCAAAGTACGAATAGACTATACACTGGTAGCAAGGGGAAAGCTGGGAGATGGAGAGATTTGAATCAATATGTCGTACTTTTCAAGCAAAGGTCTTCTCATTTGTTATAAAAGGATGTCTGTAATCAGGAGTTTAGAAAATAGACATAATAACTGGAGAAATAATTTTTCAATACCGCTCTCTTTTAGACTATATGGCGTATCGTTTCCATGGGGTGAACGTGTTTAATTTTCCATCCAATGGAACCCGTATTTAAGAGTCTTTCCGTTAAAAATCCATCTCCCTGCGCCAGTAATGAACTCTCATTCTTTAGGACCAAAGGCCTTGCAGTAACTGCTAGAGCAAATTCATAAATGTATAGGGGAGTAGTGGGTAGAACGAGACACAAAATATTAAGATATATGTATACAAGTGATAATTCAAGTATTTTTAAAATCAAGTGCAACAGAAATAGACATTAAAACAGGGAGTATAATAATACATAAACAAAAATGTTAATAGATAAAGGATATAATATACAATACGTGTGTGTCAAAAAAATGCAAATGTTTCACTGTTCCCATTCAGGAGTGTACAGTGAGACACCACAATGTCTATTAACGGATATTGAAATAATGTACATTTATTTCAAAAGGAAGGAAAGCCTGCTGTGCCTTTATCTTGACATGTTCTGTAGGCTTATTTAGAATCATTTTGATGTCTGACTTCGAAACCATTGAAACATCTGGAACATTTGGAAAAGTGAATTTTTCATGACATTTCAAACTTTTGCGAAAAAATAAAATGAATTTTTGGTGACAACAAAGCTTATAATTATAAGAATGTAATGTAATTCTTTATTATTTTTTAACATTTTCTTAAATTTTGTGAATAATGTTTTATTTATGAAACCATTAAAATATGATGTATCCATTATTTTAAGCTATAGTCCCTAAATTGGTTACTAGTACATTCATTTTTAATGTCAGTTACTGGTAAATGTAATATAATTACAATTTGGTTTTGCAAATCATTGGTACATGGGAACAGTGAGACGTCTCAGTGTACCCTTCAATGGCATGTCTCACTGCTCCCTTTACGCATAGTTCATTTAAAAATGACGCCATCACTTCAAAATTAAAACAAGAAAGACGAAACTTTGCCAAACACAATCTCAAATACCATAGTATTAGGTAACAAAATATTCATATTTATATCTCATTTGTATATCCAATATAACCTTCATTAAACACAAGCCAGAACTTTTCTTCTAGAGTGAAAAATTACGAATTATTTTTTCAACAATCACCTTTATAACTAGAATCAAATCGAGTATGAAAATACTTTTACTTTACTCATGAAACATACAACTCCACTGTTACCAACATCTCAACATCAAAATTTAGGCCTACTACCTACTAAACTTACTATTTACTTTCTATATTAAGTATT
This sequence comes from Periplaneta americana, assembly GCA_025594305.2. NCBI lineage: Eukaryota > Metazoa > Arthropoda > Insecta > Blattodea > Blattidae > Periplaneta > Periplaneta americana. The sequence continues at coordinate 3,985,777 of JAJSOF020000029.1, forward strand.
AAATTACATAATTCTGATTGTTGTCTTATACAGTGTAAATGTCCGATTATTAAAGAGTCCTCTGAAGTTAAGTATTTAGGCATAATTTTCGATAATCATTTAAAATGGAACCAACACATTAATTACCTTTGTAATACATTACGTAACATAGTATACTATTTTGTTTCATTGAGGAATTACTTGTCAATAAGTTTATTACGTACAATATATTTAACTTTATTTCAATCGGTAATTATTTATGGAATTATAGGATGGGGTAGCTCATTTAAATCCAATTTTAATCCACTTTATTTATTACAGAAGGAAATAATTAAAATATGTCTTCATAAACCTATTGATTTTCCATCTCAAAATTTGTTTTTAGACTTTAATGTACTTAACGTAAGACAAATTTATTATATTGTATTAATAAAATTCATACATAAAAATCGAAATAATTTTGAATTGTATTCTCATAATTATGAAATAAAAGGTATGAATTTTTTAAGATTGTTTGAACCAAAATGCAACACTGTTACATTATTTAATCATAGTAGTAATTTAGGCCCAAGAATACATAACAAATTTATACTTAAATATCCTAATCTTGTCAATTCGAATAGTTCTAGTATTAAATTTAAAAAGTTATGTATGGATTTTACAAAAATTGACAAATTGTAAATTTAAATGTATATACTATAATTGCAAATTGTATTGTATTATTATTAATTATAATTGTATTGTATAATTATTAATTTAAATTCAGGAATCCGCCCCTGAGCACGAGTTCTACTCTTTCAGGGGCGAGCTAAAGTTTCTTTGTATATTTTATATTTTATGCTCGACCATGCCGAAATGTAGTAATTATACACCTGGTAGCAGATCTTTAATGCATGTCATTAAACTACACCTACTCATTAGAGGTCAGGTCTTTCAGCCAATGACGACTCAGGTTACAACTGTTCATCCACTGACAGGTCAGCTTTCTACCGTTATAAAATCGCAAGTATCGATTTTTCTCGGATATGCAATCGAAAGAGAATTAGCGAAAAGTCATGGAGGCTGGAAATCCAATACTGTCACAGAAGGTTATGTTCTGTTACTACAATAATTAGCGTTAATTGTAAATAATATTCAAATAAATTCAATTTGTCATCTCGTTTTTCAATGTCGAATTCAATAATCAAGGTTATAATATTATAATATTATCAAGTTTAACGGGACTACGTCAAGGTCAATGACATTATTGTTCCTCGGAAAAAATCAATACTTTCGCGTCTGCGCACATCTCACAATTCACGACCTAGAACAAGGCCACTTCCGATTTGTCAGTTACAAATAAAATGTATACATCTGAATACTGGTAATTTCAAGTTAGAAATATGGTCGAGCATAAAAAGTCGTATGAAACTGGCCTATAATGGTAATTAAGAAGCTCGTATTAAAATTATGAAACTCGCTTGCGCTCGTTTCATAAATATATATACTCGATTCTTAATTACTATCATTATAGGCTCGTTGCATAATGTACTATTATATTACAATTATTAGCAAAATAATAAATAAATAAATAATCTCTCACTGTTCTCCCTTTCTTACTGTACCCATTTCTCCCCTACACAACGAAACTATCTGACGTGCAAATAAATATAGTAGAGCCAAATTGATATTCAGTGAATCGGTATTGCGATGCGAGTAAAGGGATTGCTCGCAATCCTCGGAGTGAAATTATTCGTGTCTGGTATAATAACTCTATCCACTCCGAGAACAACCTTTGAACAGAAGGCTCCCAACACAAGGCGGTGTGCCGGAGCCTTATAATACGGCATCATCAGACGGTTTCATGGTCTATTAAAGTTTCCACCTTTCCACCAAAGTCGAAATGAAAGCCTTTATATACCTGTTTCTCTTCGCCCCATCCTACGCATCCTCCTGTGCCCCCTCTCCTCCGCTGTTCCGTTTCCTTAATTGCTTTCTGCGAGATGAGGGACATGAATAAGTAATTACACCAGTGCAAAGCGGGCCAGGTTCTGCAGTCCCCGAGGAAATGTTTTAATAAGCTCAAAACCGAGATGTTGAGGTCGGTGACGAGATATACTGCGCGAATCTCAGACAAAGGGCTGAGCGCGAGGAAGGGTCAAGTCCTTCGTCTCCGTCCTGTCAGTCTGGGAAAGAATGATACTTGGTGATTAATGAGCGAGCGCCAGAACACGTTTCAAATTAAGGAATTCTTTTAATCAAAGGAGCATCGGGCCCCTGAGCTGGATTGTATTTCTTTTCTGCCACAGAGAGTGTTTTAATATGTAATCGCTTCTCATCAACATGCTTAGAAATTCGACTAAGACGTCAGATGAAAAAATATTAAATTTAATCGAGAATTGGCAGTTTTATTATTTAAGTTAGCTTTAAGTAGAAAGTTATACAACACAGAACTGCACGCATTGTATTCTTCACCTAACATAATTAGGAACTTAAAATCCAGATGTTTGAGATGGGCAGGGCATGTAGCACGTATGGGCGAATCCAGAAATGCATATAGAGTGTTAGTTGGGAGACCGGAGGGAAAAAGATCTTTAGGGAGGCCGAGACGTAGATGGGAGGATAATATTAAAATGGATTTGAGGGAGGTGGGGTGTGATGATAGAGACTGGATTAATCTTGCACAGGATAGGGACAGATGGCGGGCTTATGTGAGGGCGGCAATGAACCTTCGGGTTCCTTAAAAGCCATTTGTAAGTAAGTAAGTAAGTTATATTACCGGTTGTTCTTTCTGGTAGTGAAACTTGGACTCTCACTGTGAGAGAGGAACAGAGATTAAGGGTATTTGAGAATAAGGTTCTTAGGAAAATATTTGGGGCTAAGAGGGATGAAGTTACAGGAGAATGGAGAAAGTTACATAACGCAGAGCTGCACGCATTGTATTCTTCACCTAACATAATTAGGAACTTAAAATCCAGACGTTTGAGATGGGCAGGGCATGTAGCACGTATGGGCGAATCCAGAAATGCATATAGAGTGTTAGTTGGGAGACCGGAGGGAAAAAGATCTTTAGGGAGGCCGAGACGTAGATGGGAGGATAATATTAAAATGGATTTGAGGGAGGTGGGGTGTGATGATAGAGACTGGATTAATCTTGCACAGGATAGGGACAGATGGCGGGCTTATGAGAGGGCGGCAATGAACCTTCGGGTTCCTTAAAAGCCATTTGTAAGTAAGTAAGTAAGTTATATTACCGGTTGTTCTTTATGGTAGTGAAACTTGGACTCTCACTGTGAGAGAGGAACAGAGATTAAGGATGTTTGAGAATAAGGTTCTTAGGAAAATATTTGGGGCTAAGAGGGATGACGTTACAGGAGAATGGAGAAAGTTACATAACGCAGAGCTGCACGCATTGTATTCTTCACCTGACATAATTAGGAACATTAAATTCAGAAGCTTGAGATGGGCAGGGCATGTAGCACGTATGGGTGAATCCAGAAATGCTTATAGAGTGTTAGTTGGGAGGCCGGCGGGAAAAAGACCTTTAGGGAGGCCGAGACGTAGATGGGAAGATAATATTAAAATGGATTTGAGGAAGGTGGGATATGAAGATAGAGAATGGATTAATCTTGCTCAGGATAGGGACCAGTGGCGGGCTTATGTGAGGGCGGCAATGAACCTCCGGGTTCCTTAAAAGCCAGTAAGTAAGTAAGTTAAGTAGTATTTATTTAATTTAATTAATAGCTAGCTAGTGAGTACAAATTACATTTATAAAACAAAAATGTTTCTAGCCACTACCGTAAGAGCCAGGCTCGTGTACGGTATGGTCTTAGCCAATAATACAACATAAAATTTACAAGGACAGTTTACTAAATATAGTAAATAACTTAATTCAAACCAATAAATAACACACAAGAGCAAAAAAAAAAGAATAAAAAGAAAAAGAGAAAAAAACACATCTACAGTGAAACCTGCCTTTGCGGTCACTTCACTTTAACGGCCACTTGGCCAAAAGGCCAATTCTGTCAGGAACCAATTGGATTTTCCATAATATGAATACAAATTCTCTCTTCATTTAGCGGCCACCTCACGTACCGGCCAGCAGCCGGGGTCTATTCGGATTGGAACCTGACTATAATAGTCACTGTGCAACAAAAAATCTTTTCACGAATACTGTCTGACCTATTTTTTCGATGGTTAGAGGACAGGAAGCAATATCACGGGAACAATAGCTAAGTGCATTTTGAATCTTGCGTACACTACTTTTAACATTTGAATATAATTAATTGATTAACTAGTGGACTTACTCGTGTTAATTCTGTAAGATTTGTGCTGCTTACAGCTGTTGCAGTGCTTCACGCACCATCCTCAGAGTCTACTAGATCACGGCGTCATCTCGAACTTCTCTGCCTGTTATGTGGGTGTGTTTGATTATTGAAAGGTGTTGAAGAGTAGAGTCAAATAGTGTGTGTGTACTGAAATTGAGCTGTGTGTTGGGAATTTGATCGAGGTGTGTGTTTTAGTGTGTTTGTATAGGCCATGTTCCTGTTCTCGACAATACAGCTTAAATTTATCAGATAGGTCTCATGCTATAAGTGTTGAATTGTACAGTATTAATATATTATATAAATATTGCTAAATAACATCATCACAACCACCACTATCGCCATCACTATTACTATGATCATCTTTGCTATCACCATCAGTATCATCCATAAAATAACAATAACTTTTAAAGTATGAACCATTTATAGCAGCCTTTCTCCTGCGATGACTAGAATGTGTATGCGAGATGACTTAAGGAAAAGTGAAGTTGTTTCGTATCAGAGTATATGGCACGTGCCGCGCCGTCCGTCTTTTGTGTACCTGGCGAGTACAGCACCGTACAAAACGAAGGAACCCCGGTCCGTTCATAGTAACATTGCAACGCAATGTATGCAGTTGTGTTATCCTGCTCAAGTATTTAGTATAGGTCTCTCAAGCAGTGAATACCGACGGAAGGAATGCGAATCAAACAATGCGATAAGGAAGAGCGGGCGACAGGAAAGGTCACGAGATAACTTGAATGATATTCAAGAGTACAGTCGAAAGAGAAATGGCATCGATAGAATCAGTCTTGCGTTGTGATGGTTACATTACGACTATAGTTTGTTCCATTGGATGTGAATACGTGTCATGTTTCACACGGTATTATTATTTCATTCATAAACATATGTTGCGCGTTTAATTAGCTTCGAATTTTTCTCTTGCTACGTTTTTTATTTCCACAGCGATGTCCTCATTTGTTCATCTTCTTGGAAGAGACAGTACTTCCATCGGCCCTCACCTCTCGCTCCCTCGGCGTGCCTACATACACACGTCAAAAGACAGCAACGCCACCATTGCTTTTCGGTAATCAGCTATACGCGTTGAATATGTTGTGCTGATCAATTCATAATGGCACAACGTTAAATTCGCTCAGAGATACGAAATGCAACTAAGAAGTATGAGAGTGACATTTTATGTATTAACGAAGACAATATCGTGTGTAATTTATGTAAAATTGAAATAAAAACCAGAACAAATCAGGCTATAGAGAAACATTGCAACAGTACATCGCACAGGAAATGCGTTGAAATGAAATCTGAGAACCATCTACATCATCATCATCATCATCACATCATCATCGTCATCATCACCATCTATTTGTGCGGGTCTAAACGACACGTGCAACATGATGCTCAGTACAAATATTCCTCTAAAGAAATTGAGTAATCCACATTTTAGTGATTTTCTTCCGACTGTACGGAGATACAGTAGTCTGTTTACGTTTAAAACCTGTTGAGCCAATGGTCTGAATGAAAAAAAATGTAACATATAGTAAATGTGCACCTACATTCAACCATAAGTCATTCCGCATCACTGTCTGGTCATGACTATGAACCTAATTAATGGATACTTTCGAGAAGAGGAATCTTCCTCATCCACATTGCATAACAAACAAATGAGGCGCTGACATGGGAAAGGTAGTAACTGCCAAAAACAAAATTTTTCAGGGGAAGCAAAAAGCAAATTTATGAACACTTTCTCACTTACATTATTACAGAAACTGCTTTAAATGAAAGTCGACCTGGTTGGCGAGTTCGTATAGCGCTGGCCTTCTATGCCCAAGGTTGCGGGTTCGATCCCGGGCCAGGTCGATGGCATTTAAGTGTGCTTAAATGCGACAGGCTCATGTCAGTAGATTTACTGACATGTAAAAGAACTCCTGCGGGACAAAATTCCGGCACATCCGGCGACGCTGATATAACCCCTGCAGTTGCGAGCGTCGTTAAATAAAAAACATAACATAAGCTTTAAATGAAAGGCATACATTCATGTTTGTGTTACATATGAAATTTGAAAAGTCTGGGACAGATTTAGCTGTGAAATCCTATTTTATGAAAACACAACATTGAAATCACTCCTTAGCCAAACTGACAATTAACGTTATTTATACATTATGCACAAATTTTTCGGTAAAATGCATGATACTTTTCATCGAGGAAGTCTAACATAGATAACTAGTCTCTCTTTTCGGCATGAGGGACGACTGGTCTTTTTTCAAGGCGTTGCAAGCACTGCAAGTTAGTGATTGACGTTAATGACTGTCCTTTCTTAAACATCTGTGCTTTGTCCACATTTAAAGGTCATTAAATAGCTGTCTTGTTTTTATTAGAGGAAAATCAGCTCTTGAGAGTCTAATCCAGTTGAGGGTGCTGATTTTGATAGGAGTTGTATTCAAAAACTTGTCACATTCTGCAGAAAAGTCGAAGAAATCCTCATCCTTCATCATTATTACATTATTAGGCCTTAACTCCTCTGGAACCATGGTCTTGAATCTTTTTTATTCTTTTCTCTATGATGCCAAATTCTCTATCACATGGCATGTAGGAATGTTCTGAAACCAGGAATTTCAAGTCCACTGAATCAAAATGTTTCTTGGCAATAATGTAAATCATCCGATTCTTATTCTGCCCTGCACAGTTGTCAGCCCATATTTGTCTAGACACACTCTGATGTTGTAAAAGGAGTTACTACCTTCTCCGCGCCAACAGCTGTGCACATACAACTTACAACATCTAGTGACTACGTTTCCAACTTCGTTTCATTACATACGGACATACTACCTTCTCTGTGCCATTGGCGTGGCCATTTACTACCTTCTCAATGAAAAACCTAAAAATTCGAATTTTTGGCAGTTACGACCTTTCCCATGTCAATGCCTCAAATGACAGGAGGCACATCTGTTCTATGAAATACAGAACAATCCTAACGTGCCCGCAAGGCCTATAGCAGTTGAGCTAGATGGACCTATACATACTAAAGCGGGCTGCAAGAAGATATTAAGTTTTGTAGAAGTACAAACTTTTCATTAAACATGCTGTAAACTATTTGATAGGGAAAAACCAATAAATATTGAGCAGAAACAAGATGTTCCCCCAAGCAATATGGAATCCACGAATACACGAAATGTTCAATGTGTCTTAATAATATCTACTTTTATACATTTTCAACGGGAGCGGCATTCCGATATGAAAGTTTCTGCTTCTTAGCTGAGATTATAGGATATCCTTCGTACTTCGCCTTCGTGAAATCCATGGAAATATCAGCTTGCGCAAGTCCTCTGCTAATCGGATTTTAAGAAAGGAAGTTGATATAAAACACGCTTGAAACACCAGCCGACATAAGCGCCTGGATTCCTGAGTAGACCGCGCCCAGCGGCGGCATGAACGCAGATAATGAAAGATTGATGGCTCAGAAAGGTGCTGCCACATGCTGCAGTAGAGTTAAGTTTGTGCCTCAATTAATAATGCATACATAACACGAGTTATATATTACTTAAATGTATTTTCGTAATATAACACGGTACATTCCACAACATGTAACTGCATTTATCAATGGACGGCCTCCCAATATATGGATAAATATTTATCAAGAGTAATCTCACTAGACGTTTTGATTTATCTAGAGAAAATAAAAACTCGAGTGGGATTTAATTGACTATTACAGGATTGGAAGAAAGTATATAAAGATTAGAAGTAACAAACTACTCCAATACAATAAAATATTAATTGACTTACGAAAATACAACTGTCTTCAAATGTATTATTGTACAAGCTCAACATTACAAATATTACGCTAGATGCATGCTAGATGGCAGTAGTGAGCAATGCCTTCTCGTCCCAACGAGTTAGATAACTCGTTGTCCCGTCGAGAAGTTCTCGATCTATTATACTCGATGGCAACGTTACTAGTCAAGAAAGCTTTGTTGATTCAGTTTAATTTTTATTAAGACAGTTTCATTCCACTTCAATTACCCGAATCCCAGTAATCAACGTCACTTGACAGATGATCTTCAATAAATCATAATATTAAACAATCTCTGATTCGTGACTATCCATAATATCATATAGCAGAAGCTATAACATTACTTAACTAATATACACAAGTGTTAGAAAAGTTTTAATTAACGACGATGACATAAAAAATAAACATAAATAATTTTAAAAGGAATAATTATTGAATGTACAATTTTCAAATTTGAATGTGGTTGGTGGTTCAATTGATGTTATATTGGACGTGTGTGTAATAGAAGTGGAACTCGTTGATTTAGGCCTAAATGGTGTATTCAACTTTTCAGGATTTCCGAATGGTGCTCTTCATTTATTTGTAAGTCGGATTTCAGAAGATGCATAGGTATGATCAGTGATTTTTATTAATTCTTGTTCTTGAATGCCAATGCGAGTCATATTTGTAACTGCTGTGCATCGACTGAAGTGGTTTGTAATTATATATATATATATATATATATATATATATATATATATATATAAGTTATATATATATTTTTTGACGTCCAGACCAGCGCAGTTTCAAATGTTGGCAAACAAAGAAACAAATGCTAGGGACGCGATAAAATTAAACAAATGCTAGGGACGCGATAAAATTTGCGATAAGCAGCCATGATTGGTTGAAATACGTCCTTTCGTACCGTTTTATTGGTCAAAAGTAGTATGACGTAGTAAGAGTGTAATAGTCAAGAGTAATCTCACTACAGGTTTTTATTTATCTAGAGAAAATCAAAACTCGAGTGGGATTTAATTGACTATTACACGATTAGAAGAAAGTATATAAAGATTAGAAGTAAAAGAGTACTCCAATACAATTAAATATTAATTGACTTACGAAAATACAACTGTCTTCAATTAATGTATTACATTACCATCTCAACATTACAAATATTACGCTAGATGCATGCTAGATGGCAGTAGTGTGTTATAATTATGTGATGTTATCAGGTGTGCCAACAATGGAATCTTCATTGAACTCTGGAGACGGTTACTAGTCAAGAAGGCTTTGCTGATTCAGTTTCATTTTTATTAAAACATTTGCATTCCACTTCAATTATCCGGATCGCAGTAATCAACGTCACTTGACAAATGATTTTCAATAAATCTTAGTATTAAACAATCTCTGATACGTGACTATCCATAATATCATATAGCAGAAGCTATAACATAACCTAAATAATGTAAACAAGTGTTAGAAAATTTTAATTGGGGATGATGAAATAAACAAGAAAGGATTTAATTAACGACGATGAAATAAAAAATTACCATGAATAATTTTAAAAGAACAATTATTGAAAGTACAATATTCAAATTTGAATGTTTTAGTGGTTGGTGGTTCGGTTGATGTTATATTGGACGTGTGCGTAAAAGAAGTGAACTCGTTGATGTACATGGTGTATCACCCAACTTAATCAGGATTTCCGGATGGTCCTCTTCATATATGACCAGTGATCTTTATTAATTCTTGTTCTTGAATGCCAATGCGAGTCATATTTGAAAGTGCTCTGCATGGACTGGAGTGGTTTGTAATTTTCTGTTTTTTTGACGTCCAGACCAGTGCAGTTTGAAATGTTGGCAAACAAAGAAACAAATGCTAGGGTAGTGATAAAAATAAACAAATGGTAGGGACGCGATAAAATTGTGCAATAAGCACCCATGATTGGTTGAAAGACGTCCTTTCGTACCGTTTTATTGGTCAAAAGTAGTGTGACGTAGTAAATGTGTAATAGTCTACATAAAATTAAATCTTTAAATATTTGCATAATTGAATTTATTAATATAAGCTAATACCCATCCTCTGGTTCAGGTTCTGGCTGATATGTACATCTATTATCAGGCAGTACATCTCACTTGACGATATGTGTCAGAGGAAGAACAATTGTTTGTATGCATCTGAAGTCTGACTAGTGTAATATGAAGCTAGTCGGCAATGTATGCAAGGGAGGGAGAAAGGAACTGGCCACCCTATCCCATTATCTCCTGATCTAGTTGTTTCATAAGTGATGCGTTCTTGGTATAACTTGTGAGGTACAGACCTGTCTTCAGACAGTTGACTAAACAACAACAACTCACAATAATTTTAAAGGTACAATACAATGTCTGCCGCCTGAAGTCAAGAGCTGCCGAACCTTGAAATCTTTCAAATCCAGGCTATGACGAGTTACAAAACTAACTTACTGTTATGACAAGTGTTGTATTGCATGTTTCCTCGTATTCGCTATTTTTTTAAATATTCTAGTGATATTTAACTTATTTGATCTTTTTGTTTTCATCATATTTTCCGATAAAGGTATATCTATAATGTGTTTTTCACATTGTGGCCTGACTCCAAGTTGGGAATGTATGTTGACATTTTATATTAAGTCAACTGCCATTATACAAGGAGCGCACTCAGTTGAGTGACTTGGTGGCCGGGATTCCACAGTAATATGCGCAGTAATCTGTACAGAAATATGCACTGTTGCTCGAAGAATCTACGTAAAGATTATTATTTTTTGGTCCTACAGAAAAACACTGGAGGAGAGGGGTTCGATCCGGTGCAGTGGATTGAACTTCGGCGTAGCTCAATGGTGAGAGCGCTTGGTACGTAGAACCAAGGACCCGAGTTCGATCTCCGGCGCCGGAGCGAATTTTTCTCTTCTAATATTAATAGAAGCTAAATAGCTAGGGTTGAATTTCTGAAGAAAAAAAAATTGAAGATTAAAGCGAGGGAGTGAATAATTCTTCGTCCTTTGAAACGGTCCAGGACAGCATATTAAGGTATATGTACACCCACAAATCGCAAAAAATTAAGAAAAATTAGAATTTTCAAAATATAACTATTTTAATAGAGAATGTTCTGCTCTTTAATTTGATATAAGAATTTTCGATTTATGCCTTATGGTTTTTCAGATAGGCCTAAATCCCATTTTCCAAAATGCTACGTCATCAGCCACGGTCACTTACTTTTGGAGTGCATTACTTTTGGAGTGATATTCGTAGCAGTCAATCCCCTCGTCCAGAATTGCTTGTAAAATAAACTTCTTTCTAGTCCTGAAATAGATGCATAGATATCTGGGCATGATCATTAGATTGAAAAAATTTTTTACATAATGAAGTAATTTGTAATCTTTTACTGGTATTCATAAAACTGTAAATTTGTGTGTCAATGATGTTGTACGTCGTTTTAATAAGAGTCCAAAAGTAGAAATTACAATTCTGAGGAGGATGGGCATAAACCCTGGGACAAACACCATCGCAGGATTTGTTGCATCAATGGATATAGGAACAAAAATGCCAGAAAAAAACATTCAACACTTGAAGTTAAAACAAGGCGGAGGTATTTGAGAGGCAGAAAGAAGCTGAAACTGGACCGACATGAAGTTGCTTAAGGGGCGACATTTGATGATGGAGTCTTCTAGGCTCTGAAAGTTTGTGACTCGTTTCCTGTAAATAGTAATTTTAGAATATTTAATTCTTTCACACATGATATCTCAATCAAATATGGTGATATCAAGAAGATATTGGTGTCCTTTTGAAGTTTGAAATGTCCCCCAGTGCCTGACAATGAGTAAAATAACATTAATATAATTAATAATTAACTATGGATTTTTTACATGATTTATGCAATATAAAATATTATTGTAAGTTACATATATGGTAATATTTAATTAATGTAAATAAAAATGGAAAATAGCTCTATGTGAGGCTCTAAAGAATAGTTTTAGCTATAAAACAGCGAAAAAACAGTGGCTCTATCTTAAAAACTGCATGAGCTATCATGTTTCAAGTTGCATGTCAAAATTATAAACAAAATAATTTTTAAAAATAATTCAGACATAATTTCAAGGGATCTGTTTACTTCGTTCTCTTTCTGGTACCATTATTAATTGAGGCGCTGACATGGGAAAGGTAGTAACTGCCAAAAACAAAATTTTTCAGGGGAAGCAAGAAACAAATTTATGAACACTTTCTCACTTAGATTATTACAGAAACTGCTTTAAATGAAAAGCATACACTCATGTTTGTGTTACATATGAAATTTGAAAAGTCTGGCACATATTTATCTGTGAAATCCTATTTTATGGAAATACAACATTGAAATCACTCCTTAGCCAAACTGACAATTAACGTTATTTATACATTATGCACAAATTTTTCGGTAAACTGCATGATACTTTTCATCGAGGAAGTCTAACATACATAACAAGTGTCTCTTTTTGGCATCAGGGACGACTGGTCTTCTTTCAAGGCGTTGCAAGCACTGCAAGTTAGTGATTGACGTTAATGACTGTCCTTTCTTAAACATCTGTGCTCTGTCCACATTTCAAGGTCATTAAATGACTGTCTTGTTTTTATTAGAGGAAAATCAGCTCTTGAGAGTCTAATCCAGTTCAGGGTGCTGATTTTGATAGGAGTTGTATTAAAAAACTTGTCACATTCTGCAGAAAAGTCGAAGAAATCCTCATCCTTCATCATTATTACATTATTAGGCTTTACCTCTTCTGGAACCATGGTCTTGCATCTTTTTTTTTCTTTTCTCTATGATGCCAAATTCCCTATCACATGGCATGTAGGAATGTTCTGAAACCAGGAATTTCACGTCCACTGAATCAAAATGCTTCTTGGCAATAATGTAAATCACCCGATTCTTATTCTGCCCTGCACAGTTATCAGCCCATATTTGTCTAGACACACTCTGATGTTGTAAAAGGAGTTACTACCTTCTCCGCGCCAACAGCTGTGCACATACAACTTACAGCATCTAGTGACTACGTTTCGAACTTCGTTTCATTACATACGGACATACTACCTTCTCTGTGCCATTGGCATGGCCATTTACTACCTTCTCAATGAAAAACCTAAAAATTCGAATTTTTGGCAGTTACGACCTTTCCCATGTCAATGCCTCAATTGTATAAAAATTTTACAGAGCAAAATTATACAAAACAAAATATTTTGTATGTAAAGGTGTACATACACTTTCAGTGAAGGTGACATACGGTCAGATCTACGAACGTTGAAAATAAATCGAACACATACATTATGAACACGCAGTAGTCTTTCTTTCAGTCTCACTTTAAGCATTAAAATTGTTGCTATAAGGCATTTTAGCAAACATGGTTTCATCGTTGTTCACATCGCAACTTTCAAGTATCAGTGACTTCATCTAAACTGAGCATCTTGCATTGTGCAGTTCTGCCACAGAGGTTAAACACTCCATCTCATTCAATTTTCTGGAAACGAATTAAAAATGTATATTAACTCGCTCACCTCTCTGTTAGCAAAAGTGAATACAGCGCAGAACGATGGAGTCATGAATAACAAATGCAACGCAGACTAACGGGAACTCGAGATAAGAAATTTAGCGGAATCTATCACTCAGCGACTACATCCGTCTATTTCTGGTACTATCATTGCCGTCGTCTGATTCCCTACGAGCTTAAAGCATGCCTCCCGTCTCGAGCTTTCTTCTGTCTGGCTGCCTGCGTGGTACTCGTACTTGCAGCCCTGCCTTCAATTCATGTTTCTTTAATTCCCTTTTGTTCTAGATTTTTTTTTTCAAGCTCGTTTCATCTTGGTTATGCTCTCGCTTTCCCCAGACGGTTCCATTACTTTCTTTCTCTCTTCTATGTATTTCCTTTATCCTCATTGCCTTCCTCCACCTGACACGACACCAAAACTTCCTACCTGACAACGTCCCTTGTCTCTCCAGCTCATATTCTTATATATAATATTGCTGAAGATTTTCCTTGTAACGCCTTCTTCTAACCTCGTAATAAAACAGCCAGCCTGGCGGATATTGTGTACACGCAGTGACAGTCGCATGAGGTCGACCTCAGATCGATATGCCTACGTAGGGGAACCGCAGCTAAGATATACGTCGGTGTACTCACTGTCACGGCGTGTTGTGTTGTGGAATTATTTAGATCATAATATGCCACTTGACGAGGACTTTAGAAATATGTATGTATCTAGCAGTTGGTATATTTCAAAACTTTTGTTATGAAACTATAGAGAAAGTACTTTACATATAGGTTGCCACATGTACAGGGACATCATTTTATTTTTACTTCAATTTTTATTGTACCTGAGTTTTTGAATGTACTTCACTCCCACCCCTTCTACTAATGAAGTTCAACCGTCCTCCACACAGATCCAAGACCGCATATACAGTCATAGTAGCTTTACGGTCATAGTAAACAGTACGCTCCAAAAATATGTTCGCGTTTTCCAGTGACGAAAGAGCTTTCAATATTACATCATTTTCTTACAGGTACTGTCATCCATTTGCCTACGTCTTATTCCGGTTTTCCCCACCAGCTTCTATTCGCCTCTCTGTAAAGGCTAGTGCCTGGGCTGTCTTAGCTCTTTTCTGAGAATATTAATTTCTGTTAGGAATTGGACGTCTACGTAATATTATACAACTGTTTAAAGTAACTTAAATAATATGGCTCGTTAAGTAATTAACTATCACGTGATTTCCTCCCTTTCTGCAACCCTACGTTATAACCACTTGGACGGACAGTAGTTAGTATGTCTGAGTAATTTTATCTTTTCGGATCGAGCAAAAGTGAAGACTGAATTTACAGTACGTAAGGTACTCTTTTACAGAGTAGGTACAGAATTATTTCAACATGAGTTACTAGTACGAAGGACGAAACTGGCATTTGGAATTACACACCTTAGAGCTGAAGCCTGTATCGAAATGAACGGCCACCATTTTGAAAATGTATTTAAATATCCATATTATGATTATTTTTCAATTTAACTTCATTCTCCATAGTGTACGCTAATGTGCTGTAGACAGTATAATATACACTGCATAATGAATACGTCCGCATGGATAGCTCAGTTCGTGAGTAAAAACACTCATTGTTAATACAGTACTGTATTTTGATTAAACAAAAACCTAATGAAAATTATCAAACTCAAAAGCGTGAAATTTCCTAGTTTACGTAAATGGATGAACTACTTTTCTTCCTCCTATACCTAGTGAAGTGGTTTGTTCGTATGTTACGCCAGTATCATCGAACTCCAGTCGTGGAAGGGGATAGCAACCGTTGATCCAAAGGTATAGTCAGGTTAATATTAGAAATGTTAGTAAAAATAAAATGATGTCCCTGTATAACTTCAGCCAGCACAGAATAATAGTGGGATGTGATTTGAAGACCCGAGATTTTGTCACTGTGACAGGTTTGTCACTGGCTACAATTTCAAAATCACTTACCTACTTACAAATTTCCTTTAAGGAGCCCGGAGGTTCATTGTAGCTCTCAAATATGCCCGCCATCGGTCCCTGTCATGAGCAAGATTAATCCAGTTCCTACCATCATATCCCACCTCCCTCAAATTCATTATAATATTATCCTCCCAAGTACGTTTCAGCCACCAAAAGATATTTTCCCTCAGGTCTTCTAACTAACACTCTATATGATTATGCACTTTTGGCTTCACCCATACGTGCTACATGCCCTGTCCATCTCAACCGTCTGGATTTAATGTACTTAATCATGTTAGGTGAAGAATACAATGCGTGCAGTTCTGCGTTGTGTAACTTTCTCCGTTCTCCTGTAACTTTATCCCTCTTAGCCCAAGATATTTTCCTAAGCACCTTATTCTCAAACATCCTTAACCTCCGTTCCTCTCTCAAAGTGAGAGTCCAAGTTTCAGAACCATACAAAATAACTGTTTTATAAACCCTAATATCAGTTTTTTTCGAGAGCATCCAGGATGACAAAAGTTTTTCAACTGAATAATAACAGGCACTCCCATATTTACTAAGAGATATAAAATTGGAGATAAATGACAGCTGTGAGCAGTGTGGAATGATGATAAATGCAAACAAGTTGAAGACCTTGGTTATCGGAAGAAAAATAAAGAAGGTAAACGTGCGAACTCTAAAGGAAACAGTAGAGTAAGTGGACACCTTCAAATACTTTTATTGAACTACCAGTAGTGTCAGAAAGTACTCGAACTTCGGGTGGCGACGCCATGCTCGGGAAGCAACTTCTCTGCTTTGTGCGAGTGGTAAGTAGCCTACTTTCCAGGCGTATTTTCCCGATCAAAAGGGAAAGTAATCCTTGAAATGTTCTTCGATATCCAGATCTCATATATATTTCGATTTGATTCCTAAGGTCGAATTGTCAATAAGGACACATGTTGCAATTCTTCGACGTCTTCGTGATGCAGTTCGACGAAAAATATCCAATTTGTGGTAAGGACAATCATGACATTACCAAAGCACATCGGAAGCTCTTGGCAAGCGAATTCCTCTCAAAACACAAAATACTTGTCCATCCACAGCCATATGTTCGGTTACTTTTTGACTCTAGTATTTAGTAGTATTTATTTATTTAACCTGGTAGAGATAAGGCCGTCAGGCCTTCTCTGCCCCTCTACCAGGGGATTACAACTATAACATGAACAATAAGATTACAATTAATATTAAATTTACAATTACAATTACAATAAAAATTAAAGTACGACAAGAATACCTGATTAATGAAAGCTAGACATTTTATCATAGAAGTTAAGAACAAAGAATATTTTTGTATTTACTGAATTACAAATTAAACCTAGAATAACAAAATTCTATAGTGATGAAATTACCGCATATTGAAATATTTTGTGATATATTAAGAAAGAGAACTATTTACAAGAAACCATGTCTGAACGAGTCTCAATTACTGACCAAGTGCCTAGTAAGTTTGCGTTTGAATTCAATTTTATTTCGACAGTCCCTGATGCTAGCAGGTAACGAATTCCACAGTCTTGGCAGGGCTATTGTGAAAGAGGATGAGTACGAGGAGGTGCGATGGGATGGTATTGTTAGTATTGTTTCATGGCGAGAGCGTGTGTTCAGATTGTGGTGGGAAGAAAGGTAAGTGAAGCGAGACGACAGGTACGAAGGAATAGAAGAGTTCAAGATTTCGAAGAGAAGGAGAAGTGAATGTAAATTTCTTTTCTTATCTAGTTTAAGCCAACCTATTGCTTCCAGGGATGGGGTAATATGATCATATTTACGAACATTGCTTACAAAACGTACACACAAATTATGAGCACGTTGAAGTTTCGTTTTGTTGTCGCTGGAAAGGTCAGTCAGTAAAATGTCAGCATAGTCAAAATAGGGAAATACAAGTGTCTGCACAAGGGACATTTTTAAGCAAGAGGGGAGATGAACATTTATCCTTTTTAGCACATGGATAATAGAATATACTTTTCTGCAGTATCTCTACTGATATATGCAGTAACATGAGCTTCTGAAAGGAAGTTAAAAGGAGGACAGATATGGTAAAGGAAGATTTTAATAGTAAAAGGGGCATCTTCTGAAGAATTCTGAAAAAAAAAACACTAAGGAAGAGACTAGTGAAATGTTTTGTGTAGAGTGTGGCATTGTATGGGCAGAAATATCGACATTACGACGAAGTGAAGAAAATCTACTAGAATCATTTGAAATGTGGATATGGAGAAGAATGGAGGGTGTGAAATTGACAGACAGAATAAGAAACGAAGCTGTGTTGGAAGGAGTAGATGAAGAAGAAATGACGCTGAAAATGATCAGGCAGAAGAAGATACGAGATGGTAAACGATGGTATCATATGCGGAGACTACAAGGAAGGCATCCCGGGCCAGGTCGATGGCATTTAAGTGTGCTTAAATGTTACAGACTCATGTCAGTAGATTTACTGGCATGTAAAAGAACTCCTGCGGGACAAAATTCCGGCACATCCGGCGACGCTGATATAACCTCTGCAGTTGCGAGCGTCGTTAAATAAAACATAACATTTCTACAAGGAAGGCAGACAATTGGGAAGATTGGAGAATGATGAACTTGCAGTGAAAAACCTGTCCTTGTGCAGAAAATTATGAATGAATGAATCAGTTTAGTATATAATTTGGTGCCGTGAAGTCATACAGACGAAACAGTGTAGCGGTTCTACGTATGAGCGACGTCATTAACGGAACCGCAGCCCATGCCGAAGACAGCACACATCATTAAAGTCAGGGCCGCATACATTGGCTGCAAATGGACGTGCAGGAATGCACGTAAATAAGACCATTTACAGCCTCTCATAAACAACATATTAAAGCAAAGCATGATATGTATATATAGATATATTGTTATTAACGCAGCCCAAATTGCCGTTTTATGAAGAGGGAATATTTATGAAAGCGTTCATGTTACATCGTAAAATTCATTGCTATTTGTAGCGTACGGGGTTCAGATCTAAATGTTTCATTGCTTCAAATGTAATGGCGTGCTCCACGCACGGAATAAGCGGAGATGCTGCAGGTACCCCAAATTTACACACGCCAATTAAACGAAACTTGGAATAAAAACTTATTTGAATAATGTACTCCGGTGCAATGTAGTAGATAAAAATAGCTTAGAAGTCCAGGATAATAATTAGTACAGTGGATATCAGACCTCGAAAATCTTAAATAAATAAAGGTATCTGACAAAGGTGAAATGTTTTATCAACAGTAATCTCACTAGAGGTGTTGATTTATCTAGAGAAAATCAAACCTCGAGTGGGATTTAATTGACTATTACACGAATAGAAGAAAGTACATGAAGATTAGAAGTAACGAAGTACTCCAATACAATAAAATATTAATTGACTTACAAAAATACAACTGTCTTCAAATGTATTATTGTATCATATCAACATTACAAATATTACGCTAGATGGCAGTAGTGTGTTATGTTTAGCTGTTGTCTTGTTATCAGTTGTGCCAACTATGCAATCTTCATTGAACTCTGTGGACCGTTGCTAGTCAAGAAGGCTTTGTTGATTCAGTTTCATTTTTATTAAAACATTTGAATTCCACTTCAATTATCCGGATCACAGTAATCAACGTCACTTGACAGATGATTTTCAATAAATCTTAGTATTAAACAAACTCTAATACGTGACTATCCATATTATCATATAGCAGAAGCTATAACAAAACCTATTATAAACAAGTGTTACAAAAGTTTTAATTAGGGATGATGAAATAAACAAGAAAAGTTTTAATTAACGATGTTGAAATAAAAAATAAACATGAATAATTTTAAAAGGAACAATTACTGAAAGTACAATTTTCAAATCTGAATGTTTTAGTGGTTGGTGGTTCAGTTGATGTTATATTGGACGTGTGCGTAAGAGAAGTGGAACTCGTTGATGTACATGCTGTATCCCTCAACTTATTCAGGATTTCCGAATGGTGCTCTTCATTTATTTGTAAATAGGGTTTCAGGGAAGATGCATACCTATGACCAGTGATTTTTATTAATTCTTGTTCTTGAATGCCAATGCGAGTCATATTTGAAAGTGCTGTGCATCGACTGGAGTGGTTTGTAATTTTCTTTTTTTCACGTCCATACCAGCGCAGTTAAAATGTTGGCAAACAAAGAAACAAATGCTAGGGTAGTGATAAAAATAAACAAATGCTAGGGACGCAATAAAATTAAACAAATACTAGAGACGCGATAAAGTTGTGCGATAAGCAGCCATGATTGGTTGAAAGACGTCCTTTCGTATCGTTCTATTGGTCAAAAGTAGTGTGATGTAGTAAAAGTGTAATAGTTAACAATAAATCAATAATAATGTTAATTGTGTCACTAATGAATGAATGAAGATTCAAAGTTGTGTCTTGCCTTTATCCGTAGATGAATTGAAGGGTTCAGAGCCATAGTGGGCCAAGCGCCATTTATTCAAAACGGAGAAAACAAGGGTTATATTTAAGTGAATACCACAGTTTAATGAAGATTGACATATCATTTAGTTTTAATGTATATACTTTATATTACTTGCTATATGTTTCCATAAATCTCGATTACGCAACTTTTAACACTTCGGAATATGTATAATAAGACTTTCTTGTGTTAAATTCTAACGTATCGACCTGTATTTATGGGTCATCCTCAGAACTGGTCGTTGTTGGTCTTGGCGCCTCTTGTTTTGCTTCCTGTGAGGGTGTGATCGTGTGGTATAGTGTAGTGTCAAAGAGTGTGTGTGTTCTGAAATAGAGTTGTGTGTTGAGAATTTCGTTGAGGTTTGTTTTCGTGTGTCTGTATATTTCATATTGTTCTAGTGTGTTTAGTTTCTGGCTTTTTGGTTGGATGTGTAGTATTTCCATGTCTGTGTTGATGTCTCTGTGGGTGTGATTAGCATTTGTGATGTGTTCTGCATATTTGGAGGTGTTTTGTAATTTTGTTATGGCTGTGATATGTTCTTTGTAACGTGTTTTAAATGTTCTATGTAGAAGTTGTTGCAGGTGTTGCATCACAGCCATAACAAAATTACAAAACACCTCCACATATGCAGAACACATCACAAATGCTAATCACACCCACAGAGACATCAACACAGACATGGAAATACTGCACATCCAACCAAAAAGCCAGAAACTAAACACACTAGAACAATATGAAATATACAGACACACGAAAACAAACCTCAACGAAATTCTCAACACACAACTCTATTTCAGAACACACACACTCTTTGACACTACACTATACCACACGATCACACCCTCACAGAAAACAAAACAAGAGGCGCCAAGACCAACAACGATCAGTTCTGAGGATGACCAATAAATAGGTCGAAACATGTAAACAAGGTACGCTACAATTTAACACAAGAAAGTCTTATCATACATATTCCGAAGTATATGTTTCCATTGAATTATTGCGATAACTTCATTTTAACCCTTATTTTCTACGGTTTTAATAAATGGCGCTTGGCCCACTATGGTTCTGAACCCTTTAATTATGATGTGTCCTTGATAATGTCAGAAGATGCCGGGAGTGTATCTACAATACTAGTTGTTTTAATTATTATAACACGCAATATTATAAATAAACATTTTAATTAACAATTTAATAGTATAGAATGGTTGCAATTGTTGTATAATTCTCAATATGTTTTTGATATCAAGCTTACAAAATCTGCTTATGATTGTAACTAAATCACTCATACCTTAGGCCTACTGAATGACTTTAATCATGTGTAATATTAGGTTGGTGAATAATTCCGTAGCGTTTTTCCATAAGTTTATTAAACACATCAGATATACATAAGCGAGGAGTTAATCATCAACAATATATTCTCCTTCACTATTTACTACAATCTGCCGACGCTGGAGTAGTTTTTCGATTCCACGTCTGTAGAAATCGCGAGGTTTTGGGTTAAAGAAGTCGTCAAGCCATGTTCGGAGCGCATTTTCATCAGGAAAGGAAGTTATTTATGCACAGAAATTTAGGGATTCTATGAATTCAAAGCAAAAACTCTCTTAGCTTTTGAAATATTTAACCTGCTTTATAAGATCACACATAAGAGGGATTAGTCTCACGACGTGAATTGTGTTGTGTGCACGTTGTTATGTAATGTGGTCAAAGCTCTTATCCTTGTGGAATGTACGAGGGCTATTCATAAAGTAACTTCCGTTTTCATATAGCGTGCGTAACAACAGAGACAGTCGCGCCGCTCTTGCGGTGGAGTGTACCTTGAAGTAATACGCGTCGAGCAGCGGTAGAGTCAAGGTCGTGTCTTTGTTCCTCTCTGAGCCACGTGCTGCAATCGCAAGTCCCGCCAGGTGTGAGGTACATTCTGTAATAAGATTTCTTGTGGCCAAAAACTGTAAAGCTAGTGAAATCCATCCCAACTTTGTGAACATTATGGGCCAGACGTAATGAGTGAAAGTGGTGTAAGACAATGATGCCGTATGTTCAAAAATGGGCGAACCAATGTCCATGATGAAGAGAGAAGTGGTCGACCGAGTATCGTGAATGCAGATCTGATTCATTTGGTTGACGAAAGGGTTAGAGCAAACTGCAGGTTCAACATGTCGGAGCTTAGTGAGAATTTTCCACAGATTAGTCGTACTCTTCTGTACAAAGTGATTACCGAAGATTTGGGCTACCGGAAACTTTCTGCCAGATGGGTGCCTAAACTCCTTTCTGAGGAACAAGAGCCTCAGCGGATGGGAGCAGCACTGCCCTTTCTTGAGCGTTACGAAAGAGAAGGTGATGCTATTCTCGATCAGACTGTGACAGGAGATGAGACGAAGCCTTAATCAATGCAGTGAGGCCATACTCACTCCCCGAAAAAACTCACAAAGTGTTGTCAAACACTTTCCACATGGCAGAAAAGGAATTTTGCTAATTGAGTTCTTGGAGAGGAATGCCACAATTAACGCTGAGCGTTACTGTAACACATTAACAAACTTGAAAAGTGCCATTCAAAACAAACGTCGTGGCATGTTGAGCTCTAGGATGATTTTCCTTCATGACAACGCCCGGCTGCAAACAGCGCGTCGTACTGCGACCAAACTGCAAGAGTTCAACTGGGAAGTATTGGATCACTCTTCCTATAGCCCAGATTTGGCACCTAGCGATTACCTGTCTTCATGCACATAAAGACATGGCTTGGCTCGAAGCGCTTTGACGATGACGAAGAGTTGAAAACCAGCGTCGTAGGTTGGCTTCAGTCGCAGGCGGCTGAATTCTAAGATTGCGGAATTTCGAAGCTCGTCAAACTCTACGACAAGTGTCTCAATGTGAGTGGAAACTATGTGGAAAAATAAACTAGTGTGTATACTTTCAAACGTATTGTAACCCAATTCTGTAGCGTCATTCACAGGTTTGTAAAAAAATAAACGGAAGTTACTATATGAATAGCCCTCGTATTTACAGATCACTGTAAAATAAACAGTAACCGTTCTCATGTTACAGCGTTCTTATTTTATGCCTTCCTAAACGGATCACCCTGTACATTATCCATTATTTCATTTGCTTTATTCATAATAAAAAGAACTGAGGATTACAAAATTTAGAAACTAAATGTTACTTTTAATAAAACGGAATAATCATCATCGAATATTAATGCTGATAAACTGGAGACTAAAAACCATTAAATTGAGAAAGTTAATACATTCAAGTATCTGGGGTCAATTCTGTGGCTCCAAGGAAAGAGGTAATATGTTAATATTTTTTGCGAAAATTAGATTTTGCGATAAGGCTACGTTGTGCACTCTGATGGCACTTTCTTGTGGAAAAAGTTGTAGCCTAATGCATATTTCTGTTATTTTTCTCTCTAATCCGTTGTTACCCAACATGATATTATGATTTTATGCATTAGTTCGAACTTTAAATTCTCTTTCCTGAAGAACTACAAAAAATTCCATATTACATTTTGCCTTGGAGGCACAGAATTTCAGAGACTGATGGAGAAAAATAAATTGGAATCGGTAATATGAAGTAAAAATGTTTCCAACAAAGCAATAAAGGTAATTTATAGCTCATTAGTGGGAAGTATATTACTTCATGGAGAATAGACGTGAATATGGGATAAACAACAAGAAATAAAGTACTTATTAGTAACGGAGATGGATTCTTTGTTGTAAACTCTCTCGAAAATCAAATTGAGTAAAAATTAAAGGAAAATTATGAATGTTAAAAAACCTTCTTAGAGGTAACAGAAGAAAGAAGATTAAAATGGTTTGGAGATGTGAAGAACATGACAAGTGACAGATTACCAAAAATGATGCTGGAGTGGAAGGAAGAGTAGCCCTACAACAGAAGAACAATGGATGAATTGGGTTCAGAGAAGTACGTATTCCGAAAAGGACAGGGAAGATAGGAACTTATGGACAAACAGAATTTCTAACAGATTGTCGAAATACTGCTGTACTCTAGAAAAATTCAAAATAAAAAATACCTTATAAATTTTCAAAATCTTTTCGGTTCGCTTTTTTCTTTTTCATAAGATGGTTATTTCAGATAGAACCCTTTTTAATGCGCAAGAGAAATGTTTATTTATTTACTTATTTCTCTAATTGCAGGTACAGTACCAGAAAAAAGTAAGGTAATGAATATTTCGTTTATGTGACGTCATTCCATTTTCGGCCAACGAAGTGAAATGAAATTTTGGATTCCAACCAATCACAGTCATACATCGCGATAATTTCTGCAGCTCGATTTATCACTATCAATTTATCGCATTATCATTCTTTTGTTTAGTCAGTGTCGCCAACTGTTTCCACTTAAATCGATGAGCATGAATCCATTTTATTAAATAAAGTGCGAAATCCTACTTCCACATCTACATCTTCATCTTCTAATTCCATGTCCATTGTATCTAAAGAAAATGACACTCCTTCATAACAAGTGTTCATTTAATTAATGTATTAATCAGGTTATTTGTAATTATACTATAGAATGTTTAAATTAAATTATGATTTCAGTAGATAATGAAAACATATTTCTGTTATAATAACAAGAGAAAAGCGTAGTACATGTAATTAACATTTTTGCATCTGTATTTCGATTTTCTCAATTGGCATTGCTGAATAATATTTAATTTGTTTATATTTTTCTTAAGAAGAAGAATTCCCTGGGTGTCTAGAGTCTTGAAATTTGTATGAATGTGAGTGTGCTGGGTTAATATTAATTAACCAATCATCAAAAATATAAAAATACATCAGGACTGTCGCTGGGCAGTAACCTGAACAGACGTTTCAGCGTCACATTGTCGACAAGTAACTCCATCTGTTAGCACAATCATAAAGCATCTATATAGAGTTACCAACAAAAAAAATATTTATTTCAGTAATCGATATTCATCTATTTCGACTTCACAATTTCTGAATAGGTTAAGTATTCATAAATATACAATCATTAACATTTTCTGAGCGAATTTGAGGGATATATTATTTATTTACATTTTTATGCTCGACCATGCCGAAATGTAGTAAGTATACACCTTGTAGCAGCCCTTTAATGCATGTCATTAAAGTACACCTATTCATTAGAGTTCAGGTTTTCGATTATTCTCGGATATGCAATCGAAAGACAACGAGGGAAACGTCACGGAGGCTGGAAATCCAATACTGTCGCAGAAGGTTATGTTCTGTTACTGTAATAATTAGCGTTAATTGTAAATAATATTCAAATAAATTCAATTTGTCATTCTCGTTTGTCAATGTCGAATTCAATTTCAAGGTTTTATCAAGACTAATGTTTATCTTACTCTCTACATTATATCAAGGTCGTCGACATTCGTTTCCCGGAAAAAATCAATCCTTTCGCTTCTGCGCACATCTCACAATTTATGATGTAGGCTATTGCACTCACTCACATAACAATAATATGAATACTTGAGCTCGTTTCATAAACATCCTCGAGTCTTAATTACTACCATTATAGGCTCGTTGCATAATGTACAGGGACATCATTTTATTTTTACTTGCATTTTTATTGTACCTGCATTTCTGAATGCACTTCACTCTTACCCCTTCACTAATGACCTTGCTCCCGTCAGACACACAAACTTACGGCCGCTGTTGCATTCGAAGTCTTCAAGCAGTGGAGTAAACACTGCAGTGTATAGTGTGTTTCATAAATATGATTGCGTTTTCTATAGAAGAGAGAACCTATATTAATAATATCGTACTAAAAATTATATTCAAGAAACGATAAATTCAATTTCAGAGAATATGCTTCAAAATGTTTTTAATAATATGCGTACTGAATTGAAGCCTGCATTGTAATGAACGGCAACCATTTTCAGCAACTTGTTTAAAAATTCAGAATAGCTTTTTTTGAATTGAGGTGCCTATAAGCAAAGGAATACTAGTGACATTTGTAATAACATGAGTTAAGTGCATCCAGTGTAAGCTGAAGTATCTAAAATTTTAGTGGCAAAGGGATATTTTAATCGCATCACACATTAAAATTTAAATAAAAAATTCCACCGATTTTACGAAAGCTTAAATATTTAAACCCCATTTTCTCAAAAGTAACTTAAGTGCACTTACAGCCCTTTACTTATGACCCCCTCAATTTAAATGCACTCTCTGTATTGTATAACATCAATAATTAATATGCTAAATAAAGTAGACATTACATAACGAACATAGCCGCCTGAAAAGTTGAGTTTTTTTTTTAATGTTACTACTCTACTGTATTTTGATAAATTCCGTAAAAGTGATGATCAAACTGAAAATCGTAATATCGTATTTCCCTACAACATAAATGGATACACTACTTTTTTCTCCTCCTATACTTAGTAAAATGATTTGTTTACATATTGCACTAGTAACATCAAACTCCTGTAATGGAAGGGGGCAACAGTGTTTCAGAGTATAGCCAGGTTAATGTCAAAAATGTTGGTAAAAATAAAGTGATGTCCCTGTACTATTATTTTATTCACGAAATAGTCCTAATAAATGTCGCTCGTGAATTTATCGGCAAATCTCCGACCTGTTGTGACATCGATATCGATAATTATGATGTTGATGGAGAACTCAATAACGATAATGAAGAATGGGTTTGATAAAAAAATAATGGCATGGTTATTACGTTAAAATTACTAGCATGATGATAGTAAAATGATGCATTATGACAGTAACTGTGATAATGACGTTAGATGGTGGTGATGGTGATAGAGTGAAAGTAATCAGGTATTTAATCAGTATTTCCAAGATATAATGACGATAAAATGAAGATGGCTCTAACAGTTAAATAATTATTCTGATGCCGAAAGCGAAGGCAGTGATAAAGTAATGAACTCCAGTAACAGCGGCGAAGCATGTTACTGACGTAGTTGATGGAGCTGCTCATCTTTGCACGTTTCATCTGTGAGCCGCACTAAAAGCGGAGAGCTCGAGTGTTGAAGGAGAGTTTGCTCAAGTCTTTTTGGCATGACCATCTTTCCTCTGCAGCCAGAATTCAATTACAGAGCGGATGGACGGGCGGCGAGGATGCCTGTAGACAAAAGTAATAACAACGTCAGTGCAATAACTCACACCTTCCAGTGATATTGCTCCTTCTCACCTTCCGAAACCCCTGCGAATCCACCAAGGAGAAGCCCGCAACTTCCCGGCGGTTATTTTTATTTTACGGTCTTTGTTGTAAACCTTTATTTCTAATTTCGCACTACTCTATTATTTTTCTATAGTGTTTAATTACTATATACACTGGTGGCCATAATTCTGGAAACTTTTTGTTTCTGTACTGAATTATTATAACATTTCTATTAATTCACAGATTTATACAATAGAAAATGTTATTCGTGACTGACCCGTTACCGATGGGGTTATAATAACGATATTATATTAAATCCTGACTATTTTAACAATAAATTATCATTACTAAGTGGGAAATTATGTTCTTGTCGTTTAAGATCTAAATATTAATTTCAGATTTCATTATAATTTCCCATTATTTACTGTTATAAAAACTAGTCCATTGTTGAGTTTAAGATTATTGTTGATCAGTAGAAGTATTGTTGAGCACTGGTAGCATAAAATATGGACATTATTAATTTGTTTCTATCATTAGTCTGACTTAAGATTTCGTTAGGTGAAAATCTGATTGCTTTACAACAAACTTTATTGATCATTTTATCACAATGGCTCCACGAAAGGACTGAACACCTTCTAGGGCAGCCATACTTCGAGAAGAAGGCTACACAATCAAGGAAATTGCAAGAAAACTTGGTAATGGTGCTACATTGCCTGGCGTCCAGAAGATATGTGAGAGGTACAAATCCATAGAATCTTGTAAAACAACACTTAGGACTGGTAGAAAACCTAAAGTAAGTCCAAGAGAAGTGAAGCAGATTTGTCGATTAGCATTGAAAGATCGAAGGGAAACTTATAATGAAAATCTGAAATTAATATTTAGATCTTAAACGACAAGAACATAATTTCCTACATAGTAATGATTATTTATTGTTAAAATATTCAGGATTTAATATAATACCTTTGTTATAACCCCATAATTAACGAATCAGTCAAGAGAAAAATGTTCAATTGTACAAATCTGTGAATCAATGCAGATGTTATAATAATTCAGTACAAAAACAAAAAGTTTCCAGAATTATGGCCACCAGTGTAAGTCATTTTATTGTATTGTTTTTATTAACATTTCATGGTATTCGAAGCTAGAATATGTAACAAATCAAACGAAAACAAAAATCTTAATAGGCCTATAAAGTTTTAATTTATAGTCACAGTCTTCCACACCTGTGGAGTAACGGTCAGCTGCGAAACCAGGTGGCCCGGGTTCGAATCCCGGTCGGGGCAATTTACCTGGTTGAGGTTTTTCCGGGGTTTTCCCTCAACCCAATACGAGCAAATGCTGGGTAGCTTTCAGTGCTGGACCCCGGACTCATTTCACCGGCATTATCACCTTCATATCTTTCAGACGCTAAATAACCTAGATGTTGATACAGCGTCGTAAAATAACCCATTAAAATAAAAATAAATAGTCACAGTCTAGTTGAAAGAGAGAGATTATCATCGAAATGATAGCCTTCCAAACCTTGGATTTAAAATATCGGCATCCTAATCAACTTAAATGAACAAAAAAGAAAATGTAAATTAATGTTAAAAAATACATAATGAAATTTTAAAAAAGAATATTCTGCGACAAGATGTGGTGGCTATGAAAACGATAAAAATTTATTGAAAATAAGTAATATACATTGAATATTATAAAGATGAATAGAGATGGTGGTTGATGCAATTGCATCAGGAACCTTTAATTTTCTGAGGATCTCCAATGTAAATTTGGGAATTGTTCCTCGCGCACCAAACATAAGTCCAATGACATTCCAATCTTGAATATTATTTTTATGACTGAGATCATCACAGCATGGAAGGTAAATAGCGCGTTTCTCTTCATGTACCTGCTTTGGTTGAGCTTCATTAATTTCGAACCTTACAGTGGGGTCAAGAATGAGACCAGTTTTTTTATCTCGGTCAATTATTATGATGCCAGCACGCCGTGTAGATCCTTCCATTGCACTTCCTCATATACTTCGTATTCACCATGTTCCCTTAATCTGTTAGCAATTATTGAGCGGACTGTGTTATGTCTGTCAATTCGCAGTAGCAGAAGAGATTTACAATATAGTCTACTAGTACAACACAAAGTTTTAGTATCAATTTCATGAAGCGTTGTTAAATGTCATGAATTCACCAACAGACTAGATTTTTTTTTAATTACGGTTTATTTAACGACGCTCGCAACTGCAGATGTTATATCAGCGTTGCCGGTGTGTCGGAATTTTGACCCACAGGAGTTCTTTTACATGCCAGTAAATCTACTGACATGAGCCTGTCGCATTTAAACACAATTAATAATGTCACCGACCTGCGCCTGGATCGAACCCGCAACCTCGAGCATAGAAGACCAGCGCCTACCAACTACGCTACCGAGGGCGACTACAGAATAGAAGGTGTGAGAAATTAGGCACTTCTTTAATTTGGCCCTAAATAATCTTATGTTTTGAGTTTTATTTTTATTTGCATAGGGAGGCTATTAAAAAGTTTTACTGCCATATAACGCATTCGTTTTTAATAGGACGATAGGCTTGCCGATGTAGTACAAAAGTTATTTTTTGACGCGTATTTATTCAATGAACTATTGAATTAGTTACACAGTTTTCACGATTACATACAAGGAAGATAATTAATGAAAAAATATACTGACAAGCCATGAGCATTATTTGTACCGGTAGTATTTTTTAAAATAGTCCTACACGATTCCCCAGATTTGGCACCTACTATTATTCTAATTAGTAGGAATATACAGTACTGTTACTATCTGTGGAATTTAAAGAATTGCATATTTTCAAAACCTATATTCCCTTACACAATTTAAGTTTCATTCATAACATTTTTACGACATCTGTGATATGGTTAGAAAACTAAGTATCCAACATTTAAGAGTTAGAACTGTAAATGGAAAGGAAATCAAATATACATAACCCACCCTTAAGTTAAGTTTGCAGATGGGGAAAAATGTGAACCTAATTTAATGAAAAAAAAAAAGAGACTATATTCAGAGTTGAACAATGAAAGACCATTATTCTCTCGCACTTTCATCAAATGCGTGTCACTTTAATTACGCGTATAGTACTCGTATATGCTACTTTTCTCCTCCTGGTCATCATGCTCTCTTCTGAAAACTACCTACTATTCTGACCATCACTTTTCATAGGCCTGTATTCTTTGCTGGTATCCCATTAATCATGTCAGAAATGACACAGAGGCGAGTCACTTAGAGTCAAACTGTCATAAGGAAATTATTTAACTTAGAAAACATTGTTCATCCATCAAGAGTATTTCTACTTTACTTTTAAGTTACAGCAGTCATACTAAAACTTTGCGATGGACTTCGGAATGTGGAATCAGAAGCTAATGATCACCACGCACTCTAGCTCAGAAAGCTGCAACTTTTACTTCAAGATTTAAGTAATTGAGGGGCCAAGAAATGAACTATACTTTATCAAAAATTCTAGTTTTTTAAGGAAAGATGAAAAATTAAATTGTATCTTGTCTGAAAGTTATTGGACGAAACAAATGCGTCCAATATAATATGTAGGCTGCAAAAGTGTACTTAAAGTGGAAAAACTTCAATTTCCTTGGTTTAGTGAAAAATTTTAAGCGGTTTTTGTTAAGACAAAGTTCACTTTGACATCAAATTGTGGATAAAATGCAGTTTGATTCCAGTATGTAATTTTATTATTATTTTTTAGGTAATATGTATCAGAATGATGTACCTCTGCTTCAAATAAGAAAAGAAGATGTAATAATTTATTATAAAAACAGATTATCTGTAGTAATCTCAGACCTCGAGTGGCATTTATTAGGACTATTTCGTGAATAAAATAAAAATGTTATTATTATTATTATTATTATTGTATTAAATTGTTGGAATTGGAATTGTTCATAAATATATACAGAATAAAGAAATATAATTACAAAAACAAACAAAGATAAATACAAATAAAATAATACAAGCAATATAAAAAGAAGATACAGTGGTATTAACAAAATTTGAGACCGAATGAGCAGCGCTCGTGCTCGGTCGCAGTTCAGATATAATATTAAAATAAAAAAAAATAATATAAATAAATAAATAAGTAAAATAAAATAGGAACTAAAATATAATTACAGCGGCAATGGAATTAAGTATATACTATAATATTAACACTAGAGAAGAATAATATCGCACGTGAAAAGTAGGATTAATATATATTTCAAAATTATAGAATACAAATATAATATAGATTGATTAATTCATACACATAGGCTATAAATTTATTTAATCAAATTTAAGATATTAACACGTTTCTAATTTTCTTGTTATATGTTAGTGGGTTACATGTTAGAAGTTCTGGGTGTAATTTAGTTAAAGCATTGTACAACTGAGGGCCAAAATTTATGCTATGCTTTAGACCAGCAGATGTGAGACATTTAGGTTCTACTAATGTTGAATTAATATTTCGTCTTGTGTCATAATTGTGTGTCTGTACTACAAGCTTATTACGATTTTTATGATAAAATTTTAACAGCGTATACTTATAAATTTGTTCAATATTAAATACATTAAATTCAGAATAAATTAATAAAGAAATTCGACGTTATTATTCAGTAATGCCAATTGCGAAGAGCGAAATACAGGTTTAACAATGTTAATTACATGTACTGCACTTTTCTCTTATTATTATAACAAATACATTTTCATTATCTGCTGAAATCATAATTTAATTTAACAGTAACAGTGGGCACAGCTATATACC
Source organism: Periplaneta americana (assembly GCA_025594305.2). Lineage (NCBI taxonomy): Eukaryota > Metazoa > Arthropoda > Insecta > Blattodea > Blattidae > Periplaneta > Periplaneta americana. The sequence goes on from JAJSOF020000029.1 coordinate 4,017,674, forward strand.
AATGCTTATGTATTCACAGCGAGACATGTTGCAACACAGTGAAGCCATCTCTGTATAGATAGGCCTAATTAAAACACAAATTTTATTACCCAATACGGAAGGCAGTTTGATGAAATGACCTCATTATTACTATGCAAGGTCATTGGGTTTGATATGCGATGATGTTACATAAATCTGAACATCTGACTTTCTATTAATTGTTTCATTTCATTCACAAGATACAATTTTATAGGCTACTTATAGGTTATGTTACCTGTGGGAGCAGGACCAATGTCAGCTGTCTTATTTCGACCGTTACAATCAGTGCTACACGAAAGCATTTTTTATAGCTAAACAAACGCATTCTCGCTACAGTGTGTAACGGAACTAAAGCTGTATCTACACAGTTCAATATTCCAATCGCGTATGGGTGCAATCTGGGAAGAATATTGAAAGAATCAAGTTTAAAAGGTACGTTCAATTAAGATGCATGAAGATTTTGTGTCTACATTGCGCGCCGTTTTGAACGTCGTCTTCACTGCATAAATATATTAATTAATATCAAATATCAATCTTGCATTCATTGCTTTAAACTTGAAAGAAAAGTTTAACCGTGTAGTTGCATCTTAATGTATTCATGATCATGAACAAAATAACGACCATGCGATAAATTGATAGCGATAAATCTAGCTGCAAAAATTATCGCAAAGTGTCACTGTGATTGGTTGGAATTCAAAATTTCATTACACTTCATTTGTCGAAAATAGAATGACGTCATATAAACGAAATAGTCTCATAATCAGTTCTTTAATAATGTTATTTAAAACAAATATAAAAATGCATTGTACTTCAACACATTAATACATTTTAAAAATAAATATTGCCGTAATTACTGTAGAAAAATACTTTTAAAATACTGAAGTCATCCAATAAAGGAGGGCCCATCCCACTTCCAGTAAATTTTCAAATCTTTGACTATTTTTTCTTGATAGGAAGTCATACATTCTGCCTTTACATCATATTAAAATACAAATTTCCCATAATTTGAAATTCACGTAAGTACATTCTAGCAGTTGAACAACACTACTGGGTGAACGGTAAGTAATGTCATTAATTTCATTTCGTTAATCTTTGAGATACTTCGAAGAAAAGAGTTTAATAGAATTTCACTCGTTTTTGCTTCCTTTCCGAGATAGAAATTGTTTTATGTGACACATTTCATAACTTGTTTTGAAAAACTATTGATTTAATTCCCAATATGCTCAATCAATTTAAGAGAGCTTTGTACCATGATAATAAATTACGCAAAGAATTTTAGTTTTGCTCCTTAAATGTGCATAAATTTGATCCAAACAAATGTAACATTGAAAAATTCCGTTGCAGAACGAAAAGCTATATTTTTTCAGATCATATTTCTGCACATTTAAAAGACAAAAATTAAATTCTTTCAATCAGTTATTGTCACAATACACTGCTCTCTTAAATTGACTGTGCATATTGAGAATTCGATTAATATCCTCTCCAAAACACGCTATGAAATGTTGAATATAAAACAATTTTTATCTCGAAAAGGAAGCAAAAGGCAGCAAAATTGTATTCGACTTTTCTGTTTGAAATATCTCAAAGAATAACACTCTGAAATTAATTACAATTCTTACGGCTTACCCTGTATAATTTTACCACTGTAGTATAAGCCATTCGTTTTCTCGCGAAACCAAATGCATGCTTGCACCATAGCTTACAGCAAGTACCTTATGGTGAGCTAGCTAGCTGTAAATGGAAGTATAGTGCGGGAAGGAAGCTTCCCAGTCCAATTTCTTCTCCCCTGACGCGCAGGTAGGTTTCACGAGGTAAGGAATAGCCAATATTTATACATTTTATATCAGAATATACACAACATACTCTTCAGAAGCAACCAAAGAACATGGAAGAGAATGAAAAGCTCTGATTGGACGATTGTAACCATGGAGTCAAACTGCAGTTAGATACCAAGCGGTGATTTTATCACTGAAGTTAAAGCAGATAATGTGCAGTTTCATTCCAACCAACCAGTTTATCACATTTCCTGTTAAATTCTGCACTGAAAAACATCTTAATATCATTTTTCATAATTCTGGAGAAAACGTAGTTTGATTCTAGACAACTCAGTATTTTAACTGAGCCTTACAAAGCCATATTTAATTCTGGCAACATTATATCAATTTGAGCATGCTTTGTATGATTTGCAGAGGGATTTTTACTTCTTATGAATACTTAATACGAAACCAGAGACAAATATGTCAGTACAGAGATGAAGTTGGATTTGCAATATAAATATTTTTAGTAGACATGTAAATTAAGTAGAAACTTTAGAAATATTATTAAATACGCTAGTCCTTCACTCAATCTCAATACAACAACGACATTTTCTTCCACCGTAGCAATTATGCTTTTATTTATACCTAATAATAGTACATTATGCAACGAGCCTATAATGATAGTAATTAAGAATCGAGTATGGATATTTATGAAACTCGCTTGCGCTCGTTTCATAATTTTCATACGAGCTTCTTAATTACCATTATAGGCGAGTTTCATACGACTTTTTATGCTCGACCATATTTCTAACTTGAAATTACCGGTATTCAGATGTATACATTTTATTTGTATCTGACAAGATCGGAAGTGACCTTATTCCAGGTCGTGAATTTTGAGATATGCGCCGGCGCGAAAGTATTGATTTTTTTCCGAGGAACAATAATGTCATTGACCTTGTGTAATCCGTTAAAGTTGGTATAACTTTGATTATTGAATTCGACATTGAAAAACGAGATGACAAATTGAATTTATTTGAATATTATTTACAATTAACGCTAATTATTATAGTAACAGAACATAACCTTCTGCGACAGTATTGGATTTCCAGCCTCCGTGACTTTTCGCTAATTCTCTTTCGACTGCATATCCGAGAATAATCGATACTTGCGGTTTTATAACGGTACAAAGCTGAAACGTTATTGGCTGAACACCTGTAAGCTGAGTTGTCATTGGCTGAAAACACCAGAACTTTAATGAGTAGGTGTACTTTAATGACATGCATTAAAGGACTGCTACCAGGTGTATAATTACTACATTTCGGCATGGTCGAGCATAAAATAATGTAAAATGTCGAACAACTACATCTATAAACCCATTTGTAGGCAACTACAAATGCAAACCAAGAGGCAAAATAATACCATAAAATAGTCTTGAGGTTTTGCCCTGTCGTTTGACTAGTCTATCTGTTTGTACAGTACAATAACTGTCAAAGTATTGAAGTTATGAGAGTAGCAGAAATATGATATATTCAATTTTGCTGTTATTTTTATATATTAATTTAGTAGGTATAGTCGCGACGCTGCTTTGCTTACGTCTTAGGACGTCAAGGCTCTATAAAGTCTAGGTAGGTAGTATCGTTCGCCATTTTTGTTCTTTCGTTGCCGAGCTACCAACGAGGGATCTATTTGCCACACAGTTAAACATGATCATGTCGTAGCTCCTATGATAATAAATCAAACGCACTGTAATTCAGCAAAATATTTGAGCGGCAAATGACATCCTCGTGTGCTTTCTGCGAACGCCAACGAAAGAGCCAAAATGGCGGGCGATTATATTAAGTATTTATCCAGCCTTAGGAAATGTATAAGGTCTTCATCAGCGAATCACAAGACGCACACGTTTAAATGTAGCCGACCTGCAACGTGATTGGCTGCCGGAAATTAGAGCATAGAAATTAAAGCATATTATACTCACATATGAAGATTTCGCGGGAAAACCAATGAATGTCACAGTTTTCTTAAGGTTGATGTCATTATCTAATTCAATGGATCATTGCGAAATTTAATTTTGTTCTTATGAAAAATGGTAAAAAGGAGAGTTATCACCATGAATACAGTAATCCTTTCCTTTATTTTCTATAGAAACAGCACTACATCTTGCAGTTATAGACTCAATTAGATCATTATATAATCCTTAACAGAAATGTGACATTCATCGTTTTTCCCGCGAACTCTTCATACTTACTTACTTACTTACTTACTTACTTACTTACTTACTTACTTACTTACTTACTTACTTACTTACTTACTTACTTACTTACTGGCTTTTAAGAAACCCGTAGGTTCATTGCCGCCCTCACATAAGCCCGCCATTGGTCCATATCCTGAGCAAGATTAATCCAGTCTCTACCATCATATCCTACCTCCCTCAAATCCATTTTAATATTATATTCCCATCTACGTCTCGGCCTCCCCAAAGGTCTTTTTCCCTCCGGCCTCCCAACTAACACTCTATATGCATTTCTGGATTCGCCCATACGTGCAACATGTCCTGCCCATCTCAAACGTCTGGATATTATGTTCCTAATTATGTTAGGTGAAGTATACAATGCGTGCAGCTCTGCGTTGTGTAACTTTCTCCATTCTCCTGTAACTTCATCCCTCTTAGCCCCAGATATTTTCCTAAGAACCTTATTCTCAAACACCCTTAATCTCTGTTCCTCTCTCAAAGTGAGAGTCCAAGTTTCACAACCATACAGAACAACCGGTAATTTAACTCTTTTATAAATTCTAACTTTCAGACTTTTTGACAGAAGACTAGATGACAAAAGCTTCTCAACCGAATAATAACAGGCATTTCCCATATTTATTCTGCGTTTAATTTCCTCACGAGTGTCATTTATATTTGTTACTGTTGCTCCAAGATATTTGAATTTTTCCACCTCTTCGAAGGATAAATCTCCAATTTTTATAGTTCCATTTCGTACAATATTCTGGTCACGAGACATAATCATATACTTTGTCTTTTCGGGATTTACTTCCAACCCTATCGCTCTACTTGCTTCAACAAGAATTTCCGTGTTTTCCCTAATTGTTCGTGGATTTTCTCCTAACATATTCACGTCATCCGCATAGACAAGAAGCTGATGTAACCCGCTCAATTCCAAACCCTCTGTGTTATCCTGAACTTTCCTAATGGCATATTCTAGAGCGAAGTTAAAAAGTAAAGGTGATAGTGCATCTCCCTGCTTTAGCCCGCAGTGAATTGGAAAAGCATCAGATAGAAAATGGCCTATACTGACTCTGCTGTAAGTTCCACTAAGACACAAGACGCGAACTCTACATATATGGAAAAAAAAAAAAAAATCCCTACTTTTTTAGTCCAGAATTATAACAATCCTAGTAATAGCGCGTCATCAACAAAATGCTTTACAAATTTTCATGGATTAAAACAATATTCACTTTATTGAAATATATATGTGTAACCGTTGGCTGTACTGTGATCACTGCTTCATGATTTGTGAATGTGTGTGGCATTTGCAGCACGTTTTAATATTCCCATTAATATTTATCTATTTTATTATTTTGTGAATAACAATTAACGTGCACGGACATATTATATTTCTGTTTCACTGTTTACACTGAAATGAGTTACATTTCAGCACAACAAGAAGCTTACAAATCAAACTTATCAGAGCGCAGATAAAGCGTGTTCACAATGCCAGTAGCTACTAATCATATTATACCACCATCTTCCTCGATAATGGAACGAGGAACAAAACAATCCGTGTATGAATTACTTTATGTTTGAAGTAATTGGTGTGAATTCATTACAGCATGAAATGAAAGTTTCCAGTCTGCTGCGTCTTTAGTGTTGACTAGCATCAGGCATTCACACCAGAGTAAACAACTAGATCTGCAACAATATCCCCCAGGGCTACCATCTGACGCGCACTTGTCCATTGTTGGAGCATTGGTGCGCAACATTTTCTCGGACCCGACCTATCCTTTCGAACGACTTCCTGGTTTTCTAATGTGCACACACATCAAACTGAACCCGTGCTGTGCTCAGATTCAGTACCGTCTCTATGGGAACTGAACACCGGCGTTCGTTGCAAATCCCAGTAAAGAGTTTATATCTCTGTAAGGCCCAATTGTATAAAACTCCCTGACTAAAGATCAACTTTGATCGAAGATCGAAAAGTGAACCGAGTTCAGACACTTCTTCTATTGTATAAAACTTTTCTGCGATCAAATTACCTAGGTTCAAATGCAATCTAAGTTCACGTGAAAAGGAATTGGCAACATCGCATAAACAGGTGAAATACGTGATGCGCGGACCAGTTTACACAGGTTTGTTCAGTGTTGCCAATCTAGCGATTTTAACTATTTTTCAACAACAATTTCTTTCAACTTTTATATTGCTTAAATAGGGATTTAGTGACCTTTTTAGTACCCCATAGTGACAAAAATTTAATCTTCCTTTGTTGATAATGAGAAATCTAGCGACTTTACAACTACTTTTTCGCGACTTTCCGTACACTCTGTTGGAGACACTGGTTTTTTTTTTTTGCAATATAAATAATGGCGGACAATAAGAAGAAGGTTGACTGTTCTCCAAGCTGTTATCATGTTATGGTGTTTCATACTGCTAAACATAATAAAGCTTTATAAAACGACAATTTTCATTTAGTAATACAGTTAATTGAACATTTATGAATGTACCTATCATATCCATTAATAATATTAATGATCGTTATAAACATAATACAATTATAGGTTACGTTATTTGATACTGCTGAACACGATAGAGCCTTATAACATATAAGAATGTTTGTGTATTAAGGCAAGAAATTGAAAGAAATATATATAAATATACCTAACATATCTATTAATATTAATAATAATGGATATTTTATTTGCACAATCTGTCACTCGTATATTTCAAACAGAAAAGAAATAACTTAACTTGGATCATCTAACATAATCGGAGAAATTTCTTCAGTCAAAGTTGACTTTAGTTTGAGACAAATTAATCTCAGATTAGACTTTATACAACACAAAATTGAAAGTTCAGCTGAAACAAGGATCAATTTAACCTCTGATCTAAGATTAAATGGTTTATACAATCGGGGCTAAATGTTTGTGTTTTTGACGGAGACTTTGGATAAATAAGCAAAATAACGTATAGGTAGTCCCAGGGCCGCCGACAGAATTTATGGGCCCTATGCAATACTGTACTCGGACCCCCCGTTGAAAAAAATAACAATTACAAGTTACCAGTTATTCTAACCATAATAATTGAGGCACTGACATGGGAAAGGCAGTAACTGCCAAAAACAAAATTTTTCAGGGGTAGCAAAAAACAAATTTATGAACACTTTCTCACTTACATTATTACAGAAACTGCTTTAAATGAAAGGCAGACACTCATGTTTGTGTTACATATGAAATTTGAAAAGTCTGGGACAGATTTATCTGTGAAATCCTATTTTATGAAAATACAACATTGAAATCACTCCCTAGCCAAACTGAGAATTAATGTTATTTATACATTATGCACAAAAATTTTTCGGTAAAATGCATGATACTTTTCTTCGAGGAAGTCTAACATAGATAGCAAGTGTCTCTTTTTGGCATCAGGGACGACTGGTCTTCTTTCAAGGCGTTGCAAGCACTGCAAGGTAGTGATTGACGTTAATGACTGTCCTTTCTTAAAAATCCTGTGCTCTGTCCACATTTCAAGGTCATTAAATGACTGTCTTGTTTTTATTAGAGGAAAATCAGCTCTTGAGAGTCTAATCCAGTTGAGGGTGCTGTTTTTGATAGGAGTTGTATTAAAAACTTGTCACATTCTGCAGAAAAGTCGAAGAAATCCTCATCCTTCGTCATTATTACATTATCAGGCCTTACCTCTTCTGGAACCATGGTCTTGCATCTTTTTTTTTTTCTTTTCTCTATGATGCCAAACTCCCTATTACATGACATGTAGGAATGTTCTGAAACCAGGAATTTCAAGTCCACTGAATCAAAATGTTTCTTGGCAATAATGTAAATCAGGACCATTAGAATCACCCGATTCTTATTCTGCCCTGCACAGTTATCAGCCCATATTTGTCTAGACACACTCTGATGCTGTAAAAGGAGTTACTACCTTCTCCGCGCCAACAGCTGTGCACATACAACTTACAACATCTAGTGACTACGTTTCGAACTTCGTTTCATTACATACGGACATACTACCTTCTCTGTGCCATTGGCATGGCCATTTACTACCTTCTCAATGAAAAACCTAAAAATTCGAATTTTTGGCAGTTACGACATTTCCCATGTCAATGCTTCAATTATTTGCAAAATAAATAAAAGATAACCGCATACACAGAAAGGAACTTAAAAATATACACTTTTATTATATTGAAAACTTTTAGCAAGACTTCACATTAGCAGAATATATTTTATTCTTAAACACCTGTATTTTCTAACTTGCGGTCCAACATCAACAAACAACTCTCCTTGACATCATTGATGCAAAATCATCACTTATGTCATCAAAATTTAAATATCTAGCAAGATCGCTCTCCAGACTAAGGAGCCAAGGTTACTCAGTCGTTCTTGACACATTGTTTATCTGAATACATTTGTTATTTCCTCCATTTTGCTGAAGGATTTTTCAGCATCGGCAACTGTCACAGGAATTGTATAGAATATTCTAATGGCTATGCAAATATTTGGAAATAAAGTATCCAGTTTTAATTCCCTCAGGCTATTTAGGAGGTTCATAGGTTTCAGTGGGGTTGTCCTTAAGTTAGAGGCATGAATTGATTTTAAACATTTCGGCTCATCACTGATCTCTTTGTTAATATCTTCATAATATTTTTCACGCAGTCTAGCACCCATATTAATATCTTCCAATTTTTTCTGTCTCTCCTCGTGCTTCTCAGCTCCCGACTTATGCCTGTACTTGTCCATTGTGCAGTTAAACTATAACCAGTAACACTAATGAACAGAATTTACTACACAAACGACAATGAAAAGACGAAAGTTTCGACACGAAACATACAATGTACTACAAAAAAAAAATCCTGCGACTTCGGTTTGAGAGAGTCCACTAGCATATTGTGGTGAACCAGCAGGGGTTTGGTAGTTAAAAAGGACAAACCAATACATAATTGAACGTGTTCAGTACAAGCGACGGGAACATACTTAGGTCAAGCAAATGCCGGGGCCCTCAATTGTCGTGTCGGTGAACAAAATGCGGGAAACCGATATTCTATTATATAAAAGTCAAATATCGGGTGGTAATTTGTATTAATTTTACTATTGTTGAGTTAATATGTCAAATTTATGTAACAAAATATTCTTACAAAATGTTATAGTACCCGTATGTATCTACGAATAATTATTCGTGATAATAAAAAGTAATCAGACTCAATCTGACGGCCCTTATTGCTCACGGGCCCATTTGCACTCACCCCCTTTGCCCCCCCTTCTCGGCGGCCCTGGGTATTCCAACAATATTCTAATTTTAAGCTCACAACTCTAGTCCCGTCGCTCTAATTTCCGGCAGCCAATCGTGAAAAGTTTTCTCTATCATGCATTCTTAGAAACGCCTGAAATCTTCCTTCCTACTAAATTCAAAACAAATTCTAGTACAGACCCTTGTAATGCCTCACTTGGACTATTGTGATGTTTTATATAGCGACCTAAGTGCTGAACTTTCTCAAAAACTTCAACGTGTACATAATGTCTCCGTTCGATTTATTTTCAATATCCGCCGACATGATCATATATCGGAATATTTTCTACGACTCTCCTGGCTCCGCTTGCAAGATCGACGTTTAGTACATTCTCTTTGCCTGCTATATCGATTTATACATGATTCCACACCCAACTACCTTGCCTCTCGGTTTACTCTCCTAGCTTCACATCATAATCATAATACACGTTCACAGCGTAATCTGTTGCTAGCAATACCACGTCATCACACATCTCTGTACTCAAGTTCTTTCTCAATAGCCATGGCCCGCTCATGGAATTCGCTGCCGCTCGAAATCAGGGGTAGTCTTAGTCCTCAGTTGTTTAAAATTAGGTTGTTTAGAAATATTTTAAATGCAAAGAATTAGTTTTTAGGTATAATATTTATTTATTATTATTATTATTGTTATTATTATTATTATTATTATTATTATTATTATTATTATTATTATTATTATTTTACACAGTCATTACTTTATTTTTCCATTAACACATATCTAGGTAATTGTCATTGTCTCAATGTAACCCGTGCTGTGCTGATCATACTAATTCTACTATTCCTTTAGTTGTGAGATTATATTCATATGTATCAATTCTTTTTTTTTAGTTAATACTGTATACTAGAATGAATTTTCCTGTTTGTGATTATGTATTCAGTCTCTTTTTTATTATATATTTTTATTATTGTTATTTTAAAGTTAATACTGATTGTGGATATATATTCAATCTCTCTTTTTTACTTAATTATGTTTATTATTATTTTTAAGTTAATATTTGTATACCGGTTTGTATTTTTCTCTATGTGATTTGATCCTGGTTGAGTGGAAGAGAAGGTCTGATGGCCTTAACTCTGCCAGGGAAAATAAAACTATTATTATTATTATCGTGTTGCAGGTCGTCTACATTTAAACGTGTGCGTCTTGTGATTCGCTGACGAAGACATTATTCATTCTTTAAGGCTCGATAAATACTTAATATAATCGCCCGCCATTTTGGCTCCTTCGTTGGCGTTTGCAGAAAGCACACGAAGACGTTATTTTCCGCTCAATTATTTGCTGAATTACAGTGCGTTTGATTTATTATCATAGGAGCTACGACATGATAATGTTTAAAGGTGTGGCAAATAGATTCCTCGTATGGTAGCTCGGCAACGAAAGAACAAAAATGGCGAAGGATACTACCTACCTAGACTTTATAGAGCCTTCACTTCCTAAGACGTAAGCAAAGAGGAGGAGTCACGCCGGGAATAACAGCGTCGCGACTATAGTGTCTGATTTCACATACACACTTCGGTTGAAATCGGACGCCCATACATTTATGCAATAAATGAAATTTATTTCCTTGTAAAGTGCAAATTATAAATATTTCTATATTTACGACAAAGTATATCATAAGAAAAGGTGCCTGAGATTCGATCCAACATTGTTCTTCCGAACTGCTATCCATGATATTTCAGACTTGATACTGAATATTAGATCCTCATCATTCGATCGAATTTTTATGTCTAACTTACGTTGTGTAATGGCCCATTCACAATTAAAATTAAATATAACCGTAACAAATATACACAGAAGTTTGTACCCAGGCTACCAAATGGGATCATTCACAATGATTCACATAAGCAATGACATAAACATTGTCGTTTGACGTTAACACGAAAGTTTGCAAACTCTAAACTTTCATGCTTATGCTTACGTGATTTGCAAACAGAACACAATCGTGGAGCGCTGAAGTATACGACAGAATATGAGGAAATGGCGTCGTTGTTATGTTTCCATGGTTACCAAGTATCTTTGCAGTTATGTTTATATTCCCATTGTGAATGATTTTGATTTTACCGTAACGTTTCCATTTTGAAGTTAACGCTTACGTTATGCTTAATTTTAATTGTGAATGAGTCTTAAGACTCAGATGTCACTGCGGTAAGTGGAGTAAATCTCTTTTTCATCACTGAGTTAATTTCCTGCAGGCATGAGAACTTTTATTAACAATAAGACCGCGACATATTATTCTCCCATCACAGACAAAAACATTTTAGCTCGGGTAAATTTACTCCTGAAATATTGCTCACTCTTTACTGTACATGACCCATTGTTTGCTCCCTTACGTTCTAGTGAACAGTGGCATGGTCCGTACTAAACCAGACAAAGATCTCGTCGGCTCGGACACAATATGCAATTCACTAGCTTCCCTGTAGGTTTTGATGTCAATTAAATTTTAAATGGACGTAATGGATGTAACCGCTTCAAAATGCTCTGTGACTAAAATCTTTCGTACGTCAAATCACGCAATTTTACCGTTCCACTCTTTTGTAGGAACGAGTCGCTATTCGGGAAGAGTAGATAGATGTACTTTATTTTAACACTGCAGTCTAGGCACATATTTAAAAATTAAATCTGACACTCACTTTCAGAGCACCGGTACTAAATGGAGCAATCTATAGTCATTTATGGATGTTAAATAAATCCTTTACCTCATGTCCTTTCATTGTAATTTTAAACGGCTAGTCGTTGGTGAATTTTTATTACGCTGCACCCTTAACTATAGTCCCGTCGCTCTAATTTCCGGCAGCCAATCGCGTTGCAGGTCGGCTACATTTAAACGTGTGCGTCTTGTGATTCGCTTATGAAGACGTTATTCATTTCTTAAGGCTCGATAAATACTTAATACAATCGCCCGCCATTTTGGCTCTTTCGTTGGCGTTCGCAGAAAGCACACGAAGAAGTTATTTGCCGCTCAATTATTTGCTGAATTACAGTGCGTTTGATTTATTATCATAGGAGCTACGACATGATCATGTTTAACGGTATGGCAAATAGATCCCTCGTATGGTAGCTCGGCAACGAAAGAACAAAAATGGCGAACGATACTACCTACCTAGACTTAATAGAGCCTTCACTTTCTAAGACGTAAGCAAAGAGGAGGAGTCACGCCGGGAATAACAGCGTCGCGACTATAGATAAATAGATTTATTGAGTAATATTATACATACTCTAATGTGCTGGTCTTCTGATCATACGTGCTTTGTACTTAAAACAAGTCCTACTTTGTATATTTCACCCCCCTCACCTATAGTTAGATCCAACCACTCTCCAAAAGAACACACAAATTAAAATAAAAATGGCACAAACAAACACATTATATAATATATCCTAACTTAAATAGGCATAAAAGTGTATAATTGAGTATCCCTTCGTCAGTTCGCATCACAAACTTCAACAGCTGCAGTTCTAATCTTTCTCGCCTTCAAGAGGAACAATCCAGTCTTTTGTTCCCATTCTCTATTCCCCATGAGGTCAATACATGCAGGCGAACTCCTATTCTGACTTAGCATCGAGGGTGATAGATATTTTTTTCCGGTTATGTTCCAATTCGACACACTGTAATAAAATATGTTTATAGGAGTCCTTTTCTTTGCAAAGCGGACAAAGGCGCTCTCCTTCGTTGACAATTTCATTACCCTTCCATGCCCCTAATCTTAGCCACGCTAAACCTGCTCTGCTGTTTTTGTTAAAAGAATTTATGTAGTCACACCTCCCCCAGTTAAGCATGAGATCCGACTGTAGAAACATAGATGTGTGAGACCACGGTGAAATTAAAATCTTTTGTGTTGGTAATAATGCTTATATATGATATTAGTTGTTTACATTACCTTCTTATCAAGATGTCATTTGTATGATGTCACCATTGTTGTCATAATAATTATAAACACAGATGGTATATTAACGATTTCTTGGAAGTCTACTGGTCTGGGAGACCTTGGGTTCCTAATTAGGTGTGCTTTCTGTGGCATGGTGTCAGACCCAGTGATTCTGTGTATGAATGTTTTGGAAGAACTTATGTTGTTCCAGTCTATAGTCCGGGTCACGTTACTTCATATCCTATGGGTGAAACCTAACCATTTTGCCCCCATTACTACATATGCTAGTGATTTCTGGTGATTTTCTAGTTTGTAGATTGAATTTTCTTTTACCAACTTCGTTTAGAATTTCGATACTGATAAATAGTACAAATGGTAGTGATTTTGTAACAGTTATGTTGGCAGATGAGACAAATGTTGTCAGTACTGGAGTTCCATGAAATTAAAATTGTACTAGATTTCTGAACCGGTTACTTGAAGCTAGTGAAATTTGAACATACCTACTAATTAATGAATTAATATTAATACATAATAGTTATTTTATGTGTTGCGTTGCAGTTATAATTCAAGACTGTAGTCAGGTAAGTTTTCGGAGTTAGTACTAACAATTTTATGTGGTCAAACAAAATACATTTTTAGGTTAAGTCTCGTAATTCAATTGTTTAGTCAAACCAATGAATTTCATATTTCCAGACAAAATATCTAACATGTTGATCACTTTCTCGTATAGTTTGCCTACGAAAACATGTCAACAATTATTGAATTATTTAGAATAACCTTTTAACATTAAGGTGAAGTACGGTACGTAAATAAGTCATTCAGTACGTAGGATCGTGTGATATCTGGTAAGAGTTGCCGTTTAGGAACTGTTCTTACCTGATCCTCATTATAAGATAAGTTAGATATTTTGACCCTTTCATGTTTTTGTAGGACTGTGTGTTCAGAAAGTAAATTGTGTATACAACAATTTCGAGATAACTCTAAGAGCAATTTTCATGTGTAATAATCTGCTACACTAGTTTACAGTAGATGTGTTCATTATATGCCATTTCATTTGTCAAAACTTTGAGTTTAAGACTGAATTATTGCATTAATACATTTTTAATTTTCTGAAAGTGTACTTTTTTTTGTAAGTTGGTCTGAGAGACCAGATGTTTCTAATTAAAGATAAAAAATACACGTTTATGGTTAAGAGTACATTCATAAAAGGAAGTGGCGTAAGATATATAGTTTGCATCTAAATATAACAAATATTTCTAAAGTAATGCATTTAATACTGATAGTGTAATGTTTATGTACAGCAGTGTACATAAAAATGACTGAACTCCCGCAGTGTAAAATTGTCTAATCCATATTTAAGCAGTACCTGGTTCACATGACAGGGAAGAGATGTTTATTTTGCAACTTATTTATTCCTGAATATAATATTTTTATTACAGATCATTTAGAACACTAGCTCTGTAAACGGAAAAAGCAACAATGAAACAAAACAAAGGAAAAACAGAACGGTGTCTTGCATAAGAAATTCCTCTACGTGTAAACCTAAGTTCTTACGAATTAAACAGTTGTCTTAAGATGCGGACTGACAAGGGAACCGTCCCAAGTCATGTAGTTTGAGTTTAATCAAAATGCATATTTAAGCTAATTTTCTTTCATTAAGAAAAATGGTGATAGTCGTTCGTGTCGCTTTTTTATCGTTTATTAATTATTTAGGTTATTCTTAATTCAAATTGTTAGTAGAGATATAACGGACAAATACATGGAATTTCAAAAAGAAATATGGAGAAAATTGAAAATAATATTGAAAAATCATCAATGTGTAGGGTGACCAGACGTCCTCCTTTTAGGCCTTTGTCCGGGATCCGGGCGAATTTAAAAAAAATCAAGAAATGTCCTCCTTTTCGTAACTTGTTTATATGCCTGATATTTTTAAATTAACTGATTGAAAGGCTTTTTCAACTAATGTGCTTGTAGGTGGCAGCAGGAACGACGGAAAATACTCTTTGTCAACGATCATAACTCTCTTTGCCCCTCCTTGTTATGGTCGTTGCTAACATGTAGCTAGTAAATCGAGAGATCGAGATGCGAATGTAAATCTAAATAGATATTTTCTATCCTCTTTAATATACAATTAGAGTTCCCTTGACTTTCATCTAACTGTAAAATCATTATTATTAAACTTTATCGTAATTATTTTGTAATAAAATAGATATTAATATACTTTTAAGTATGATATAAGCCTAAATCTGCACTGTAAATATTTTGTAATAAAATAGATATTGACGTAAATTAAAGTATAATATAGTCCTTAGCCTAAATCTAAGTCCGTATTTTCTGCCCTCTTTTTCTAACAATGTCCTCTTTTTTATCGATGTAGATCTGGTCACCTTATCAGTGGCATGATCCTGTTACCCCACTTAGTAGCAGAAGGGTTAAGTTGTTCAAAAATAGTGATATTTTTTTCTGTTTATTAATAAAGCACGTGATATTTTGAGAAGAATTTGTAATGTATATATATATATATATATATATATATATATATATATATATATATATATATTTCCTTATTTTTAGAATTATATATGTTAGTGACTGATGCTATTTCAAAACAAATACGTTCATAAAAGTGCATATTTCGGCATTTTATGTACGTATTTGCAGGCATATTTTTTTATAATTCTCTACATTAATTACGAAGCAAGAGTAAATTGTAATGAGATAACGTCTGCTTCATAATTAAATTTTGTAAAAATAATTTAATAATAATAATAATAATAATAATAATAATAATAATAATAATTTATTTAATCTGGCAGTGCTAAGGCCAGTAGGCCTTCTCTTCCGCCCAGCCAGACTCTAATTCTAATCGAATACAATTGCTTACATAGTTATTACATTAATATCTAGACCATAAAACAACATGAAAGTAAATCATGAAAGTTGGATAAGTAATGTTAGTGTGACAATAATAAACATTGGAAAGAAATAGTGATAATAATAATAATAATAATAATAATAATAATATGAGATAATATGAGATAATATGAAATAATGAGATAATTTAAATATTTATTCTGTGATATATATAACCATTAAACATTGAGAAACCTGAAACAGCTATTATTGTTAACAAGAATTGTTAGAAAAATATTTCGTTAGCCTATTCTTAAATTGGTTAGATGTCTGACAGTCCCTGACATTACTCGGTAGGGAATTCCAAAGTCGAGGAACAGCCACAGTGAAAGAAGATGAATATGAGGATGTTCGGTGGGAGGGAATGGATAATATTGAGGAGTGTTGTGATCGCGTGTCTAGGTTATGATGGGTGGATAAATTTTGAAGTGGAGTGGAGAAACGCAATATGTGAAAGAAAAGGGAAAGACAGTGGATTTTCCTACGATCTTCTAGACGGAGCCAGGACAACATTTCGAGGGATGGTGTTACGTGATCAGCCCGGCGAATATTGCAGACGAAACGGACGCACATATTATGAACACGTTGTAGTCTCTGCGCCGAAGTAGCGCTTAGGTCAGTAAGCAGAATATCACAGTAATCGAAGTGGGGCATCTCGAGTGTTTGCACTAACATTTTTTCATGGAAAAGGGTAGAAAATTCTTCAATCGCCTAAACTAGTGGATTAATGCGAATACTTTTTTGCAGGTTTCTGCAATTTGAATGTTCCAATTTAAAATTTTATCCATATAAATGCCTAGATTCTTTACTGATTCACTGAACGGAATTTCGGTGCCGTATATTTTAATCGGGACAAATTTGGTATGGTAAGAAGATGCATAACTTATAGAATGATCCATGTGTAATTACTTATTTGGTTTTCGGACCGGTGTAAAGAGATACGGTGAAACTTCCCTTAACGGACACTTCCCAATAGCGGAATCCTCTCAATAGCGGAATCCTCTCAATAGCGGACATTTTAAAATTCCCCTGCAAAATAACATTGGCCCTTATGATAAAATTCTTCCAAATAGTGAACATTCTCAATAACGGACGCGGATACTGAAATGTATCTCCAACAACAATTAAAACTTACAAATAACGGACAGCGTGAAAGAAAAATAAGAAAAAGACGGTTGTAAATTAAACGGAATTCTTTGCAACAATCATCATCGTGCATTTGAACGTTCTTGTACTTTATTGAAGGTAAGCAGCACAGTTGTTAGTTGTGATACTGTATGTGAGCAGTCCGTACTTTCTTAGTTTGTCAAGTTGAGTATTCGGAAGTACAGTCACATTAAAAAGGTAAAAAAAACTTAAACGTTTCTCACTAAAAGAGAAAGTGGATATTGTAAAGCATAGTGAGAAGGAGAAATTAAGTATTCGTGAGCTGGCCACAAAGTTTAATGTGGGAAAAACTCAGGTTAGTGAAATTTTGAAAAACAAGGATGTTATTTTAAAATCATACACTGAGAATGCAAATGAGAACACAAAAAAAAGGTTTTGCTAAAACTGAGGGGCTTGCCATTGACAATTTAACATATGAATGGTTCTGCCGTGCTAGAGCAAATAAGATGCCTTTATCTGGAACCTTGATTAGAGAGAAGGCCTTAGAAATTGAAAAAGAGTTGGGCTATACTTACTTACTTACTTATTGGCTTTTAAGGAACCCGGAGGTTCATTGCCGCCCTCACATAAGCCCGCCATTGGTCCCTATCCTGAGCAAGATTAATCCAGTCTCTACGATCATATTCCACCCCCTCAAATCCATTTTAATATTATCTTCCCATCTACGTCTCGGCCTCCCCAAAAGGTCTTTTTCCCGCCGGCCTCCCAACTAACACTCTATATGCATTTTTGGATTCGCCCATACGTGCTACATGCCCTGCCCATCTCAAGCGTCTGGATTTAATGTTCCTAATTATGTCAGGTGAAGAATACAATGCGTGCAGTTCTGTGTTGTGTAACTTGGGCTATTCTAATTTTAAAGCTTCGGATGATTGGCTAGACAAGTTTTGGTCACGACACAATCTTTCCTACAAAAGTGTATGTGGTGAATCTGCTTCTGTTGATCCAGAAATTGCATCTGACTGGTAAAGTAAACTTACTGATATTTGTGAAAGGTAAATATGTATGAGAAATTTTAATGTACTGTACAGAGGTGCGAAAATTATTAGAATAATCTTAATTTTAAAGGTTTTTTAATAGTTCCTTCACAAATACTAATTGAATTGATGAATATTGGTATATATTACTATACTGATATAGGATATATTTACTACTAACAATGCCGGAAAGCATTAGTTTTAGTATTAGTATTTATTTATTTAACCTGGTAGAGATAAGGCCGTCAGGCCTTCTCTGCCCCTCTACCAGGAGATTCCAACTATATTATGAAGAATAAAATTACAATTTGTATTAAATTTACAATTACAATAAAATCAAAGTACGAAAAGATTACCTGAATAATTAAAGCTAGATAATTTATCATAGAGAAACAAAGAATATTTTATATTTACTGAATTACAAATTAAATCTAGAATAACAAAATTGTATAGTGATGAAATTACTGAATATTGAAATATTTTGTCATAGATTAAAGAAACTATTTACAAGTAATCAATTACTGACCAAGTGCCTAGTAAGTTTTCGTTTGAATTCAATTTTATTTCGACAGTCCCTGATGCTAGCAGGTAGCGAATTCCAGAGTCTTGGCAGGGCTATTGTGAAAGAAGATGAGTATGAGGAGGTGCGATGGGATGGTATTGTTAGTATTGTTTCATGACGAGAGCGTGTGTTCAGATTATGGTGGGAAGAAAGGTAAGTGAAGCGAGACGACAGGTACGAAGGAATAGAAGAGTTCAAGATTTCGAAGAGAAAGAGAAGTGAATGTAAATTTCTTTTCTTATCTAGTTTAAGCCAACCTATTGCTTCCAGGGATGGGGTAATATGATCATATTTACGAACATTGCTTACAAAACGTACACACAAATTATGAGCACGTTGAAGTTTCATTTTGTTGTCGCTGGAGAGGTCAGTCAGTAAAATGTCCGCATAGTCGAAATAGGGAAATGCAAGTGTCTGCACAAGGGACTTTTTTAACCAAGAGGGGAGATGAACATTTATCCTTTTTAGCACATGGATAATAGAATATACTTTTCTGCAGGTTTCTGTACATTGTTGTACATTGGTATTTTTCTTATTTTACAATTGTTATGGGAATTCAGAAATTGTTATATTATGTTGGCGGAATTGAAAACATAAAAAATTATATGCACAAACCAGATGTATACGTTCATTTGAACCTTCACAACAATGTAAACACAAAGAACAATTTGTTTAAAGCATTTCTTAATTAATTTTTTATGTTTCCAATTCCGCCAACATAATATAATAATTTCTGAATTCCCATAACAATTGCAAAATAAGAAAAATACCAATGTACAACAATGCTTTCCGGCATTGTTAGTAGTAAATATATCCTGCATCAGTATAGTAATATTATATACCAATATTCATCAATTCAATTAATATTTGTGAAGGAACTATTAAAAAAACCTTTAAAATTAAGATTATTCTAATAATTTTCACACCTCTGTATACAGTAAATACTAACGCTTTTCTAAATAGCGGACACTTCTCAATAACGGACATTTAATTTTTCCCCGGCGGTGTCCGCTATTGAGAAGTTTCACTGTATTAAATATTACGGACACGGCTACACGGAGGAAAAACGGTGCCATTACCGCAAATTCCAGTGTTTGGCGCGGGGAAAAGAGCTATGCTAACGGCGTGTCTAGAGTATTGTAATATTACTGTTGTGTGGTAATGAGCCGATACGACAACAATAGCGAGAAACAACTGCAGTTGCAGGTCTTGCGCCCACTTGCTCCCTGAACTATGCTGTCCCCGTCTTCATCCAATTAAGTACGGTCTTCGAATGCCGCGCATTCTCGAAGCCCTGCGCCTCCAACCAGACTCCTGCCAAGCTGGAAGAAAAGAGACAGACAGATTGACAGGCTGATAGCATGCAGCCAATCTCTGCCTCTCTCAAAGTTTACAGTTTCTTTCGTGATGTTTTGCTTCTGTCCGTGCAATATTAATTAAATCCGAATTATATTGCCGCTACTGTGAAAGTAGAATATTGCTAGGCCGTTATTCCGTCAGCGGAGCGTATGGTTTCGCTACATCTGATAAAAACTGAGATACGCCAACTTCGGTAATGCTAATTACAAGCTTAAAAAATTGCATCAGGAATTGCGCCAACATATCCAGCTCTCATTTAGAAACGGAAACAACACGTACTGCGGTTGGCTTCAGGCTTTGCCTTGTAGTTCTGTGTGCACATGTTAACTAACTACGCAAATTACGTTATTCTTTTATTATTTCCACGCTATGCAAAGTCACTGACTTGCCTACCCGCGCACCTAAATTTTGTTATCACTTCTGACAAAACTAAAAATTGGGTTTTAGAAGAAATAGGGAATAATAATAGACGGTAGTTACTAATAGACGGTAATTATACACAGTATTTAAAGGGTGTAAATGATATGTTGTTATTGAAGTGTTGTATCAGTGAAGAATTATGTTGTGTCAGTGAAGTGTGTTGTATCAGTGAAGAAGTATGTCGTGTCAGTGAAGTGTGCTGTGTAAGTGAAACGTGTTCCTGTCAGTGAAGCTTTATAGTTTATAGTGGCAGTGCAAAGTATTTGAACAGTGAAATGTTTTTGATGTGTTAGTGAAATCAGGATAGAATCAGTGAAATGTGTCGTAGTTCTAGTGCAGTGAGTGAGTTGACAGCGAAATGAGTGTAATGTTGAAAGGTACTTGTGCAGATATGAACATATCATACTCGTGGGTTTTAGTTCTATCTCAGTTTTAAGATACAAATTGGAATATTTCAAATGTTATTTTAAGTGATCGTTTCATTTAATTTAGTATATTCCCTGTTGTTGTTGTTATTATTATTATTATTATTATTATTATTATAAATTATTGTTAGTATTAATTATTAGTAGTATTATTAATTGTATTTTTAATTAATAAGTTTATTATTGTCATTATTGAGTGTAATTAGTTACCACTGCCACCGGATATATACCCATTGCACTGTGAATAAATACATACATACATACAAAACGTGTATTAAAACGAAACAAGAAAATCAATTTCAATAATACAACTAAAAGAGAAGATTTGTACTTAAGCATAAAAAAGATGATAAGAGGATATTTTTATATAATAATGTTTAATCAATTTATGGACGGGATGAGCAATGCACGTATTAGGTTGCAGTTCAGAACTTTTTTAAGGGTACATATACGTAAACAACCACAAATATTATCAGAAAATGCAGTCTCTAAATTTCTAAAATTTTATGAGAAAATGAACTCACAATTGGACAGAAATTAAGAGGTACCACAACAAGACTTATTAGATCTTAAACCTGAGCGCTTTACAGCGGAAAGGAAAGAGACAGACGAAAGAGGTGGTGTATGCCGCTTGGTCGAGCTATATTCAGGGATGGCCAGCACTGATTCAATAGATAAAGGGAAGAGAACTTACTAAAACTGTATCCATGGTAATTTTTAGATTTTCCTGAGAAGTATAAGTGCATTATAAGAGTGTAAGTTTTAATTTTAATGCTCATTTTTCACAAGTTTGATTTTTTTTATTCAAGCCTATTTATTTAGTAGCCTTACAGAATATTTTCGTAAATCTAATATACATATTACTGAAGATAGTGTATTGAAAATTTTGAAAACTTTCGCATGGAAATTGTTTGTAAGGAAATGAATTAACAAAGCAACTACTGTTACATCATAAGCAAAAGACACGTACCCATGTGTTGTAAAAATGTCAGCTTTATAGCTTCAGCAGATTTCGAGAAAATAATTTAATATTCTGATGAAAGGAAGTTGCTCACAAATATCACCTTAAAAGCATAATGCGATAAGAGTTTTGTTATGTAATATTAGTTACACTTAAAACAGATACAGTACCTAGGTAACTTTGCTTTGTACTGTAATATAGTTTTGATTAGTTTATTGATTACTTTTGTAAGGCTAAAGATACTATCAATATAAATGCCAACTTATCATGTCATACTCAATCTCCTTCTTTGGAATATCACTTTCTTTAAGAATGATGTGTTTCATCCACTTAATACAGTATAATATTATACTACTATGGAATTTAAGTGAATATTCCTTCTTAACTCTCTATTATGTTATTGAAATTTTAAAACACATGTGCAATATTAAGAAATCAGTGTTAGTAGTTTTGTTTTACAGACAATATAGATAATATTAAACAGAAAGAAGCCATATAAAAATAACGATATAACATTTCACGTTCCGTTTGAAGTTTGCGCACAACTGTTTTCTTAATCCAACAGGTTGTGTATCCATATACACAACCCTTCCTCTATCCATGTTTAGCGCTTGCTGCCCACGCACGACGTCAAGGTCAGAAAAATGCGTTTGCTTTGACATCACTGGCCTACATAATCAGGACGAGAAACAAGCTGTCTTTCACATTCTTCAATGTTATACTTCCAGCTTCCATCTCCATCATTGAAGAAAAGCTCTGCTGCACAGAAAAAGCAACCATGTCTTCGAAATACACTATATCACTCTATGTTACGTCGGCAACAGACACACAGCAACTGAATGTTTTTCCCCTTCATACTGCACACAGTACAGTGAGACGGTTACCTCGGTTTATAAGCAATTGCCTGCATGGTATAGCCAAAAACAAGGTACAAATAAAAATGCAAGGAAAAAGTTTTTGTTGTCACTGTACAAGTCTGCTCACCTTAAAACTCTGGATGTAATGTTCCTAATTACGTCAGGTGAAGAATATAATGCGTAAAGTTCTGCGTTATGTAACTTTCTCCATTCTCCTGTAACTTCATCCCTCTTAACCCCAAATATTTTCGTAAGAACCTTATTCCCAAACACCTTTAATCTCTGTTCCTCTCTCAAAGTGTGAGTCCAAGTTTCACAAACAGAACAACCGGTAATATAACTGTTTTATAAATTCTAACTTTAAGATTTCTTGACAGCAAACTAGATGACAAAAGCTTCTCAATCGAATAATGATAGGCATTTCCCATATTTATTCTGCGTTTAATTTCCTACAGAGTGTCATTTATATTTGTTACTGTTGCTCCAAGGTATTCGAATTTTTCCATCTCTTTGAAGGATAAATTTCCAGTTTTTTGTATTTCCATTCCGTACAATATTCTGGTCACAAGACATAATCATATACTTTGTCTTTCCTGGATTTACTTCCAAACCTATCGCTTTACTTGCTTCAAGTAAAATTTACGTGTTTTCCCTAATCGTTTCAGTCACCAATCTCATCCTTGATCACGTTCATCCTTGCCTGATATACGCTCTTAAATTCCTTTATGCACTTATATAAGTCTCTAATGTTTTTATTCTTGCTATTTATTCTACCTCATGCAGTTTTTCCATTATGTAATCTCTCTTTAATCTCTCTTTTTATTACTAAGTGTACGACTTTTATTCAATAATTATCTCTACTCCCCTCAACTGGATCCTGAAAAAATTACAATTTTGTCTGTTTCCTTCTTTCTACTACCATGCAACAATCTTCATCAAGCCACGGTTTCTTTATCTTCGTTTCATAATAACCTATGCTCTGCTCAGCTAAAATTTTGATACTATCTCTGATATTTTCCCACACTTTATTAACATCTAACTCTTTCTCAACTTCGTCGGAAATTCCTGAAGCGGCAGATATTTCAAACAATAAAGTTTAATAGAAGTTTCCTTATTTTTGCTTTGTTTTCGAGATAATAATAATAATAATAATAATAATAATAACAATAATAATAATAATGGTAATATGTTTTATTTTGAATTATATTAATAGAATACGAAGAAGGTACAATCAATTTTTTATACAAGTTACTTGGACGACGTTGTTTAATGAACTGTCCGAGGACAGGTTGGAACCTCATAAATTACACCCCACACAAGGCAACTAAGCCAGGAGAAAATGGGTTAGGGTGACCAGTTCCTTTTCCCCCTCCATTGCATACATTTCTGACTACTACATATTACACTAATGAGAGTTCAGATGTGTACAAACAATTGTTTTTCATTTGACACATATCGTCAAGTAAGTTGTACTGCCTGATAACAGATGTAGGCTTACATATCAGCCAGAATTTAAATCAGATGTGATGCCTGGAATAGAGTAAGCAATATTTTAATACGTAATCACTTTTAAAATTTCTTATTGATTTATGTTGTTTAATGCAACGTTAAATATTCTGACAAGACTGAAAAATGTGTGGTGGAGCATTCGTCTTCTAAAATTTATTTCCTCACATATTTCCAAATTCTATTCTCCAATAATGAACTTGTCAATCAGAGTCAAGTGATCTGAAAAGTGACAATGACAAACCCTGGATCTCGAAGAGAGTTTTTGTCTTGCCGAAGAATTGCTTTGATCGATTTATATAACACTTTCTTTCTCTTGGGGCTGGAAAGAAAGTCTTTTTTTATTGAAAATGTAATATCCGGATTTACATCCGACTGCAAACCAAGTAGCCATGACAACTGAACTTTTACGAAGCTCAGAGTATATTCACGACATTTATTTAAAATGAATAAATAAATTCCTTTCACTCCAATTTTAAAATTCACGAACCCGAATACAATCAGACAAAAGGAAGAATATTATCAAAAATACGCCTTTGAAATAACACCGTAACGTCTTTCACACGGATTAGGAACCCGCAATACTACTGCATAGTTAAAGTGAGAAGTTCGCACAGCTGGTTCGTATTTTCGCGTCTGTGGGAATTCAAATGATAGATTAGAGCTTCTAATACTCTGGAATTGGTTCAGTGCAAGACGAGAACAGAATCCTTTAGACCGAGTTTGTCACTGTTTACTTGTAGGGCAACTATAAATATTGTTCTAAAGTAACTTTTAATGTAAAAGATTATTCAAAAGACACTTCAAATTTTTAAGCGTTATAAATGTAAATACACGGTTAATTAGATAATTAAGTTGGAAATTTCAGTCTTCTGGCAACATCGCCGCTATTTCTTCTCGTATCGAATGAATGAATGAATGAATGAAGCCCTGTGTCCCATGAAGGGCTAGGGCCTCCTACAGGAGGGGAAGCTCGGTGGGTGCGGTTCACATGATGAGCTATTTCACGTGAACAATATTTAAATTCACATTCACTATGTGAGATACACTAGAGTTTGTCAAATTTTAGTTCTATATGAGTTTGTTCACTATCTGTCTCCACTCGTTCCTGTTGCGGGCGATGGTTGACCAGTTCCCTCCCAGCTGCTGCTTGAAGGTATCTGCCCATCTTCTTCTTGGCCTGCCTTGTGTTCTCCTTCCTATGTGCGGGTCCCACATGGTGGTTTCTCGCGCCCACCTGCCTTGTTGCTGCCTTGCTACATGACCACCCCACTTCCACTTCGTTATAAGGGCTTTTTCTGTGATGTTCTCAGAAGCTGTAATTGTCTGCAGTGCCGTGATGGAGACCTTGTCTTTCAGTGAAACGCCAACTATCTTCCTCTCCATTTTCCTTTGGCATATTTCGATGTTCGTCTTTTGCCTCTCTGTGAGGACCCAGGTTTGGCAACCGTATGTTAGCACCGGGAATACACAGGAGTTAAGAGCATCTAATCTGAGTATGCGGTTTATGGACCTGTCAAGGAGTATAAACTTTAGCGCCCAGAAGGCTTTCCAGGATTGTGTTATTCTCCTTTGTATTTCTTTCTCCATCCCTAGACAGTCTGCCCTAGGTAGATGTAATCGTCCACGTGTTCTATCTCTGTTCCTAGTACTGAGATTGGTTTTCTTCTCGTATTACAGATGTAAAAGATCAATGAACTCAGGTCTGTCTCCCTAGGAGAAATACCTCCCACATCCCTTTGTGACTACAATGTTGCAATCTGTTCGCATCGTTCAGTGGCTTGAAATTAGTGTTTTTTTTAATTAATCCTCGTGCTGATATGTCCGTCTTAAAATTCATACAGGTTCCTGACAATTATATATAGGCCTAAATAATTAGTCTTAAAATTTAATAACTTAATTCAGTGCGCAAATCGTTAACATCGTTATTCTCATAGTCGTCGAAATATCACCCATTTATCCCGAACATCCAAGGCTACTATGGCATTCTACCTACGTGATCACCATCAATCTGAACTGAATTCTTAATGAGATTAAACTAGGCTTATGGCGTATAATTAAGATTCATTATTCAGGTCATATGGAGGATTTTTTTACTGGGTTATTTTACACGCTGTATCAACATCTAGGTTATTTAGCGTCTGAATGATATGAAGGTGATAATGCCGGTGAAATGAGTCCGGGGTCCGGCACCGAAAGTTACCCAGCATTTGCCCGTATTGGGTTGAGGGAAAACCCCGCAAAAAACCTCAACCAGGTAACTTGCCCCGACCGGGATTCGAACCCGGGCCACCTGGTTTCGAGGCCAGACGCGCTGTCCGTTACTCCACAGGAGTGGACTTCTTGTTATGTTTGAATGAATAAGCACTGTTGCAGTTATTGATTAATTACATATATTAATACTAATTATTAAATGCATCTGTTAAGTAACTAATTGCAGTATCTTTTCCAAAATCTTGAATATTTAAGTTGTCAATAATATTTCTCTACTATGTAATATAAGACGTTAAAAGAATTTGCAATAGATTTGGGATCCTCTACTTTATAATCACTGATTTTAATGAAAAAAAAATTTCTTTCTTAGATTATCTACAACTTTAACTTTAATAATATTCCTAATGGCTTTAATTGCATTATCTGGATTTTGTGCTTTTCTATTCAAATGTGTTCTATTTCCCTCTTTCATTAATTTTGATAAATTACACTGTACTTCTTGTAGTATTGAAGAATATGAGGATAGTTACATTGCAGCTCATTACATGTAGATTCTTCTTTTTAATACATGAGATTTTTAAGTCCCTGCATTATCTACATGTTTTTACTTTTGAATTTTTTCACAACACTGAGTGGAGAACATCCACTGAAGTGATTCTGAAACGAAGTGAAAATATATAATACATTTACTCTTAATATCAGTAGTACCAATAACATATACATTTTCCAAAATTCATTTTGTAGACATAATTGTAAATAATCACTAGATACAGCATTTACAACCTTTTTTTTTTGCTTTTATATTAATATTTTGAAATTGTTCAGTAACATTGCCAACAGGATTTGTTTATCATGTTCATACAAGCAATTGATAATAGGTGCTGTCGAATAGGAATTCAGTCTAATTCAGTGTACAAAACTTTTATCAATGGCCGTGCTACTTCAGCTTGTATGCTGGTGGGAAAATGACTCTACGACTAAGGTTTCCAGTTTCAAGGAGTGAATTTAATTTATTTTTACGGAAAAGTTCCGAGAGATAATCTATGTTCATGTCACTAAAGATCACAAATTCCATATGAGATTTCTAAAATCTTTTCTTTACAAATTCAATGTTGGCCATAATTATTAATAAATATTAAGAAATATGAATGACTGTAGTTAGAAGTCTGATTTACATTAGAAAAAAACAAGAAGTTACATTCCTCGGCAAGATTCGATCTTTCGATGTTTGATTTTGTCGTCCAACGCATAAGCAGGGACCTATTCAATGCTTATGTTAATACCCTACAATTTAGCTCTAGCAATGTGGCGTCATAACTTTGGGTTTGTTTACTTAATGTAATTAAATTTAATTTGATTAGCTTCGCAACAATTGGACTTCCTGTTATATCCTAATATTTAAATATTTAAGTGAGACTTGATTTATTAACTCTTGCTGTACAAGATGCCCCATATTTAAATAATTCTGTATCATGTTAAATAGTCATTGTCTACACTAAAGTATTATCGTCATCCCTCATTTCTCATCTTAATGGCGAACCGACGTGACATGAGACAGCTAGTTATAGCTCTAGTTGAGGCTGGATATGGGGCTAAAACAGCAGGCCGTTTGGTCGATGTTCCTGGAAGTACAGCCGAGAGGTGGGTTCATCGTTACCAAATTCAGTGGAGGTCAAAAATCGCCCTATCCCTGGGCGTCCGCGGATTTCTTCATTGGAAGAAGATGCTCTCTTATTCGAGGCTGGCAGTTCGACAGGACACCTTTCGGACTGCTAACGAAATAAGAGCAGCATCTAACTTCCCCGGTTGTTCACAGACTGTGATCAGCAGGTTGAGGAACCGCGGTATTAGGAGCCGGAGGGCTGTGCAAATGTCGACCGTCTTGCCTTCGCTACAAATCGAGTGGATTTCATTTGGAGAAATGTAATTTTCTCCAACGAAACAACCATCTCGAGTGATTACGAAAGTCCTGTCCGTGTTTATCGTGAGGATAGTCTCCGACATGATCAGCGCTATGTGCACCGACGTGAAAGATCGGGGCGCTTTAGCATATCGTGTTGGGGGTGGATGTGTTACGATGGACCTGGCGTTATAGAACGCATCGATGGCCGGTTTAATGCGGGAACTTACGAGCACATTCTGGAAAATATATTCCTTTCTTCCGCACCTAGAACGATTTTCCCGAAGGAACATTGCTGTTCCAACAGGATAACCATCCCGTGGACTATGCCGCAAGCATTAAAAGATGGTTTGAAAGGAGACCCGAGATCGAAGTCATTAATTGGCCTCCGAAGTCACCTGATTTGAATGTCATCGAAAATTTATGGGCGGAATTGAAAACGAGAAGGATAGCCACCTATGCCCACCGACGCCCTCTAAATCTAGACGAATTGTGGAATCAAGTTGTTGACACCCGGGAAGATCTCCCCGGGGATTAGAATTTATTCCACATTCTCGTGACATTCATGTCGGACCGACTTAGAGCTGTAATAGAAGCTGATGGCATGTGGACAAGATTTTAAGTTAACAGGTCTCTTTTTGTTACTTATGATTTTTGTTTGAGGAAGAATACTCTTAACTTCCAAGTAAGATCTCTAATTTTTGACAAGGTTCAGCCCACTTGTAAGACCCAGAAATTGGGCATAAATTATTCATAATTTTCGACAAATTAGGCAGTCCAGGAACTCTGAAGAAATTAATTACACCTCAATACAAAAATTTTTTACCTGGGATCGAACACGAGACGTTACGGTTAAGCAGTGAAAACGAGACGCTACTATATGAGCTACCGATACATGACAGTGACTGCAGCAGTCTAGACTGTAGATCCCATAGCAGGTATTTGCCACTCGGTACAAAGAAGCAATGAAATTTTTTGACCCGAGCTATGTTGTGAAATCGTGGCCCTAAATGGCTACCTTCTTCGTCATCCTTACTTTGGTCCTTGCTTTTGTTGTGGTCCTCGTAACAATTCTTGCTGTATTTGTCATGTTACGTATCGTTACGTCGATATCAAGTGAACCGCGCTGTAGAATTTTAACTTCCGACGACCAAGTGTCGTCTCATTCCTTTTAAGAGTAACTGTAAATAGTGTATGTCCATAAATGTAGATTTGGAAAATAAATAGAAACAACTTAAAAAAAATTATATTCTGAGGGTTCATGTTTTTCATTCATGATTTACCTTACATTATCGTTTTCATTTTGCTATTCCTCTGATAGATGTCTCTGTAATTCCGAAAATTGTGTGCTTGGGAGTTCCTATAGAATTTGTCTCCTGGTAATTGGAGTACGGTATAGTATAATGAGAGAGGAGGTATTAGCATTTTATTTTCTTAACGGAACCAAACAATAAATTCTACGTAGATTGCAATCGATAACATTTCTAGGCTTGTAGAACACACGTTGAGGTCGAATACACCATTGCCTACAAATACATTCTCAGTTATCGTGTATTTCCGATAGGAGACACTAACTTAGATTCTACATACTTGTAATCGAAAACTCACGAACTATCTTCAAAGACATCTTTTCTCAGTCTAAGTTCCTTGCAATCGATACCATTTCTAGGCATGTAGAACAAAAGTTTAGGTCAAGCATACCAATTAATGTCTACAAATAGCTCTTCACTGATTGCGTATTCCTTCCGTTTTCTAGATTCCCCGTCAGAAGGATAGATAGCAGCAACCGTCTTATATACCTATTACACACATTTTAAAATAAAATACTCTATCCCTCTTACTTTAAATGCTGATATACTTTGGCGTTTTATCTAACAAGATTATCCTTCCATTTTTTATATCTATCTTCATTGTTAAGTTCCTATGTTTAGACTATTCCTATAATTATTTATTCTCTGGCACTCTCAAGTGATCTTCGTCGCTTTACCTATATACGTAGAAATAATCTAACAAAGTATTGGCGGCTTGGAAAGCGGGGTTGTCTTTGGTAATAGCAAGTTATGTACGTGGGTTTATTGTGAAGGCTTCACGGTTGTGAATAGTAACTATTGTAAGTTAACAGGTCTCATTTCGTTTCTTATGATTTTTGTTTGAGGAAGAATACTTCTTAACTTCCAAGTACGATTTATATTTTTGACGAGGTTCGGCCCACTTGTAAGATCCAGAAATTGAGCATAAATTATTACATATTTTTCGACAAGTTAGACAGTCGAGGAACTCTGAAGGAATTAATTACACCTCAATAAAAAAAAGTTTTACCTGGCATCGCACACGAGACGTTTCGGTTAAGCAGTGGAACCGACACGCTACTATATGAGCTACCGAGACAATACAGTGACAGCAGCAGTCTATAATGTAGATCCCATAGCAGGCGTTTGCCATTCTGTACAGAGAAGCAATGATAGATTGTGACCCGAGCTATGTTGTGAAATCGTGGCCTTAAATGGCTGTCTTCTTCTTGATCCTTATTTTGGTTCTTGTCCTTGTTGTGGTCCTCGTAACAATTCTTGCTGTATTTGTCATGTTACGTATCGTTACGTCGATATCGAGTGAACCGCCCTGTAGAACTTTAACTTCCGACGACCAAGAGTCGTCTCATTCCTTTAAGGATAACTTTACATCCCTGTTGTCTGTCGAGCTCTTCTATCGTGATTGGGAGCTAAGATCGTCTTATCCCTGTTGTACTTGAAGACATGCAGCTCACTTAAGGGGGTTCGGATTCGCCTATCTTCACAATGTTAAATTTCACCAAGTTCATGAACCATTTTCCCAGAAAACTTTATATGTAGAAAGATGAAACCTTTACCACATATTACAGGAAACCTGTTGATGATTTAGACAGAAGTAGTTTAGTTATTATAAAAATGTTTAAAAAAATATTTTATTACGAGACTGAAATTTGGAAAGAAAAAAAGGAGAGAATTTTTTTTATTATTTTTTAATTATCCAACATAGAAACATTTTTCTGTGTTAAAAGTAGGAAGTACTTATAAAAAAACATGTGGCAAAAATTTGAGCTTTGTATCTTATGTAGAAGCTGAGATAATGGGTCATATGTAAAAAAAAAAATGTAATTTTTGGGAAGCTTCTTTCAAAGTTGACAAGAAACATCAACTGACAGGTGTAACAAAAATAAAAAAAAAGATAAAAAAAAGGACTTTACAATTTCCAAAACAGTGTCATATATCATTGTAATACCTGAAGTCCATAGAATACAATGAGACAATAAAATAAAATTTCAAAAGTTCGTCATTTTTTAGGTTTAGAAACCCCCTTAAAACACGTACAGGACGATTTTTCATTTATAATTAAAAA
Organism: Periplaneta americana; assembly: GCA_025594305.2. NCBI lineage: Eukaryota > Metazoa > Arthropoda > Insecta > Blattodea > Blattidae > Periplaneta > Periplaneta americana. The sequence goes on from JAJSOF020000029.1 coordinate 4,049,480, forward strand.
TGTTAATTACACCGAATTTCAAAGAACATTTGAATTTATTTTGCTATTGTTCTTTCCCAATGCTTCCTATTTTGTTACATCCATTGTGAATAATCCCAAAGAACTGAATTATTAAAGTTCACACTCAGCAGACTCGCAAGTGGTGTTGAATCAATTTCTCTGTCTGATGGCATCCCAACGACTCCACGCCAAGTGTAAACACAGAAACTGTACAAGTGCTACTTAGACACGGGAGCATTATTATGTAGCTCGTGATTCCATTTAGTTATTGACATTTTCTTCTCGCACAAAGTAAATTGGGCTCCCTGCCAGCAGTTGCAGGCCGTTTTCCATTAACACAATGTCTTATCCTCCTGGTCCAGTAAGCCCCACCTCTTTGCGCTGGGCGTCTCTTTTTCCGAGAACTAATCACCATCCCGATCACCTCTCCACTAGTGTAATAGCGAACATCCCGGTCTGAATGGCCTTGTTTCACTCCCTTGCAAGCGGTTTGCCTGCTTGTCCATAGCTCTGTCTCCTTCTTCTATTTTGTCTCGCTTGAAATGCTGATTTCCTCTCATTGTGCACCGAGTTTGTTGTCAGACCTGCTTTCTTTTCCTAACATACATCTTATTGTTCACCAAGAGTGACGTCAGATAAGAAACAAGTGCTTTCTTTGGAAATACTTCTTTTTTTTTACTGTGACGACAGATAAAAGGCACGAAATAGGTCCACGGATTTCAGTTTTATGTATTAAACCTGAGGAAGACATTTAAATCGGGCTATAGCGATCGTCTCTTTCTATTGCTCTGTCTTCCAATTCTAACATCTCGACATTATTTTATATTTATATTATTTTCATGACAAAGATTTCGAACAATGACAAAAATGCTGAATATCATTCGAGCTTAAATATGCTATATACATTAACTCATCTCAGAATCCAGAAATCTGCACTTTACTAATAGAATGACTTTACTAATGGACGATAATTATACACAGTATTTAAAGGGTGTAATTGATATATTGTTATTGAAGTGTTCTATCAGTGAAGAATTATGTTGTGTCAGTGAAGTGTGTTGAGTAAGTGAAATGTGTTCCTCTCAGTGAAGCTTTATAGTTTATAGTGGCAGTGCAAAGTATTTGAACAGTGAAATGTTTTTGAAGTGTTAGTGAAATCAGGATAGAATCAGTGAAATGTGTCGTAGTTCCAGTGCAGTGAGTGAGTGACAGCGAAATGAGTGTAGTGTTGAAAGGAACTTGTGCAGATATGAACATATCATACTCGTGGGTTTTAGTTCGAACATGGGTTTAAGATATAAATTAGATTTACTTTAAAAGTTATTTTAAGTGATCATGCTTCATTTAATTTAGGATGTTCCCTGTTATTATTATTATTATTATTATTATTATTATTATTATTATTATTATTGACCACTAAGTATGTGTTTCTATAATTATTCTTCTGTACATGCATGAATATTTATATTATTAGATCTTCTCCCTATAAGGATAAAATTATTAGATTTTATCTCAATTTTAATCTTCTTAATCTTTGGATGAGGGTAACTATTTATTAGTTATTCATTTAATAATAATATTGTAGAAAAACTGATTCAATGTTATGTGTCAATGAACTGTTAAACGCCAGGAATTGATATGTCTTAAATCATAATACATATTAAGACACTGGAAAAGATTAAAAAAACGGGCTCTTAAGTGTTGTCGGAAAAATTCACCCATTAAAATGGGACACACTCAATGACAGGAGAACGCGAATTCGATTATGCGTACTGTTCAAAACATACAGAGGTGAGCCTGCCTGGAGAGAAATAAAAAATAGGTTGCAGCCGCCAAATTACTCTTCAAGGAACGACCACTCATATAAATCGAGGGAAAGAAGACAGAGGACGGACACTGGAAAGTTTTCTTTTCTCAATCGTACTATCAGGGACTGGAATGCTTTACCTGCAGACTTACTAAAGGCTTTAACAACAACCAAAAATGTATTTAAAAATAGGCTTAAGGACCTTACTAATAGACGGTAATTATACACAGTATGTAAAGAGTGTAAAAGATATGTTGTTATTGAAGTGTTGTATCAGTGAAGAATTATGTTGTGTCAGTGAAGTGTGTTGTATCAGTGAAGAAGTATGTCGTGTCAGTGAAGTGTGCTGTGTAAGTGAAACGTGTTCCTGTCAGTGAAGCTGTATAGGTTATAGTGGCAGTGCAAAGTATTTGAACAGTGAAATGTTTTTAAAGTGTTAGTGAAATCAGGATAGAATCAGTGAAATGTGTCGTAGTTCCAGTGCAGTGAGTGAGTTGACAGCGAAATAAGTGTAATGTTGAAAGGTACTTGTGCAGATATGAACATATCATACTCGTGGGTTTTAGTTCGATCTTAGTTTTAAGATACAAATTAGAATATTTCAAATGTTATTTTAAGTGATCGTTTCATTTAATTTAGTATATTCCCTGTTGTTGTTGTTGTTGTTATTATTATTATTAATTATTGTTAGTATTAATTATTAGTAATATCATTAATCGTATTTTTAATTAAGTTTATTATTGTCATTATTGAGTGTAATTAGTTACCACTACCACCGGGTATATACCCACTGCAGTGTGAATAAATACATACATGCATACATACATACATAACCAGGAAGAGAAACATGACATAAATAAATGTAAGGAATTCAGCTACCTAATGGGGTTTGAAATATCTCGTGCTCTAAAACCTTTGAATAGAACAGAATTTCTCAAAAGAGTAATGATTAAAGTAACCTGTCCATAAGAAGTTTTTAATTTTGAAAACTACGAATTTCTCGACCACGTATCAAAAGAAGAATTTAGAAAATTCCTGATTATATTCAAGAGGAAGGTTAAAAAAATAAGCAAGAAAAATCGTGTATTATTCACTGGCTCTTGATGACAGAAGTGACATTACTGATACAGCAAATCTTGAGATTTTTATCCGCGGGAATGATGAAGATGTTACTACAGGAACCACCACTGGTTGTAGTTTTCATGCCAAGTGCCTTTCCTCCGTCTCCTTACTTCATAGGCTGTCTGTCGCATGTAATCACTGCAGCTCGAGTTTTGGTCACCGCTGATCGAGACCTTTGTGAAAAGACCACGTGTCTCTCTTTCACTGGCAGTACACGGAGCATAGATATAATAGCTTTCAAGGAATCTACAAGATCTGGATTCATAATTGATCCCACTGTACGTTTCGAAACGAATGAGGAACAGCCAGCAGAAGTGGATAAGGAAAAAAAGAATAACTACAATCCTACCATTCCATATTACCTCCAAAAGTACCAGCTAGAAGGGCTTGAAGTAATCGGACTTCTGGTTGGAGCAAGAGGTACCGCTACTCTTTTCACGAAAGATATGTTTAAGAGGCTTGGAATACCTACATCTATTATTCCGATTGTAACTTTAGCTGCATTGAAAGGATCATTTGCTCTCCTGAAGCATCACCTATATTCGAAATGAAATCAAGTTCATTAGCATTCTTTACTTTTTTGTAACACTTGCGTCTCTAAAAGTAGGTACATTTCCACCAATCACAATAGTAATATGCATTACAAGAGCGGTATGTTGATGTTTTCATGTTCGAGGAAAAGATTGAAAAAGCGAAACGTAGTTGAGATTTCTTAATTTCCGAGAACATGAAAACAAACATACAGCTCGTGTATCGTACATTATTTTGTGCGGAGATCGTTTATTACATACCTGAAAGAGGAATTTCTAATTAGTTGCAATGATATCTCCATCTTGGTTTCTGTTCAATGACGGCAACTTTTAAAAACTAAAATATCTATCTTCAACATTGTTGCTATAAAATGTTTTCTGTGTTTACTATATTCCAGCAGGCCGTGATATACGTCTGTCTTTTTTCCCCCAGTCTATAAATGCGAACTTAAAACAAACGGTAAGGTTATGTAATGATTTATTTTTCATTTTAATATTTTAACAATATTATTTATATAACATATTGCAGTAATAACATCGGCATCTGGAATCTTGTTGATTTTTTCACGGCTTCCTTAATGTTACTTGCATTACAAATGCAGTAAATTTTGTGATGTTGTAGAGTTTACTTGATTTTTGCAAATATTTAAAAACAATAATTAACATTGCAATTTAGGCGAAATTGCAGTGGTAAGTTTCCTATTTATAATTATTACTATGTTAAACGTCTCTAAAAATAATATGTTAAAAGCCTAAAGCAGTAAAATGAATATGGCGCTTAAACGGTAAGACGAGGGAAATTGTTATGTGTGTTACGTTGGGAATACTGAATGTGGTATTTCACACTTACCGCGTATTGGTTTTGTGCGGAAAGCAAGCAAATACGCACGATCTCGCACAAAATGTATTTGCAGCTATGTACTTGTAGGAGTTTCATTGTCAAAACAAAATTAATGGTTCATTTGAACTTTTAAACATTTATATGGTTAAGTACTCTTTGTCCCTTGTGGCAGCTCACGAATAGTGAGAAGATTTCTAAATTAAAAAAAAATAATAACTAAATATTGATTAGGCTAGGAGCAGAACAATACGTTTTCTCTGAAACCTATGATTATTGGGCAGCCTCCAAAGTGGTTCGTAACTCTATACGACTTACATGTAATCATTTATTCAAATTTTTTTAACCTTCTCTTTTAAGTCTTATACTGTACATTCTTTGTGTAGTGTAAGATAGCCTCGCTGTCACCATAACACTGCTCCGCTCTCTGAATCGGCCGCTCACTGTCCTTCCTTCCTTCCTTTGCTATCTTTATTACTCTTCCCCATTTGCTTCCATTTTTTGTGTTCTTTGCGAATGTGACATCTCTAACCAGACGATTGTCGTTCGCAAAATGCAGGATCTATAGTAAGAACGCCTCTTCCTCCCTCTCCCTACAGTATATCTCGGCAAAGTTTATTTTCCATCTCCTCAAATTGTTTGTGTTTATCGCTTTTCTTTTATTCGCTGTAGAAAAGTTCCTCAAGGATCAAGGCCTTCTCCGCCCACCCGATTGCCACTATCTTTATATTCTCAGTCGATAGCTCAATTTGCTTCTTTACTTCAAAGAACTCATTCTGATATGGCTACCATCGCATTTGCGTACAAATACAACAAAGAGACATCAGATGCAAGTAGCGAATTTAACAGCAGTCATTGTGCCGTGTACCTAATTAGGCTGTGGCTTCTAACGATGCCAGCAGCTAGCGCAGCGTCTCGACTGTGTTCGCTTCTAGAAGCATCATTAACTTGCAGTTTGAATATTTGCGGCGTAGAAGTTTCAGGAGAAAAATTAAAACAAGTTTACTGTATTAATGTATCAGAATATAAACAAAGCGTAACTCGTAAATCCTTCAGTTTTCATTATTGTACAGGGACATCATTTTATTTTTACTTGCATTTTTATTGTACCTGCATTTCTGAATGTACTTCACTCTCACCTCTTCACTAATGTCCTTGCTCCCGTCAGACACACAAACTTACGGCCGCTGTTGCATTCGAAGTCTTCAAGCAGTGAAGTAAACACTGCACTGTGTAGTGTGTTTCATAAATAAGATTGTGTTGTCTATAGAAGAAACAACCTATATTAGTAATATCGTACTAAAAATTATATTCAAGAAACGATAAATTCAATTCCAGAGAATATGCTTCAAAATGTTTTTAATAATATGCGTACTGAATTGAAGCCTGCATTGTAATGAACGGCAACCATTTTCAGCAACTTGTTTAAAAATTCAGATTAGCTTTTTTTGAATTGAGGTGCCTATAAGCAAAGGAATGCTAGTGACATTTGTAATAACATGAGTTAAGTGCATCCAGTGTAAGCAAAAGTATCTAAAATTTTAGTGGCAAAGGGATATTTTAATCGCATCACACATTAAAATTTAAATAAAAAATTTCACTTATTTTACGAAAGTTTAAATATTTAAACCCCATTTTCTCAAAAGTAACTTAAGTGCACTTACAGCCCTTTACTTATGACCCCCTCAATTTAAATGCACTCTCTATATTGTATGATAACATCAATAATTAATATGCTAAATAAAGTAGACATTACATAACGAACATAGCCGCCTGAAAAGTTGAGTTCTTGAAAAAAAAATGTTACTACTCTACTGTATTTTGATAAATTCCGTAAAAGTGATGATCAAACTGAAAATCGTAATATCGTATTTCCCTACAACATAAATGGATACACTACTTTTCTCTCCTCCTATAGCTAGTAAAATGATTTGTTTACATATTGCACTAGCAACTCCAGACTCCTGTAATGGAAGGGGGAAACAGTGTTTCCGAGTATAGCCAGGTTAGTGTTAAAAATGTTGGTAAAAATAAGGTGATGTCCCTGTACTTCTTATGCATTAAGTGCTATTCTACGTTAACACGCATCTGTAACTACAAATGTAGCTAAGATTTTAAACTAAGATTATGAATTTGTAAATTGCACTTCCCTAACAAATTGCTACACTGGTGCAAGGATACCTCCCGTGACAATCAGACCAAAAACAACGCAACGAACTTAATCCCGGTTATCTTTTTATTTGCAAACATTACAGCTTAAGCCCAGCTATAATAATAATAATAATAATAATAATAATAATAATAATAATAATAATAGTAATAATAATAATAATAATAATAATAATAATAATAAATATAATTATTAGTAATTGGTAACAAGTGGGAACTCTACTTCAGGACACAGAAAATAACCTTTGAATATCAATTCTAAGTTATGTACACTTGGCCAAAATGAAAGTGACCGGTCTCTTGAGCAGCTAAAATTTTCTGAGTCCCTTCGGGTGAGCGCGCAGTTCACAACCGTAAACCTCCGTGCGCCGCTTTAGTTAACTGCATAATACAAGGCGCTGATTTGGGATACCTCTACAACATGCTTCGAATCTCCGCAGTGAATTTTATGTTTTGTCCTTCCTTTTATTTTTTACAACTCGTTTTAATGTAATATAGTCAAATAATTTCATGCGAGATCGTGCGTATTTGCTTGGTTTCCGCACAAAACCAATACGCGGAAAGTCTAAAATTCCACATTCAGTATTCCCAACCTAACACACATAACAATTTCCCTCTTCTTATCGCTTAAGCGCGACATTCATTTTACTGCTTTAGGCTTTTAACATATTATTTTTAGAGACGTTCAATATAGTAATAATTATAAATTGGAAACTTACCACTGCAATTTCACCTAAATTGCACTGTTAATTGTTGTTTTTAAATATTTGCAAAAATTAAGTAAACTCTACAACTCCACTAAAGTTACTGCATTCGTGATGCAAGTAACATTAAGGAAGCCGTGAAAAAATCAACAAGATTCCAGATGCCGATGTTATTACTGCAATATGTTATATAAGTAATATTGTTATATTATTAAAATGAAAAATAAATCATTACATAACCTTACCGTTTGTTTTAAGTTCGCATTTATAGACTGGGGAAAAAAAAGACAGACGTATATCACGGCCTGCTGGAGTATAGTAAACACAGAAAACATTTTAAAGCAACAATGTTGTTGAAGAAAGACATTTTGGTTTTGCTAATTTGCCATCATTGAACAGAAACCAAGATGAAGATTTCATTGCAGCTACTTAGAAATTCCTCTTTCAGGTATGTAATAAACGATCTTCGCACAAAATAATGTACGATACACGAGCGGTATGTTTTCTTTCAGTTCTCGGAAATTAAAAAATCTCAACTACGTTTCGCTTTTTCAAACTTTACCTCGAACATGAAAGCTTCAACATACCGCTCTTGTAACGCATATTACTATTGTTTATGTTACTTCATGTTACTTACAAATAAGTACAATATTGGTGAAAATTTGTGGTTATAATTCCAGGAAACCAGGATATATTTTGTCATCAGAATTATGGTTTTTCTTCTCTTTGAAATTACTACGTTTAGGCCTTGATGATCAAGGATTTATGTTGCTATAATAATCATATTCCCTGTACCACAACTTGCAAATTAATTATTTTGTAGAGTTTATTTTAAGTAGTCTAAGATGTTATTCAACATGAAATGAGCAGTGTTCGTTCTCCGCTCTCTAACACAGACTGAACACCAAAAATAAACTGTATATCAATTGTACTTTTTCTTACGAGTTTAAAAACAATATACGTGGCAATGACCTTCAACTTTCCCTTTAAAAAAATCTGAAAGTCATAAGTGAGTATGAAGAATGTATAATTGTATACATTTAAGTCGCCATTACTCCAAATATCAGTAAGACTATTGATGTCAACAATAAAATTATAATACAGTGAAACTTCCCTTAACGGACACTTCCCAATAGCGGACTCCTCTCAATAGCGGGCATTTTAAAATTCTCCTGCAAAATAACATTGGCCCTTATGATAAAATTCTTCCAAATAGCGGACATTCTCAATAACGGACGCGGACACTGAAATGCATCTCCAACAACAATTAAAACTTCCAAATAACGGACAGAGTAAAAGAAAAAAAGGAAAAGACGGTTGTAAATTAAACGGAATTCTAACGGAATTCTTTGCAACAATCATTATCGTGCATTTGAACGTTCTTTTACTTTATTGAAGGTAAGCAGCACAGTTGTTAGTTGTGATACTGCACGTGAGCAGTCCGTACTTTCTTAGTCTGTCAAGTTGAGTGTTCGGAAGTACAGTCACATTAAAAATGTCACAAAAACGTAAACGTTTGTCACTAAAAGAGAAAGTGGATATTGTAAAGCATAGTGAGAAGGAGAAATTAAGTGTTCGTGAGCTGGCCACAAAGTTTAATGTGGGAAAAACTCAGGTTAGAGAAATTTTGAAAAACAAGGATGTTATTTTAAAATCATACACTGAGAATGCAATTGTAGATTTCTTTGTGTAAGGTGAAGTGGTACAGTGACTGATGTTTATTTCATTTACAAAACATTTACTGGTACGATTTCTGTCTGGATGAATACTGTAAACAATCTCAGTGTCTACTGTACTGTATTGTAAAATATAGTGTTGAATATATATGAGAAATTTTAATGTACTGTATATATACTAACGATTTTCTAAATAGCGGACATTTAATTATTCCCCGGCGGTGTCCGCTATTGGGAAGTTTCACTGTAATTTATTGTCGACTGTCTTGCTCTAACTACACTCAGACTAACCCGAGATTACACTGAAGAAAGGAAAGGCAAATTTCCATTTTTCTGCCGGGAATTGAAGTCTGATCCGCTGTAATACTAGCCATAAATTAGACACCTATATCAATATTTAACTTTGTTTTACTATTGAATAGATTATAAGAGTGTATTCCAGCTAAGTTTGATTACAATGCACCTATTGGTAGCTTTGAAGTAGCTACAGTTAGCGCATGATGTTACACACTTTCATACAATCTAAGAGAAAAGGCAGTTGGTGGAGGTGGAGTGTTAATGACTGGAAAGAAACGGAGCAGACGTCATGGCTGATGTGTTCTTTGGAAAAAAGGAACTGCGAATGAAAACAGAGAGTAAAAAAGTAATGTCGCTTGGCGGTTGGCTTCAAGACATTCGACCCACACAAAAAAAAAAAATGCAGCATCTTCTGGTATATGTGAGGTAAGAAGCAGAGAAGGGTGTGCGAATGAGCTCTGAGGAGATGATTACAAGGAGATGAACTGGAATGTGGGGATGCGTGAAGGGCTACTTCTAGTAGTTGCCAAAACTTTTTGCAACAGGGAAATCTTTGTTGTTCACGAATATAATAGTCTACTGACAGACAAAATGCAGAATACTTAAAATAAATAATATTTATGTTATTAATTAACAGCTAAGTAAACCTGTTTCCTTCTTCAAAATTATTAAAAAAATTAGAGCAGGCATGGGCAGTTTGTTGCCGCACAGTCACTGTATATACCACTCCATCTTTTCCTCCAGAAATGTCCCACCTAATTATTAATAATAATTATTTAGTAGTGAAATGTCATTCGGCTTCAATGGTTTCTGGTTTTTCAAGAAATGAATTTAATTCATATATTATTATTTATATTTGTATATTTTTAGTTTTTATTTTATTAATATAAATGCTATAGGAGGTAAGCTCTATTGGTATAGTTTTATAATTTTTTATTATTTTTGATTAGTGTTGGTTTTACAATAACTATCATTTTAAGTTTGTTAAATTTTTTTTTTTTTTTTTTTTTTAGATTTTGATTTATTAGTATTTAATTGTTTTATTGGAATTTTTTATTAAATTGTTATTTACTTATAATTATGCGCAAACCCATTTATCAACAGTAATCTCACTAGAGGTTTTGACTTATCTAGAGAAAATCAAAACTCGAGTGGGATTTAATTGACTATTACACGATTAGAAGAAAGTATATAAAGATTAGAAGTAACAAAGTAGGGCCTACTCCAATGCAATAAAATATTAATTGCTTACGAAAATACAACGTCTTCAAATGTATTATTGTACCATCTCAACATTACGCTAGATGGCAGAAGTGTTTTGTGATTATGTTTTCTTGTTACCGGTGTCAGTTGTGCCAACTATGGAATCATCATTGAACTCTGTGGACTGTTACTAGTCAAGAAGGCTTTGTTGATTCAGTTTCATTTTTATTAAAACATTTGCATTTCACTTCAATCATCCTGATCCCAGTAATCAACGTCACTTGACAAATGATTTTCAATAAATCTTAGTAGTAAACAATCTCTGATAAGTGACTATCCATAATATCATATAGCAGAAGCTATAACAAACATAACCTAAATAATATAAACAAGTGTTAGAAAAGTTTTAATTAGGGATGATGAAATAAACAAGAAACGTTTTAATTAACGATGATGAAATGAAAAATAAACATGAATAATTTTAAAAGGAACAATATTATTGAAAGTACAATTTTCAAATTTGAATGTTTTAGTGGTTGGTGGTTCAGTTGATGTTATATTGGACGTTTGCGTAAAAGAAGTGAACTCGTTGATTACATGGTGTATCCCTCAACTTATTTAAGATTTCCGAATGGTGCTCTTCATATATGACCAGTGATTTTTTATTAATTCTTGTTCTTGAATACCAATGCGAGTCATATTTGAAATTTCTGTGCATCGAATGGAGTGGTTTGTAATTTTCTGTTTTTTGACGTCCAGACCAGTGCAGTTTGAAATGTTGGCAAACAAAGAAACAAATGCTAGGATAGTGATAAAAATAAACAAATTCTAGGGACGCGATAAAATTAAACAAATGCTAGGGACGCGATAAAATTGTGCGATAAGCAGCCATGATTGGTTGAAAGACGTCCTTTCGTACCGTTTTATTGGTCAAAAGTAGTGTGATGTAGTAAAAGTGTAATAGTCAATAAGAACTCTCAAAAAAGATTACGCTGTTATCCCTAAGATAATTTAATCCTATAATCAACAAACTTGGATCAACCATTCATAAATAAATGTAGCCTATACTACACAAAATGAGTTAATTTATTCTTCCCATCGGATTATTTACTATTCCAATAAGATTCTGATTAATTTCATCACGGCATTATATTTTATGAAATAAATTTTTAACAAATTTAAATACAGAATTCAAAACATTACTTGGAACAAAAAATGTTTATAAAGGAGCTTCATTTATCTTCATCTCTTTATTTTCAATAATTATATTTAATAACTTCCTGGGTCTATTTCCATATATCTTCACCAGAACAAGCCACATAGTATTAACATTATCTCTAGCATTACCACTCTGAGTCAGTCTTATAGGTCATTTGTCCTTCCTTTCAAATACCTTTAACTTCAACGTGTTTATGTATTTCTAATTTTGCATACAGTAAGCAGGGGTTGAACTCGGTATCATAGCGTTCTAATCAGAAATGTATAAAGTGGTGGAATATTGCGAATAAACTGTAGGTTTCGTTTTTAATTTCTAAGAAACATAAGAACAAGATTATTTTTTTATTATGAACAAAGATGAAATTCAGTACCTTAACTGTTCAGTTAAGATTTATATAAAACATTATAATATCAGATGTTGAACGTAAAGATTTTGAGGAACATAAACTTCCAGAAATGACTTTAAAATGGGATAGTTAAAAATGGTTCATATTTATAAAATAGTTGCTACAGGATATAAAGCACCTTGAGAGAGGAACAAAGATTAAGGGTGTTTGAGAATAGGAGCTAAGAGGGATGAAGTTACAAGCGAATGGAGAACGTTACCCAACGCAGAACTGCACGCATTGTATTCTTCACCTGATATAATTAGGAACATTAAATCCAGACGATTGAGAAAGGCAGAGCATGTAGCACGTATGGGCGAATCCAGAAATGTGTATATAGTGTTAGTTGGGAGACCGGAGAGAAAAAGACCTTTAGGGAGGCCGAGATGTAGATGGGAGGATAATATTAAAATAGATTAAAGAGAGGTGGGATATGATGGTAGAGACTGGATTAATCTTGCTCAGGATAGGGATCGATGGCGGGCTTATGTGAGGGCGGCAATGAACCTTCGGGTTAATTAAAAGCCATTTGCAAGTAAGTAAGTTATTTTAATGCATTTTTTTATTCAAGTTGAAATACTGAGAATGTTTACAAGGATCTTTGAGAACAATAATTTGCTAGTGCAAAAGCCAACCCAAAATCACTACTAGTTTAAAATGTAGTCCGATCAATTTATTGTATTTCAAACACATAGGTGAATCATAGAGAACAGAGGCCTACACGATATTTGTCGAGTTCTTGCAAGTGCTCTTGGGAATCATCTTAAATTTTATGTGAGCTCCTAGCCTGAGAGACATTTGATACACTTCATCACACAATTCCACTTAAGGGACTTAAGTATATTTTGCACAAGAAAATACCAAAAGACCTTTATCTAGTTCTAGTATAACCTTATGTGGCTGGGCAATGAGGTCAAGAATTAAAATAGATATCGTGTTGTTAATAACCAGGGAACGGATTTATATGGACTAAAAATATATGAAATATGTAAATATATATGTAGTTATTTTTACCAAAATATGGAATTAAATATGGATTTTTACCAAAATATGGAATTAAATATGGACTTAAAATTATAAAAAAATGACTATGTACGTTAAATATTGGTACATTTTAATCAAACTAAACAAAAAATATAATGGACGTACCTTATCTTCCAATGTAGTTTCAACAAAACACAATTTTTATTGTCTGTTACCATAACAATAGGTTACAAACATTTCTTTCAAGTGCTGAAAAGTGAATCTTCTTCTATTGTCTCTGAGGATAGATTTATACTGACTAAAAGAGCGTTCGACGTCACAAGAAGTAACTGGTACATAATTCAATTTCACAATGTCTGCTGGGGATAAGTCCAAGTTAATCTTCACTGTTGATTCACCACTCATCACAGCAACAACCTTTTGTAGTTCTTCATATCCAGGGTTTTTGAAAGTACAGTGTCCACCTTAGCTCTTACTGCATCTGCAACTTTACCTCTACCACGATTCAGTTGTTCCACAGTACTATTTATAATTTCAAAACTTTCAGATAGTGAAAGGTGCCTATTTTGGAGACTTTTGAGCGTTTTTATGATGCATGAAAATGTATGCTGAATGTGAGCTAAGTCATTCTTCACACTTATGTCACAGGTAACTGTTTTCGCAGTATCAATTGAGACTGCATCTTCAGAGTCCAATGCAAGGAGAACATTGTTAATAGAGTCTATATGTTCGGCATAATATTCAACTGCTTCTAGCCATGTACCCCATCTAGTTAAAATTGGCTTTGGTGGCAATGGAATTTCAGGGTATATTTCTTTCAACACGTTAACTCTACTGGGAGCTTTGAGAAATACTTTTTCACTGATGAAATCAACAAATCTACTTTAGGGAAATTGTCTCTGACCACTTCTGCCACACGATGAAATGCATGCGCCACACAAGTAAAATGAGTCAATTTAGGATATACAACAGATAATGCTTGTCCAGCTTTGACCATATAAGGGCAGCATCGCTAATAAAGAATAACACATTATCGTACATAATACCCTTTGGCCACAGGATACCCATAGCTTCGTTGAACAGTTTAACTATAGTTTTGTTATTGCACTTTTCTAGAACATCACAATGTAAAAGAATTCGTTCAGAATATTGTTCACTTAACAAACCGATAACTACATTACCAACAAGTCTACCTTCTTTGTCGGGAGTCTCATCAATGGAAACCCAAATTGAACTATCTTTAATTTCATCTCTTATCTTCTGTATTGTCTCATCGTAGATGGATGGAGCATACGTCTTCCTAAGTGTTGACTCATCCGGGATTGTATGTTGAGTATATTTTTCAAGGAATTCCCTGAAGACCTTATTCTTTAGTTTGTAGAGAGGAATATCAGCAGAGATGAGAGAACGGCACAGGTCGATGTTAAACTCAGATCTTACATTCGATGTTGTTGGTTGTGTTAAAAACAATTGTCTCTGCTTGGAATTTAGTTGTTTGTTGGCCTGATGTTTACTAGTTGTAATGTGTTGTTGCACCAGGAACTTTTGTGTAGATGATACTGCACACTGACACAAATTGCAAAATAATATTTTATTGTCAGTTGATAAACCATCTTCTTTAAATTCTGAAATGTAACTTGTTAGTTTTGATTTTAAATTGACTGAATGACGTACTTTTGGCATATTTACCGTCTTTATAGTATGATTTACAAAACTGAACCTATGTGTACTCTGACTGGCATTTAACTGTTGAGCTGCACAACTGAAGTCTGTTAAAAATTTTAAATTAAATTAATACAGTTTTGTAACTTACTTTCCCATTGTTGATAGGACTGCTAATTTTCAAATAACTCTGATGTTAAAGGGATTACTGAACATGTGTTTAAATCTCTATTGTTGAAATGTATTTTTAAAAGTTAATGGAATTTTGTTTTGTTTTATTGTTAAACCTAATATAATATGGACTGTTTTATATGAAATATGGAAAATATATGGAAATTAACGAAAATATGTACTAAACTCTAAAATATGGAAAAATATGGAAAATAAAAGTAGGATTTTTCAACCCTACACATTGTGAAACATAAAGATAATGCAAAATATAAATTATATTAGCTTTATAAGTAAATATGTATTTACATATAAATCCTTTCCCTGTTAATAACATTAATGTGTAGGACTCGAAGAATTTTTCGTTGGAAAATCCTAAGTAATGTAGAATGGTTTCTGTGAACTGCTGAAGTTTCTTTGTAATTATTCGTCTTAGAGATGAAGTGAAATAATAGATACCGTATTGTTAGTGGTGATATTAATATATGTAGCAGTTTCAAATTTACTATTTTTCCCCTCCTACTTTAAGTCTCCCGAGTGAGACCAGCAAATAAATAAAATGGAGATGACCTGTATTTTAATATTCCAGCCACATCAATATTCACCCGATGACAGAAGCGGTATCAAAACTCTGGTCGCATCATATGAGTAATAGATTGTCATGGCAACGCGGACACAGACGGATGTGTTACAGCAACATTGAATGAAACCCGGAGAAAGAATAAATCGAATGGTAAAAGACGCAACACTGTTCACAAAACCCAAAGGAATAGAAAGGCCTACTGGGTGGAACAAGAAACATATAAACGCGATATGAAAACTTGAACTAGAAGCGTTTCGAGAATCGGATATCTGTGCATTCCCTGAAACTTCCATCAGCTCTCTGGAGTGTAACCAAGCAGTTGGCGCAACGAAAAACTTGATTCAAGATTTCTGTTTCAGTGACAAAACACGTACATTCTCATTAAACTTTTAGGGGTGCTATTCATAGACATTTCGCTAGCCCGCGCTACGAGCGTGCTAAACTAGCCCCGCCTATCGAGTGATTACTTGTATAGGATTCATATCATATTATATCGCTAACACTGGTTTATGAATACGAAAAACGTTAGTTCGCTGATCATCCACCGGAAGCCCGCGCTAAAATTGTCTAAGAATATGGCCCTTAGTGTTCCTGAACAACTGAGTACCTTTTTATATTGCGTATTACTGTTAATAAGTTAACTGTCTTGACCTGTAATTCATAATCATAAGGCACTAAAATTAAATGACATACTTCGAAATTTGGGTCTTGCTGAAGTTGTCTAATTTGGTGGCCTACAAACACTTCTACCTTTTTTTTTCTGCTGAAAGACGAGAAAATTTTTTGAAAGATATTATTATTATTATTATTATTATTATTATTATTATTATTATTATTATTATTATTATTATTAAATGATACTCGGGAGGAAATTAAAAACAGAATAAATATGGGAAATGCCTATTATTATTCGGATGAGAAGCTTTTATCATCCAGTCTGCTGTCAGAAAATGTGAAAGTTAGAATTTATAAAACAGTTATATTACCGGGTGTTCTTTATGGCTGTGAAACTTGGACTCTCACTTTGAGAGAGGAACATAGGTTAAGGGTGTTGAGAATAAGGTGCTTCGGAAAATATTTGGGGCTAAGAGGGATGAAGTTACAGGAGAATGGAGAAAGTTACACAACACAGAACTGCAAGCATTGTATTCTTTACCTGACATAATTAGGAACATTAAATCGAGACGTTAGAGATGGGCAGGACATGTAGCACGTATGGGTGAATCTAGAAATGCATATAGAGTGTTAGTTGGGAGACCGGAGGGGAAAAGACCTTTGGTGAGGCCGAGACGTAGATGGGAAGATAATATAAAAATGGGTTTGAGGGAGGTGGGATGTGATGATAGAGACTGGATTAATCTTGCTCGGGATAGGCGGGCTTAAGTGAGGCGGCAATGAACCTGCGGGTTCCTTAAAAGCCAATAAGTAAGTATTAATAATAATAATAATAATAATAATAATAATAATAATAATAATAATAATAATAATAATAATAATAATAATCAATACTTACAAATAGCTTTTAAGGAACCCGGAGGTTCATTGCCGCCCTCACAAAAGCCCGCCATAGGTCCCTGTTCTGGGCAAAATTAATCCAGTCCCTAGTATCTTATTCCACCTCCCTCAAATCCATTTTTATATTATCCTCCAATCTACGTCTCGTTCTGCCCAAAGATATTTCTCCCTCCGGCCTCCCAACTAACACTCTAGGCCTATATGAAATTCTGGATTCACCCATACGTGCTACATGCCCTGCCCATTTCAAACGTCTCGATTTGTTGTTTAGTTAACTGTCTGAAGACAGGTCTGAACGTCACAAGTAATACCAAGAAGGCACCACCTATGACGCAACTAGGTCAGGAGATAATGGGGTAGGATGGCCAGTTACTTTCCCCCCTCCATTGGATACATCGCCGACAAGCTACATACGTCTGGATTTAATATTCCTAATTATATCCGGTGAAGAATACAATGCTTGCAGTTCTATACTGTGTAACTTTCTCCATTCTCCTGTAACTTCATCTCTATTAGCCCCAAATATTTTCCTAAGCACCTTATTCTCAAACACCCTTAATCTCTGTTCCTCTATCAAATTGAGAGTCCAAGTTTCACAACCATACAGAACAACCGGTAATATAATTGTTCTATAATTCTAACTTTCAGATTTTTTGACAGCAGACTGGATGACAAGAACTTCTCAACCAAATAATAACACGCATTTACCATATTTATTCTGCGTTAAAAAATTAATAATAATAATAATAATAATAATAATAATAATGAATACATTACACATTAAAGGAGAAACTGACAATAGAATAGTTAGAATATTTATTAAGGGGTTAAGCCAATGTTGAGAAATTTGACAGGTGTTTAACAAGCAATTCCATGAACTGGAATGTGATTCTTCAATTTTAATTTGAATTCTGATGTTGTCCGACAGTCTCTTACATAGTCAGAGAGAGAATTCCAGAGGAGTGGAATCGGTATTCCGAAAGATGATGAGTAGAAGGATGTTCTGTGCAGAGAAATAGAGAGAAGGTACATGTTCCGGGTACGAGATAAACAAAACGAAATGCATGCTAAGAGGGTGTGAAGCTGTGGATGATTTTAAATAGTAATAAGAGGGAGTTGAAGAGTTTTCTTTCTTTGAGTGGATTCCATGACAACAGTTCTAGTGACGGTGTTACATGATCGAATTTTCTATTGTTACAAACTAAACGAACGCAGATATTGTGAAGGCATTTTAGCCTGTGTACAAGATCAGTATTTAGGTTCGTCAATAGAGAATTGCAATATACGAAATGAGGCATCACTGAAGTTTGAATGAAATTATTTTTGAGGCTAAGAGGTAGAAAGTTCATCAAGAGTTTGAGGGAATGAATATTATAGAAAAACTTTTCTTACATAGGCCTACTATATATAGGTCATTTGACTTTGAAAAGTTAAATTTTATTCTAAATATACTCCTACATTTTTTTTTACTGTTTTGCTATACGTAATTGCGATATTATTTATTTTCGTGTTCGATACAGGGCTAGATGTATTTTGTTTAATTCTCATTGATGTACCATTATTATAGCTTGCGATTTCTCCGGGTTTAGTCTGAGTCAAAATTTTTGCGACCATTGAGCTGAAGATGCTAGATCTTCATCAATTCTGATCACAGAGTCATACGGCTATTACTTGTGAATATTTGAGGCGTTCGGGAGTAAAACTTGGTAAGTGACGTTTTAGTGTTTTTAAGTTAATATGTAGGTAAACATTTATACAGGGACATCATTTTATTTTTACTTCAAATTTTATTATATCTGAGTTTTTGAATGTACTTCACTCCCACCCACTCTACTAGTAAACTTCTAACTGTTCTCCACACAGAACCAAGGCCGCGCATGCAGTACTGAGTTAGTGAGTATAGTACGTTCCAGAAATATGTTCGCGTTTTCCAGTGACGAAAGAGCTTTCAATATTGAATCATATTTTCGCATAGGTACTGTCGTCCGTTTGTCTACGTCGGATCCTGGGTTCCCCCACCTGCTTCTGTTCGCCCCTCTGTAAAGTCTAGTGGCTGGGCTGTCTTAGCTCTTTTCTGAAAACATTAATTTCTGTTAGGAATTGGACGTCTAGGTAATATTATGCAACTGTTTAAAATAACTTAAATAAAAGGGCCTCGTTAAGTAATTAACTGTCACGTGATTTCCCCCCCCTTTGTACGACCCTGCGACAAAACCACTTGGACGGACAGTAGATAGCATTTCTGAGTAATTTTATCTTTTAGGATCGGGCAGAAGTGAAGATTGAATTTACATTACGTAAAGTACTCTTTTATAGAGTAGGTACAGAATAATTTCAATATGAGTTACTCGTACGAAGGACGAAAGTAGTAATTGGAATTAGGTACAATAGTTTATAGTGCTATAATATGCACAAAAGAACTGAAGCCTGTATCGAAATGAACGGCCCCCATTTTCAAAAATGTGTTTAAATATCCATATTATGATTATTTTTCAATTTAACTTCATTCTCTATATTGTACGCTAATGTGCTGTAGACAGTATAATATACACTGCACAATGAATACGTCCACATGGACAGCTCAGTTCGTGAGTAACACTCATTGTTAACACAGTACTGTATTTTGATTAAACAAAAACCTAATGAAAATGACCAAACTCAAAAGCGCGATATTTCCTAGTTTACGTAAATGGATGAACTACTTTTCTTCCCTCCTATACCTAGTAAAGTGATTTGCATTTTACGCCAGTATCATCGAACTCCAGTCTTGGAAGGGGGAGCAAGCGGTGTTTCCGTTTCTAGACCTTTAATCCAAAGCCATAGCCAGGTTAATATTAAAAATGTTAGTAGAAATAAAATGATGTCCCTTTACATGCAAAAGTTTCTATAGTTACTAGGAAAGTAAAATCTGTATATTTCTACCATCTGTTGAGATGTTGGAAAACTAACTACTGCATTAGACACAGAATGTAAGATACCATATTATACGCTATACCTATATCTAATTTTTTAAGTAGGTTATTTTACGACGCTGTATAAACAACGTTGGTTCTTCAGCGTCTGAATGAGATGAAGGTGATAATGCCGGTGAAATGGGCCCAGCACCGAAAGTTACCTAGCATTTGCTCAAATTGGGAAAACCCTGGAAAAAACCTCAACCAGGTAACTTGTCCCGACCGGGACTCGAACCCGGGCCACATGGTTTCGCGGCCAGACGCGCTGACCGTTACTCCGCAAGTGTGGACTATATCTATTTTTTTACTAAAATATCAGGCAGCACATCATTTGTTGCTACAAATATAAAATGACTCTATGACTCTGCTATATGGTCTTAACTACCACTGAAGCTGATGATTTTAACAATGACAATAGTGTTAGTAAACACAGTGCAGGTATGTATAATGTTCCGCCTGCTTTATGCAGCAGAGAACAGACTAGAAACGCTGATGCTTGTTGCGCGTTTAATTTCTGTAGGAATGAAATAGGACTGGAAGTGTAAGCCTTCTTGTTCCCAAATTCATTCCTTGCCTCGTAATTCGATAGAAAAGGCGCAAGCTGGGACTTCACAGCAACAGAACTCGACAACTTGTCTCGGGAGAGCGTCTGATCGAGACGCGCTGAACGTCGGGATATACTTCACGAAATTTACTTGTGGGTGGAGACGTTGCACATTTGTGGTACACACAATAGTCTGCCGGCTTACATATCCACTTCTTCGTTTTATAGGGAAGTCGAGGAATGTAACACATCACACTTTAGCATTATCTCATGATGAGGCGGCCATGTTCACGCAATGGTTAAAGAGTAACTATAACTTTTAATTAATGTCTGTGAAGTTGAATAGTATACTGCATAGCTCAACTGATGAATTGTTTAAGCTTATAAATTGAATTAATCTACTTCATATGAATTGTACAATTTTGTATAGCTTAACGAAAATAAGTTTGTAAATTGAACTAATTTGATTGTATATGTTTGTATAGTTTGGCTGATGAATTGTATATGCTTTTAAAATGATTACTAGTCTGTGTAGCTCTACTGATGAATTGTATATTCTGTAAATTGAATGGTAGTCTGTATAGCTCACTTGATGAATTGTATATGCTGTAAATTGAACAGAAGTCTGTATAGCTCAACTGATGAATTGTTTATGCTTATAAATTTAATTAATCTACTTGTTAATAATTGCACAAATTTGTATAGCTTAATGAAAATATACTTCTAAATTGAACTAATCTGCTTACTTTGTATTGTATATGTCTGTATAGTTTTTGCCGATGAATTGCATATGCTTTAAATTGAATAGTAATCTGTATAGCTCTATTGATAAATTGTTTGTGTTTGTAATTTGAAGTAGTTAGCATGATATGTATTATCAATTTCTGTATATCACAACTGGTTGAATTGTTTATGCCTTAAATTTAATTAACTTACTTGTTTTGTATTATACTTATAGCTCAACTGATGAACGATCGTTTGCGTTTGTAAATTTAATAATCTGATTGGCTATGTATTGTATACTTTTAGTACAGCCATCGATGTAGCTCAGTCGGCAGACTCGCTGGGCTGCTGATCCGGAGCTGCGTTCGGGCTTGGGTTGGATCCCCCTTTGGTCTCATTGAATGATTTCTTCCGAGGTTTTCCCCAGCCGTGGGACTGAAGCCGGATGGTCTATGGCGAGTCCTCGGCATCACTTCATTTCACCCCTTTGATTTGATTACCTGGTTGGGTTTTTCCGAGGTTTTCCCCAACCAAAAGGAAAATGCCGGGTAATATTTCGGCGAATCCTGGGACCTCACCTCATCATTGTAGAAAATTACTACATTGTAGAATTGTAAAAATGGTAAAATATTGTAAAAATTTGTAAAAATTGTAATTGTAATATTGTAAAATTTTGACTTGTTCCACATCTTAAAGCTTCAGTGCTCATGTAAGATCTATGGAATATAGGCTAATAATTGAATGAATGAATGAATGAATGAATGAATGAATGAATGAATGAATGGGATCTCCCCAACAGAATGGTTCGTATTAATACGTCTGTTGTTTAAATAAGGTCAGTCGGTATGCAGACGATTCCAAGGGACGTCAATACTGTAATCTGTAACGTATTCTGTTTGTTTATTAGGTCTTATATGGTTTAATCTACCTGAAAGGACAAAAGCCAAGTTCTGACAAGAGTAAATTCCTAACAAGAAATAATATCGCTAGTATTTCAGTTGTATTTGTTAATATTCTTCAAATTGAAGGAGCCAACATAAGTGAGACTTTTAATGCACGCTGTACTCAATAATTTCGTACACTATGGCAATGACGATCTCTGAGAAGATAACTGTGTGTATGAACTTACTTAAAAATGCTTTTAAGGAACCCGAAGGTTCATTCCCGCCCTTACACAAGCCCGCCATTGGTCCCTATCCTGTACAAGATTAATCCACTCCTTATCATCATATCCCACCTCCCTCAAA
Source organism: Periplaneta americana (assembly GCA_025594305.2). NCBI lineage: Eukaryota > Metazoa > Arthropoda > Insecta > Blattodea > Blattidae > Periplaneta > Periplaneta americana. Next base: position 4,071,810 of record JAJSOF020000029.1, read on the forward strand.
TCCATTTTAATATTATCTTCCCATCTACGTCTTGGCCTCTCCAAAGGTCTTTTTCCCTCCGGCCTCCCAACTAACACTTTATATGCATTTCTGGATTCACCCATACTTGCTACATGCCCTGCCCATCTCAAACGTCTGGATTTAATGTTCCTAATTATGTCAGGTGAAGAATACAATGCGTGAAGCTTCTCCATTCTCCTGTAACTTCATCCCTCTTAGCCCCATATATTTTCCTAAGAACCTTATTCTCAAACACCCTTAATCTCTGTTCCTCTCTCAATGTAAGATTCCAAGTTTCACAACCATACATAACAACCGGTAATATAACTGTTTTATAAATTCTAACTTTCAGATTTTTCGACAGAAGACTGGATGATAAAAGTTTCTCAACCGAATAACAACAGGCATTTCCCATATTTATTCTGCGTTTAATTTCCTCCCGAATAGCATTAATATTTGTTACTGTTGCTCCCAGAAATTTGAACTTCTCCACCTTCACAAAAAAAATTCTAATTTTTATATTTCCATTTCGTACAATATTCTCGTCACGAGACATAATCATATACTTTGTCTTTTCGGGATTTACTTCCAAACCTATCTCTTTACTTGCTTCCAGTAAAATTCCCGTGTTTTCCCTAATCGTTTGTGGATTTTCTCCTAACATATTCACGTCATCCACATAGACAAGCTGCTGATGTAACCCGTTCAATTCCAAACCCAGTCTGTTATCCTGAACTTTCCTAAGGCCATATTCTGCAGCGAAGTTAAAAAGTAAAGATGATAGTGCATCTCCTTGCATGAGATAGAAACTGGCCTATACGGACTCTGCTGTATGTTTCACTGATACACATTTTAAATAATCCAACTAGTTTCTTGGGAATAGCAAATTCAATAAGAGTATCATATAATACTTCTCTCCTAACCGAGGCATATGACTTTTTGAAATCTATGAATAATTGATGTTAGTATGTATGAACACTAACTTTAAAATTAATTTCAGTCAACTACGATGAGTCTTTAGAAAGTATTGGTTAAAACAGTTCCCAGAAAATAACATAGCTTTACTAAGCTCCATTATTTACGTAGAACTACGTGAGAGTGCGATTATACGAGAATTCTAGGACAAAAATGGGAATACAAGAAGAACATGTGGAGTAGGCCTGCAAGAGAAAGATGTGGAGAAGAAGGGTAAGGTAAGGAGAAGAAATGGGAGACAAGTATTCAATTGAGAAGAATATGATAGCGTTAACTGATTTTAGCAAAGAAATGAAATAAGGTACTTTTAAAAATCACTGATTCAAATCATTTTATTTATTTATTTATTTATTTATTTATTTATTTATTTATTTATTTATTTATTTATTTATTTATTTATTTATTTAATCTGACAGGATTAAGGCCATAAGGCCTTCTCTTCCATCCTACCAGATAACACATATAAATACAAAAAAGAAATACAAACACTGATGAAAATAATACAAATTAAGTTAAAGCTCTATAGAGGGTCAATAGTCAAAAGAACACTACAGAGCTCTCATCGAGCTAATACAAGAAAAAAGAAAGAAACGAGAGATAGCAATGATGATAGTGATAACTGATAACTGATAATAATAATAATAATAATAATAATAATAATAATAATAATAATAATAATAATAATAAATACATTACATATTAATTGTCAATTTTACAACAGCATAGTTACAATATTTACTATATGTCATGGGTTAAGCCGAAGTTGCGCAACCTGACAGGTGTTCAACAAGCAATTCCATGAACTAGAATGTGATTTTTTAATTTAAATTTGAATTTTGATATTGTCCGACAGTCTCTGACATGGCCAGGGAGAGAATTCCAGAGGCGTGGAAGATATATGCTGAAAGATGATGAGTAGAAGGAGGAATAGATAGAAGGTACATGTTCCGGGTTCGAGATAGTGAAAGGTAAACAAAACGAGATGCTAGGTAAGAGGGTGTGGATGATTTTAAATGGTAATAAGAGAGAGTTGAAGAATCTTCTTTCTTTAAGTGGACTCCAAGACAACAATTCTAGTGACGGTGTTATACATGATCGAATTTTCTAATGTTACAAACGAAACGAACGCAGATATTGTGAACACGCTGTAGTCTATGGGCAAGATCAGTATTTAGATTCGTGAATAGAGAATCGCAATAATCGAAGTGGAGCATCACTAAATTTTGGATCATGTTTTTTTTTTTAAGGCTGAGAGGTAAAACGTCGGTTAAGTGTCTGAGGGAATGAATTATGGAAAAAGTTTTCTTACATATGTAGGTCAGTTGTCTTTGAAAATTTAAATTTTGCCATTTCCTCAGATTTTAGACGTCACTCAGAGGACCGCGACTCACTCTTTAGGAACCACTGCATTAGATTACTGTCAAAGATTTCTAGCTTATGAAGAATAACTTAAAGTCTTTTAGAAATTTGCTGTTTCTAACATTTCAGGACTATTTACAGGTTCCGTCATCAGGCTCGAAACAATCTAAAATCTGAAGAGTCTCCTGTCCTGTTGGCCCCGTTATGTCACGCTAGTTCGAAACTCGGTGCCATAATTCCAAATTATTCTTAAATTTTAAACACCTTGGAAGATAAAATTCGCATATCAAATAGAGCTTATTAGAGCCGACACTGACTTCGTTATACAGCCGTGATATGTTACACATGTAAATCGACACTCGGTCTGGGAGACGGCAGAGGACGTGGAAATGGATTTATAGAGACATTATAAATATTGGTGTAAGGATTACTGAAGATAACACAAGGGAAACATTGTTGGAGATACATTATAAGCCTGAATATAATATCGCCCTTCCTTCTTTCCATCAGAACAAAGGCTTATCGTTGGCAGCGAACCTTAAACCCCTATATCGTGTATATTTTAGTTTCTGCGTCCCATATTCTCAAGTCTACACTTTGTTACAGTCTTATATATAACAAGAAGTACAAAACTTAATCACTCTTATAAACACGGCAGAGTCTGCAACGTGGTAATATATGTTTTAGCTTCAGCTGTATCTCTGTCGTCAGCTTCAATGAATAAGTAGGCGTTAAACCATGCGGTTTTATTTATAGGCTTACTTTTGGATAAAGAATGAAGACGGAAAACATCTACATGAAGGCCAGATATATTCCTATGCCTGACGCTCCCATACGCGTTCTATTTACATCCTTGTAAATTATAAAAAAAAATAGAAACACGTGTATAAAATTATGAATTTATTAATTGATTCTTTCACGTATTTATTATATTTTCCCATATGAATAAATAAGTAATTCAAGCTGTAATTATAAAGTTCCAAGAAAATCTTTCACAATAAAATAAACAAATTGAAAGTGTTTAATTGCATTTTTTTATTGGCGTACTTAAATCTAGTATCAATAAAACTGATTACATCAATCTGGCTGAGGAATAAAATCTCTTAGATGAATGTTAAGGTTTAGAAACTTTGTATACTATAACTCAAAAACGAAATCCGCGATAAAAAAAAAAGCGAATAGGCTATAGGCTATAATAATTATGTCGTTTTCATCATCGTCGTCGTCGTCGTCACCGTCATCATCCCCAATTCCTATACATTTAATTGATTTCTTAACTCAAGAAATGTGGAGAGCTGAAATTTTCCTGTCACATTTTTCTTGGTCTCTGTAGCAGGCATATCATTGGTTCGTTTGTTTGTCTGCCTGTCTGTCTGTCTGTCTATCGAATACTTAGCTCGTGACGAATGTCATTGTTTTACGATGTCCCTGCTTCATTTTGTTTGTCAGTTCACATTTTTTTTTTATTTGTCGAATTCAAGTGTGCTCCGACCGCTTTTATCCTTATTTTGCATTAGATTGTTTAGTATTTATTTTAATATGTTCTGTGAATCTGTTCCTGCAATCTGTTATAATCCTAGTTTAAGTTCGGAATATGTATGATAAGACTTTCTTGTGTTAAATTCTATCGTACCTTGTTTACATGTATCGATCTATTAATGGGTCATCCTCAGAACTGGTCGTTGTTGGTCTTGGCGCCTCTTGTTTTGATTGTTCGAGTGTGTTTAGTTTCTGGCTTTTTGGTTGGATGTGTAGTATTTCCATGTCTGTGTTGATGTCTCTGTGGGTGTGGTTAGCATTTATGATGTGTTCTGCATATGTGAAGGTGTTTTGTAATTTTATTATGGCTGTGATGTGTTCTTTGTAACGTGTTTGAAATGATCTGGCTGTCTGTCCTACGTAGAAGTTGTTGCAGGTGTTAAATTTGAGTTTGCATACGCCTGTGTGGTTGTATTTGTTTCTTTATGTTCTTTGTGTGTTGAGATGTTTTTGTAGAGTGTTATTTGTTCTGTATGCGATGTTGAAATTTACCTTATATATTCTGAAGTGATACAGTGTTAAAAGTTGTGTAATCAAGATGTCTAATTTAAGTATTTAGCCTACTTATATGAACATGCATTTTTAAGCGCAATCGTCATGTATTTATCTAATTGAGAAACATTTCTCAAAAATATTTTGAAAAAGTATCCTAAAAACATAACTGCACTTCTTGGAGGAAAGCCAATTTAATCAATTAAATCAATTTATTTCATTTTTATTTTCATTTCATTTATTGTATTTCGTGAATCTTATATCAGCGGAGTTGCGGAACAAGTTAAGAGTTACATAATTTCTTGGCGGGATGAGGTGGGCCGAGGATTCACCAGAGATTATCAGACATTTGCCATTGTCAGGTAATATAAGGCGAATCCTCGGCCTCATCTCGCCAAATACCATCTCGCTATCACCAATTCCATAGACGCTAAATAACCTAGTAGCTGATACAGCGTAGTTAAATAGTCAACTAAAAAGTTAATGTGGAAGTGAGGCTGTTAACAATCTTGCTAAAATATGAACTCGTCTTCTTCTTCCTGAAGTCACAAAAAATCGATGAGCTACGACATTCAGGACAAGAAAACTTTCTAAAGTTTCGATAACGCCATTCAATAAAAATCTATCTGTCTGTCTGTCTGTCTGTTTGTCTGTCTGTCTGTCTGTCTGTCTGTCTGTCTATCTATCTATCTGTCTGTCTGTCTGTCTGTCTGTCTGTCTGTCTGTCTGTCTGTCTACCTAATCTATCTAATCTAATCTATCTATCTATCTATCTATCTATCTATCTATCTGTCTGTCTGTCTGTCTGTCTGTCTGTCTGTCTGTCTGTCTGTCTGTCTGTCTGTCTGTCTGTCTGTCTGTCTGTCTGTCTGTCTGTCTGTCTGTCTGTCTGTCTGTCTGTCTGTCTGTCTGTCTGTCTGTCTACCTACCTACCTACCTACCTACCTACCTACCTACCTACCTACCTACCTACCTACCTACCTACCTACCACCTACCTACCTATCTATCTATCTATCTATCTATCTATCTATCTATCTATCTATCTATCTATCTATCTATCTATCTATCTATCTATCTATCTATCTATCTATCTATTTAATTATTCATTTATTTAACCTGGTAGAGATAAGGCCATCACGCCTTCTCTTCCCCTCTACCACGTGATTACAACTACAATATTAAGAATACAATTACAATCATAATTTCAATTTATATTAAATTTACAAATACAATAAAAATCAAAGTACTAAAAGATTAACTGACTAATAAAAACTAGACAGTTTATTGCAAAAGTTAAGAAGAGGGAAATGTTTTTTTTATTAAGTAAGTAAAAATTAAACCTACTCTACGCAGTAAGAAAATGCTTAATAAGTTTGCTTTTGAACGCTACTAAATTCCGACAGTCTCTGATGTCACTGGGTAGGGTATTCCAAAAGAGCGAGAGCGAGATTGTGTATGATGATGAATACGATGATGTCTTATGTGTTGGTATGGCTAGTATGCGGCTATTTTGCGTGCGTGTGAAGAGATTATGATATGGTGACAGGTACCTAAAACGGGAGGTAAGGTAGGTAGGTGTAGAGGTGTGAAGGACTTGGAAAAGGAGAACAAGAAAATGAAAATAATAGCCAGAGCATGAGTAAATGATAGCCTACTCTTGATAGAGTAGGACACATTAACTCTCTATTGAGACTAACTGTATTTCTACTTACTTACTTACAAATGGCTTTTAAGGAACCCGAAGGTTCATTGCCGCCATCACATAAGCCCGCCAGCGGTCCCTATCCTGTGCAAGATTAATCCAGTCTCTATCATCATACCCCACCTCCCTCAAATCCATTTTAATATTATCCTCCCATCTACGTCTCGGCCTCCCTAAAGGTCTTTTTCCCTCCGGTCTCCCAACTAACACTCTATATGCATTTCTGGATTCGCCCATACGTGCTACATGCCCTGCCCATCTCAAACGTCTCGATTTTATGTTCCTAATTATGTCAGGTGAAGAATACAATGCGTGCAGTTCTGTGTTGTGTAACTTTCTCCATTCTCCTGCAACTTCATCCCGCTTAGCCCCAAATATTTTCCTTAGCACCTTATTCTCAAACACCCTGAACCTATGTTCCTCTCTCAGAGTGAGAGTCCAAGTTTCACAACCATACAGAAGAACCGGTAATATAACTGTTTTATAAATTCTAACTTTCAGATTTTTGGACAACCGAATAATAACACGCATTTCACATATTTATTCTGCGTTTAATTTCCTCCCGAGTGTCATTTATATTTGTTACTGTTGCTCCAAGATATTTGAATTTTTCCACCTCTTCGAAGGATAAATCTCCAATTTTTATATTTCCATTTCGTACAATATTCTGGTCACGAGACATAATCATACACTTTGTCTTTTCGGGATTTACTTCCAAACCGATCGCTCTACTTGCTTCAAGTAAAATTTCCGTGTTTTCCCTAATCGTTTGTGTATTTTCTCCTAACATATTCACGTCATCCGCATAGACAAGAAGCTGATGTAACCCGTTCAATACTGTATTTCTACAGCTTACATAATTCCCATAATAAGCCATATTAAACACAGAGAAATCACTTGGGGACTTGCGTTTTCATAAAGGTAATTTCCGCCATTTATTTACTATTTTCATTGTTGCATTCATTTGAATTTATACCTAAAGGGAGCAAAATCGTAACGTAAACGTAAATGTAAATAGTCGTATAGTGGTCTTCACTTACATCCATTTACCGATGCGATATTCAGAGCTATTGTGCCTCAATTCTTTACTCTGTGCTTTCCTATGTCCGGCAGCAACGTCCGTGTCTCTCGAGATACCTTCAGTGTCAGTCAAGACGTTATTCCTGAGAGACATTTGTCACAAGGCAGGAAACGTCGCTTTCTGAGGAGAAGTCGACCTGTAATTCTACATTGCCTAGATTTCTTTACGTGCTGTAAGTATATTGTACTGGACTTCACCTCTATTTTACTTACCGTCGTCACTACTGTACATATCAGCCAGAACCTCAACCAGAGCCAAATATCCCTATGAATACATAATAGTACATTATGCAACGAGCCTATAATGGTAGTAATTAAGACGCGAATATGTTTATGAAACGAGCGCAAGCGAGTTTCATAATTTTCATACGAGCGTCTTAATTACCATTATAGGCAAGTTTCATACGACTTTTTATGCTCGACCATATTTCTAACTTGAAATTATTCATAAGTATTCATGCTATTCTTATCTGACTGGGGAGCGGAACTGACCTTGTGCAATATCTCGTAAATTGTGAGATGTGTGCAGACGCGAAAGTATTGATTTTTTCCTAGAAACATATGTCATTGACCTTGATATAATCTAGCGAGTAAAATAAACATTAATCTTGATATAACCTTGAAATTGATTTAGACATTGAAAATCGAGATGACAAATTGAATTTATTTGAATATTATTTACAATTAACGCTAATTATTATAGAACAGAACATAACCTTCTGCGATAATATTGGATTTCCAGCCTCCGTGATGTTTCGCTAGTTGTCTTTCTATTGCATATCCGAGAATAATCGATACTTACGCTTTCATATTGCTACAATGATGGTTTCTGATTGGTGGAACACCTGAACTTTAATGAATAGATGTATTTTAATGAGGTCCATTAAAGGGCTGCTACCAGGTGTATAATTACTACATTTCGGCATGGTCGAACATAAATAACATAATTAAATAAACAAATGTATTTTTGAAACTCTCACCAGGATAGTGATATCTTTTAAATTTAATGTCACTCAGAATTTCAGTGATGTCCATGGAGAAGTTGCATGTAGCTCTACACGTAAACAGCCCTATGTGTATTAGTTGTTCGGGATCTTGCCTTGTTCTTGAGGTATTTCATAAATGAGATTCCCCCCCTTAGATACGTCAGACGTTTGAGAGAAACAGTCCGCAGTATTTGCAGCCTTTTATATCTTCTACTCCCAAAAGGCTATGAATATCTTCTTTTAAAATAAATATTTCATCGCTGAGAACTAGACAAATATCAACTGAAGTTCCATAGGAGCAGCCATATCATTCTTCTGAATAATTTTTATTTTTCTGATTAAATCCACACTGGACTTAAAAGGGTTATACACCATGAAATACGAGAAGGCCTATCAGGTCTTCATTTCATTTCATTTATTATATTCCATAGATCTTACATGAGCAATGAAGCTTTAAGATGTGGAAGTCAAAAATTTTACAATATTACAATTACAATTTTTACAAATTTTTACAATTTTTACAATATTTTACAATTTTTATGAGCAATGAAGCTTTAAGATGTGAAACAAGTAAAAAAATTTTACAATATTACAATTACAATTTTTACAATATTTTACCATTTTTATGAGCAATGAAGCTTTAAGATGTGGAACAAGTCCAAAATTTTACAATATTACAATTACAATTTTTACAATATTTTAAAATTTTTATAGTTTTACAATTTTGTAATTTTCTTTTTTTTTTTTTACAATTTAACACTATTTTGGCAAGCTGTAGTGAGTAACATATTATAATGGATAAATAGGAACACTATTTGTTCCGGCACTTACAACAAACTCTGAATTGAAAACAGAACCTCAGGATCATTCGTAATCGCGAGTACATTTTAACTCTCATGACGAGAGCACCAAATGTTGCGAGCACCAGGTTGAGAACTCCCGTCCTTAATAATTATTATTATATTAGGTTTTACTCCTTTTACTAGATAAAGTTTCCACTCAATTCTGCTGCTAAATTAAGGAATTCTGTATTTGTTTCGAAACTTTTCCAGTTCACGAAACAGCATGTCTTTAAAACCCGCGGAGGACAACTGAAACTCGATATTATTCAGAAATGTTCTAAGTAACAAGAACTTTTATTATTTATCGCATTAGCTATGCATTATTGGACTATTAGACATAACTAGTGGCTTGTGCATCAAATGCTGCAAACTAAGTTCATTATACGTTCAAATAAAAATTTTCCAGATTTATTTTCATGAATACCAGACATTTTGGAAGTTATTTGCTTCCATAACAATGAAACATACTCCTTCTGAATGGTTTTTTATGCCAAATACTTTTTATTAAACCTATACACCTTCAGTGTTTTAGTTTGAACTCGAAAACGCAAGTAACAATGTCAGGACGATCAGTCGGTTTTTCATGTGGGAGTAAAGCAATAGCTATTTCAGATCATTGAGGATTGTAGATGAAAGTTAAAAAAAAAAATGTCAGGTTTGCTATGCTTTCGAACAATAGACATAACGTCTTGGTATAGCTGCTGCATGTTTTCGTAATCTACCTTGAAATGTAGAGGGTAAAATCATTTTATCCTGCTAAGAGATCTTGCTGAAATGATCGGGAGACTACAACATCTTGTAGACCTCATAGGCTATTTTATCAGTAAGTAATACTTTTGTTCTTTCCTTAGGAACTCTAATTTTTGCGCTCTCTCGAGCCAATACTGAAGAGAATCACGCATATAAATCGACACCGCACCGCCATTAAATATATGAAAAAGACCCAACCCCACTTGATTAATAACTACAAAAATATTTGATTTTTAATAACAATATTATTATATTATGTAAGTTTTATAGTTTTCAATAACATATACTATATAGCCGCCACTCAGTAAATTATATAAATCAAGATCTAATTTAAGACATTCTCTATATCTACTTATAGGCTATAACCCCAAAACGTTTCACTTTCATATCATCAATATAGCATTAATATGTATAATTAATGAAAAATAGTCACATCATGGCATTAACTATAATAATATTTCATTTCTAATGGTAATACTGTCATCAAATCACCTCAAGTTTTGTAGTTTTTAATATCCAATACACAGCTGTATTCAGAAAATTACACACCACAGAATCAGACCCGTAAATTAATTTTAGTAAGTCTTGAAATTTTTAATAAGCAATTTAATTTGAGCTCTAAATATGTCAGCATTCTTGCAGATCATGGCCTTCGTGTAATATTGTTTACTGTAGTGTGTGTTTTGTTTTATTGTGAAATGCAATTAGTTAGTGACGACGGATGGATTATGGGAAAAAGGAAAATTATGTAGAAAAATTGATATTTCACTCAAAACTACTATTTTTCTCAAAAACGTTGGGTTCCAAGCTTCAAAATGAGGGGTCATTTATTAAAATCCGTTCAGCCGTTTTCCCGTAATTTCCATTACCAGTTCAAATTATACATATATAGTAAGATATTAATTCCTGATTATTTGTGTGAAATACCAATATTATGCTGTAGAACAACTTTAGTTTAGAATTGTTATTTCATTCGAAGATGTGAAATTCGCACAAAATCTTCCTTCCTCTTCGTAGTAAGCTGACAGATTGTTACTCTCTCCTTCCTTGCGTAGCGCTGCACAGTTGAACTTTCATTGAGTCTCCTGCCCACCTTCGCGATCTCTGTGGAACAATATATTTAAAGGAGAAAGTAATCAATGAAGCTTCACGAAGCTGCCGAGTCTGTAATGAAGACTCAGATGGCAACAATTTCGAAAAAGTTTTCCTAAGCCACGATCACAATATTAACCAGCCCAGAGAAGGAGGAGAGGTGGGGCGTGGGGACGAAACTTTGCTAAGCTACAGAGGGTTAGGTTGCACAAAGTTTGAAAACCACTCCCGCAGTACCTTTCTCTTTGTATTTTCTCTATACATTGCAAAGGAAGGCTTATTCACCGACGCAACTGGAATCAGATTTCCCCACAGATCCTGTCGACATCCCGCGTGTTGCTTTAATTGCAACCTGGCATCTCAAGCTTCCTTCTTATGTATAACTGACGCACTGTAATGTGTTTATAGTATAATCGCCGTATATTTCAAAGTAGACTGGGATATATTTGTACTCAGAGTCCAGGAAATTTTCGATCACATAATCAGTACGGATGCTATTTTACGGTGAACGAGAAGCTTAAATTTCTGTTCGAAAATTTATACTATTTCGGTGTTATTTCGTGCGAAAAGAATAAATTCGTTATTATTTTGTAAAAAAATGTGAATTCAAAGTTATTTCAAATTAAAAAAATATACAGTCTTACCTCACTTCGTGCATTATACATTGATAAAATACTGGATAAAAATTATATTTGGGGATCAGTCGCTTCTAAGGTCGATTTGCTACAAAGTTCAACAAAGAGACGGTTGGGAAAAGGGGTGGGTTTATAAACTGCAGAGAGGGCTGCATCATATAGGAATGGGATGGATATGGGAAAAAGGAGAGAATAACAGAAGGAATGTATGGCGTAATGTGAAGATGCGATTAATTGATATCGAGAGGCAAGAGATTGAGCTCCAATGTTCGGAAAAGCCCTCACTACATTTACGATCAGATTTCATGCTTAACTGGGGGAGGTGTGACTACATAAATTATTGTAACAAAGGCAGCAGAGCAGGTTTAGCGTGGCTAAGATTCGGGGCATGGAAGGGTAATAAAATTGTCAACGAATGAGGAGAGCGCCTTTGTCCGTTTTGCAGAGAAAAGGACTCCTATAAACATATTTTATTTCAGTGTTTCGAATTGGAATATGTACGGAGAAAATATCTACCACCCTCGATGCTAAGTCAGAATAGGAGTTCGTTTGCATGTCTTGACCTCATGGGGAATAGAGAATGCGAACAAAAGACTGAATTGTTCCTCTTGAAGGCGAGAAAGATTATAACTTCAGCTGTTGACGTTTGTGACATTAACTGAGGAAGGGATAATAGTATCTACCCAACTGTAGGCTACACTTTTATGTCTGCTTTAGGTTAGGATATATTATACAGGGACATCATTTTATTTTTACTACCATTTTTAATATTAACCTGGCTATACCTTTAGAGAACCGGAAAAACCGTTTGGTACCCCCTTCGACGACTGTAGTTCGATGATACTGACGTAAAACAAACAAATCACTTTACTAGGTATAGGAGGGAAGAAAAGTAGTTCATCCATTTACGTAAACTAGGAAATATCGCGATTTCGAGTTTGATAATTTTCATTAGGTTTTTGTTTAATCAAAATGCAGTACTGTATGACTATTAAGAATAAGTGCTTTTACTCACGAACTGAGTTATCCATGCGTACGTATTCATTATGCAGTGTATATTATACTGTCTACAGCACATTAGCGTACACTATGGAGAATGAAGTTAAATTGAAAAATAATCATAATATGGATATTTAAACACATTTTTGAAAATGGTGGCCGTTCATTTCGATACAGGCTTCACTTCTAATGTGCATATTATCGCACTATAGACTATTGTACGTAATTCCAATTACCAGTTTCGTACTTCGTGTCAGTAACTCATGTTGAAATAATTCTGTACCTACTCTGTAAAAGAGTACCTTACGTACTGTAAATTCAATCTTCACTTCTGCCCGATCCGAAAAGATGAAATTACTCAGATATGCTATCTACTGTCCGTCCAAGTGGTTATAATGCAGGGTCGTAGAAAGGGAGGAAATTACGTGACAGTTAATTACTTAACGGGGCCCTTTTATTTAAGTTATTCTAAACAGTTGTATAATATTACGTAGACGTCCAATTCCTAACAGAAATTAATGTTTTCAGAAAAGAGCTAAGACAGCCCAGCAACTAGCCTTTACAGAAAGGCGAATAGAAGCAGGTGGGGGAAACCGGGATGCGATGTAGGCAAATGGACGACAGTACCTGTGCGAAAATGATTCAATATTGAAAGCTCTTTCGTCACTGGAAAACGCGAAAATATTTTTGGAACGTACTGTTTACTCTGAACGTAAAGCTACTTTGACTATATATACGGTCTTGGATCTGTGTGGAGGACGGTTGAACTTCATTAGTAGAAGGGGTGAGAGTGAAGTACATTCAAAAACTCAGGTACAATAAAAATTGAAATAAAAAAATGATGTCCCTGTGCATTACTGAAGATTTCTACAAAGACAAGAGGTTTGCACCATAAAGGCAATCTTAAGAATCTGTGCACGTTTTAACAATACTTAATAATAATAATAATAATAATAATAATAATAATAATAATAATAATAATAATAATAATAATGGCTTTATTTAACCTGGCAGAGTTAAGGTCGTAAGGCCTTCTCTTACACTCAACCAGGATTAAAACTCGCTTACATAGTTGAACATACAACTGGATCGGAATTAAGTAATTACATACTGATACAATTTAGGTACATAATGAGATCAAAGGAGATAGTTACATAAAATTTACCTCATAAAATAAAAATAAACATAGTGGAATACATATTAATGTTGTTAGAATCAAATACGAATCACATAACAACAGAAGCCGATAATTCAATAAAAATTTGTACAGTAAAAATAAAAATAAACACATTAGTGAACATATTAGTATTAGATAACAAGTAAGTAAGTAAGTAAGTAAGTAGGATTCACATAATTAAACCAGAAACCGACAATTGAATAAAATGTACACAATAAAAAATAAATTAATAATAAAAAACAACACAGTGGGATACACATTGGCGTTAAGGGATAAATAAACACGATTTACATGATTAGACAATAAAAACAATATATATATATATATATTTATATATAAACAGTGGAACACATTGCATTAAATATTGGCAACGCCCATTGAGGCCATTCACAAAGAAAATTAAACATAACCGTAACATGAACACAAAAGTTTGCGCCCAGGCTACCAAATGGGATCATTCCCAATGATTCACATAAACACTGACATTAACTTTACCGTTCGACGTTAACATGAAAGTTTGCGATCTCCAAACTTTCATGCTTATGCTTACATGATTTGCAAACAGAACACAATCGTGGAGCGATGAAGTATACGACACAATATGAGGAAATGGCGTCGTTGTTATGTTTCCATGGTTACCAATTATCTTTGCGGTTATGTTTATGTCCCCGTCATGAATGATGTGATTTTACCATAAAGTTTACATTCTTAAGTTAACGCTTACGTTATGTTTAATTTTCATTGTTAATCAGCCATTACAGTTTTCTATGGATAGTTAGGCTAGCTCGTGAGAAATTTCTGAAAAAGTCCCCCATCCCGCATGTGAATAATAAAGATTACTTATGGCTTTTAGAGAATCCGGAGTTTCATTGCCGCACTCACATAAGCCCTTCATCGGTCCCTATCCTAAACAAGATTAATCCAGTCTCTACCATCATATCCCACCGCCCTCAAATACATTTTTATATTATCCTCCCATCTACGTCTCGGTCTCCTCAAAGGTCTTTTACCCTCCGACCCCTCAACTAACACTCTAATGTATATGCATTTCTGGATTCGCCCATACTTGCGGCATGTTCAAATCTTTATCCTGGCTGCAACATAGTAACCGTAGAACACTTCATTCGCTGTCTCTTCTGTTTCGAGTTCTCCACACTTCTACTCCAAATTATCTTCGTTCCCGGTTTAACTACTTATCCTCCAATCACAATCTAAACACCAGATCACAGGAGATCCATAATCCTAGCAATTCCTGCCCATAGAACATCCCACTATTCATCCTCTTTTACTGTCTCAGTCCCCCGTGAATGGAATTCTCTACCTCAGAAGATTAGGGGCTGCCAGACAATAACCACTTTCGAGAAAAGGTTAAACGATTTCTTAGGGGCGCAGTCAAATTGAAGTTATAATTGTGATCGAGTTTAATAATTGAATTTAATTTAGGTATGACTATCATTATTATTACCATTATTATTATTATTATTATTATTATTATTATTATTATTATTATTATTACATAATTATTTTATTGGTATTGTGAAGATAAAAAAATTGCCATTGTAAGTTATTATATTAATTATGTATTATATTGTTTTGTATTGTAGTACTGTATTGCTTTGAATGTATTGTATTGTGTTGTATTAATTATGTTTATTCATAGCAATGTAGTAATTTTCTATCATATTGGTTGAGTTTAAGAGAAGGCCGAATGGCCTTAACTGTGCCAGTTAAAGTAAACCATTATTATTATTATTATCATTATTATTATTATTATTATTATTATTATTATTATTATTATTATTATTATTAAATCCAGACGTTTGCGATGGGCAGGGCATGTAGCACATATGGGCGAATCCAGGAATGCATATAGAGTGTTAGTTGGGAGACCGGAGGGTAAAAGACCTTTGGGGAGGCCGAGACGTAGATGGGAGGATAATATTAAAATGGATTTGAGGGAGTTGGGATATGATGATAGGGACTGGATTAATCTTGCACAGGATTGGGACCGATGGCGGGCTTATGTGAGGGCGGAAATGAACCTTCGGGTTCCTTAAAAGCCATTTGTATGTATGTATGTATGTATGTATGTATGTATTATTATTATGCTCTGCCCATCTCAAACGTCTGGATTTAATGTTCCTAATTGTGTCAAGTGAAGAATACAATTCGTGCAGTTCTGTGTTGTGTAACTTTCTCCGTTCTCTTGTAACTTCATCCCTCTTGGCACCCAATATTTTTCTAAGAACCTTATTCTCAAACATCCTTAACCTCTGTTCCTCTCTCAAAGTGAGAGGACAAGTTTCACAGAACAACTGGTAATATAATTATTTTATGAATAATAACTTTCAGCGTTTTTGAGAGTAAACTAGACGACAAAAGCTTCTTAAACGAATAATAAGAGGAATTTGCCATATTAATTCCGCGTTAATACTGGTAATAATTTCAGTATAATATGTTGTAGCAAAGAATCCCATCAGGTACCGTATATACAAATAACAGAGCTTCTTAAATTACAAATAATGTACCGTAGAAATCGTCACACATAGCACACCGTGCGTAATTTGTATTCGGGAGCAAACCTAAATTAATTTCTTCTCGGAAGTACTTATTATACATTTTGTAATTGTTATTCTAAGGTAATCATAATTAATTAATAATTAAACTACAATAAAAGTCGCCTCACCCGGTAGATTATCGACAAAATCAAATTTATAACAGTGGCTTTTATCATAGTATTGATCGGTTCAATGTTTCTGATACACGAAGTTCTACCAATAAAGCCTCAGGACATCATAAACTGGAATTTGTACTAATAAAATTTTAATATATTTTGAGGCCAGTCGATAAATAACATTATAAAATCCCGACATCAAGTTTAATGAAACGCTCTTAGTCAAAGCTGGGCTGTCGAGAGAGAGGAAGCTAACACAGTTCTGTGGTGTATTGGTAACATGTGCGTTTGCTATCAACTATCGAGTGAATGCAAAGCATTATTAACCCCAGACATTGTGCCAGCTTGTTTGCCAGACATTCCCAACAAACGTATCGTAGGTTTTTCTTCGCGGAAGAGAAATGAGGAGTACGAGCTAGAAGAAACTGCCGTCCTGTTTCGCGAATGTGTGAGTCGTTTATATATGACAGGAAATACGAATATGAGGCCAGAATAAAACAAAGACTCGCGTATAGCAAGTAGAAAAAATGATAGCGAGGCGGTTGGGGGATAAAACTTCTGTAAGATAAAATATTCACAATTCTAAGAAGTTGGCTCTTCCTTGCCCATAAGAAAGGTTTCCTCTCCATTTCCCGTATAGCAACTTGCCAGGCAGACATGTACGTATATGGCTTTTGTTACGCGCCGTTGAAGTCTCCAAGGCAACACAGCCAATAAGAATAGGTCTGATTCATACTGCAGCCAATAAGAAAACGGAGACTTGGTTTCTCGGGATTTTACTCTTGTTAAGTAGTACACGGTCTTGTCCGCTTTTTGTGACGTTTGTTTCTCCTTCGTGGCACCCGGCCAGGTCCCCTTGAGCTCTGCAGACATTTCTTCAGATCTGTAACCTTATCACTGCATCATTTTCATTTCAACACGTAGAAGATTTACTTTAAGAGCCCCTACAAAGTTTTTGTCCTGTATGTTTTACGACGCTTTAATAAGAGATCTTGCAACACTGTAGAGTGCAATGCTCCACTTCGAGAGGTCGTTGATTCGGCGATCATAAATGAAGATAGGTACACTGGCGATCGGAAGTACCTGACCCTACTAATCGATAATAGTGATCGATAATTTGTTGATGTAAATGTGTCTTCTTTAGTTATTATTTCTATGAATAGATAGTGAAGTTAATAGTCAGTGTTACCAATCGTAAATAAATACACCTGCATTATAGAATTTAATTCTTAAATTATAGTTTTACACGAAAAACGTTTTATCCAAAAGCTCTTGGAGATAAACCATACAATATGATACCAGTATTCGAGAAAAATTAGTTATTAAGGTATAATGCAAATTGCGGCTTAAAATTAATAAAAAATATAGTTCGATTTAAATTCACTTTTAATTAATAAAGATAAAACAATAGCTATCCAATTTTCTTGGCTTCTTTTTTTATAATAATCTAAGTTGGAATTTTCAAGTTAAAGAAACGATAAAAAAAATCTGTTCCTCCATTCACTGTTTGAGTTGCTTGAGAAACTTCTCGCCCCAGCAACTAAAACTTACCCTAGTACAAACCCTAGTAATGCCGCACTTCGATTATTGTGACGTTTTGTTAAGTGGCCTAAGTTCTGAACTGTCAGTCAAGTTACAGCGAGCTCAGAATATGTGCGTCAGATACGTGTGCAACATCCGACGATATGACCACATATTACCGTCCTTCGCAAGTCTTTCGTGGCTCAGACTTAAAGAACGCAGAACTTTACACTCTTTATATTTACTTTTCGAATTCTGCACACCTCAACACCAAATTACCTTTCGTCTCGTTGCTCTTATCGATACTCTAACCACGACGTAAATACCA
Organism: Periplaneta americana; assembly: GCA_025594305.2. NCBI lineage: Eukaryota > Metazoa > Arthropoda > Insecta > Blattodea > Blattidae > Periplaneta > Periplaneta americana. Next base: position 4,089,962 of record JAJSOF020000029.1, read on the forward strand.
GGTCACTTATCTGTAGCACGCTAAATATACCTCTTCATAGAACATCTTGTTATTCATCATCTTTTACAGTATCCACCTCGCGTCAATGGAATTCCTTGTCACAAAGTATTAGGGGCTGCAAGACAATAAACACCTTTAAAAACAGCTTAAAAGATATCCTTATTAGCATTTCACTCCAATCATACTGATTTAATCTATCACTGACTATATTGTTACTTCTTTCTTTAGACATCATCCTGATAGTGCTGTATTTTCAAAATTGTCTCATAATAATCTCTTTCTATTAGCTAATATTATTTGAAATATATTAATATCCTATGTATTTTAGCTTAATTCTGCTACACAGTTTATTGCAGTGTTTAATTAATAGTTCATAGTATTTTGTTGTTTAATTCGTAAATAACTCTTGTATTCATATAACTCTCATCTAAATCAAATTGTTGAATTCTTTGTAATTTCATGCATATGTATATATACTTTTTGCTGGTTGAGTGGAAGAGAAGAAGGCTTTACGGCCTTAACTCTACCAGCTAACATAAATCATTATTATTATTATTATTATTATTATTATTATTATATTTCATATTGTTCTAGTGTGTTGAGTTTTTGGTTTTTGGGTTGTGTGTGTAGGATTTCCATATCTGTATTTATGCTATTCTATGTGTAGTTAGTATTAGTTATGTGTTCGGCATATGTAGATGTATTGTGTCCTCTGGTTATTGCTTTAATGTGTTCTTTGTATCGAGTTTGGAATGATCTGCCTGTCTGTCCAATGTAGAAACTGTCGCAACTATTGCATGTGAGTTTATATACGCCTGTGTGGTTGTATTTATTTGTTTGTGTTGTTTGTGTGTTGAGATGTCTTTGTAGTGTGTTTTCTGTTCTGTATGCTATGTTGTATTTCTGTTTTCTGAATGAGGATGCGATCTTGTGTGTGTTTTTGTTTTCGTATGTTAGTGTCATGTATTTCTTGTGTTCTTCTGTTTGTGTTGTGTGTTTTTGTGTTTGTGAGTTATTGTTTTGCCTTCCTTATGATGTTGTCTATTATGTTTGGGTTGTAACCATTTTCTTGTGCTATGTATTTGATTGTGTTCACTTCTTCATTGTAGTGTTGTTGGCTCATGGATATGTTGAGTAATCAGTGTACTATTGTCCTGAATGCAGCATGTTTGTGTTGTGTGGGATGATTAGATATGTTGTGTATGTAGTAGTATTAGTAATATTTATTTATTTAACCTGGTATAGATAAGGCCGTCAAGCCTTCTCTGCCCCTCTACCAGGAGATTCCAACTATAATATGAAGAATAAAATTACAATTATTATTAAATTTACAATTACAATTACAAATAAAATTACAATTAGCATTAAATATAACATTACAATTACAATAAAAATCAAAGTACGAAAGGATTACCTCACTAATTTAAGCTAGATAATTTATCATAGAAAAACAAAGAATATTTTATAGTTACTGAATTACAAATTAAACCTAGAATAACAAAATTGTATAGTGATGAAATTACTGGAAATTGAAATATTTTGTGATAGATTAAGGAAACTATTTACAAGAAATCAATTACTGACCAAGTGCCTAGTAAGTTTGCGTTTGAATTCAATTTCATTTCGACAGTCCCTGATGCTAGCAGGTAGCGAATTTGAGAGTCTTGGCAGGGCTATTGTGAAAGAGGATGAGTATGAGGAGGTGCGATGGGATGGTATTGTTAGTATTGTTTCATGACGAGAGCGTGTGTTCAGATTATGGTGGGAAGAAAGGTAAGTGAAGCGAGACGACAGATACGAAGGAATAGAAGAGTTCAAGATTTCAAAGAGAAAGAGGAGTGAATGTAAATTTCTTTTCTTATCTAGTTTAAGCCAACCTATTGCTTCCAGGGATGGGGTAATGTGATCATATTTACGAACATTGCTTACAAAACGTACACACAAATTATGAGCACGTTGAAGTTTCGTTTTGTTGTCGCTGGAAAGGTCAGTCAGTAAAATGTCAGCATAGTCAAAATAGGGTAATACAAGTGTCTGCACAAGGGACTTTTTTAAGCAAGAGGGGAGATGAACATTTATCCTTTTTAGCACATGGATAATAGAATATACTTTCTGTGTGTGTGGTGGTCGCCATTTAAGCAATTATTTATATTCAAGTGTTAAAAGTAGTGTACGAAAGATTCAACATGAATAAATCTGATAAGATATAGGGTAGAGTGGGCCTAGTTGAATCAAGGGGTTAGTAGGATCAATTTAAGCATTTGGCCTACTGCGCACAAACTGTTCACATACAGGCAGCCATTACCATTGAGAACTTGTACAGATCAGTTGGCCGTTTTGTTCAAGCGTTTTTAAGTGATTACATACATTTTCCAAGCTTCAGGAGAACTTCAAAGACATTTAGGCAAGCGCCATTTGCTTTGTTTTTAATGCCATAGAATCTTCAAACGTTAGTAAATAAGGCTTAGTGTTGAAATTATGTAGTTATTCCGTATAACCCATCTGTTGTCAAGTAACATACTACTCCATTCGTTCTTTTAAGGTACAACTAGCGCATTCTGTTGCGAAACGTAGGAACTACGTGACTTAAACGTAACTCCAAAGGATGGGGTTAGTTGAATCATTTTTACTGGGGCTATTTGAATCATATGAAAAAAAAAATGATAAAATTTACTTTTATTCGTTTTAGATGGTAAGAAAATGTAAACGGAAGGAAGCCTATTTACACTGGGAGGAGGAAGTTTTTCTTTGTATGTCTGTCTGTCTGTATGTTTGTTACCTTTTCACGCGATAATGGCTGAACGGATTTCGATGAAAATTGGAATATAAATTAAGTTCGTTGTAACTTAGATTGTAGGCAATATGGCATTCAAAATACATTATTTAAAAGGAGGGTTATAAGGGGGCCTGAATTAAATAAATCGAAATATCTCGCTTATTATTGATTTTTGTGAAAAATGTTACATAACAAATGTTTCTTGAAAATTTATTTCTGATAAGTTTTATTCTTTGAAAAATGTTGATAGGACTGATATTTAATGAGATAAATGAGTTTAAATTTAAAATAACTGCCATCTAAGGCGGTGTATTGAAATAAAAAACAAATGACTTCGTCTATAAGGGGCCTTGGACACAACAATCGAAAGCTATGAAAGATAGCCTACAGACAATGTTTCTGTGTTTGCATGAAGTAATATCGGAAGCTAAATTAACCGATTTGTATAATTAATTATTATTTCATCATTGTAAAGTGTAGTTTCTCTGGATGGACATAATGCTATAATGTTATTACAATAATTTGTGAGTGAATTGAGGACAGGTAAGATTAAAATAGCTTCTTATGCACAGAAAACTTGATAGGATATTCTGTATATTCATTTCCTCTATTTCTTAAAATAATGTTTATGAATATATTCATTTTTATCTCAGAGAATTAACGAACAACGAGAGTGTATTGATTTCGTATGCAGTAATAGTACGTTAGCTTAGCAATCCATTATTGTATAATTCAAATTTTAACTATGCTCAATTGAATCGTGTTAAAATACATAAAATACATATGCAATAAATGCAATGCAAAAAAATTGGGTAATGAGTCAAGCAGATTATGTTGTGCTGTTGTAAAAGCTGTTCCTCCTGATATTCAAGAGCTCCCACAACAAATTAAAAACTTTCTAATTCGGTACATCCGTTATCAACACACTTTTTCATAATATATATAATATAATATAATATAATATAATATAATATAATATAATATAATATAATATAATATAATATAATATTATATTATATTATATTATATAATATAAACATAATAATAAATCTGTAGCCAAAATTTTTTGTTAATTTTCGCTTTTCCTAAAATAATTGGTAATAACAATTAAGAAACATGTTAAAGGAATTGTCATTGCACCAAATGAGTGGTCTCTGGATCAAAATGATCGCATTTTAATGTTTTAAATACAATTTAAATTAAGTAACATATTAAACGATTTATCCTTCTATCAAAAACGAATGTTCCCTGGATCAAATGTCCTATTTTAATTATGTAATTACTTTATATTTATTTCTAACGGGTGCAGCGGAGCGCACGGGTATGGCTAGTAGTTAATAAGATTAAGATTCCTTGGAGTGATGGAACAAAGATGGCAGGCAAGGACTGGTTTTTCTTTCATTAAGCGGCATGCAGACATTTCCCTGAGGAAACCAGAAGGATTGTCAAGAGTGAGGGCTATAGCAATGAACAGTAATCCCAATAGTCCCACTACTGATCCAAATTACCCCACTTTTTGTGAAAAATCAATGTTTTGACATGTTCTATAATAATTTGTTTATCTTGGAATATACTCGCGTATGAAAACTAGACTTGCTATTTCTTAATAGAAAACACCTCACTGCAATGTAAAATGATGTTCCAATTTCAATTGAAATTTATAAGTATACGCTGTTAAAATTTTATCATAAAAATCGTAATAAGTTTGTATTACAGACACACAATTATGACACAAGACGAAATATTAATTCAACATTAGTAGAACCTAAATGTCTCACATCTGCTGGTCTAAAGCATAGCATTAATTTTGGCCCTCGGTTGTACAATGCTTTAACTAAATTATACCCGGAACTTCTAACATGTAACCCACTAACATATAACAAGAAAATTAGAAACGTGTTAATATCTTCAATTTGATTAAATAAATTTATAGCCTATGTGTATGAATTAATCAACCTATATTATATTTGTATTCTATAATTTTGAAATATATATTAGTCCTACTTGTCACGTGCGATATTATTCTTATCTAGTGTTAATATTATATTATATAATTCCATTGCCGCTGTAATTATATTTTAGTTCCTATTTTATTTTACTTATTTATTTTTATTATTATTGTTCTTTTTATTTTAATATTATATCTGAACTGCGACCGAGCACAAGCGCTGCTCATTCGGTCTCAAATTTTGTTAATACTACTGTATCTTCTTTTTATATTGCTTGTATTATTGTATTTTTATTTCCCTTGTTTGTTTTGTGATTATATTCTTTATTCTGTATATTTAAATTTAAATAAATAAATAAAATTTTGAAAATGGGAATTCTGTAGCTGTGAATTGAGACTGAAGTAAAATTGATTCAAGTAGCCCCACCCTATCCTACAGTTAATATACCGTGATTTAAATTAGAGGCAATGTCATTGAGAAAGGTTGAGAACCGTTGGTTTAAAATATTCCTTTCCGTAAATGTATTCAGTGGGAAAATTAATTTTTGAGATGAACTCTATTTTACTATTTGTAACTACTTTGGTTTATAAATATGAAACAAAAAATGTAATTAAGGAAATGGATTATAATTAATTAGTTTTGTGTACTGTTAGTTTGGATGGAACAAACATCCCGACATCTTATCAACGTTTCTACATCTCGCTCGCAAACAAACCTGACCCGTCTACAGTTGACATGGGGAGAACTTCCAAAGCGATCGAGCCCTCACCGTTACTGTACCTCGACTATAGTTCACAAACTTCTTGCACAGCTCGCGTGCTTCGTCTTGCAGGGGGCGGAAGGGGCGGAGAAAGAGGAGAAAGGAGCACAGAAATGCAGAAGGAAACATCCCCTTCCTTCACATGTAATCCCGGAGCTTTGAACCTCCCCATTTCATAAATTAGCCCACCCTCTTCCACCATTTCCCCTCAACGAAACGCCACTACACTCTTAATGAAATTGGGGCCACACGGAACACTTGAACCTACTCTCATCCCGGCACACCTGTCTGTAAGCGGCGACGCCGAGTCCAAGGTCTTCGCTTCGAACGTAACAAGTGGCAATGTTCAGGAATTCCGCATCTTGGGCAAACAAGTGTTTCTTCCGAAGTGCAGGAGCGGAGAGAGCTTTAATCTAAGAAACAAATAATCAACAGCGTGTAGTTCTAGTTTCATGAGTATCTACAGCAAGAAGAAATGTATCAGCGTATTCCGAATCTCACCGGTCCGGTGGAATTAATGAAGTCACGTTGCAGCGAAATAAGGAACAAAACTGGTGGAAGCATCGATGGCTGTCATGGCGACTGTATAAGTTGTTGTCTGTGCTACGCTAGCAAAATTTTTCGAAGTTTCCGTACTGCCATCTCGTTCAAAGAAAAGAGATCACAAACAACTTATTTTGTGCGAGATCGTGCGTATTTGCTTGTTTTCCGCACAGAACCAATACGCGGTAAGTGTGAAATACCACATTCAGTATTCCCAACGTAACACACATAACAATTTCCCTCTTCTTACCGCTTAAGCGCGACATTCATTTTACTGCTTTAGGCTTTTAACATATTATTTTTAGAGACGTTTAACATAGTAATAATTATAAATTGGAAACTTACCACTGCAATTTCACCTAAATTGCAATGTTAATTATTGTTTTTAAATATTTGCAAAAATTAAGTATAGTCTACTACTCCACGAAAGTTATTGCATTCCTGATGCAAGTAACATTAAGGAAGCCGTGAAAAAATCAACGAGATTCCAGATGCCGATGTTATTACTGCAATATGTTATATTAATAATATTGTTAAAATATTAAAATGAAAAAATAAATCATTACATAAACTTACCGTTTGTTTTAAGTTCGCATTTATAGACTGGGGAGGGGGAAAAAAAGACAGACGTATATGACGGCCTGCTGGAGTATAGTAAACACAGAAAAAATTTTATAGCAACAATGTTGAAGAAAGATATTTTGGTTTTCCGAAGTTGCCGTCATTAAAGAGAAACCAACATGGAGATTTCATTGCAGCTAATTACAAATTCGTCTTTCAGGTATGTAATAAACGATCTTCGCACAAAATAATGTATGATACACGAGCGGTATGTTTGTTTTCATGTTCTCGGAAATTAAAAAAGCTCAACTACGTTTCGCTTTTTCAATCTTTTCCTGGAACATGAAAACGTCAACATACCGCTCTTGTAACGTATATTACTATTTTGAACCGGTAGTAATAACTGGCTCGTTGACATGTTCGCTCACAAGCCATTAACATATTGTTTTTACGTTGTGCTCATTACAAACAATACAGCAGAACACACCGCCATGACACAACAGTGCACGATGTTATTCGTCTGCTAATTCCCGCCCTATACAAGAACCATCACATTCACTGATGGCGGCTGATGGAGACTGGCACCACCTCTGCAAGCTGATGGCACCGGTGCGACACCGGTGGAGCATCAATGACGTCATCGGTGGAATTCGGAACACCGTGATGCCATCGGATTGCTCACCGGTGAGATTCGGAATACGCTCTATGGCATAATGTTTATCTGGAATTGTTGCCATTTAGCCCGTTGTGCCCTCGTTGAGGATTGTGGACCAACACTAGACATCCACAAGTAGCGGAAGTCTCATGATATGGAAAGCCACTTGCGATAATACAGAACTCGGGACGCTGTTGTGCGATAAAAACAAATCTGCACTTACCAGGGAATCTAACTTGAATTCTCCTTACTTATAGCTAGCAACGTTACTCGAGTCACAATCGAGTGGACGCTCTTACGTATAAAGTGCGAGTAAAGTAATTGGAAAACCTGTTCATCTTATACTTAAACTGAAATAGTTCGAGATACAATGGAGCTACGATAAAGTACATGGGCTTAAAATAATAATAATAATAATAATAATAATAATAATAATAATAATAATAATAATAATAATAATAATAATATTAATAATAATAATGGCTTCATTTAACCTGGCAGAGTTAAGGCCGTAACGCCTTCTCTTACACTCAACCAGGATTAAAACTTGCTTACACAGTTGAACATAAAACTGGATCGGAATTAAGTAATTACATACTGATACAATTTATGTACATAATGAGATCAAAAGAGGTAGTTACATAAAATTTACCTCATAAAATAAAAATAAACATAGTGGAATACATATTAATGTTGTTAGAATCATATACGAATCACATAAAAACAGAAGCCGATAATTCAATAAAAAATGTACACAGTAAAAATAAAAATAAACACATTAGTATACATGTTGTATTAGATTAGAATTAGGTAGAATTCACATAATTAAACCAGAAACCGACAATTGAATACAATCTTAGCATGCAGGCTTTCACGGCCTGTGTCTAGTTGAAACAGAGCTTCCGGGCTAAGATGCCGTGGTCTACTGGTGCTGACGTTACCAGACGTTTCGTCTACTTCTACGGCAGACATCTTCAGTGGTTAGGTATCCTCAGTCGAAGTCTTCTGCTCGGGATACCTGTAGCAACTGATGACCTGACTGGTTGCTCGTCCTTATTTATAGCGCCGAGAACGGAACACCAAGTCTCGGCGCTATAAATAAGGACGAGCAACCAGTCAGGTCATCAGTTGCTACAGGTATCCCGAGCAGAAGACTTCGACCGAGGATACCTAACCACTGAAGATGTCTGCCGTAGAATTAGACGAAACGTCTGGTAACGTCAGCACCAGTAGACCACGGCATCTTAGCCCGGAAGCTCTGTTTCAACAATTGAATACAATGTACACAAGAAATAGATTAATAACAGAAAAACAACACAGTGGGATACATATTGGTGTTAAGTGATAAATAAACACGATTTAGATAATAAAAATAAGAAACAAAAAAATAAATAAATACAGTGCAACACATTCCATTAAATATGTTGTTGTTTTCTAATGCCAGGCATTTGACAATAAAGTCATTTGACCTCTTGCACTCCAATATTTTTCGAAGATATTATCATGGACCCGTCGACCAACAGCAGGTGTGATCCTCCAGACATTCTGGGGGTTGTGTGTGAATGAAGTAGCCACCAAAACGTTAAAATATGGTGTTCACTTAAATCGGCTACAACTTGCCATTTAACTCCGATGTGAAATGAGTACCATTAAGGTAAAATTCCATTAAATATGTGCAAAGCGTTAGGTCTGGCAACTCATCATAAGATATTTTTTCTAATTTACATTTAAAGGAAATTAAAGTTCGGCAGCCCTTGACTTCCAGTGACGAGAAATAGCAACAGTGAAGGATGAAGAATAAAGAGATGATGTGTGCAGTGGTATTTCTAGCGTGTTATCATATTGTGACCGAATATTTAAGTTATGATGCCGAGAAAGACTGTGGAATTGGACAGATAAGTAAGAGGGAGTAGAGGTGTGCAAAATTCGGTATAAGAGAGAAAGGGAATGTAACTTTCTCCTCTCATTTAACCTGAGCCACAATAATTTATCGAAAGAAGGCGAAATGTGATCGTCGTAGCGGACATTACAAATGAAACGAACACACGCATTATGAACACGTTGCAGTTTCTGGGATAAATCCACCCTGAGATCACTGAATAAAGCGTCACAATAATCGAAATGAGGCATAATAAGAGTCTGTACAAGCGTCTGCTTTAATTTAGCTGGATAGTGGTACAATCTTTTTAATGAGTGAAGAGTGGAAAATACCTTCTTGCATGTGTGTTTGATATGCGTGTCCCAGGTAAGGTTAGATTCAAAATGAACTCGGAACATTGCGATTTATTGATTGAACTGAATTTATATTATTTTCGATTAATTTGGGCCAAAGTTACGATGGAACATGTATATCAGCGATGTGCCACCATAACTTTGCTCCAAATTGACGGAACCATAGCAAAGAGGAACAGAGATTAAGGATGTTCGCGAATAAGATGCTTTGACTTAGATAATTTACGATGCTGTATCAACTACAGGGTTATTTAGTATCGATGGGATTGGTGTTAGCGAGGTGGTATTTGACGAGATGAGATAGAGAATTCGTCAGAGATTACATGACATTCGTCTTACGTTTGGGGAAAATCTCGCAATAAACCAACCAGGGGCATATTTTACAAAAGTATGATCTAATACAATATTCATTATTAGTAAAAGTAACTTTGTGTTCCACAAAATAATCTACAACAGTTGTATAATATTAGTAAAAAGTTATTAGTGACGTCATTAAAGTGTATGGCGAAGAAACTACTGTTTACCACATGACGTCATACCTTGAATTAGGTTATGTCCACCTCATTGGTATTAAATGCATATTTCAGGATGAAAGGAACGGTTTATCATCATTCCTGTAACATTGTCTGAAATATTTTATAAGAAATAATGAGAATATTTTATCATTTAAACGTGATCTTTCACTTTAAGATGACACTCGTAATTATCCGTGCGTAACAGTACCAATTGCAGTCCAGAGATGGTGTAAGTAGCGATTTTCCCATATGAGCGAGTTAATATGTTTGTTAATATTTCACAAACAAGGAAAATTCGTGAAAATAGTGCTAAAGAAGTATAAATTACTTATTTTAAAAGAGCTAGAGGCAAGTAAAGACATTCTGTTTGGTATATTTAGCTAAAGTCTTAAAGAAACAATTGTGGAAATGGAATTGTAATTTGGCACCACGTGCCCTACTTCCCTTAACTTTTGAAACAGTCGTGGAAAAATGACATGGACCGGATGTCTCCTACGTGGGTACTTGTCCCGATACAATCTGTGACCTTGTGTACTGTTCCCATTAGCTCATCCGTATTCGAAAATCAGGTCTGCTTATTCCGCTCTCGTGTACTCCTCCATTTCACTAGGACTGATCCACTGGACACTGCAACTTGTACACATTACACTGCTGTCTACAGACGTGCATATCAGGACCGACCATGTCCGTTACACATTACGCTATCTGCATTGCTTTAGTGTAGTTTCCTGTCCCCACCCCTCAGACAGCGCACTGAATGGAATACTGTAAGTAGACAACGTAAACAACGTCAGATGAATACAGTATGTGTAAGATGTACAGGTAAATACACATAAATAAGGTGTACAGAGGAATAAACTTATTTAATTTCCACAGAACTATTTTTGCTTGTAACTTTCGACTCAGTCATTTCCGGACCAGGATTCTTTATCTCAAATTGATACATGTATCCTTCGCCATCATCCCTGAAAGTTTGTAACACCATCTCGGAAACACTCGTATAAAGAAAACTATATCGACTATTAAAAATGAATGAATGAATGAATGAATGAATGAATGAATGAATGAATGAATGAAATGAAATAGCCTATTAGTGTCCCTTAGAAGGGATAAGGCCTCCTGCAAGACGGAAAGCTCTGGCTCCGTTTTGCTCACGTGTCGAGCTAGTCCACGTGGGCGGAGTTGTGTACTACTCATCGACAAATATGACTAAATATTAACACTTTGTCACTTAATTATAACTAATATATTCAACACTTTTGTCATTTAGGATTGTACTCATTAGCTGTTAGTCTGTTCTGCACATTAGTTATCACATTAGAATATTTAGGCTTTGTCATTCAGGTGATTTCAGTTCCTACTCATTGGTCTACGTTTAATTCGCACTAAATTAACATATTAGGATATGTATCACTTTGTCCTTGGGATGCGTTGTCTCTACTCAACTAGCTGTCGTCCTAGCTCCTTCCATCCTCTCCTACATTGTGCTACTCTGCTCCAGTGTGTTCCGATCTTCTGCCTGAAGGAGTCAGCCCATCTGACTCTCGGCCTTCCCGGTCTTCTCTTTCCTTGGTAGGGGTTCCAAGTAGTTGTTATTTGCGCCCATCTATTCCCCTGCAGCCTTACCACATGTCCTCCCCATCTCCATTTTATCCTTGCCGCTTCATGAACGATGTTCTTGGAGGATGTGATTTCTTGCAGCCTCTTGCTGTTAATCCTTTCCTTCAAAGATATGACGAGTATTTTCCTCTCCATTCCCCTTTGGCACACTGCTAGGGTGTTTTCTGTGAGGGCAGCCGTACAAAAGGGCTGGAAAGATACAGGTCGTGAGTGCTTGGAGTCTGAGGTTCCTATTTAGTGACTTGTTTTTTGTATGAATTTTAATGCCCAGAAGACTTTCCACGCTTGCGTCACTCTTCTTTTGATTTCTTTTTCCATTCTGCTGGTGAGTGAAACTACTGGGTGTTCATTTAAAAGTGTGTCATGACGTCACTGTTTTGAGTCAGCGATTTGAAGCAAGTTTCATCTTGTATGTCAGAGAAGTTGCCTATTAATCAAGGCGTTCAATCTGAACTTGAGAACGTGTATGGTATAACTTGAACGTCGTAGCAACAGATGGCGGTCTGTACGGTCTGTGTGCTACCATAACCTCTTTCGAACTGTTTTTTGCGTGGACAAGTCGTACGCAGGGTATTTGTTATCATCGGTTGCGTACGGCAACATTCCAAAACACAAATCAAATATTCCGTGTCCATGTTGACCGTCGTGTCAACAAATACGTAAGTAATCTTCTTAACCCTCTCCCCATATCCCGACAGTAAGAAAAAAACTCACCTCAGTACGTGTTTCCAAACAGTTCACATTCCTGCCACTACCGGCGTTACCGTACTTACCGGTAAGTAATCTTCAGAATGGACGCCGTACTTGCTAAGCAACTTCTCTGGCACACAGGTAATACGCCTCTGCGGAAGTGTAGGAAAATTGAATTTTCTAGGCTCATCGGCTAGCCACATGACGGCATACAGCGAGCCATGACACACTTTGAACTGAACACCCAGTAGAGTCGACGCCAGCTCGGAAGGCGGTTGTCTGCTAGCGTTTGCGTCGAGAGAGACAGATAGAGAGAGCAAGGCAGCGTACAACATTGCCACATCGTACTTCACGAGGACGTGCAATACAAATAGCGCAGGAGAGAATTTAAATTATCAAAAGACAATAATGACGTTAGCCGTTGATTACTGTAAGCATGACACCAAACAAACTCTCTTCCTTCACTAACAATATTCTTTGCACGGTTCTCAATCCCACACCACATGCTTCTGCAGTCGTTTCTTGCATGTTGGCAACATTGCTGCCAGCATCAAGATGGCCGGCAGCGTTCTGCCCGTTAACGTTTTTATAATAATTATACACCTTAAACACTACTTTCCGTGCCTTCTTGTGTAATACTTGTGTTTTTACAGTCTCTTCTTCCATTTATTTACCTTACATACACACAGTAAATGTTAGTTTTACTTATTCAATGTATTGAAACACTCGCACGTGAACAAACGAACTCGGGAAGCGCTTGTTATAGACTGATTCTGATTGGTTCTACTGCACAAGCTTGTGACGTCACATACCAGAAATGCTACGGCGCATATAGAAGCTAACCGCCTTCCGAAATGACGTCTAGTCTAATTGTCCTATATATATATATATATATATATATATATACAGAGTGTTTAAAAATGCAGGGCATAATTTCAGGTATGTATTTCCCACATGTAGACAATCAAAATAGTTCATTAAAACATGTGTCCGGAAATGCTTCATTTCCGAGTTATGGCCTGTACTTGGATCGAAGGTTTCCTGATCGATGGATAGGTAGAGGTTGCCCAATTTCTTGGCCTCCACGCTCACCTGATCTGAACCCTCTCGATTTCTACTTGTGGGGCCATTTAAAATCATTGGTTTATTCGTCTCCGGTGCCTGATTTGGAATCCCTTCGGAATCGAATTGTGGCATGTTCTGAGGACATAAGCAATACTCCTGGAGTTTGAGATCGTGTTCGCAGGTCAATGAGACATCGATGTGAGGTCTGTATTCAAGCAGGAGGTGGACATTTTGAACATCTGTAATGACGACCTGCGCAAAGAAAACCGTTCCGGTGAATTTCAATGTTGTGAAGGCCATAACTCGGAAATGAAGCATTTCCGGACACATGTTGTAATGAACTATTTTGATTGTCTACATGTGGGAAATACATACCTGAAATTATGCCCCGTATTTTTTAAACACCCTGTGTATATATATATATATATATATATATATATATATATATATTCATCCACATAGTTCAGTTCAGTTCCTTCGAGTTTGATTGGTATTGATGCTTTGTTGGTCATAAGTTGTGTCTTACTGAAGTTCATTTCCAGGCCTGTTGACTTGCTCATCTCATTTAATTCCCGAAGACTATTAAAAAGCGACATCTTTATTTTCAGTGATTTAGCAGACTGTTGGAATTCGGTTTGATATTTGGAGGCAGCTGAACAAGAAGAAACCGCTTGGGTCGCTGGATATTCCGTGGCGGCGTCATAAAGTTTGCAGCCACTGGACGCTTGTTGTCATACGTCACACAGCGGCCGGAGTGCGGAAACCGCCGGAGCCGCCTGTGCGCTGCGTGTCGAATTCGCGCCCACACCGCAGATTGTTCCCGCATTAGCGGTTTCTTCCTGTTGCCATTGCTGTAATTTTCATGTCGGAATTTGAAGTCATGAATTTCTACGGGGCCATGAGCACTGCTGTCTGCGGCCGCTAATAATTTATTAGAGCTTCGGTGAAGTAGCAGTACAAGACCCGTGTGAAAATTGATGCAGAACGTTTGAAAGTTACATCAAATAACGAATCACACAGACAACCAAACATCCAGGGGCCACTTTTATAATGTTTACAAATGTTGTAAATTGTATACTTTGTTCGTAATTCTGAACTTTTGTTTTGCAATCTGAGTTTGTAAAAGCTTGCCTATACAAATGATATTTTGTGCGAGATCGTGCGTATTTGCTTGTTTTCCGCACAGAACCAATACGCGGTAACTGAGAAACACCACATTCAGTATTCCCTACGTAACACACATAACAATTTCCCTCTTCTTACCGCTTAAGCACGACATTCATTTTACTGCTTTAGGCTTTTAACATATTATTTTTAGAGACGTTTAACATAGTAATAATTATAAATTGGAAACTTACCACTGCAATTTCACCTAAATTTCAATGTTAATTATTGTTTTTAAATATTTGCAAAAATTAAGTAAAGTCTACTACTCCACGAAACTTATTGCATTCCTGATACAAGTAACATTAAGGAAGCCGTGAAAAAATCAACAAGATTCCAGATGCCGATGTTATTACTGCAATATGTTATATAAATAATATTGTTAAAATAATAAAATGAAAAATAAATCATTACATAACCTTTCCGTTTCTTTTAAGTTCGCATTTATAGACTGGGGGGGAAAAAAAGACAGACGTATATCACGGCCTGCTGAAGTATAGTAAACACAGAAAACATTTTATAGCAACAATGTTGAAGAAGGATATTTTGGTGTTCCGAAGTTGCCGTCATTAAATAGAAACCAAACATGGAGATTTCATTGCAACTAATTAGAAATTCGTCTTTCAGGTATGTAATAAACGATCTTCCACAAAATAATGTACGATACACGAGCGGTATGTTTGTTTTCATGTTCTCGGAAATTAAAAAAGCTCAACTACGTTTCGCTTTTTCAATCTTTTCCTCGACCATGAAAACGTCAACATACCGCTCTTGTAACGTATATTACTATTTTATCAACCATGAAAGAAGTGATATGATTCTCGAGTATGGTGAATATAGAAAAAAATCAATGCTATATTGTGATTTGTATGTGTTGTAATATTCTGAGAGATGTCAACCACCTGTAACGAGATTAATATTTGAGGAGAAAAATTCGCTCCGACTCCGGGGATCGAACCCAGGTACTTGGTTCTACGTACCAAGCGCTCTGACCACTGAGCTACGCCAAATTCAACCCACAGCACCGGATCGAACCTTCCTCCTTCAATGTTTCCCTTTGTGGCCTGACTCCAAGTTAGGCATATATGTTGACGTATATGTCCAATGTCAACTGCCATTATACTAGGAGCGCACTCAGCTGAGTGACTTGTTTGGCCGGGATTCCGCAGTTAAGTGCTCAGTAATCTGTACAGACATATGCACTGCAGCTATGAGAATATTATAGATTTTTTTTTAATTTGTATTCAACATCTGTCTCGGTGAAAACATTCATCTCATCCCTATTGACTGGCGGAAACCTTAGAACTGAAGTCAAACTTTGCTACGAATGGATTAAGGCACTCAATCCTTGCCGACATGACTAACTTTATACGGTTTATACGGTCTGTGGACAAAGGGTAATTATTTTTATGCAACATATAATGAGCTATATAACTGCGTAATAAATTGAAACTTCAAAATGATCCGTGAAACATTTTTAAATGCCATGTAATGTATACTACTAGAGTTAGAATGTATTCGAACTGGGTGACAACGCCGTGCTCTGTAGGCAACTTCTCTGCCTTGTTCGTGTCGCATGTGGCCTACTCTCCACGCGTGTAGACTCAGTGTGCCGACCGATCAAAGGGGAGAGCAATGCTTGAAGTTTATTGTTCTTTGATATCCAGGGTCTCGTACATTTCGAATTTATTCCTGAGGATCGAATTGTCAGTAAGAAGAAGTATGTTGTAATTTTTTTACATTTTCGTGATCCATTTCGACGACAAAGACTCAATCTGTGGCAAGTACAATCATGACAATACCCCAGCATATCGATAGCTCTTGTTAAGCGAATGCTTCGCATAACACAAAAACCTGTCCAAACACACTGACCATTTTCTCCAGATATTACTGCAGCAGATTTCTTCCATTTCCAAAGGTCAAATGCCCACTGAAGGGATGAAGGTTTGCGACAGCCCAAAAGGTGAAAATTCATGCGACGCGCTCTCTGTAGGAAGTGACCAAATATGGTCTGCAGGAATGTTTCGAGAAGTGGTATGGACGCTGACAGAAGAAATGTGTCACTGCCAAGGTATATATGTATATATATATATATATATATATATATGCTTTTTTTAACTTTATCAATTTTTACTTTTTACATAATTACTCTGACTCTTGGCCTTGAAAGGGTTTTTTTTCATCGTTGAATTGAAACTTCCAAGTTTTTTCCAGTGTCCTACGAACTAGTTGAGTACACAAGTTTCACTGTCTGGTGATCAAACACATTAACATTTTTCTGTTGAATTTCTCATTTTGTAAGGAAGCAGAGCAAAAAAAAAAATCATCATATTCATATTGACTGGCAGAAACCTCAGAACTGAAGTCAAACGATGTTAAAGATGGATTGAAGCACTCATTTTTGCCGCCACGATCAACTGCATTATACGTACGTTCAATGGATAAAGGGTAATATTTGTCCAATGTAAAATTAGCTATAATTCAGTGAAAAATTAAAACTTTAAAATGATTCGTGAACCATCTTGTAAGGGACTTCATATACTATTAATGATATATTTAAAAATACTTGATCAAAATTCCTCTTTTCCATCCAGATTCTCAACTACTCTGAACCTTGACGGTATTTTTCATCGTTGAATTGAAACTTACAATTTTTTCTACTCTCCTACGAACTAGTTGAATTTAACAGGACATACTTCAGTTGAGTTCACAAATTTCACTCTCTGATGATCAAACACATTCATTGTTTTCTGTTTAATTTCTCATTTTGTAAGGAAGCAGGGCAAAAAAAAAATCATCACATACATATCGACTGGCAGAAACCTCAGAACTGAAGTCAAACGATGCTAAAGATGGATTAAAGCGCTCATTTTTGCCGCCACGATCGACTACATTATACGTTCAATGGATAAAGGGTAATATTTGTCCAACGTAAAATGAGTTATAACTCAGTGAAAAATTAAAACTTTAAAATGATTCGTGAACCATCTTGTAAGGGACTTCATATACTATTAATGATATATTTAAAAATACTTGATCAAAATTCCTCTTTTCCATCCAGATTCTCAACTACTCTGAACCTTGACGGTATTTTTCATCGTTGAATTGAAACTTCCAATTTTTTCTACTCTCCTACGAACTAGTTGAATTTAACAGGACATACTTCAGTTGAGTACACAAATTTCACTCTCTGATGATCAAACACATTCATCGTTTTCTGTTGAATTTCTCATTTTGTAAGGAAGCAGGGCAAAAATAAAAAATCATGACATACATATCGACTGGCAGAAACCTCAGAACTGAAGTCAAACGATGCTAAAGATGGATTAAAGCGCTCATTTTTGCCGCCACGATCGACTACATTATACGTTCAATGGATAAAGGGTAATATTTGTCCAACGTAAAATAAACTATAACTCAGTGAAAAATTAAAACTTTAAAATGATTCGTGAACCATCTTGTAAGGGATTTCATATACTATGAATGATATATTAAAAAAAAAAACTTGTTCAAAATTCCATTTTCCCATCCAAATCCTCAAGTACTCTGAACCTTGACGGGATATTTCCATTGTTGAATTGAAACTTCCAATTTTTTCTACTTTCCTACGAACTAGTTGAATTTAAAAAGATATACTTCAGTTGAGTACACAAATTTCACTCTCTGATAATCAAACACATTTATAATTTTCTGTTGAATTTCTCATCTTTTACGGAAGCAGAGCAAAAAATAAATCATCATATTCATATTGACTGGCAGAAACCTCAGACCTGAAGTCAAACGATGATAAATATGGATTGAAGCACTCATTTTGCCACCTTGATCCACTACAGCATATACGTTCAGTGGATAAAGGGTAATTTTTGTCCAACGTAAAATGAGTTATAACTCAGTGAAAAATTAAAACTTTAAAATGATTCGTGAACCATCTTGTAAGGGACTTCATATACTATGAATGACATATTTAAAAAAAAACTTGATCAAAATTCCATTTTCCCATCCAAATTCTCAAGTACTCTGAACCTTGACCGGATATTTCCATCGTTGAACTGAAACTTCCAATTTTTTCTACTCTCCTACGAACTAGTTGAATTTAACAGTTAGTTGAGTACACACATTTCACTATCTGATGATCAAACACATTCATCGTTTTCTTTTGAATTTCTCATTTTGTACGGAAGCAGAGCAAAAAAAAATCATCATATTCATATTGACTGGCAGAAACTTTATAACTGAAGTCAAACGATGCTGAAGATGGATTAAAGCACTCATTTTTGCCGCCTTGTTCAACCACAGCATATACGTTCAATGGATAAAGGGTAATTTTTGTCCAACGTAAAATGTACTATAATTCAGTGAAAAATTAAAATTTTCAATGATTCGTGAACCATCTTGTAAGGAACTTTATATACTACTAGCCGTACCCGTGCGCTCCGCTGCACCTGTTAGAAATAAATATAAAGTAATTACGTAATTAAAATAGGACGTTTGATCCAGGGCACATTCGTGTTTGTTAGAAGGATAAATCGTTTAATATGTTACTTAATTTAAATTGTATTTAAATAATTAAATTGCGATCATTTTGGTCCAGAGACCACTCATTTGGTGCAATGACAATTCCTTTAACATGTTTCTTATTTGTTATTACACGCAACTATAGTTTAATGAAGATTGACATATCATTTAGTTTTATTGTGTATACTTTATATTACTTGCTATATGGTTCCATTGAATTATGATAATAACTTAATTTTAACCCTTGTTTTCTACGTCTTCAGTAAATGTCGCTTGGCCCACTATGGTTCTGAAACCTTCAAATAACTTAAATACTGATACAGCATAAACAGTTATATGTAATTATATTTCTTTCTTTCGAAAATGTAAGAATTCACGATCTCCTATGTACCATTGTCATGGAATGAATAAATGTGTTTTTTCTTCCTACTCAAAAATTTTATATTTTGCACATGGGAATTACTGCAGGAACAACAACGCTACAATCTGAGGCGGCGGTGAAAACGTATTGTATTATTATTTTAAAAGTCTATCAGATCTACTAAATTTTGCATAGAATAAAACTTATCGGAAATCATTTTTAAAGAAACTTTTGTTATGTAACATTTTTCACAAAAAAACAATAATAAACGAGATATTTCGATTTAATTCAGGCCCCGTTAAATGAGGAAATTGGAATTCCATATAGCCTAAAATCTAAATTACAACGAACTTAACTTATATTTCAATTTTCATCGAAATCCGTTCATTATCGCGTGAAAAGGTAACAAACAACCAGGCAGACAGACATACAAACAAAAACTCCAAAAAAGCGATTTTCGGTCTGGGGATTAATAATTATACATGTTAACACCAATTATTTTTGGAAAAGGAAAAATTACCAGAAAATATTCGGCTACATATTTATTATTATATTATATTATATTATATTGTATTATATTATATTATATTATATTATATTATATTATATATTATATTATATTATATTATATTATATTATATTATATTATATTATATTATATTATATTATATTATATTATATTATATTATATTATATTATATTATATTATATTATATTATATTATATTATATTGTATTATATAATATAAAAAGTGCGTTGATAAGAAAGTTTTTAATTTGTTGTGGGGGCTCTTGAATCTCAGAAGCAACAACCTTTACAACAGCGCAACATAATCTGCTTGGCTCATTACCCAATTTTTTTCCTTTGCATTTATTGCATATATATATATATATATATATATATATATATATATATTATTTTATGTATTTTAACACGATTCAATTGAGCATAGTTAAAATTTGAATTATAAAATAATGGATTGCTAAGCTAACGTACTGTTACTGCATACTAAATCAATACACTCTCGTTGTTCATTAATTCTCTGAGATTAAAATGAGTGTGTACATAAATATTATTTTAAGAAATACAGAAAACGAGTGTACAAAAAAGCCTATCAAATTTTCTGTGCACAGGAATAGTTTAATAGCTTTCGATTGTTGCTGTCCAAGGCCCCTTTTTCGATTGTTGTTGCCCAAGGCCCCTTATAGACGAAGTCATTTGCTAATTCATTGCACCATCTTAGATGGCGTTATTTTAATTTTAAAACTCATTTATCTCATTAAATATCAGTCCTATAAAAGTTTTGTGAAGAATAAAACTTATCGGAAATCATTTTTAAAGAAACTTTGGTTATGTAACATTTGTCACAATAATCAATAATAAGCGAGATATTTCGATTTATTTAATTCAGGCCCCCTTATAACCCCCCTTTTAAATAAAGTATTTTGAATGCCATATAGCCTAAAATCTAAGTTACAACGAACTTAATTTATATTCCAATTTTCATATAAATCGGTTCAGCCATTATCGCGTGAAAAGGTAACAAACATACAGACAGACATACAAACAAAAATTAAAAAAATGCGATTTTCGGTTTCAGGGTGGTTAATTATATATGTTAGGACCAATTATTTTTGTAAAATCGAAAATTACCAGAAAAATTTCGGGTACAGATTTATTATTAGTATAGATGAATGATATATTAAAAAAAAAAAAAACTTGATCAAAATTCCATTTTCCCATCCAAATCCTCAAGTACTCTGAACCTTGACGGGATATATCCATCGTTGAATTGAAACTTCCAATTTTTTCTACTCCCCTACGAACTACATGTAGTTGAATTTAACAGGAAATGCTTCAGTTGAGTACACAAATTTCACTATCTGATGTTCAAACACATTCAAGGTTTTCTGTTGAATTCCTCATTTTGTACGGAAGTGTTTTCCTTCACCAATATTTAACTAGGAACGCACACACATCATCGCTAATTTAGTCGGAATAGCTCTGACCTCCACTGCGCTCGTGGCACGAATCGAAGTCAATCCAGAGTTGCTACACGGACCTTCTGCCTGCGGGCAACAAGTAGCCCGGACGAGGCAAGTGGAACAGCTACAGCCATCAATTACTGGATATTATAACTCGTCAGTTGCAAGGGGGCAGATCACAGTTGTATGAGGTTTTTACTCGGTTAGTTAACGACGCTGCATGAACTACTAAGTTATATACAGGGTGATCACGAATTTCGTACAAAACTTCGGGAAATGATCACGGACAGCATTTTCGTGAAATAAGTTCATATCAGCGTGTGTTTTAATTCAAACCTTTATAGCGTTATAATAATTTTAAATACCTTCAATATCTCTTCATTTTGAGAAATACATGAATAATATAAAGAATAATACAACATTATTTTGTGCGAGATCGTGCGTATTTGCTTGCTTTCCGCACAAAACCAATCCGCGGAAAGTCTAAAATTCCACAATCAGTATTCCCAACCTAACACGCATAACAATTTCCCTCTTCATACCGCTTAAGTGACATATTGATTTTACTGCTTTAGGCTTTTAACATATTATTTTTAGAGACGTTCAATAGAGTAATAATTATAAATTGGAAACTTACCACTGCAGTTTCACCTAAATTGCACTGTTAATTATTGTTTTAAAATATTTGCAAAAATTAAGTAAACTCTACAACTCCACTAAAGTCTCATCTCCTTGACCGGCAAAATTAAACTTGCCGATGTTATTACAGCAATATGTTATATAAATAATATTGTTGAAATATTAAAATGAAAAATAAATCATTATGTAACCTTACCGTTTGTTTTAAGTTCGCATTTATAGACTGGGGAAAAAAAAGACAGACGTATATCACGGCCTGCTGGAGTATAGTAAACACAGAAAACATTTTAAAGCAATAATGTTGAAGATAGATATTTTTGTTTTGCAAATTTGCCGTCATTGAACAGAAACCAAGATGGAGATTTCATTGCAACTAATTAGAAATTCCTCTTTCAGGTATGTAATAAACGATCTTCGCACAAACTAATGTACGATACACGAACGGTATGTTTGTTTTCATGTTCTCGGAAATTAAAAAAGCTCAACTACGTTTCGCTTTTTCAAACTTTTCCTCGAACACGAAAACTTCAACATACCGCTCTTGTAACGCATATTACTATTGCAGTACATGTAATAAGAGGGTCATTACATAAATAATGTACAGGTTGGTTTGTCCTCGAACCGAAGATCGTGGACCGCAAACTGACCTTGTTTCCTTCGTAATGTGATATAGGCTGCCATTTCTAAAAATAATTCTACACTACTTAAGATAATGTTAACTATTGTTAGGAATTTTACTACACAGAAGATTAATAAAAATTTGTCTATCCCAGAAATATAGATTACTCAACAAATTTAATTTATACAGGTTTTAATGTATTAACTATTGAAGAAATTTATAAATATAGTTTACTAACTTATTACCACAGAAATCAAATAAAACATAAATGTAATCGACATGAATATCGTACTCGAAGACAAAAGTCTACTTTCCCATTAATTGAGCCTAAATGTCATACAAGTGCAGCTCTTAAACATGGTGCTAGTTTCGGCCCAAGACTTTATAATAAAATAATTAAAAACCATTTTCCAAATTTAAAATATTTTAAAATTGAAACTTTAAAAAAAGAAATTTATAAATTTATTCATGATATATTGTATTATCAATTTTTTTTACCTTTTCTTTGTGTCGACTATATTCATATTTCTATTGAATATCACTGTCGGATTGTCAATTTATATTAAATGTGTATTTTTCTCTCTCTTTTCTTTTTTTTTTTTTTTTGCTCTTGTGTGTTATTTATTGCTTTTAATTAAGTTACTATATTTGGTAAGCTGTCCTTGTAAATTTTGCTCTTACGGTAGTGGCTAGAAACATTTTTGTTTTATAAATTTAATTTGTACTCACTAGCTAGCTAGTTAAATAAATAATTAAATAAAAATAAAATTGAGATATTATTTTATTTCGTAAGTTTCATTTACTTCAATAACAATTTCTAATGTGAACTCATTTTAATAATTAATTCTCCTCAAGCTTGGATCTTCGAGTCAATAGCCAGGCATTCGCAGGGAAAACAAATCGCATGGAAGTACTAATCTAAAAAAGTGGCATATTTTAATTTTTTTAAATATCTTAGAATATATCCTTCATTTTGAGAAATACAGGAATAATATAAAGACTAATACAATATTAATTACAGCACTTGAAAGTAATACGAGGGTCATTACATAAATAACGCACATAGAAGATCTGCGGACTATATTAATGCTGCCATCTAGTGTAGTTTACAGTGGACTTCTACAGAACCTACGTGAGAAGAAAAGGGACATAGGGTAAACTGTATAGTGATTGGCCACTTAAGCTAATGAATAATAAAACAATGAAATAGCTGAAAACAGTGGTAACTTATTGAGAGACTTTTAAAGGCATTGGATCAAGTGAAGATTCAGAAACAAATCAAAATCAATAAACGAAAGGAAAAATAAAATTTTAATGCAAAGATAAATTAAATAAACACAATAAGTCCACTTTTACAGTTATTGACCTCCTACGGCACAGTTATTGACCACACGCTTATTAGTGACTGACCGTCTACTGTACGGTCATTGAATGCTCACTTATTAGTGATTGAACAACACATTTTCACAGTTTTCACTTTTTTCTTGTTTGTTTCGTTTCTCTTGTTCTGATCTTTCTCTTTAAGAACTCTTCGCCACCAACGTAGCTCTGTCGGCTAAGGCATTTTCCTGCCGATCCGGAGTTTCGTTCGGGCGCAGGTTCAATTCCCGCTTGGACTGATTATCTAGTTGGGTTTTTCTAAGGTTTTGCCCAACCGTAAGGCAAATATCAGGTAATCTATGACGAATCCTCGGCCTCATCTCGCCAAATACCATCTCGTGATCATTAATCCCATCGACGCTAAATAATCTCGCAGTTGATACAGTGTCGTTAAATAACCTATTTAAAAGAAAATTAAAAAATATAAAAAAAACTCTTCTCGCTGCCTTTTCTTTCATCTCTTATTCGCTTCCTTTCTTCTCTTGCCTCTTCTTCCATTTTTCTCTTTTGTGCCTTATCAGAAGCAAATGTGTGCCATTCCTCTGATGTTATTACAAATGGCTTCACCCAGCACTGGGCGAGGACCAAAGGACACTTTTCCTTCCACGGGATATTTGTTTCTGGACGCTAAGGTTGCTTTTAGGACACCAAACTTCTTGGCAGCTTCATTGAAACCAATTCCATTGCGGACAGGTTCTATAGCGTTTCGTAAAGATTCCTCTATATAATTCACTTTACCTGTATTAGGCATTAAATATAGTATCAGTCCTGTAAAAATCCTCATCATTTAACCGAAAACATAGAATTAGAGCACATTGGTCGTTATTCTAACAAATAATTTATAAACGACCAATCACTGTAGTTTGCGGCCATTCACTTTATAGTGATTGACCGCGGGGCATTTTTATGTCATATAAAAACTTTTGCAAAATAATATTCTGTGGACGGAAACCTTATACCTCTTCTCACACTATGAGTGTAAAAACGAGTACCAGAATTTATGTATTCTTTGCAGAATAAATAAATTATTGCGTGCATTATTCTTAGCAATTCCTCTAGTTACTTACACTTGTTTACGTTCAGTTGCATTTCCAATCGATTTCAGTCCTCTCAGACAACAGACACTAACTCAGTGGGATGAACAGCGACAACTAACCACAAATAAGGGTTGTTACTAGGGGTATATGCAGCAAAAAGTGAAATCACGATCGTGGTTTATTCACAATATACTTGAAAAAAGGAACCGGTCAATCACAGTATACTGGTCAATAACTACCTAGTTTACCCTACCACCGGAATTCTATGCAACCTGTGCAATGTGAGACAGAAGCTGGACTCAGACGAACTACGAAATGCGACATGTGACTACAAGACTGGCAGTCCATGGCTTCCACCACAAGCTGTGCTCCAATAAGACATTCCACGATCCGGACGATACGTGCATATGTGTTTTGTGCTCAGAAAAATGTGGAAAGTACCTTATACAGGGACATCACTTTATTTTTACCAACATTTTTAACATTAACCTGGCTATACTCGGAAACAATGTTGCCCCCTTCCATTACAGGAGTTTGATGTTACTAGTGCAATATGTAAACAAATCATTTTACTAGGTATAGGAGGAGAGAAAAGTAGTGTATCCTTTTATGTTGTAGGGAAATACGATATTACGATTTTCAGTTTGATCATTACTTTTACGGAATTTATTAAAATACAGTAGAGTAGTAACATTTTTTTTTCAAAAACTCAACTTTTCAGGCGGCTATATTCATTTTGTAATGTCTACTTTATTTAGCATAGTAATTATTGATGTTAACATACAATATAGAGAGTGCATTTAAATTGAGGGGGTCGTAAGTAAAGGGCTGTAAGTGCACTTAAGTTACTTTTGAGAAAATGGGATTTAAATATTTAAGCTTTCGTAAAATCGGTGAAATTTTCATTTAAATTTTAATATGTGATGAGATTAAAATATCCCTTTGCCACTAAAATTTCAGATACTTTAGCTTACACTGGATGCACTTAACTCATGTTATTACAAATGTCACTAGAATTCCTTTGCTTCTAGCCACCTCAACTGAAAATAAGCTAATCTGAATTTTTAAACAAGTTGCTGAAAACGGTTGCCGTTCATTACAATGCAGGCTTCAATTCTTTACGCATATTATTAAAATCATTTTGAAGCATATTCTCTGAAATTGAATTTATCATTTCTTGAATATAATTTTTTAGTACGATATTATTAATATAGGTTCTTTCTTCTATAGAAAACGCAATCATATTTATGAAACACACTATACACTGCAGTGTTTACTTCACTGCTTGAAGACTTTGAATGCAACAGCGGCCGTAAGTTTGTGTGTCTGACGGGAGCAAGGACATTAGTGAAGGGGTGGGAATGAAGTACATTCAGAAATGCAGGTACAATAAAAATGCAAGTAAAAATTAAATTATGACCCTGTATTAAAGTGCAAGAAACGCAGCAGATGTATCGCAGCTTATAGCAAGGACAACTAAGATTATATTTACATCTACTCTTTGCACAGGTTGTGCGCAGTTCCCGTTTATTATTATAAATAATGCACAGGCTGGTTTGTCTCTCACCGAGAACCAAGTACCGCAAAGTGGAATATTATTTCAAAAAATAATTCTACGCTACTTAAGAAAATGTTGACTTTTATTAGCAATTGAGGTATTATTTTACTTCATAACTTTCATTTATTTCAATAACAATTTTTAAATGTGAACTTATTTTAATAATTAATTCTCCTCAAGCTTGCATCTTCGCCTCACTAGTGAGGCATTCGTAGGGATATAAAATCGCATGGAAGTACTAATCTAAGAAAGTGGCATGTTTAAATTTCTAAAATTATCTTAGAAGATTGAGAAATGTTTGTAGTTGGTTATTTAACGACGCTGTATCAACTACGAGGTTATTTAGCGTCTATGAGATTGGTGATAGCGAGATGATATTTGGCGAGATGAGGCCGAGGATTCGCCATAGATTACCTGGCATTCACCTTACGGTTGGGGAAAACCTCGGAAAAAATTCAACAGGTAATCAGCCCAACCGGGCATCGAACCCGCGCCCGAGCGCAACTTCAGACCGGCAGGCAAGCGCCTTAACCGACTGAGCCACACCGGTGTCTGTGAGAAATTTTTACATAATGTTGTTCAGTAAACGTTACCCAATTACGTCTAGAAACATTTAAACGTCTAACCCTAACATCCTGTATAACAGACGAAAATCTTTGATTGATAAAGTAAGATATAATTGTAACAAACTACATACTAGGTTCAAAAAGTTCCCGGAATTTGCTAGTATCATAGAAACAACGTACCTTAAACACTATTCTACAGCATTCCCTTCAAAATAGTTGCCTTCCGCAACAACACACTTTTGCCAACGCGTGTAGAGTTCCTGGAAGCCATTTTGTGAAACCCGTCTTAGTGCTCTCGTCGTGTATGCGATGACCTCTTCAGCATTGAATCTCCGTCCTTTCAGATGACTTTTCAGACGGGGAAACAGAAAGTAATCAGGTGGTGAGAGATCAGGAGAGTATGGTGGGTGATCCAAAGCAGTTATGTTGTGCCTGGCAAAAAAATTCTTTACAATAATTGCGCGATGAGCAGGTGCATTGTCATGCATAAGGAACCAGTTGTTTTCTACCCACTTTTCTGGACGTTTCCTTCTCACTGCGTCCGGGAGGCGACGGAGGATTTCTACGTACAATTCTTTCGTTACAGTACGACCTTCTGGAATGAACTCATGGTGGATGAGTCGAAGAAAAGTTCCAACATAACTTTGCCTTTGGAAGTGTCCCTAGGAAATTTTTGCTTCCGAGGAGATGTTTTCGATTTCCACTCAGATGACTGTCGTTTAGGGACTGGGTCGTACAAGTAGCACCAAGTTTCATCACCAGCAATAATTTTGTTTAAGAAATCACCATCTTCATCAGCCATACTGATCATGTCCCCAGCAAGAGTCATTCTTGTTTCTTTCTCTTCTGCCGACAACATTTTCGGAACTAACTTCTGAGACACGTAATGCATGTTGAGATGCTTGTGAAGAACATTGTGTACACTTCCGGCTGATATTCCGACCTCTGCTGCTATCTCTTTTATGGTTTTACGTCGGTCGTCCCTCACAACATTACGCACACGCTGAGCGATTGCTTCATTTGTTGCAGTTGTTGGTCGGCCGCTGCGTACGTCATCTTTGATGCTATCGCGGCCACCAGAAAAGCGTTTATGCCAGGCATACACTTGAGTTTTTTTCATTGCTGCTTCGCCATATGCTTCTTCCAACAATCTTAATGTCTCTGCAGGAGTTTTGTGTAACAAAACACAGAACTTGATGTTTGTACGTTGCTCTGTGGACATAATTACAAAATGCGACGAACAAACAAAACACTATGATAAACAATTGCCAACAAACTTTAAGGAAATCACACCATGAATGTTACCAACAAAACAAATGTATAATATCCCTTGTTATACAGGGTGTTTCAAAAATACAGGGCATAATTTCAGGTATGTATTTCCCCATATAGACAATCAAAATAGTTCATTACAACATGTGTCCGGAAATGCTTCATTTCCGAGTTATGGCCTTCACAACATTGAAATTCACCGGAACGTTTTTCTTTCCGCAGGTCGTTGTCATTACAGAAGATGTTCAAAATGTCCACCTCCTGCTTGAATACACACCTCACATCGATGTCTCATTGACCTGCGAACACGATCCTAAACTCCAGGAGTATTGCGTATGTCGTCAGAACATGCCACAATTCGATTCCCAAGGGATTCCAAATTAGGCACCGGAGACGAATAAACCAATGATTTTAAATGGCCCCACAAGTAGAAATCGAGAGGGTTCAGATCAGGTGAACGTGGAGGCCAAGCAATTAGGCCACCTCTACCTATCCATCGATCAGGAAACCTTCGATCCAAGTACCGGCGAGCCGTACGACTGAAGTGTGCAGGAGCGCCATCATGCAAGAAGTGAATGTGTTGACGATTGATCAGTGGAGTGTCTTCTAAAACATGAGGTATGGTGTTTTCCAGGAAGTTTGTGTACGCCTGCCCCGTAAGTCTGTTTACAAGTACATGGGGTCCAACTAATCGATCACCAATGATACCGGCCCACATGTTGAGGGAGAACCGCACCTGGTTATGAGATGGAACAGTTGCACGTGGGTTTTCATACGCCCATACATGCTGATTGTGGAAATTTGTTATGCCATCTCGTGTGAACTGTGCTTCATCTGTAAATAATACTAAGGCAGGAAATTTCGGATTTACACCACACTGCTGCAAGAACCACTGACAGAACCTAACTCGTGCAGGGTAATCTGCTGGTGACAGGGCCTGTACACGTTGTAAATGATAAGGATACAATTGATACTCTTTCAACAGTCTCCAGACAGTCGTATGAGGAACATTGACTTGCAACGCTACCCTTCGTGTGCTGATAGAAGGAGTCATGTTCACAGCCTCCAGAATCTCCTCCTGTACTTCTGGAGTTGTAGATCTTGGTCGTCCCCTTCCCAAACCAGGATAGTTAAATTTTCCATACTCGCACAGACGGTAATGGAGACGTACAAATGTCTTCCGACATTGTCGCTGTGGATACCTCTCCTGGTACAAACGACGAGCCAGCGCAGCATTGCCGTCCGCCTTACCGTACATGAAGTGTATCTCTGCCAGCTCTTGATTTGAATACATGTCGCACAGTCTAACGCCTACACAACACTGAATGTAACCTTCGCCTCGGAATGAACTGTCAGAGTGCCCTCTTAATGTCTCCTTTGACGGCAACGACCTGCGGAAAGAAAAACGTTCCGGTGAATTTCAATGTTGTGAAGGCCATAACTCGGAAATGAAGCATTTCCGGACACATGTTGTAATGAACTATTTTGATTGTCTACATGTGGGAAATACATACCTGAAATTATGCCCCGTATTTTTGAAACACCCTGTATATTAATACGAAAAATGGTAGTAAAATTCCGGGAACTTTTTAAACCCAGTAGTATGATAATCACTATTGCAATTTATTATTTATGATTAGCTGATGTTAATTTTCAATTCTAAGCACAATGTGATGTAATATTGTACTTAATATTTTTTTACTATATGAGCAATGCCTGCATTTAGAATTCTACTTGCTTTGTGTTGTATTTTGGAAGCAGAGTCAGTTTACTGAAGCGAATTTATCCGCCTAGACGTGCAGGCAGGGGCTAGATGTGTACGGCATTGTGTAACAAGCAGCGCTGGAGTACGCAATTAGGCTGGAATACTCGCAAGTAATGGCTGCTCCTTGCAGTTGGCGAGTATTCAAAAGCCATCAAGCTGCAAACTTTTACATATGTTTCATCTACAATCACTCCCTCTATACGCAGACACGATAATTGCCTGAGAGGTAGAACTCCTTTTATTCGGCATCTATCATGTAATGCTGCTCTCATAAATGGAAATAAAAGGAAGAAATTTGTTGAAAAAATCCTTTTTCGCTCGATTGAACTGCCAACAGTTTCTTTCTCGTTCTCAAAGCCGGGCCGGGAGCCTCCACCCCTTCTTAATATTGCTGGTGAGAGAGGCCCATTTACAAGCCTGCTGCGGGCGTCTTAGGGCCCTCCGCCCCATTCGGGCCATTCAGCCGTGAATGATTAATGAGTTAGTCGAAGAGCGGAGGCTGGGCTGTGAGGTGGAAGGACAGGGCATCATCTCCTGTGAGCAGAGTAGCGCCTCACTAGCATTCAAAGTTTCATTACGCAGCGTGGAGGGAGGGAGGATAATAGGATGGCTGAGAGAAACCAAAATAGGGAAAGAAGAAGGAGGAAAACTATAAGAAAATAGCATAGAGTAAAGATTTGAGAAAAAGAGGTAAACGGGAAGAATATCGAATGCAAGGAGAAAGGAAGGTAATGAAGATATTGAAAGAAAGAAATTAGAGAAAAGATATAAAAACAAAAGAATAATAAACAAATAACGAAATCATTATGTTTACTAACAATAAGCTAAGTGAAATAAGTAAGTAAATAAAGAAATAAATAATAAATAAATAAATAAACAAGTCTAAACAAATACACGACCGAGTAAGTAAATGGCAAGTCCACAGCTGTGGAGTAGGCTAACAGTCTGACCGTGAAAATTAAAAATGTGCCAATGTCAACAATTTAAGTAAATCTGTATGTCCACAAATAAATCATTTTATATTATATTTACATTCTCAAATTTCGATATATATCCAGTAACATATGAAAGTAATATACAGTGTAACTATAAATGATCTTTCCGATTACAAACTTGAATAACTATCGTCAGGAGACACTTAGAAACATGATATTGGTATCAATGGAAAGAGAAACTCAAATATTGTTTGTTATGTTGTCGAACCTGTCGCTTATTTATTAATTTCGTTGCTATGAGACGATATGACAGAAAAATGGCTGCAAACGAAGACAGGAGGACATTTTGTGTGCTAGATTTTGACATAACCCAGTCTGTTGTCACTGTACAATGCAGTTTTAGAAGAAAATTTGGTCTTGATCCCCAGTGGGCCCAGTATCCGTAAATGGTGCGCTGACTTCAAACCGAAGGGATGAATCTGTAAGTGGAAGTCAACCGGTCGTCCATCAGTAAGTGAGGCAAATGTGGAGCGTGTGAGAGAGAGTTTCACACCAAGTCCACCGTAAAAGCCAGCAAACTGTGTGGAAGATTTTACGGAAACATTTGAAGTTCCATCCATACCTTCTGCAATTATTGCAGGCTCTGAAACCAGACGACAAAGCCAAGCGACAGTCTTTCTGTGAGGAGATGCAACTCAGAATGGAAACTGAGGGTTTCATCGAATCATTGGTGTTTAGTGACGAAGCTACTTTCCATCTGTCAGGAAAAGTGCACTAACACAATGTCAGGATATGGACTTTGGAAAATCCTAACAAGTATGTGGAACATGTACGCGACTCCCCAAAGTGAACGTGTTTTGTACTATAAGCCGTGAAAAGGTGTATGGCCCTTTCTTTTGTTGATGTGACAGTGACAGGTAATTCGTACCTAGACATGTTACAGTTATGGCTTCTTCCACAACTGGAACAGGACATCGAAGGTCTCATTTTTCAGCAGGATGGGGCACCACCCCTTTACCACTTAGGTATCAGAAACGAACTGAATACACGACTTCCAAAGAGATGGATTGGACGTGCTGGCCGTGAAGATTTAGAATATTTGCATTGGCCTCCACGTTCCCCCGACCTCACTCCTTGTAATTTTTTTCTGTGGGGTTTTATAAAACAAGTGTATCAGACACCATTACCACCTACAATTGAGGATCTTCGTGTCCGCATCACAGAGGCCATTGCACTGGTGGATGGTCCAATGCTACAACGTGTGTGGCAGGAAATTGACTACAGACTTGATATGTGTCGTGTGACACAAGGAGCTCACATTGAGCATATGTGACTTACTTACGGTTGTGAACCAAATCTTTCTCTTTCTGTTTCATGTTTTCCAGTGAAAAAATTGTTGGAGTTTCTGTTTCTGTTGATACCAATTTCATGTTTTCTAATTTTTGCTGATTTAAGAGTAGCACATGTGATTTAACGGAATGGATAACAAACATATTTGAGTTTCTCTTCCCATTGATACCAATATCGTCCACACCTGTGGAGTAACGGTCAGCGCGTCTGGCTGCGAAACCAGGTGGCCCGGGTTCGAATCCCGGTCGGGGCAAGTTACCTGGTTGAGGTTTTTTCCGGGGTTTTCCCTCAACCCAATACGAGCAAATGCTGGGTAACTTTCGGTGCTGGACCCCGGACTCATTTCACCGGCATTATCACCTTCATTTCATTCAGACGCTAAATAACCTAGATGTTGATACAGCGTCGTAAAATAACCCAATAAAATAAATAGATACCAATATCATGTTTCTAACTTTCTCCTAACGATAGTTATTCAAGTTTGTAATCGGAAAGATCATTTATAGTAACACTGTATTTGAGTTGCTGACTTAAATGGAACCACTTTCAATCCATTACACATAATACATAGTTGACAGTAACCTGGTGAAAGCTCACCTTTCATCTCGGAAGCATGTACCTTAAAATAGCATCCTTTTAAATTAACCAACACACAAACTTAGAAGCATGCCTCCACAGCGGTTCAGTGGCTAGAGTGCTGAGTTCATAATCCTGTAGGTCCTGGTTCAATCCCCGGTGTACCCCTGATTTATAACTTGTGTTGAGGAACCCGTAGTCCAGGTAACACAGGGGTTTTCTGCGAGGGCTTCGATTCCCCTGTGACATCACAACGAACCTCAATATGATCTCACAGCGTATGTCGCTTGTACACTGGCTCGCAAAACTTTTGCCCTATGAAATAACGTGGAAGTGAACTCTGGGAGACGTTATGTTGGCAATATGCCTACATACCCCACTCAATATGTTCTGGGGAGGGAGGTATTCGAATTCTGAGTCCCAGGTATACCGAGCTAATCGAACCCAAAACATTTTAGAGCAATAACGGTATATGTAACCTAACATAAATGAAAAGATTAAGTCAATTTTGCAGCGAAATGTTTAAAACATGTTGTTTGTTTATCTTGAGTATTATAGAACATTCCAGGATAATTTTTCATCTTTCCTGTACGTATAAATACAATATAACATCAGTTTGTAATAAGGGATCTTTCACTCGTCCCTTGGGTTCCAAAAAGTCGTGATCTCAATCATTGGAAAATGTTTGGGCCGAAGTTCAGCGCACGGTGAATGATACCCTGGATAACACAGTACCCCAAACGTCACAACAGTTATGGGAAATACTACAGGATGCTCGGGATGATGTATTTACGTCTGAATGCTATATAAATGGGTTGGTAACTTCCATGAGAAGAATGGACAACATTATACGATATGATGGTAACTGGAGTGGCTATTGATTATATTAATCATAACAAATTAAAAAGGAAAGCTGTATTTCATTTATTAGCTACCATTCTTCAATACAAAAATGTTTCTTCATTAACACTTAAATTGATGAAAATTCAGTTTTCAAATAAATGTCATAAACCCAGCTGGAGTGCGAAGAAACAAAATAATGAAGTTCATCTCTGGCATACTATAATTTGATTTTACTTGAAATTAAAAATTTTCACTAATTTCCTCTCCGTTCTATTATTTATAAAAATATACAGATGGAGAAATGTTGTGCATGTTCTAAATCAGCAGTCAGCTAATATCATGTTTGGTGTTGAAAGCACAGACATTCGCTATTTTCTATATGATTTGTTTATTTTTTGTTCGTTACATCCACATTTTCGTTCCGTTACTATATGAGAGTTAATCTGCATACCTATTTTTTGTGTGAAAAATGTAAATTAAACTGCATATCCCACGGGATACAATTGACAATTAAGGTTTAAATTATAGACAGTCCCAAAAAAAATTGTCTTAATATAATTATTTAGACGATTTTTTAGGATATTAATCTGTCGATTGTTAGAGCCAACTTTAATTAATGTAATTAACGTAGTGTTATTTCTATGACAACAGTCAAAGAAAATATACTACACGCGCATCATAATGCAAAGAACTGTGGCTAGAGGAGGATCTACAATATATCATGTTTATTCAAATATGACACTAGGATTCTCTTTCAGTTTAGAATCAACTAGCTTACGTGTCGTCAACCTTCTTGTTGTGAGGAGGGGTGGGTCATGGTTGGCTACCTGCCGACTGGGGTGAGTACAAATACCAACTTAAGAACGAGGAAAACTCTACAGTATATCGGACAAAAGTTTTGCGAGCCAGTGTACCAGCTCCATGGATAACGACTCAGTCGGTAAAAGTGATCTACTTAACTGGCTATATGGATGAATAGTCGAGCACACTCCATCAGTAAAAAATTTAGAAACATCGAGCCAAGAATATACATTTTTACCCCTATATTACTAAGTAGAAAGCGCATTTGGGTCTGTAAACCGCAAGGTAACTACAACATCGACTTTAGTTATGACTAGAGCCCGGGATATTTGGTAAAATGCCTTTTTTACTGGGTGGAAGTAAACCATTATTTGCATAGACACTAATGTGATTTGGACTAAATCAAAATGATAGAGCCAATTTTTATTTTGTCTCTTTTCCCTTTTTAAGGTGTTTCTCATTACTAAATGCTGTTTGTTTTTGTCATTTTAAAGCAATATTTCTTGTTTATTTGCAGCTTTCTCATTAATTGTAATGTAATGTGTATGAAATTTAAATACAGTATTTGAAACAATGACTAACTTTATTAACGATAGTAAATAAAAGTAATTTATTCCGGTGCTTAATCTGCTAATAATCGTGCTTTAATACTATTGGTGTAATATGAATAATGATCGACAATCGACAGTTACTAATATAGGCCTAATATTGTCATGTCTTCACGATACCAACAATCAGCTTTATAATCTTAAATATTAAGCTCGTTCTCATAGAAGTTGTCACTCAGAATTTCTAATAGTTTGCTTAGTGTTGAAATTTTGTGCTACACTGTTTATTATTGTAGGAGAAAGAAATTTGAGTGAGGAACAGTCAGTTATTGTCGGGTGACAGAAGGTATAAGATTGGTTAGCTAGAATGCCTAAATGCTGTTTGTTTTTGTCATTTTAAAGCAATATTTCTTGTTTATTTGCAGCTTTCTCATTAATTGTAATGTAATATGTATGAAATTTAAATACAGTATTTGAAACAATGACTAACTTTATTAACGATAGTAAATAAAAGTAATTTATTCCGGTGCTTAATCTGCTAATAATCGTGCTTTAATACTATTGGTGTAATATGAATAATGATCGACAATCGACAGTTACTAATATAGGCCTAATATTGTCATGTCTTCACGATACCAACAATCAGCTTTATAATCTTAAATATTAAGCTCGTTCTCATAGAAGTTGTCACTCAGAATTTCTAATAGTTTGCTTAGTGTTGAAATTTTGTGCTACACTGTTTATTATTGTAGGAGAAAGAAATTTGAGTGAGGAACAGTCAGTTATTGTCGGGTGACAGAAGGTATAAGATTGGTTAGCTAGAATGCCTAAATGCTGTTTGTTTTTGTCATTTTAAAGCAATATTTCTTGTTTATTTGCAATTGTCTGATTAATTGTAAAGTAATATGTATGAAATTTAAATACAGTATTTGAAACAATGACTAACTTTATTAACGATAGTAAATAAAAGTAATTTATTCCGGTGCTTAATCTGCTAATAATCGTGCTTTAATACTATTGGTGTAATATGAATAATGATCGACAATCGACAGTTACTAATATAGGCCTAATATTGTCATGTCTTCACGATACCAACAATCAGCTTTATAATCTTAAATATTAAGCTCGTTCTCATAGAAGTTGTCACTCAGAATTTCTAATAGTTTGCTTAGTGTTGAAATTTTGTGCTACACTGTTTATTATTGTAGGAGAAAGAAATTTGAGTGAGGAACAGTCAGTTATTGTCGGGTGACAGAAGGTATAAGATTGGTTAGCTAGAATGCCTAAATTCAGTAAATCATTGAAAAGTAAACTTCATGCTTATGTTAGTGAATTTGGTGCTCATGTGTTTTCAACCGATGGAACAGTTTTGTTATGTAAAGTTTGTGAAAAGACAGTTAATCACGAAAAAAGTATTTTATAAGTCAACATGTGTCACTTACGAATTAAATACGTGACTTATGTTGATATTTATTTTAATTTATTGCTAAAATATATTATGCCTTTTTAAAATATATAATGCCTTTTTCAAAAATTATTGTGTCTTTTTTTTTTAGTTTTTATTACCTTTCTTGCCTGCCTATTTTAACTGTTATAAATGCCTAAATATATGGGCTCTAGTCATGACTAAAGCGCGGACCTCGTTGCCTTTTCATTGCCTGCTGCTGCGATGCAAGTTGTCTGCACAAGGGCTATACCGAGAGTCTGACGTCATGTCCACATCACTCGCGAAGGGTACGGCGGCGTTTCGACACATTCTCAATACGTACAGCAGTCGGTCGGGCACTTGTAGACCGTGCAGAGTTGTAAAAAAGAGTGCCAGTAATGTCAGACGTAAAGAAACAGAGGAATTTTGCCGCGATTATTTCACTATACAATTAGTAAATATATTTTGCAAAGTATGCCATATACAGTTTAAAGGTCACAGAACACTTTCCATCCAGTAGTACTGTAAGTCTAAACAACATAAAAAAGTATAACCCTGTTTGGCAGACATGATACAACATCGAGTTCAAATTCATATAAGCCTGCTCAGAGAGAGTTTTGTAGCGACCTCTGCAATATGATGGTAAGTTGCAATATTCCGTTACAAAATGCTACTTTCAAATCATTTCTGCATAAATATACTGGGCGAAACGTTCCATGCGAGTCAAATCTACGCAAAATATATTTATCCCAGTTCTATGATTATGTCATCAACAGCATTAGGAAATCTGTCGCAAATAATAAAAATGGGTATCTGTTGTACATAAAAGATGTTTACAAAGATGTTCCCACAACAATAAAACAACTAGAATCGTCAACCCTCGAAATGTTCAGTGGCCTCCGACTCGTAGAACATTTGTACTAAAGTCTGTGTGAAGCAAAACCACATCCAAGTTTGGAACCGGTTAAGCCGAAATTTGGGACCGTGTTGAAAAAGAACTGTGGATTTTCAGCATTGTATGAAATAAGAGATATTTTGTCGGTTAATGGCGACCCCTCAGATGATACGTATACAGTTCATATTTTCGTTTCGCACCACTCATGTCTTGCGATATGGAACGCACATTTCTCAGTTCAAAGTGGTAGGCGAAGAGATTTTTCTTTCGATAATTTACGGAAATGTATTGCTCTTTATTGTAATGGAATTGTGGACGCACCAATAGGTGAATCATAAATGAAAACTGTTGTACAGTTTTGCATTCTATTAATAATAGAATGTTATTAAACTTCTAAGGCTGTGTTGCAATGCAATTATTTACAACAACACTGTCATGTAAAGAAGGTGCAACTTTGTCCTTCACCGCACTGAACCTGCACAACGGAGGGAACGTCCGTATCTTCCCCTCCCATCACACAAGCTAGGCATACACCACACTATCCAAGCGCAGGTAACTTATGAACGCGGGCAATGAAGACCGTGCCTTAGTTATGACTATGATCAGCACATAAGGCAGTGCAGTGTACTGTCCTCATACAGCCAGAAGCACAGAACTTGGCGATATAGTCGTTTGAGATGCATATTTCTATTTACCGTGAATTCACTTTGAAATATTAAACCACATATTGTTTATATTTAACATTAAGTTACTGGGTTTATTTACAATATCTGCAATTCAGTCTATTACAGAATTATAATACACATATTTACAATGAATATACAATTAACCACACATAGAATATATATACTATATTATCTTACTTTGCACTACTTTCCCTTCATTCACGGCTGCATTTGTTGCAATGAAGAACAATATATTTCATCAGGGATTGAGACGAGAACCTCTTATGATATTCAGTTAGGCAGTGTTTATACTGCTTAAAACGTCTCACCACAAAGCATATGGTGTGGAAGGAGCGAATTTAAAATGTGACACATACCGCTACATTATTATTTTAGTCTATTTCTCAACACAATATCAGACATAAATTCTTAAAATTATGGAAACAAACATACAATTAAGGAAACTAGACTTATGGGTATAATAAAAGTATTTTCCTCTCGCTAAAATTGTCCGTACAGAAGTAGTGAGGTCTGAACTCTTTAAAAAATAACTGCAGCTTTAAATACCGAGACTTCTTTACTTTCAGCATATCTTGCCGATGTTTTGGTATAAAGGTAAACAAATGCTACGAAATTAAGTAGGAAAGTGCGAAAAAATGAGAAGAATTAAGGTGGGAAGAAAAGAAATGCTGTACGTAGCGCATATGTACGAATAAAGAAGTGAAGACGTGTGGATGAATGTGAAAAACTAAGAGAAGAAGTTAAGGGGAGAGGATAGTAATTTTTAAAACGTTTTTCTTATTTGGTGTAAAATATTAATTTTTGTATGTAGAGAGCTCATGGCTATAGCAACTCAACAAAATATAAATATTTTGAATAAATTATTTGGGAGGCAGATTTGAAAAAAAAATGTACCCAATGCAGGATTTTACTAAACTCGATATATCTAAGCCATTTTTAAAGATAAATTCAAACACTATGTTACAATTTATTTGTAA
The DNA here is from genome assembly GCA_025594305.2 of Periplaneta americana. Classification (NCBI taxonomy): domain Eukaryota; kingdom Metazoa; phylum Arthropoda; class Insecta; order Blattodea; family Blattidae; genus Periplaneta; species Periplaneta americana. Next base: position 4,129,226 of record JAJSOF020000029.1, read on the forward strand.
AAGCACGCTTTACAAACTGTCTGTAACAGAAATTTGATATTAGTTCCTACATTTGTAAAATAAACAATTAAAATTTAATAACATTTTTTTATTTTCTTTCTTGCAAACAGAGAGACTTATTTTTAAAATGAAATCAATTAGGGAAATTCCGTTACAGAGAAAAGTTTCCTAGTAGTCTAGAGAATATGTATTCTAAATTTCATTCATATATCTTTAATAGTTCAAAAATTATATCGATTTTTGTCTGGCTATGTAGCGAAAAAGTAAAGTTCCAGAAACAGCAATCAAAAGGGGGTGTGATTTAATAATCCAGAGCGCAGGAACTTGAAAAATGGCGTCTCAACATCCAATAAGGGCACAGATACCCACACAATGTTATACAATGTATTCCACACACATCACAGAGTATTTTAAAGAAAAATTTGGTTTTGAAAAAAAAATGAAGTTCCGGAAACAACAAACAAAAGGGCGGCGTGATTTAAAATCCAGAGCGCAGGAAGTTTAAAAATGGCGTCTCAACAACTGATAAGGGCACAAATACCCATAAAATATTATACAATGTATTCTACACATATCACAGAGTATTTTAAGGAAATAAATTGTTTTTTGAAAATTTACTCATTTTTCACCAAAAAATACCATCCTCTTCCCTTAAGAAATGTGTCGGCAAGTGTAGAAGTACTGGAGTAAGCAAAGAACTCCCGAAGAATGAGTAAATGAATGATACGAAATCACGTCCACTATCAGTGAATTGTTTCGACCTGGTTGGCGAGTTGGTATAGCGCTGGCCTTCTATGCCCAAGGTTGCGGGTTCAATCCCGGGCCAGGTCGATGGCATTTAAGTGTGCTTAAATGCGACAGGCTCATGTCAGTAGAGTTACTGGCATGTAAAAGAACTCCTGCGGGACAAAATTCCGGCATATCCGGCGACGCTGATATAACCTCTGCAGTTGCGAGCGTCGTTAAATAAAACATAACATTTAACCAGTGAGTTGTGAGGGAAAAGTCAGCGTACCTAAGAGGTACAACTCCACCCACACTCGTGACGTCATTATAGCACGCTGTGTAGTAAACTTGAATTCTCTCAATATGCACCCCATTTGCGCTCTTTATTAATAAGCACCACTTATTAAAATACTTAGGAATATTGAGCCAAGAACACAAATTTTATCCCTATATTAATTGTGTATCTAAGACAATATTTATTTATTTATTTATTTACTTATTAATTTACTTATTTATTTAATTATTTATTTATTTACTTATTTATTTACTTACTTATTTATTTACTTACTTATTTACTTACTTACTTATTTACTTATTTACTTACTTATTTATTTACTTACTTACTTATTTACTTACTTACTTATTTACTTACTTACTTATTTACTTACTTATTTATTTACTTACTTACTTATTTACTTACTTTTATTTATTTACTTATTTACTTACTTACTTATTTACTTACTTACTTATTTACTTACTTACTTATTTACTTACTTACTTATTAACTTACTTACTTATTTACTTACTTATTAACTTACTTACTTATTTACTTACTTAATTATTTACTTACTTATTTACTTACTTACTTACTTATTTACTTATTTATTTACTTACTTATTTATTTACTTACTTATTTATTTACTTACTTATTTACTTACTTATTTATTTACTTATTTATTTATTTACTTATTTACTTACTTACTTATTTACTTACTTACTTATTTACTTACTTACTTACTTATTTACTTACTTATTTACTTACTTATTTACTTACTTACTTATTTACTTACTTACTTATTTATTTACTTACTTATTTACTTACTTACTTATTTACTTACTTACTTATTTACTTACTTACTTATTTATTTACTTACTTACTTATTTACTTACTTACTTATTTACTGATTTATTTACTTATTTACTTACTTACTTATTTACTTACTTACTTATTTACTTACTTATTTGCTTACTTACTTATTTAATTACTTACTTATTTATTTACTTACTTATTTACTTACTTACTTATTTACTTACTTACTTATTTACTTACTTACTTATTTACTTACTTATTTACTTACTTACTTATTTACTTACTTATTTACTTACTTACTTATTTACTTGTTTATTTATTTATTTACACTTGAGCTACATTAGGCATTGTAGCCCGAAAGAGCAGAAGCTCGTGGTCGGGCGCAGTTCAGATCAGTTATACAAAATATATCACAAAATTAAGAGAGTTCATTGAGCACAATAACATTAATAAGTGGTAAAATACATAAAGCATGTAATAATAGGGTTGTTGTTGTTGTTGTTGTTGTTTATTGACATTTCTGGCTTTGAGCCAGAGGTCGATTTAGGGTCTTACACGCGCAGAATGCCCTCTCCAGCCATTGTACATAAATAACATGTTAATATATTTATAATATAGGGATAATAGGGTCTATATACAAATAGAAAATACAAAAGTACATGAATATTAGAGTATCAATTTTAACTCAATTAGCTTAAATAATTAAATAGTTAATCTGATTTCTTTCTTAAATCTATGTGTGTTAAGTATACTTAGCTCAGGGTAAGCTCTAATTAATGCATTATATATTTTGGGTCCAAAATTTCTGCTGTGTTTTAATCCAGCAGTTATGTGGCATTTGGGAGTATTTAGAAAGAACTAATTAGATTGACTTTCTAAGGATCTTTCATTTAAAACGTAGACCAAACTATGGAAACAAATTGTAAATGTAAATTAATTAATTTTCATTAATTTCACTAATGTTTCAATTCGTTCATTCTTCCTAAGTGATATAAAATTGAAGAAGATAAGTGATATGATATTAAAGGAGTAAAAGTATTGTGTCGTTGTTTTATTTTATATTCTGTGACAAAATAGAAGCAATCAATAATTCTGTATAAATATTTATTACTCTTGAGACATGTGAGAGCAACGCACGGGACATCAATCCTGTTTATGAACAGTCCGCCCCTGATATCCCCTTCACTTTGAATTTTGAGATAGTGTGGTCTTGGTGAAGCCTTTGCATATGAGTTCAAAGGCTATCATTATCTGTAGAGTATATTAGTCAATTTCATAAAAGTTACAAGAAAGGATATTTTATTCTACAAGATTTTCTGTTTTATAAGGAAAAATTTCCTGCAATTTGTAGTGATTCATAACGTGTCAGACAGCAAGTTCGTATCATGCACGTCTATTCACGGCCTATGTTTGCTTTGAACTGACTATGCATATATGTAGTTTGGTAATATGTGATCCATTATCAAGGGCTTTGTATATTCCCCTGTTATATTCAATACCCTTTCTGACATACACGTTGAAAAAAATTGTAGTAAAATTTACATTTTTTTATATTCATACGAAAGGAAATGGGATGTAGTATCATCAATCAAAAATCGAATTCGTGTCGTTGCAGCGGAACTGCAGCAGAAAAGGAGGATAGGGTGAAAAGATAGAGACGAGCGCAAGCAGACAAACTCCAAATGAAATAAATACATACAGTATTTGAGAAATCCTATTAAATGTTCAATGCAGAAATGCAGTCTAGAAAAAGCTTGGTGGAAAATATATAGATCTCTCATCTATGTAGCCCAGTGAGACAGGATATATTGCTTCTATCGAACCCTGGATTACTTATAGCAGGGATAACCAACTGAAATTTTATAATAATGCACGCAATACCAAATAGCTAAACTGTACCAAGAAGATACGAAAGCTCTGAAAATTACGCATTAAAAATGTAGAAGCTTTGAGCACAGTCTACTATATACAGTCGCGAAGCTCAATATGTAGTAAAAATGCAAACATAGGTAGCTGCCCACCAATAGGATCGCTACTATCGCCTCATCATCGCAGATCTCTCTCCTAGCAGACGTCAAAATGTTACACTTTCGTTTTCGTGTTCTTTTGGAAAAATTAACACCTTCCTTCCATTATTGAAATATTAAATGCATAAAGTTAATTTATTATTTTAATGAAGTATATTAAATTCCGCCATAAACTCGAAGGTACCTGCAAGAAATAAGTTAATATAATTTTTGTTTGTGCAAAACGAACTGAAATTTACTATAATAGCTTCACTCATTCAAGATTATAGCGATAATTAACTATGAAACCAATAAATATTAATTTGCATTTCTCTTTACAACAATAATAATGGAAATATGAATTAATGGAGTAACTTACGTGTACCGGTACTTGTAGTGTAGGCTTACGTAGTTAACAAAGTGGGATGAGGTTAAGCAATAATAATCACACCAGAATTGGAAATAAAACGTGATCAATAAATTTTATTGTAACAGACCTTTTCTACGTCTCTAGTAGGCCTAAAGCAACAAATAAAAATAACAACAAAATTAACAGCTATAATTAAAAACGCATCCTTTGAAAAAAAAATAGGCCTAAGCAATAATAATGCCACCAGAATTGAAAATAAAACGTGATCAATAAATTTCATTAAAACAAACTTAATTTTTCTACGTCTTTAGTAAAATAACACATAAAAATAATAACAAAATTAATAGCTACAATTAAATATATATCCTCTGAAAAAAAGTAGACCTAACCTTTATTTCTCTGGAAATTTATCAGCCTAAGTGACAGAACTTTAACCGGTATCTAATGTCCTTTCGGTTAGACTGAAACATTTCATTGTGAAATTTAATGTATTCTAACAGTCACAAAGAACTTCAAAATTAAGAGTTTTGTTTCTGCACAGCATTCTTGTGGAAACCCAGGAACCTTTCTGAATCTTTCGGAAATCGGACAAAGGATAACTCTGGCCTCTTTCTCTTACTGTTGCTACAATTTATAGCACTACAAACGTCTCCTCCTTGTCCCATATTATTATTCCAATTATTATATTTTAGCCATTAACATTTTCATTACAACCAATAACGAACATTTCACAAGCATCAATGTGAAATACGCAACGAGCTAGCACTCGATAGAAATACGACACAGTCGAAAGTCGACCATGGACAGTCTATTGTTACTAGTTGCTAACCGCTTGGAGCCCTTTATCACGAGATTTGCAAAAAAACACCTCAAGCTTCGCGACTGTATATAGTAGACTGTGCTTTGAGTATGTAGGACGTTACAAACGTACTGGTGAATAATTTAAAGATAAAACGTATAAAATAATACTTATTTATTTACTTCATTACTTACTTACATATTTACTCACTCACTCACTCACTCACTTACTTACTCACTTGCTCACTTACTTACGGCTTTTAAGGACCCAGGAGGTTCAGTGCCGCCCTGACATAAGCTCGCCATCGGTCTCTAATCCTGAGCAAGATTAATCCAATCTCTACCATCATATCCAACCTCCTTCAAATTTATTTAATGTTATCCTCCCATTTACGTCTCGACCTCCCCAAAAGTCTTATTCCCTTCGGCCTCCCAACTAACACTCTATATGCATTTTCGGATTCGCCCATACGTGCTACATGTCTTGCCATCATAAACGTGTGGATTTAATGTTCCTAATTATGTCAGGTGAAGAATACAATGCATGGAGTTCTGCATTGTGTGGCTTTCTCCATTCTCCTGTAACTTCATTCCTTATTTTCCTAAGAACCTTATTCTCGAACACTCTTAATCTCTGTTCCTCTCTCAAAATGAGAGTCAAAGTTTCACAGCCATACAGAACAACCGGTAATATAACTGTTTTATGAATTCTAACTTTCAGATTTTTTGACAGCAGACTGGATGACATACAGAATACACACTTTTGCTAATATTATAATCGTGAATAATTTTATAAATTACTTTTTAAATTGTTAAATTTTAAAATATTTCAAAATTTGGAAAGTGATTTGTAATTTTATTAAAAATTCTTGGGGCGAAACTAGCACCATGTTTAAGAGCTGCACTTGTATGATATTTAGGCTCAATCATTGGGAAAGTAGACTTTTGTCTTCGAGTTATGTTATTCATGTCGATTAGACTATAGTTTTATTTGATTTCTGTGTTAGTAAGTTAGTAAACTATATTTACAAATTTCTTCAATAGTTAATACTTTAAAATCTGTATCAATTAAATTTGTTGGGTAATCCATATTTTTGGTCAGACAAATTTTTATTAATTTTCTGTGTAATAAAATTAATGGATTAAGTACAGATGATGCTATTTCACGCCAATTTATTATACCATACTCTATTAATATTTGTATTAAAAATTTACTTAGGCAGGGCAGATCATATTAGGAAGTTTAAATGTAGAAAACAAAGAACTGACGTGGCAAAATTTTCCTTTGTTAACCGCACAATAGTAGACTGGAACAGCTTACCTGCGGCAATCTTTCAGGGTGGTCCTCTCAAAATCAATACATTTAAAGAAAGGTTGGGAAGATTAGACTGAAAATGTAATTGTAGGTGCAGTGTAATTATCTAAGTTGTGTTATGTAATTAATTAAGTTGATATGTAATTAATTAAGATGATATGTAATTTAGTTGATATGTAAATAAATTAAGATTATATGTAATTAATTAAGGTGATATGTAATTACGTTGATTTGTAATTAATTAAGGTGATATGTAATTACGTTGATTTGTAATTAATTAAGGTGATATGTAATTATTTAAATTGGTAATAGTTGGGTGAAATAGAAGTACTTATAAGTTAGATTTACTTTTGCTTATTGTAGGCGTTATTATAGAATAGTTTTTATTTATAGTCCTAGGTTGATTGCATCTATTTATTTATAGTTAGAAATAAATTTAAGTTAATCTTATTTTTTTATTTTTCTTTTATTGCTGTAATTATTGTGTAATTTTAATGGTATTATTGTATATTATATATCACTGCCACTGGTGTATACCCAATTGTAGTGTTAATAAATACATACATACAAATCTAACAACACTATTCTCAATGCCTCTTTAGCGATAATATTTCGAAGTATTATGAATTTATAAATTGTCTTTCTTATATTTGTACACATGAAAACAATCTGTTTATCCCAAAGTAAATGCTGATCTATAATAATTCCTAAATATTTAACTAGTGTGGAAGGTGTTAGATGTGGGCAATTACAATAATTATTTGTTAATTCATGATTATTCATAGGTGGAGGTATTAGTTTTCACTTTTCTTTATTAAATTATTGACCGTCACTTTCATATATCCCCGTATGACACAATCATCTGAGCAAACGAACCCGTTAGGTTATTAGCCTGAGATCGTAATTCAGAGGATTATACAGGGACATCACTTTATTTTTACCAACATTTTTAACATTAACCTGGCTATACTCGGAAACACTGTTGCCCCCTTCCACTACAGGAGTTTGATGTTACTAGTGCAATATGTAAACAAATCATTTTACTAGGTATAGGAGGAGAGAAAAGTAGTGTATCCATTTATGTTGTAGGGAAATACGATATTACGATTTTCAATTTGATCATCACTTTTATGCAATTTATCAAAATACAGTGGAGTAGTAACATTTTTTTTTCAAAAACTCAACTTTTCAGGCGGCTATGTTCGTTATGTAATGTCTACTTTATTTAGCATATTAATTATTGGTGTTAACATACAATATAGAGAGTGCATTTAAATTGAGGGGGTCATAAGTAAAGGGCTGTAAGTGCACTTAAGTTACTTTTGAGAAAATGGGGTTTAAATATTTAAGCTTTCGTAAAATCGGTGAAATTTTTATTTAAATTTTAATATGTGATGAGATTAAAATATCCCTTTGCCACTAAAATTTTAGATACTTTAGCTTACACTGGATGCACTTAACTCATGTTATTACAAATGTCACTAGCATTCCTTTGCTTCTAGCCACCTCAATTCAAAAAAAGCTAATCTGAATTTTTAAACAAGTTGCTGAAAATGGTTGCCGTTCATTACAATGGAGGCTTCAATTCTTTACGCATATTATTAAAAACATTTTGAAGCATATTCTCTGAAATTGAATTTATCGTTTCTTGAATATAATTTTTTAGTACGATATTATTAATATAGGTTCTTTCTTCTATAGAAAACGCAACCATATTTATGAAACACACTATACACTGCAGTGTTTACTTCACTGCTTGAAGACTTCGAATACAACAGCGGCCGTAAGTTGTGTGTCTGACGGGAGCAAGGACATTAGTGAAGGGGTGAGAATGAAGTACATTCAGAAATGCAGGTACAATAAAAATGCAAGTAAAAATAAAGTGATGTCCCTGTACTATTTCTTTATAGACCAGTCACTGTGAACGTCTGAAATAGCATGAATTGCTGAAGTAGAAACTCATTCCTAGTCACTGTTGTATGCTACTCTTAAACTAATATGTACATTTTTATAAAAATTGTTCTGAAGGTGCATAACGCTGCAAAGCCGGTGATCGCGGGTTCCATTCCCGACGGACTCATGGATTTTTTAGCTCTTATTTTTTTTAGGGAAATGTAGTAAGTAGGACGGAAGACTTCAAAATACTCACAGAATCTCAGTCATTGCTGGCATTTTTACAACGTCGCATTTGGAAAGATACTTGCTCATAGTTGCTGTTCCATTATTTTTAATTTGCTTAGTGCTGTTAGCTAGTCATTAGCGTGTAATGCATTATATATCAATGTTTGGTGTACTTCTACAAAAAAGAAGCTCACGCATCTGGTACTTAGCTGTGCGTCTATATAATGTCCCTCTTATACAGGTAAACATCCATTTATTAGCCCACTTAAAACGCAGAGTGGAACGAGACTAAATATGTGCTTTTGAGAGATGAGGATAGGCAGTGAGTTGAGCATGAAAGTATAATATCATTGCGGTATCTAGAAAAAAGATTTTCAGAAAAAGTAGCATTTTTATTTGCATTTACGAATACGTTTTCCAGGAAAACGGGACATGTTGGAGAGGCGATGTTGGAGGATTTTCTAGAGAAAATACAAACAAATATGTCTTTTATCGGTTTGTTGCGTAATATTGACGTTTTAGCCATAATTTCATTCAAGATTTTTAACAAAGTATTAACTTATGGTTTAGAACAGGTATGCTCATTCTCTGACTCCCGATTACGTTCTGTAACCACAACCTTCGAATGTAGAGCGTGCTGTTCCTCGTTCGAAGCTCGACGGATGACTGCGGAAGGCAGTTCAAGTACTTAGTAAACGCACGAACAGTGCGGGACAATGACACTGTCAAAACCTTCTGTAAGCAAAACGATCGTTCCGTACAGTGTGGGAGGAAGACTATTAATTGTTTTGCGTTCGGTAAAGTATTTACAGACGTGGACAAATTATTAGCAAAATTGAACATTTTTATTATATATTTTTACAAAATATCATTCTTCAATTTAGACTACAGTTGACATTTTTGTGTATTTCCAAATTATTAGCAAAATTGAAGATTAGTGTTGCATATTTTTTAAAATTTAACTCCTCAATTTGGACTACATTTGATATTTTTGCATATTTACAAATTATTAGCAAAACTGAAGATTTTTATTGTATATTTTTACAAAATTCGATTCTACAATTTGGACTACAGCTGACATTTTGGATATTTCCAAATTATTAGCAAAACTGAAGATTTTTGTTTTATATTTTTACAAAATTTCACTCTTCAATGCATTTGACATTTTTGCTAATTTACAAGTTATTAGCAAAATTGAAGATTTTTATTATATACTTTTACAAAACTTGACTCCTCAATTTAAACTACAGTTGACAATTTTGCATATTTCTCTCTACTGTAATGATGGAAATATCCAAAATTGTCAACTGTAGTCTAAATTCAAAAGTCAAATTTTGTAAACAAAATATCATAAAAATCGTCAATTTTGTTAATAATTTGTCCACGTCTGTACTATGTTGTAAGGTATTGTCAGGAATACTACTGAGCAACATAAAATGACATTATACGCTCTGCCATCCAGAACATGCCGAAGTGACAGGGAAGTTGTTTTCTGTAATATGTATTCATATACCAACGGTATTATTACTAGCAGCAGCAGAATTGTTATTACTATTGTTAGGTCTATTACTATTATTATTATTATTATTATTATTATTATTATTATTATTATTATTATTATTATTATTATTATTAGTATTACTGTTGTTGTGATTTTATTTCAACAAAAATACATGTTATGATAAAATAATTTTTCAGAGGCATTACAGTTTCAAGAATTGAAAGCACTTCATGAAAGGCCAAACATTGAAGAGAGTCGAACAATTCAGAGTCTATGTTTAGGAGTAAGTTGTGTAGTATGTTGCGAATTAGCTAAGGCACTAAAACCCTTCACGGATGGTGAACTTGTAAAGAGATGTATGGTGCCTGAACAAAATATAGTTAATTATATCTCTGTACTGGAACAACTCAAATTTGAATTCACAGAACACAGATTTAGTGATTTTAGACGTATGGAAAGTGATATTAATCTTTTTGTTAATCCTTTCATAGTAAATTTAGTACAATCCGTGAGAGTGCAGTTCCAGGACGAGTTAATTGATTTACAAAGTAACGTAGAATTGAGAACTAAATGCAGAGAATATGACTTGACAAGCATAGAAGTATTAAAAATTTAACAAAACGAAATATCCCAAAATGAGCTTATTCGCTGCCACTATGTTAGCTACCTTTGCCTCGACATACGTGTGCGAAGAATTATTTTAGAGAATGAAAGTTGCTAAATCCAAACATAGATCCCGATTAACAGATAAGCTTCTTTCGAGTCAGCTGCGCATTGCATTAAATTCGTTGGAAATAGATTTCCGATTACTTGCAGGAAAGAATCCACATGTTGAACAGATCGCAATGTATGGTGGAATATGAAAATAACATTATCTATAATATAATAATATCATAACTATATTAAATATAAGACACAATGTAATAACTGAATATTACAGTGTATATTCTTTCCTTTTTTCAAATTCAGTTTATTATCCGTATTTGTAAGGGTATGAGAGCGATGTCACGGGCGGTGCTACAATGTAGTTGCGGAGCCCAGTCCGTACACTGTGTGTGTTATGCAGTGCAGCATCATCCGTGTAATCGGGGCTTTTACAATTTTGAGCATACCTGGTTTAGAAAATTAGTCTATACACCGAGCAACTAAAAAAATTGAAACCAGTGAAATGAAATTCCTTGGAAGTGTTGCCGGTCTCAACTTTTAGATTATTAAAAAAAAAAAAAAAAAAAAAAAAAACGAAAATTTACAACAGCTAAATATTTTAAATGACTGAAAAAATATAACAACAAAACCATAACTGGCAATAACATATAAGAAGAATGATTGACGACCTGTTTGATAAAGGCGTAAGAAAATGTAATTTTGTAGTAAAAAATCAGAAAACAAAATCTGTACGAAGCAACTTTGGAATTCAAAATGCATTTTTAGCTTGAGAATACTAGCTAATTAATAATAATAATAATAATAATAATAATAATAATAATAATGTTTTATTTTCGCTGGCAGAGTTAAGGCCATAAGACCTTCTCTTCCACTCAACCAGCCTTAATCAATACAATACATAAATTTAAATTACAAATATTTTCACTACACTTAAAAGGTTCTCCAGCAATAATCTTCACTACACATTTATTTAAATTTAGATAAATCTATAAGTTAAAGTAGTAACTTAATTTATGAGCTAATTTAATTCAATGAATTATAATTAATTTAATATTTGAGATAGCTAGTAAAATGATGAAAATTAATTTAATATGAGCTTACTAGGACTATGTTACAGGGAGAATTTATATAGTTCTATTTCTAGAATGAGAATATTAATGTAATTGCCATTAGAGGTTTTGTAAATCTATTTAGAGAAATTAATGATAATAATAATAAGAATGGACAGATCTTGGTTTCATTATAAGTAATAAATATTAATCAGCAATTAATCTGTTAAGTAAGAATTTATGCAATTTTGACCTAAATGAAGTTATTGTCCAACAACCCCTTATATCACTCGGAAGCGAGTTCCAATTTCTAGCAACTGAAACTGTATAAGATGAAGAATATAAAGATGTCTTGTGGTAGGGTATAATGAGTAAATTGTTATGATGAGATCTTGTACTTAGCTGATGATATGCGGATAAATTTTGAAAACGAGAAGCCAAATAGATTGGGGTAGCGGTGCGCAGAATTTGAAATAAGAGAACAAGAGAATGCAGGGCTCGTCGATCGCTTAGCCTTAGCCAAGACAGAGTTTGGAAAGACGGGGAAACATGATCATACTTACGAATATTACAAATATAACGGACACACGCATTATGCACACAAAGAAATGATACTCCTGAATAGTTCATTCTTTGTCTGTAATATTCTTTTACCCTTAAAACTCAAGAACAATGCTATTTTACAAACAACTTCAAATTAGTGTAGCTCTGAAAATATTGAGATTAGGACAAATGTTTATATGACATTTTTTGCTCAGAATGTATTCAGAAATAAGCTCCGTAAGTGACGGTAAATCCTCGTGAATCACCCTGTATACTGAACTAATACTAGTAAAGTAAACTATTAGCTGGTTATAGTTAAAATCCATCCTCTATCTGCATACTTGCAGCTAACTGAAATACAGGGACAGCAGATGGTAATGCAAGTTAATTAAATGGCAAATGGTATTTATCTTCATCACATTTCGGTATGACGCGAAATCAATGAGTTTTAAGATCCGAACAGACAACATGTAAGACAAAAGCTGGCAAGATTGGTAATAAAACGTTCTCCCGTTTAGAACATGACAAGAATTTAAACTGTATCTTCCGCACAATAATGCAGTTCTTACATCCATCGGTGTTTCGCTCATACGTCTCAGCTCCGTGCGGTCCCGTCGGGTGCAATAAACTCGCATCCAAGACTCTGAGATGGGAAATCGAAAATGACTTAAAGCAGGCTGTAATAAAATTTTATCACGGCGGGTTTATACTGTAAACATTCTGCATGACTCACGAGCGCGGTATTATGAAACTCCTTGGAAGTAATCACATATTTTCATTTTATATTGGGTAAGTTTATAATTAACTAGCGGCGTCCATTTGGGACGTCCGGGGTTCGATCCCAGGGGCCGGCAATCCTGAGGTTTTTCATACTTTCCTCAATTATTTCCAGGCAAATGGCGGGATTGTACAGGGACATCATTTTATTTTTACTTCAACTTTTATTCTACCTGAGTTTTTGAATGTACTTTACTCCCACCCCTTCTACTAATGAAGTTCAATCGTCCTCCACACAGATCCAAGACCGCATATATAGTCATAGTAGCCTTACGGTCATAGTAAACAGTACATTCCAAAAATATGTTCGCATTCCCTCACACATATGAAAGGATTAAGGGAAGGATCGTCGTCCGTTCAAGAGGTACAGGGACATAATTTTATTTTTACTAACATTTCTAATATTAACCTGGCTATACCTTTGAATCAACGATTAAGAACCGGAAACGCCATTTGCTGCCTCCTTCCATGACTGGAATTCGATGATACTGGCGTAAAATACAAACAAATCACTTTACTAGGTATAGGAGGGACGAAAAGTACTTCATCCATTTACGTAAACTAGGAAATATCGCGATTTTGAGTTTGATCATTTTCATTAGGTTTTTGTTTAATAAATGAAGTTCAACCGTCCTCCACACAGATCCAAGACCGCATATATAGTCATAGTAGCCTTACGGTCATACTAAACAGTACGTTCCAAAAATATGTTCGAGTTTTCAGTGACGAAAGAGCTTTCAATATTGCATCATTTTCCATTTGTCTACGTCGCATCCCGGTTTCCCCCACCTGCTTCTGTTCGCCTCTCTGTAAATGCTAGTGGGTGTGCTGCCTTAGCTCTTTTCTGGGAACATTAATTTATGTTACGAATTGGACGTCTAAGTAATATTATACCCATACAACTGTTTAAAATAACTTAAATAAAAGGACCTCGTTAAGTAATTAACTGCCACGTGATTTCCTCCCTTTCTAAGACGCAGCGACGTAACCACTTGGAGTCGACCTGGTTGGCGAGTTGGTATAGCGCTGGCCTTCTATGCCCAAGGTTGCGGGTTCGATCCCGGGCCAGGTCGATAGCATTTAAGTGTGCTTAAATGCGACAGGCTCATGTCAGTAGATTTACTGGCATTTAAAGAACTCCTGCGGGACAAAATTCCGGCACATCCGGCGACGCTGATATAACCTCTGCAGTTGCGAGCGTCGTTAAATAAAACATAACATTTTTTTTAACCACTTGGACGGACAGTAGATAGCATGTCTGAGTAATTTCATCTTTTCGGATCGGGCAGAAGTGAAGATTGAATTTACAGTACGTAAGGTATTCTTTTATAGAATAGGTACAGAACTATTTCGACGTGAGTTACTGATACGAAGTACGAACCTGGTAATTGGAATTACGTACAATAGTCTATAGTGCGATAATATGCACATTAGAACTGAAGTCTGTATTAAAATGAACGGCCACCATTTTCAAAACTGTGTTTAAATATCCATATTATGATTATTTTTCAATTCAACTTCATTCTCTATATTGTACGTTAATGTGCTGTAGACAGTATAATATACACTGCATAATGAATACGTCCGCATGGACAGCTCAGTTCGTGAGTAAAAACACTCATTGTTAATACTGTACTGTATTTTGATTAAACAAAAACCTCATGAAAATGATCAAACTCAAAATCGCGATATTTCCTAGTTTACGTAAATGGATGAACTAATTTTCTTTCCTCCTATACCTAGTAAAGTGATTTGTTTGTATTTTACGCCAGTATAATCGAATTCCAGTCGTGGAAGGAGGCAGCAAATGGCGTTTCCGGTTCTTAATCGTTGATTCAAAGGTATAGCCAGGTTAATATTAGAAATTTTAGTAAAAATAAAATGATGTCCCTGTACCTCTTGAACGGACGACGATCCTTCCCTTAATCCTTTCATATGTGTGAGGGAATGCGAACATATTTTTGGAATGTACTGTTTACTATGACCGTAAGGCTACTATGACTATATATGCGGTCTTGGATCTGTGTGGAGGACGATTGAACTTCATTAGTAGAAGGGGTGGGAGTAAAGTACATTCAAAAACTCGGGTAAAATAAAAGTTGAAGTAAAAATAAAATGATGTCCCTGTACAATCCTGCCATTTGCTTGGAATGCTGTGTAATGTCTTAAATGTTTGTGTTGTATCGGAGGTGGCCCTGGCATTGAGCTGATCCCTTATCCGGGGAGGCCCTCCATGTCCTTGTGTGGTCTAAAAGTATTTATGTGATCCACAGATTAATTCCTCTCGCGACAGGTCGCGGCCCTGTAAGGCCCGGGTGGCGTGGGTCGTGTAATAAGAACCTAAAAGATAGAGGTTAAACTATGGGAAAGAAGAAGAAGAAGAAGAAGAGGAAGTTTATAATTAAGGTACATTTGAAGATAACTGTACCACTGTAAAATGCCACACAATTTGTTTGTTCTTACTGTTAAAGAAACATATCGGTGTTAGAATGCAAATAATCCAATTTCAATTCATTATACATACAGGATTTGACAACTGCGTAGAGTAGGTGTAATTTTTACTTAATTAATAAAAAAAAAGTTTCTCTCTTCTTAACTGTCACAATAAACTGTTTAGTTTTTATTAAACAGTTAATCTTTCAGTACTTTGACTTTTATTGTATTTGTAAATTTAATATTAATTGTAATTATAACTGTTCAAATATCTTGGAGCAACAGTAACAAATATAAATGACACTCAGAAGGAAATTAAACACAGAATAAATATGGGAAATGCCTGTTATTATTCGGTTGAGAAGCTTTCATCATCCAGTCTGCTGTTAAAAAATCTGAAAGTTAGAATTTATAAAACAGTTATATTACCGGTTGTTCTGTATGGTTGTGAAACTTGGACTCTCACTTTGAGAGAGGAACAGAGATTAAGGGTGTTTGAGAATAAGGTTCTTAGGAAAATATTTGGGGCTAAGAGGGATGAAGTTACAGGAGAATGGAGAAAGTTACACAACACAGAACTGCACGCATTGTATTCTCCACCTGACATAGTTAGGAACATTAAATCCAGACGTTTGAGATGGGCAGGACATGTAGCACGTATGGGCGAATCCAGAAATGCATATAGAGTGTTAGTTGGGAGGCCGGAGGGAAAAAGACCTTTGGGGAGGCCGAGACGTAGGTGGGAAGATAATATTAAAATGTATTTGAGGGATGTGGGATATGATGGTAGAGATTGGATTAATCTTGCTTAGGATAGGGATCAATGGCGGGCTTATGTGAGGGCGGCAATGAACCTCCGGGTTCCTTAATAGACAGTAAGTAAGTAATTATAATTGTACAGTAATATTGTATTCTTAATCTTGTAGTTGTAATCCCTGGTAGAGGGGAAGAGAAAGCCTGATGGCCTCATCTCTACCAGGTTAAATAAATAAATATATATAAATAGATAAATAAATAGATAAATAAATAAATAAATAAATAAATAAA
Organism: Periplaneta americana; assembly: GCA_025594305.2. NCBI lineage: Eukaryota > Metazoa > Arthropoda > Insecta > Blattodea > Blattidae > Periplaneta > Periplaneta americana. The sequence goes on from JAJSOF020000029.1 coordinate 4,145,668, forward strand.
TAAATAAATAAATCAATAAATAAAATGGAATCGACTGAGATTCCATAAAGAAAGATACAATGAAAGGAAAATTAAATTAAAATGCTAAATTTTACAGAAATTGCTTTATTAGCAACCTCTAGCAGCATCAACGGCATCGATGCAGATAAGACTATCGTACCATATTAAAGATTCCTGGCAGATCACGTATAAATTCAAAGCCTTTGATTATGATAGATGTCTCACAACATTAGACAAAAAGTAGAACAGCAACAATTTGTTAACAAGCGAGTTCCGTTTACAACACTAATACAGTGATGTGCAATCCTGTAATTAGTATGTAGATATTATAGATTATGATAACGTTAAATTATTAAAATGCCGTTGTTGAGTTATATATTAGAACCGTTAAATGAAACGAGTCAAAGTCAGAATATAAGAAATGTCAAATCGAAGTGAAATAGGCAGAGGAGTACGATAAAGATGCCCTTTTACACCTATCCTGTTCAACATCTACTTGGAGTATTTAGTAAATAATTGTTTTCAGAATATGGAAGAAGTGATAGTAGGAGGAAGAAGAATAAAGTGTGTAAGATTTGCTGGTGAAATTTAAAGTTATGGTTTATTTAACGACGCTCGCAACTGCAGAGGTTATATCAGCGTCGCCGGATGTGCCGGAATTTTGTCCCGCAGGAGTTCTTTTACATGCCAGTAAATCTACTGACATGAGCCTGTCGCATTTAAGCACACTTAAATGCCATCGACCTGGCCCGGGATCGAACCCACAACCTTGGGCATAGAAGGCCAGCGCTATACCAACTTGCCAACCAGGGCGACTTTTGCTGGTGATATGGCGTTGTTAGCAGAAGAGGAGATGATACTAAGGGGTATACTACTGGAGCTAAATGACAGCCGTGAGCAGTATGGGATGAAGATAAATGCAAACAAGACGAAGACCATGGTCATAGGAAGAAAAGTAAAGAAGGTAAACTTTCGAATTCTAAATGAGGCGGCAGTAGAGCAAGTGGACAGGTTTAAATACTTGGGGTGTACTATAAGCTGCCAGGAATTCAAAAGGATAGCAACGGCCAAGGAAGCTTTAATAGAACAAGGAGCATCTTCTGCAGACCTCTGAAGAAAGAACTAAGGAAGAGACTAGTGAAGTGCTTTGTGCGGAGTGTAGCATTGTACGAAGCAGAAATATGAACTTTACGACAAGTGAAGAGAAGCGACTGCAAGCTATTGAAATATGGATATGGAGAAGGATGGAGCGTGTGAAATGGACAGACAGAGTAAGAAACGAAGCTGTGTTGGAAAGAGTGAATAAAGAAAGAATGATACTGAAACTGATCAGAGAGAGGAAAAGGGATTGGCTGGGTCACTGGCTGAGAAGAAACTGCCTACTGAAGGATGCACTGGAAGGAATGGTGAACGGGACAAGAGTTCGTGGCAGAAGTAGATATTAGAGATATACGACATTAAGATATAGGCTATGGATCATATGGGGAGACAAAGAGGAAAGCAGGACATGTTGGAGAATGCTGGGTTTGCAGTGAATGACCTGCCCTTCAGCTGAACACTACGGATGTATGAATGAAATGTTAGAAACAATAACTTCTTGCAAAATTACACAGTATCTATATATTCTGTATATAAATTAAAAATAATAGAATTAAAATGTTCTGAATTTGTGAAACATAATTTCTCAAGTCATATTGGTTGCCTATAGTTGAGTTTTCGAGAATTCCAAAAAGTATAACAACCAGTTTAAGGGTTAGATACAGCTTACAGCAGTAAAATTTTGGAAATATTCAACATTTTTTTCCTCCACTACTGTATCTTGTATAATAATGAAAATTAGTATGTGTAAAACACTGTCCTTCTCGTAAATGAAAAGAATATTTTTACGATTTAAAAAAATTAATTTACATTTTTTTTTCCAAATTGAGTTCACTGTGCAATGATGAAGCGTTTCCCACATAACTCAAAAACTATCCAACATTCTGTCATGACATTTTTTGTGTGTATTTATGCATGTCGTGTCTACATTATGATGCAAGATCGCTTTTCTACCTTTGATAGATTCTCTGATAAAAAAATAAATTCATTTAAAAATATTATTTACTAAGGAATGTAGTTGAAAGAGCATGATATTGTAAACATGAGTTTCAGCAATAAAATAAAAGAGAGAAAGTTGAAAAAGTTAAAAAGTTTATGAGGCATGAGGAAAACGCTTCATCACTGCACAGTAAACTGCCACCATTTTGACTTTTGAAAAATAAATATAAATATACAGTAATAGAGGGAAAAAATGTTGGATATTTCCAAAAAATTTACTGCTGTAAGCTATACCTAACCCCTTAATTAAAAATAGAATCAAAAAGGAGAACCCGGGCAATGCGGGTGCTTTCAGCTAGTAAAACGTAATATTATTTGAGGTTAGGCTACTAGTACAATATTTGCTACCGAAGATGAAGTATAAATTACGTCAACACATGTATAGAAGCTGATGATTAACTTTATTTTAACTGAATTATGTTCAGACAATTATATGTATGTGAAATTTTATGATTTTAATGGTTACTGTAAACCAGTTGTCCGCGAAGATTACGTCACATAAAGTGCAGTCCGCAATACACAGCAAGTAGCAAAGGGGAAAGTACTAGGGGGAGTATACCGATTGACAAGTTAAATTGTGACCTAGCCACTGTCTCCACTTGGGCGGCCAATTTCGGACTCGCACTTAACCCAAGTAAGACTCAAGCCATAATTATTGGACATAAGCGTTTAGTTAACTCCCTTAATAACAGCAATCTTTCAGTTGTTACCCTTAACAACACGCTAATCCCTTATTCATCTGTCGTAAAAAATCTTGGCTTCTTTTTTGATAATAATCTAAGTTGGAATTTTCAAGTTAAAGAAACGATAAAAAAAATCTGTTCCTCCATTCACTGTTTGAGTCGCTTGAGAAACTTCTTGCCCCAACAATTAAAACTTACCCTAGTACAAACCCTAGTAATGCCGCACTTCGATTATTGTGACGTTTTGTTAAGTGATCTAAGTTCTGAACTGTCAGTCAAGTTACAGCGAGCTCAGAATATGTGCGTCAGATACGTGTGCAACATCCGACGATATGACCACACATCACCGTCCTTCGCAAGTCTTTCGTGGCTCCGACTTAAAGAACGCAGAACTTTACATTCTTTGTCTTTACTCTTTCGAATTCTGCACACCTCAACACCAAATTACCTTTCGTCTCGTTTCTCTTATCTATACTCTAACCACGACGTAAATACCAGATCACTTATCTGTGGCACGCTAAGTATGCCTCTTCATAGAACATCTTGTTATTCATCATATTTTACAGTATCCACCTCGCGTCAATGGAATTCCTTGTCACAAAGTATTAGGGGCTGCAAGACAATAAACACCTTTAAGAACAGCTTAAAAGATAACCTTATTAGCATTTCACTCCAATCATACTGATTTAAACTATCACTGACTACATTGTTACTTCTTTATTTTAGACATCATCCTGATAGTGCTGTATTTTCAAAATTGTCTCATAATAATCTCTTTCTATTATCTAATATTATTTGAAATATATTAACAACATTTTATGTATTTTAGCTTTATTCTGCTACACAGTTTATTTCAGTGTTTAATTAATAGTTCATAGTATTTTGTTGTTTAATTCGTAAATAACTCTTGTATACATGTAACTCTAATCTAAATCAAATTGTTGAATTCTTTGTAAGTTCATGCATATGTATATACTCTTTTTGCTGGTTGAGTGGAAAGAAGGCCTTACGGCCTTAACTCTGCCAGCTAAAATAAATCATGATTATTATTATTATTATTATTATTATTATTATTATTATTATTATTATTATTATTATTATACCTAAACTGCGTAACATTGAATTAATTGATGGCTAAGGGGACGGATATCACGTCTTACCCCTCCGTCCTTTTTCTTTTAACAACAGGTGTCGTACTTTTGGCTGATATAATTATTATGGGCACTCTACTTCTGAGTCATTATTTGCTATGGAAGAGAAACAAATTGACACTTTTCTGCCAAAAATCGAACTCAGTTCAGCTGCATATTTTGCCGTATAGAAGAGGACAAAACTTCAATAGAGAGAGATGGCATAATTCATTATGCACGACTGAAGCGAGTGGACGCATTCAGCAGGTTTCTTAATGCCTTCACATACGTCAGATGCTCAGTTGACCAAACATAACCCGCTGGTGCTGACTTCATCAGTTTGTTTCACTGCATTGGCCGCAGATAACGGCAATCCATTGACGGTTTCTCTTTTAAGAGAGTAGTAAATAACACTGTCCTCATGGAAGGGACATCCGTATATTAAATTCAAACAGAAAAAAATCATGATCCCATAATTCGCAACGGCATACACATTACTACTTTCATACTCATTTCTTCATTTAATTTTCCATCGTGTCTCGAATTCCTACATCCAACAAGTTCTGTAATCTCAAGTTGAAACCTGTATTAAATGACTGTAAACAATCCAGTGAAAAATCTGGCGCTATTTAAAACAAATTCAATTTCCAGTGTCCATTTGCGTAAAGGATGGGATATTTCGCCAGTTTTGCATGCAGCGAACCGTCCAGATTGTGTTTTTAATTTTATTTATTTATTTAATCTGGCAGAGCTAAGGCCAGTAGGCCTTCTCTTCCGCCCAGCCAGACTCTAATTCTAATTGAATACAATTGCTTACATAGTTATTACATTAATATCTAGACCAGCCGTGGCGAAAATGTAACTCACGAGCACATTGTGGCTCGCAATGATAGCTGTGCATGTCTCTTGCTTCCCCAACCCCCACCCTCTCACTCACTGGAGTCAAACTCCGTTTCATTTGTATTTGTCTCTGACCTGCGAGTGGCGTATCGTCGCAATGTCTCTCTAGAAACCATGTAGGCCTACCGCTACAAAAACGAAAGTTTCAAGTAGGATGGGAGGACGCATTTTTTGCTGCCAATATGATGAGAATATTAAATGTATGATTTTTTCACAAGTATTACTATGAAAACGATTGTATAACATAAAACAGTATTATAATACATGTCACTCATGAAACATTAAAATGTTAAGTGGTATTATTATTATTATTATTATTATTATTATTATTATTATTATTATTATTATTATTATTATTATTATTTTGATCTTTTTTCAACAGATGTACGAATAATGCGATTAGGGCTTCAATTTAAACGCACAGATTTACAATGTAATGTTACAATGAAAGCTAGATGTAAGGACTTGACAAATGTTGAAATTTTAAAATTCTTTGCCAAAAAATAAATATCCGAAGCTTCGTTCTTTCGCTTGCTCTGTTGAAGTCATGTTCGCTACAATTTACGTTTGTGAAAAATTATTTTGAACAATGAAAATAGTAAAAACATAATTTAGATCACGACTGATAGACAAATACCATCGTGATCAACTACGACTGGCAGTAAGTGACATAATTCCTGATTTTGAAACTCTGTCGCAGAGACATTCTGAAGACAGTTAACTTTAGATTGTGATAATGTGTCCTATGTTTTCTCGTTCATTTCTTTCTTCGTTACACGTACTAAACATTGCTTTGTAACCTTATACTATATAAAATTATATGTAAGTGCTCGACGTAAGGAAAATGAAAATCCGTTAATAAGTCAGACAGTTGCTTCACTTCCCCTTCGGTGTCCGCCTCCCTTCATAGGTGCTATGCAGGTTTCACAGTGGCTCGGCGCACGATTACATTTTCGCCACGGCTGATCTAGACCATAAAACAATATGAAAGAAAATAATGAAAGTTTGATAAGTAATGTTAGTGTGACAATAATAAACATTGCTAAGAAATAGTTATAATAATAATAATAATAATAATAATAATAATAATAATAATAATGAGATAATTTAGATATTTATCTGTGATATATATAACCATTAAACATTGAGAAACCTGAAACAGCTATTATAGTTAACAAGAATTGTTAGAAAAATATTTCGTTAGTCTATTCTTAAATTGTCCCGCGCCGTGGCGTCGCGGTCTAAGGCATCCCGCCTAGGACTCACGTTACAGAATTCACGCTGGTTCGATTCCTCATGGGGGAATATATTTTCTCATAAAATTTCGGCTAGTGTATGGGACCGGTGACCACTCAGCAAGGTGATGCACTTGGGGAGGTACAATAGGTAGCGAAATCCAGTTGCGAATACCAGCTATAACGGCTGGGGGATCATCGTGCTAACCACACGATAGCTCCATTCTGGTTGGATGATCGTCCACCTCTGCTTCGGCATGTGGGCGTGAGGCCAGCAGCCGGCTGGTCGGTCTAGGCACTTCACGGGGATTATTATTATTATTATTATTATTATTATTATTATTGTTATTATTATTATTATTATTATTATTATTATTATTATTATTATTATTATTATTAAATTGGTTTGATGTCTGACAGTCCCTGACATTACTCGGTAGGGAATTCCAAAGCCGAGGAACAGCCACAGTGAAAGAAGATGAATATGAGGATGTTCGGTGGGAGGGAATGGATAATATTGAGGAGTGTTGTGATTGTGTATCTAGGTTATGGTGGGTGGATACTGTATATACAGGGTGAGTTAGGAGGAAACGTACATGGTTTGAGGGGTGATAATATTGGTGATTCTCAACAAAAAGTTCATATGAACATTATGTCCTGTTCTTAATCGGTTTCGGAAAAAACTAATTAAAACAATGAGGAACGGGAAAAGTGCAGGTGATAGTAAATTAAAACATTGTTACCTTATGTTATATTTAATTGTATATACTTTTGTTTACTTACTTACTTACTTACTTACTTACTTACTTACTTACTTACTTACTTACTTACTTACTGGCTTTTAAGGAACCCGGAGGTTCATTGCCGCCCTCACGTAAGCCCGCCATTGGTCCCTATCCTGAGCAAGATTAATCCAGTCTCTACCATCATATCCCACATCCCTCAAATACATTTTAATATTATCTTCCCACCTACGTCTCGGCCTCCCCAAAGGTCTTTTTCCCTCCGGCCTCCCAATTAACATTCTATATGCATTTCTGGATTCGCCCATACGTGCTACATGTCCTGCCCATCTCAAACGTCTGGATTTTATGTTCCTAATTATGTCAGGTGAAGTAGGCCTATACAATGCGTGCATCTCTGCATTGTGTACCTATTCTCCTGTAACTTCATCCCTCTTAGCCCCAAATATTTTCCTAAGAACTTTATTCTCAAACACCCTTAATCTCTGTTCCTCTCTCACAGTGAGAGTCCAAGTTTCACAACCATACAGAACAACCGGTAATATAACTGTTTTATAAATTCTAACTTTCAGATTTTTGGACAGCAGACTGGATGATAAAAGCTTCTCAACCGAATAATAACAGGCATTTCCCATATTTATTCTGCGTTTAATTTCCTCCCGAGTGTCATTTATATCTGTTACTGTTGCTCCAAGATATTTGAATTTTTCCACCTCTTCAAAAGATAAATCTCCAATTTTTATAGTTCCATTTCGTACAATATTCTGGTCACGAGACATAATCATATACTTAGTCTCTTCGGGATTTACATCCAACCCTATCGCTTTACTTGCTTCAACTAGAATTTCCGCGTTTTCCCTAATCGTTTGTGGATTTTGTTTACAGAAATGTAAAAAAAGTCCACCGTCAACTTCAATGCACTTCGCAGCTCTTGTATAGAGCTGCTGTGTTGCTGATCTGAGCTGATTCGGATATTCCTTTACTTGAGCACAAGCATGTAAAATGCGAGCGAGAAGTTTCCATTTTGCGCTTGTAGACTTCGCTCTTAAGCCAACTCTACGCACAGTAATGCAGTGTAGTAATGTCGGGTGACCTCGGTGGCCAAAAAATGACTCCACTGCGACCGATCCAACACCCAGGATAAGTTTCATTGATCCTACTACAACTTAATATCGTTTTAGTTTGTTGTGCATATGAGTGGTGATGAAGGACATGCGACTTTTTTTGTTCAGATTCACCAATATTATCATCCCTCACACCATGTACCTTTCCTCTTAACTCATCCTATATATTAACCTCCCAGCGGTCGCACGCTCAAATGCAGCGTTAGTAGTCACGTCCACTACAGTTGTGTCCATATTCTAAGTTATTTTTTACGTGAAAGATTATTTTTTACCTTCTTCTACATTTTCCGTGTCCCGCGCCGTGGCGTCGCGGTCTGAGACATCCTGCCTAGGACTCGCGTTACGGAATGCGCGCTGGTTCGAGTCCTCATGGGTGAAGAAATTTTCTCATCAAATTTCGGCCAGTGTATGGGACCGGTGCCCACCCAGCATCGTGATGCACTTGGGGAGCTACGATAGGTAGCGAAATCCGGTTGCGAATGCCAGCTATAACGGCTGGGGGGATCATCATGGTAACCACACGATACCACCATTCTGGTTGGATGATCGTCCACCTCTGCTTTGACATGTGGGCGTGAGGCCAGCAGCCGGCTTGTCGGTCTAGGCCCTTCACGGGCTGTAGCGCCACGGATTATTATTGCTATTATTATTATTATTATTATTATTATTATTATTATTATTATTATTATTATTATTATTATTATTATTATTACATTTTCCGTATGTGTGTTAATTTTACTGTCATCATTTATAAGGCTTTTGTGGTATTCAATCCACTTTTGTAGACAAATTGGGTTTAATCTAATTTTCTCTCTTTCTTCTGATTTTGTAGTCTTTTAAAATTCGTATTATACAGGGTGTTTAGAAAAGTGCCGCATATTTTTACAGGAGGTATCATTGGTGAAAGTAGATAAAAAGTTCCTATAAACATGTGTCCGGAAACAAATAACTGTTGAGATATGGCAATGGTGTGTTGTGGCCTGCAATACACATCTGTCTGTTACATAGACACTACAGAAGCTGCTATGTGGTTACCATGCATTGTTACACATGCATTAGCCCTTCTTCTCAGTGAATCACGAACTCTTGCGACCACACCTGGTTGTTGTCGAATTTCCTCACATGCATTGGATATACGTTCCTGCAACGTTTATACGTTCTCGATGGGTGTGGCATACACCATGTTTTTATATGTCTCCATAGCAGAAATCCAAAGAATTTAGGTGAGGTGATCGGGGAGTCCATGCTACTGGATCTCTTCGACCAATCCATCGCCCATTAAACCTCCGGGTTAGGTATTATCGCCCGAGGCATAGACAATGTTGTGGTGCCCCATCGTGCATAAACAGAATACACTGAATACTGTATGTATTGTACGTACCTACAAACGCAAGTAAAACTGAAGATTCTGCAGTAGCCTGAACCTTTCTTTACTACTACATTCTCTGTTTAGTTTTGTTGAGGGATGCTATCACTCTCAAAAATGCGTAATTGTTTTGTTTTTAAACTTTTTTTGTTTTTATTTTTAAGTAGGCTATTTTACGACGCTTTATCAACATCTTAGGCTATTTAGCGTCTGAATGAGATGAGGTGATAATGCCGGTGAAATGAGTTCGGGGTTCAGCACCGAAAGTTACCCAGCATTTGCTCATATTAGGTTGAGGGAAAAAATCTCAATCAGGTAACAGTAAAACTGAAGATTCTGTAGTAGCCTGAACCTTTCTTTACTACTACATTCTCTGTTTAGTTTTGTTGAGGGATGCTATCACTCTCAAAAATGCGTAATTGTTTTGTGTTTTTAAACTTTTTTTGTTTTTATTTTTATGTAGGCTATTTTACGACGCTTTATCAACATCTTAGGCTATTTAGCGTCTGAATGAGATGAGGTGATAATGCCGGTGAAATGAGTTCGGGGTTCAGCACCGAAAGTTACCCAGCATTTGCTCGTATTAGGTTGAGGGAAAAAATCTCAATCAGGTAACAGTAAAACTGAAGATTCTGTAGTAGCCTGAACCTTTCTTTACTACTACATTCTCTGTTTGAGGGATGCTATTCACTCTCAAAAATGCATAATTGTTTTGTGTTTTTAAACTTTTTTGTTTTTATTTTTAAGTAGGTTATTTTACGACGCTTTATCAACATCTTATGTTACTTAGCGTGTGAATGAGATGACGGTGATAATGCCGGTGAAATGAGTCCGGGGTCCAGCACGGAAAGTTACCCAGCATTTGCTCATGTTAGTTTGAGGGAAAACCCGAAAAAAATCTCAACCAGGTAACTTGCTCCGACCGGGAATCGAACCCGGGTCACCTGGTTTCGCGGCCAGACGCGCTAGCCGTTACTCCACAGATGTGGACTGTTTTTAAACGACTGACGATCTTAGGCCAGAATACAGCACGGCTCATATCTCAACTGATATTTGTTTCTGGACACATGTTTATAGGAACTTTTTTATAGTTTCGAGATATGCTATCTCCTATAAAAATATGCGATACTATTTTAAACACCCTGTATATCCATACATATACACGCTCGTTAATGTAGCTATATGCTATTTAAATGTTATAATTCAATTGTTAAGTTATATTTGTTTCTGTAAAATACAAATTTATCAATTTTAAAACCAATACTCATAAATGTCAAGACAATATTTATTTCAGGGTGATTTCCTGTTTTAAAGAAACCAACTGCGGCCCTGGGATCTACTCTAACAGAAAGAAATATCAAGGTTTTTCCTTAGGAGCAAAGGCGCAGGGCAAGTAGGACTTACATTATTACCGACATTAATGCCGATTTTCTGTAAAGGTGTCTGTAGCGTCTCGCCACCCTACGATTTGGCCTGCCATGTGGTTGAAATTATATTGCCTTTATTGTTTTAAAGAACTTATTAATAACATAGGGGAGACCTATCTATAGTGGTCCCCGGGGTAAAGTGGTATCCTCTACTTATCTCTCCAGTTGGAGCTGCCATCTCCGTTTAGAGTTCCGTAGTACTTCCTTCTCTATCCAGCCATTACGTACGTGCCTGCTGAAGTGTTTGGACGTGTTAAATGATAAGATACAGAGAAAATTCCATTTTTTGAAGATCTGATGTAAGGTAAGCTTCCTGTTTCATAGCACTGTACGTTCTGTCATTAGGAGAGTTACTATATAAAGTTATTGCTCAAGTAAGACCCAGTTCTATACTACATATTTCAATGTTTATCGAAACTATACAAGATGGTATCCGTCCGTAGTCATGACTTTGTTTAAAATAGAGCGGTCGGGGTAACGTGGTCCCCATTTTTTTCTAGGGGACCGTTTTGCCCCAGAAATTGTTAAATTCGTGACTATTTCTTTGTTGTTGCAGGATACAGATAAAATGTCTAGAAATCCCAATAGAGCTGGAGTCCAACAAAAATGCGCGAGGCTATCAGGTGTGTTAGGAAGGGTGAAATGGGCTGCAAAAAAGCCAGCAAATTATTCGAATTCCAAGAATGACTCTTAAGAGAAGAGCAATGAACTCGAACCAAGACACAGTTTTAGGTCAGTAAACTTTTGGAGAGGCTTATCTACGAGCAGCAACACCTACAAATGCAATAAATGGCTTCAAAAAATGTGGATTATATCCTCTTGATCAAGATGTTTTTGATGATACGGATTTCGCTCCATCGTTGCCTACTGACAGGCCTCTTAATCATGTAGAATCTTCTAACGATTCAGAAACCTTGCCTGTTGACCCAGTTCCATCCACATCCTCAGATACGCCTAACGATGGTTCCATTGTCATTCTTCCTGCAGCAATTTCTCCCCAGCCTAGTTCATCCTTCACAGTAAATCTGGAAGATATCAGTTCTCCACCCAAATCCACTATTGCCCGTTCCCAAAAGAAAAACAGGTTCAGCTGAAATCCTGACCAGTAGTCCGTATAAAAATCAATTGGCTCAAGAGAGAGAGGACAAAGGAGCCAAAGATAAAACTAAGAACAACAAACAGTCCACAATAAAGGGAGTGCGGAGAAATATTATGAAAAATAATCACATTGAAACTAAGAAACAGCAACAGAAAACGACGAAGGTCGCTCTTCGTGAAGAAACAAGCAGCGAGGAAGGAAGTGATAATGATGATGCGGAGTGCATTTTCTGTAAGGACACATAGGCTATCTCAGGTCAACCGGAGGTGAAGGATGGATACTTTGTTCATCATGCTTAGAATGGGCTCACGAGGAATGTGCTGTGTTTGAAGATGATGGCAGCGACGATTTCAAATGTGATTTCTGTGTAAATAAACTTAAAAAATAAAAAAAATATTATCTCACACAAAGACTAGCTTGTGTTTAGAAATGTTTACAATAAGTTCTTTATTATCCTAATTCTACTTTCAATGCTATGTTATTTTTTTAAACTAACACAGATTTTGTGTATGAATGTTGACAGCATTCCTTTTTCCATTGTGCTGTGTTGTACTTTCACTACTATATTTTGTTTTTGTCTTTTTGCAATGTGAATTAATGGTGCACTATTCGACAAAAACGCTTAATATACATTTTGTGTCGAAAAAATTCATAATATAACTGTCATCATTCATTTATTTAGAAGTATCTTTATTTTTGGGGGACCACATTACCCAGGGACTGGGGTAAAGTGGTCAATGTGCAGACAAACAAAAAATTCTTGATTGCATAAAAAATTGAATTAGTAAACAATTCGTAATGATTGTATTAAAAAGGGGAAGGAAACGTCTTTTTAGTAGCAAAGATTGTGAGAGGAAAACAAAGCTAATTTACGTTCTGTAGCTTATTTTCTCTTAAGGTGACCACTTTGCCCCAGTCTCCCCTACCAAAAGAAAGAAACGCAAAAATGAGAGGCATATCGGAAAGTGTACGTCTGGATGCACTGTTTTATATACAGAATAAAAACTCAGAAATAGTTACACTGATACTGAAAACACTTCTTGATAAAGGAATTATAAATATAATATGCTATTTTTGTTCATTAGCGTGGGGTGAATTTTAATTAAAATTGTTAGTTATTAATTTCTTTTAATTTCTTGTTATGCATCTGAATTTCTCTTTATGAAAAATTAGGGTATCAAATGCCTTTTGTTATCCGTAAGAGCTGAAATATTGTTTTCCAGGACCGATAATTGTTAATAAAGGTTTAAAGCGAATATGCTAGGTATGCAGATCATTTTATTAGCTACAAAAATTGCATTACAAACAATGTTTGACGTTATATCGGTAAATGGAAAATAAATCATTTATTGGTTTATCGGTGTTATTGGATACTGATACTCTAAACTAAAGAGGAAAGTTGAGGTCAAAGTATTCGTGCTATACAGCAAGTGTGCTCCTAAATTCAGAAGTAGTTTCATTTCCTTGTTTGACGAAGACATCACTGATAATTTTACAGAACATTTGAAAAGTTACGTTAAACGCATAAGATATAGGTGTAATGTAATAAAATAAGTGGTGTGACACCCATGAAGGTTCATAGCCTCACGTCAACATCTATCGGCAAAGGTGAAAGATCATTCAAACAATATGGCAGTGGGTGAAGCCACTACACTGCTACACTGATGGTGCGTCATTTAGTTTCAACATGCCAGCTATTTATAAAGATTTATTACTGTAATCAAAGCGAATAAAGAAGAATTGCGACGGGTACTACTGGGTGTTTATTTCAAAGTGTGTCATGACGTCACTGTTGTTGGGTCACCGATTTGAAGCGAGTTTCAGCTTATATATTAGAGAAGTTGCCTGTTATTTAAGGCGTTCTTCAATCTGAACTTGAGAACGTGTACGGTATAACTTGAACGTCGTAGCAACAGATGGCGGTCTGTACGGTCTGTGTGCTACCATAACCTCTTTCGAACTGTGTTTTGCGCCGGCAAGTCGTACGCAGGGTATTTGTTATCATCGGTTGAGTACGGTAACATTCCACAACACAAATCAAATGCTCCGTGTCCATATTGACCGTCGAAGTTAATGTCAACAAATACGTAAGTAATCGTCTTAACCCTCTCCCCATATCCCGACAGTACGTATTTCCAAACAGTTCACATTCCTGCCACTACCGGCGTTACCGTACGTATCGGTACGTACTCTTCAAAATGAACGCCGTACTTGCTAGGGAACTTCTCTGCGTCATAGGTTATACATCTCTGCGGAAGTGTAGGAAGATTGAATTCTCTAGGCTCATCGGCTAGCCACATGACGGCATACAGTGAGCCATGACACACTTTGAACTGAACACCCAGTAGTATTACAGATAGGCTTAATTAAATTATTTATACCCATGTGAAGTGTTGTGTAGCATCATTCAATCCAATATTTCCTTGAATTTCTTGGAAAGCATTCTCGATTCCATTTTTTTTTCAGATAGACTAGATCGTACAATAATATTAATAACTCATGTTTTGTGATATCTGCATTATCTTATGCAATATATGGATCCATTTCAATATAAAAATTAATTTCCTTTAACATTATCCCTTTCCCATGAAATTCAAGAAAACAATTTCCAGTTTTTAACGAGTTCGATAACCCACCAAATTAGGCATACCTGATGTAGGCTTACAGAGGAATTTGGTAATTATAAAGTAATATATATTATCTCCAGCTATTATCTTAATCTTATAAAATAAGCAGATATAAGGTGGGTGCTCCTGTTATGGCCATGTTCCTGATATGGCCACCCCCCTATTGTGAGTTAGTTAACAAAAAAAATCCGCTAAATTGCAGAAGCATCTAGTGAAAGGGAATCCAGGCATGCCACTTGATCGTTTTCCATCCAGTCAGGTTGAGCAATATGGCGTCAGTTACCTGTTTTGCGGTTTTCATGTGACCTCTTGTTATTTTTCTCTGATAACTCTCCTTTGTTTTATGCATGTTTTTCAAAGACTTGTTTCATGAAAACCATCGTACTCCATTCAGTTTTTAATGTGTTGTTGATTGGTGTTGTAGTTGATGGCGTGCCTTTTACTGAGTTGTTCATAATCAAACTATTTTCGTGAAAGCTTACCTGCTCCTGATATGGTCATATCAAATGCACCATGGCCATATCAATTGCACAATGGCCATATAAAGTTCACTTTTATTTTTTTAACCTGACAAATTTACATGCCTTATAGCTGGGATTACGCAAAAATTTTGTATTTTAAGAAAGACAACTTCATTTTTTATGGAAAAACCTGTATTGACTACACTTTTGAATTATAAAAAAGGTTAAGTGTCATTTTTATTCATTTTACACCAAAATTATTTAATTTTATCACAACTGCGCTATCAAACTGAAAACAATTACGATTTGTAGAACATGGAACAAGGGTGGCCATATCATGTGCACATGTTCCTGTATGGCCACTAGGTAGACTTTTTGGACAATTAAAGCTAATTTTATGGGGAAAGGAAATTGTTTTAAGAAAGTCCATTAGACTGACAACGAGTAAGAAAAAAATTGGCTTACATTTTTTTTCAAAATGGCGGCTAGAAAAATTCTTAAACCTTAGCATGGCCATATCAGGGACACCTACCTTATTTTAAGTTGTAAAGTAACTGTAATGAAAATTAAGTTTGATTTTTACACATTGTGATCACATTATAATACATAAAAATATTTTTGTACTGGCAGTAATATGATATAGAACACAATTACAGTATTAATGCCATCAGTACTATTCTCTATTATGGAGGTTGTGTTATAATATTTTATGTCTAATGCTACACTCACATAAGATACGACATGTGTAATACGATAATTTTGTACATATCCATTATCTCCAACTAGAACAGCTGTATCAAATTCCTTATGTTAATATAATGTTGTGATAAAAATAATGTCGTTTTACGATACAGACTTTTCTAACTATTTTGTTTGTGGTAGACACCACATCAGTACCGCTTTGGTCACCAACATTAATGAGATAACTGCCTAAAGCAAATCTTAAAGTCATAAAAAGCATTGCTTCCGGCGAAATAGAGTTATTTTAATAGTTGCTGTTTTAATCTGCAGTAAAAATAATATTTGCAGTTTTTTTATTAAAGTCTCTGTTACATTTTTCGAAATGATCAACTCTCGCACGATTAATTCTAGGCCTCCATAACCTTACTTGTACATCATATTTATTATCTTATATTTCAACAGAAATTTCAATAAGTTCATCCATTTTCTAATGGCAGTACTATTTTCTAATTTTGTTTTCTAGTGAAGCATAATATTATCAATCGAAACTAACCTTTTCACTTGAAAAATCGCAGATATATTAATATAGTGTTATTGAAGTTTAACACGAATACCGGTTTAAACGCACACTACAGGAGGTTTAAATTTGGACCACGTTTAAACTTGATACAAAGTTTAGACTAACGTGGGGAAAATGATTTTTAGTTTAAACTCAGGTTTAAACCAACATAAAATAAATCCAAGTTTAAACTCATTTGTAGAAAATGGCCCTAAATATTTACTTGATGGTGTAATGGTAGCGTTCCGGCCTGATATTCGTGAGGTCCTGCGTTCGAATACAACCTAGTTCTTTTATTCCTCAAGGATCAATATTAGGTCCCCTACTTTTTCTAGTGTTTATAAATGATCTTGCCCCGCTATTAAAAGATGTAGGTCATCCCATATTATTTGCAGATGACACAAGTATAGTAATTACAGCCAATAACTCCAACACATTCCAATCTTCAACAGAGGAAATTCTCTTCACAATATGTGACTGGTTCTCAGTCAATAAATTAGTATTAAATTAGTATTAAAACTAACATAATTCAATTTAAATCCTGTGCAAATTCAACCTCGCAAATTTCTAGCGCAATAATTAACAACAGATCCCTATTAGAAACAACAACAACCAAATTTCTTGGCTTAAAAATCGATAATGTGTTAAATTGGAAAAATCATATTAAAGAAATTACCCCCAAACTAAATTCAGCTTGTTTTGCTATTAGAACTATGCAAAAGATAGTAAATATCAATACCTTAAAAACAATATACTTTGCATACTTCCACTCGGTAATGAGTTTTGGAATAATATTCTGGGGAAATTCCACAGATAGTAACAGTATATTTCTATTACAAAAAGAGTAATTAGAATAATAGTAGGTGCCAAATCTAGGGAATCTTGTAGCACTATTTTCAAAAAACTACAAATAATGCCCATGGCTTGTCAGTATATCTTTTCATTAATAGTCTTCCTCGTATGTAATCGTGAAAACTTTGTAACTAATTCAACAGTTCATAGCATAAATACACGTCAAAGAAATGACTTTCATACCCCATCGGCAAGTCTATCGTGCTATCAAAAAGGAGTGCGTTATATGGCAGTAAAAATTTTTAATAGCCTCCTATCGATATAAAAATGAAACTCAAAACATAAGATTATTTAGGGCCAAATTAAAGAAGTACCTAATTTCTCACGCCTTCTATTCTGTAGGTGAATTCATGACATTCAATAACACTTCATGAAATTGATACTAAAACTATGTGTTGTACTAGTAGACTATATTGTAAATCTCATCTGTATATATTTCATCTAGACTGTGACTATAAATTAAGACTTTATAATAGTATTAAGTTTTTTGACTTGTTCCATATTCTAGCTGTAAAGCAATGTATGAATACCATGGAATGTTAATAAATACAATACAATACAATACAAATTAAAATCGATGTTGATGATGTTGGCTTGGAAATGACAACTTACGTACTACTCAACATAAAGTAGATGGACTGTCTTGCATGTATCTAACCTTATATAACCTGCAGGTAACAATTCAGAGCTGTACCCTACGCACATGGGCACAGCCATCACGGACGTGGTAATATTCTCAGCGAGGAATAATTTGATTCGGAATAGACAGCCGCGAATTGAGCACCCAACACCACAAACAAGCCATTTGTGCCAGTCAATTCTTTGATCTACTCCACATGAAGCTTGTGCAATTATTTGCAATATGCTAATAAGTTTACCAAACACAAAGTGCTGGGAGCAGAACACACAATGCATACAATAATAATCCCCCCTCCCTTCCCCTCTCTGTGTATTAGTTAATACTGATTGACTACAATGCCGGCCAGCGCCAGATCTGAAGAGGTGCTACGTAATATAGCTAATTAACCAGTTGTTTATTTCGGAGCGCATCATTCACTTTGTAACAGCTCTCAGCTCCGT
Source organism: Periplaneta americana (assembly GCA_025594305.2). Classification (NCBI taxonomy): domain Eukaryota; kingdom Metazoa; phylum Arthropoda; class Insecta; order Blattodea; family Blattidae; genus Periplaneta; species Periplaneta americana. The sequence continues at coordinate 4,163,732 of JAJSOF020000029.1, forward strand.
CCTCACTTAACGCCATTATTCCAGAATCACACTTAGACTCCAAACCGGGTTACGTAATTTCCCTAATCATTATATAGGGCAGATAGAGCTGCTGTACGAAAGCTTGAGGGTTAGCGCAATAGATCGTAACAGGTCGCAGTGCTGAGTCATAGTGCCCCCTTTAACATAAATTCAATTCAATGTTCATCACAAACTAACAAACGTCTTGTTTCCTAAGCTGCTTTCTAAACCAACACAGTCTGATGAATGAATCCTGTGTGTTTTTGCGTGTATAGGTGTAATTTTACTTTTGTAACGATATACAACCACTCCAAGCAACATACAGATGGTTTTTTCATTAGGCGTTAATAAAAAACATTCTTTGGTAGTAGCGCATTTGTATCTGTTTATGTCTGTTTTTCCACGTTATCTTCAATTTTATGTTCTAAGCAAATATTTGCATAATATATGTACTGTCTATTGTAATTGCGGTTTTGCCTTGTTCCAGAAATAAATAAATGAATGAATGAATGAATGAATGAATCAATCAATCAATCAATCAATGAGTCAATAACTAAATAAATCAATAAATCAATATATAAATCAATATATAAATCAATAAATCAATAAATAAATCAATAAATCAATACATCAATCAATAAATCAATAAATCGATAAATAAATAAATTAATAAATCAATAAATAAATCAATAAGTAAATAAGTCAATAAATAAATCAATAAATCAATAAATAAATATATAAATCAATAAATAAATCAATAAATCAATAAATAAGTAAGTAAATAAAAAAGTAAATAAGTAAATAAGTAAGGAAATAAGTAAATAACTAATTAAATAAATAAGTAAGAAAATAAATAAATAGGGAAGTAAATAATACGAAAGAAGTAAACGTCACCAAATATCTGAGGTAAAGCACGAGGTTTTCGTTTAAACTTCTCTAAACTCTAGAAACTGATATTCAAATTATGGTTTACTAGTGGCTTGTGCAGCAAATGCTGCAAACTAAGTTCATTAGACGTTCAAATAAACATTTTTCAGATTTATTTTCAATGAAGAATACCAGACATTCTGAAAGTTAATTGCTTCCATAACAATGAAAGATACTCCCTCTCGAGCCAATACTGAAGAGAACCACGCATATAAATATCTACATCACACCGCCATTAAATATACGAAAAAGACCCAACCCCACTTGATTAATAACTATAAAAATATTTGATTTTTAATAATATTATTATCTTACGTAAGTTTTATAGCTTTCAGTAACATATACTATATAGCCGCCACTCAGTAAAATATAGAAATCAAAATCTAATTTAAGTTATTCTCTACATCTACTTATATAACCCCAAAACGTTTCACTTTCATATCATCAATGTAGAATTAATATGTATAATTAATGAAAAATAGTCACATCATGGCATTAACTACAATAATATTTGATTTCTAATGGTAATAATGTCATCAATCCACCTCAAGTTTTGTAGTTTTTAATATCCAATACACAGCTGTACCCAGAAAATTACACACCACAGAATCGAACGTGTAAATTATTTTTAGTTTTTAATAACCAATTTAATTTGAGCTCTAAATATGTCAGCATTCTTGCAGATCATGGCCTTCGTGTAATATTGTTTACTGTAGTATGTGTTTTGTTTTATTCTGAAATGCAACACGGCCGACTTGATGGTCGCTTCGCTTCTCCTTTACAAAAAAGCGAAGGGTATATCAAGTCGGCCGTGAATGCTATTAGCTAGTTCTCAAAACTGACGACAGATGGATTTTGGAAAATAGGAAAATTATGTTGAAAAATTGACATTTCACTGAAAACTACTATTTTTTTTTTTCGAAAAACTTCGAGGTCCAAGCTTCAAAATGAGGGGGTCTTTATTAAAATCCGTCCAGCCGTTTTCCCGTAATTTCCATTACCAGCTCAAATTATATATATAGATTTTACATCTTTAGTTTATGATATCTATATTTATATATTTTTAATTTTTGTATTTTTTTATTTATATCTATATCTGTGTCTTTTATTTACGTAGTTTCTATTTCATTTTTCATTTTATTTACACTGTGTCTTGCAACTTTATGGGAGTACAAGACGTTAGGTTAGATGGGAACGGCATAACACAAATAAGAGGTTATTTGTTGTATTATGGGGAAGGAAACGATAATCACCAATTAGGAACAGGATTCTTTATTCATAAAAGAATAAAATCGGGAGTAAAAAAGGTCGAATTTATCAGTGATAGGTTATCGTATGTAGTGCTTGAGGGTAGATGGTGCGATATCGTAGTTATAAATGCTCATGCCCCTACAGAAGAAAAAGACGACCATATAAAGGATAGCTTCTATGAGGAATTGGAACAGACTTTTGATCAGTTACCTAGATATCACATGAAAATTTTATTGGGGGGATTTCAATGCTAAAGTAGGACGGGAGGATATTTTTAAACCGACTATTGGAAAAGAGAGCATACACGTAACTAGTAATGACAATGGAGTTAGGTTAGTCAACTTTGCCACATCAAGAAATGAGTGTTAGTTGGGAGGCCGGAGGGAAAAAGACCTTTAGGGAGGCCGAGACATAGATGGGAAGCTAATATAAAAATGGATTTGAGGGAGGTAGGATATGATGATAGAGAATGGATTAATTTTGTTCAGGATAGGGACTAATGGCGGGCTTATGTGAGGGCGGCAATGAACCTCCGGGTTCCTTAAAAGTAAGTAAGTATCTTGCTTCTTTTATCTTCACGGCAGATTTCGCCATTAATCAAAACTTTATGTGAAGTGTCTCCATGACAAATGCAATATGTGGGAAAGCTGGCTAATTGCAGAGTGATAATTATTTAGCACTTTGGAAGATAGGGTGGTTGAGTGGTCAGACCTCTGACCTATCACGCAGGTGGTCCGGGTTCGAGTCCTGGCGAGGTCCGGGATTTTTCGTTTAACAGTCTATAGTGACGCTTGTAGCGGACAAGGACGCAGTTGGGATTTTTCTCGGAGTTCTTCCGTGTTTCCCCATATTACCCATTTGCACCATTCCGTCACCATTCCATAGCATTCCCCGATCGCCGACGTATGGACGTACGGTGGAGGTTGGCTTAGGGACGAGGGGGCTGTCTGTTCGATACTTTGGTACGCAGCGAACCTTAGTTTAGTCAGCCGGTGTGGGTTGGGAATGCGTCTAGCTTGAGGGTTAGAGCATTGGACAGTGCTTGGTCGTAGTGCCCCCCTCCCGTAAATTCAATTCAATACAATGTTCATCACAAACTAACAAACTTTTTGGTTCCTAAGCTGCTTCCTAAAACAACACAGTCTGATGAATGAATCCTGTGTGTTTTTGTGTGTATACGTGTAATTTTACTTTTATAACGATATACAACCTCTGCAAACAACATGCAGATGGTTTTTTCATTAGGAGTTAATAAAAAACGTTCTTTGGTAATAGCGCATTTGTATCTGTTTATGTCTCTTTTTCCATGTTATCTTCAATTTTATGTTATAAGCAAATATTTGCATTATATATATATATATATATATATATATATATATATATATGTGTATACTGTCTATTGTAACTGGGGTTTTTGCCTTGTTACAGAAATAAATGAATAAATAAAATAAATAAATAAGTAAATAAATAAGTAAGTAGATCAGTAAGTAAATAAGTAAGTAAATAATTAAGTAAATTAATAAATAGGTAAATAACAAATTAAATAAACAAGTAAATAAGTAAATAAATAACTAAGTAAATAAATAAGTAAGTTAGTAAATAACTAAGTAAATAAATAAGTAAGCAAGTAAATAACTAAGGAAATAAATAAATAAGTAAATAAATAACTAAGTAAGTAACTAAGTCAATAACTAAGTACATAAATAAGTAAGTAAATAACTAAGTAAATAAATAAATAAGTAAATAAATAAATAACTAAATAAATAAATAATTAAGTAAACAAATAAATAAATAAGTAAATAAATAAATTAGTAAATAAATAAACAAAAAAGTAAGTAAATAAATAAATAAGAAAATAAATAAGTAAATAAATAAGTATGTAAATAAGTTAGTAAATAAGTAAATAAATAAGTAAGTTGATAAATAAATAAGTAAGTAAGTAAATAAATAAGTAAATAAATAAGTAAGTAAATAAATAAGTAAGCAAGTAAATAACTCAGGAAATAAATAAATAACGAATTAAATAAATAAGTAAGTAAATAACTATGTAAATAAATAAGGTAAGAACTAAGTAAATAAATAAGTAAGTAAGTAACTAAGTAAATAAATAAGTAAATAAATAATTAAGTAAATAAATAAATAAGTAAATAAATGAGTAAATAAATAAGCAAATAATTAGGTAAATAAATAAGTAAATGAATAAATAAGTACGTAAATAACTAAGTAAATAAATAAGTAAGTAAATAAATAACTAAGTAAGTTAATAATTAAGTAAATAAATAAGTAAGTAATAAATAACTAAGTAAATAAATAAATATTTAATCCGACTATTGTAATTTTGAGAACCAATACTAGGAGACAGACACTAATCTCCAGAGGACACTGTAGTGTCTCATTTAATAGACTGGCTCAAGTTCTTTCGCAAATTTTATTTTAATAAATAAGCGGAGAACAGTGTAACAAGAGAGCAACGTATTCCATGGGAAGTCATATTTCATTTCTCCAAGCACCTATAAATTGGAAGCCCAGGCTCTATCGAAAGAAGACTGCAGAGTCTGCGTTGAATTGAGTCGTGCATAAATCAATGTTACCGCGACGACGGCGTCGGGTTGGACACAATCACCACACGCAGCCCCACGCGCAGTGACGTATTGGGCTACTATCCTGCTATGCCTAATTACTGTTATGTTTGACTTCCAAATATATTACAGCAAGAAACTGTTGATGTTAATATGCATGTGTCCATGTAAGGCATATGTCCGCAAGGAACGGATTATATATCTTGATTTTGCTTGAAAATATACAGGGTGAACCTAAGTAATGTCATTAATTCTAGGGGATATTCTTTGAAGTCGTGCTGGGTAGCGCAGTCGGTATAGTGCTAGCCTTCTATGCTCGAGGTTGCGGGTTCGATCTTGGCCCAGGTCGATAGCACTTAAGGGGAGGCAGAGGTGAAATTTTCAAACAAAACTGAAGAAAAAATGAAAATTTGGTTTTTTTCCATTTTTATTATGTTTATTTTCATATTCCGATGTTAGTTTTTGATTTTGTGCCCTTTAAAAGTATGAAATTAAAACCAAGATAACTGTATTATTATATTATTCCCATAATAAACTAATACTTATAATTATTTATATACCTTTTCTGAACATATAAATAAAAAGAAATATTGAAAATTTCTTACAATATGTGTGTTGTGTAACTTTCTCCATTCTCCTGTAACTTAATCCCTCTCAGCCCCAAATATTTTCCTAAGCACCTTAGAAATAATAGTTTAATAGTTTAAATTACATGTCTAAAACAAAATGTATAGACAAGGTCAGTTAAATTATAAAGAAGTTGTACAATAAAAAATTCGTGAAGATTATGAAACGGATTTAAAATTAACCAATTGAAGGTGTAAAATTTGAGAGCAGCTCTGTTTACATTATAAATATTGGGTGTAAATTTATTTGCAACCTTCAATGACATATGACAAAAGTTTTTTTGGGGTTTGGCAAGTCTACATGTCATGATATTAAAATAATTTCCTTGTCTTGTGTCATAGGAATGAATATCATTTCTTAATATTAATGTTGGAAGATTATGTTTAACATACAAAATTAACTCTAGAATATATAAATTAATTACAGTCATGATTTTGTTTTTCACAAATAATGGTTTACAATGTTCATTTAAAGCTGCATTTGGCCCTTACGGCTTTTTTTAAGCAATAGGACCCTATTTATAAAAGTACTGTTGCATTCTTTTATTAAACGTGTTATAAAATATTCGATTTGCAATAAAAATAAATGTAATCAAAGCTCTTTATATACCCTTTTATTGAATGTTCGATCTGACAGAAGAACAAATGAAGGAAGAAGCTCTATCACAATGTCCAGCAAGGAACATTCGTGATATTGTGAAAATAGTATCAGGCGTAGAAAATACGGAAATAAAAGAGTTCGTTACGAATTTTGCAAAGACAGAAAAGCCTTATAGGCCTACTCATGCTGTCTATGTAATCAAAATCATTATCTGTTTTTAGAACATACATAATTCTTGTGCAGTGACTGTAAAATGGATATGTTATTTTCATGTGGTAAAGTGAAAATATGATTTTTAATAATTTATACTCCCTACGTTTCGAGCTTCTCGTTTAATTAAATATACATATTTGAATTTGCTGTATTTGTAAAAGAAAATGATATAACTCATTTGAATATGTTATAAAATAATGAAGGTCGTGGAAGTCACACATTTATTATGTTAACTCTGCAGTAAAATAAAACTATTATTATATGGCTCAAATAAATACAACTTTTTTCATATTTACAAAATGGGTCTGAGAGACCCAACCCGTGCTCTTACGTAACTTTTCAGTACCTATTCATTGACGGGTTAAATTTAGCCTGTAGAGCGTCTAACCGCGAAACCAAGGCTTCGATTCCCGGTCGGGGCGAGTTACCTGGTTGTGATTTTTTCCGCGGTTTTCCTTCAACCCAATATATATGTATTTATTTTATTTATTTATTTAACCTGGTAGAGATAAGACCATCAGGCCTTCTTTTCACCTCTAACAAGGGATTACAACCACAGTATTAAGACTAAAATTACGATTATAATTACAATTAATATTCAATTTACAAATACAATAAAAATCAAAGTACTAAAAGATTAACTGATTAATAAAAGCTAGACAGTTTATTGTAGAAGTTAAGATGAAGATTTTTTTATTAATTAAGTAAAAATTAAACCTAATCTACGCAGTAAAAAATGCTTAATAAGTTTGTTTTTGAACACTGCTAAATTCCGACAGTCTCTGATGTCACTGGGTAGGGTATTCCACAAGCGCGAGAGCGAGATTGTGTATGATGATGAATACGATGATGTCTTATGTGTTGGTATGGCTAGTATGCGGCTATTTTGCGTGCGTGTGATGAGATTATGATATGATGACAGGTAACTGAAACGGAAGGCAAGGTAGGTAGGTGTAGAGGTGTAAAGAACTTGGAAACGGAGGACAAGGGAATGAATATTTCTACGTTCGTTAAGCCGTAGTCAGTTTAGAGTTTGGAAGGATGGGGTAATGTGGTCAGCGCGACGGACATCGTAGACGAAGCGAACACAAGAATTATGAACACGTTGTAATCTTTGCGACTGGTTGACATTGAGGTCAGTCAGTACAAAATCACAATAATCGAAGTGGGGCATTACTAGTGTTTCCACTAGTATTTTTTTTAGTGATAGCGGGAGGAATTTTCGAATGCTGCTTAAGGAATGTAGTATGGAAAGCACTTTTTTGATAATATGTGTTACTTGGTTATTCCAGTTTAAATGCGTATCGAAGTAAATTCCAAGGTTTTTAACGCAGGAAGCAAAAGGGATTATTGTGTCGTTTAACTTGGCTGGAAGAGCAGGAGTAATGTTGGATAATAGACGTTGATGTCCCACTAGGATTGCTTGTGATTTTCTTGCATTGAGAGTCAAACCAAACTTTTGCCCATGCAGATATAGATTCAAGGTCCTCGTGAAGATTGCGTGTTGCGTCATTGAGTGAGTTAGGGGTTGTATGGATATAGATTTGTAAATCGCCTGCGTAAAGGTGATGCTTACAATGCTGTAGAATCGAAGGGATGTCATTTACGTAAATAGTGAATAGTAATGGTGATAGAATAGATCTCTGACATGAGCAAATGCTGGGTAACTTTCGGTGCTGGACCCCGGACTCATTTCACCGGCATTATCACGCTCATCTCATTCAGACGCTACATAACCTGAGATGTTGATAAAGCTTCGTAAAATAATCTACAAAATTAAATTTATCCTTCATAGCTCCTAAGTTATTGCGTGTTAAACCACGCTTTTACTTTATACTCTTTGCTTTCCATTTGTAGACTCACAGTATACGAAATTCAACGTCAAAATAATTGTTTAATTGTGAAATATTTCTAAGACTAAAATATTAGCATTACTTTAACTGTCGATAATGCAGCTTAGGTTCTATAATCTTTTGGCTGTAAGAAAAATCCTAATGTAAACAATAGCACGTGAGGCTTCATTGGCCGCTGTTTGGCGCCATAGATTCTCAGTACGTGTTCCCGCCTACTGTTGTACATTCTGTTTCATGTTAAACATTTCCCGTTACTCGTCAAGTAGGCCTAACCTCACTACTATGCATTCGTTTGCTTAGGAAACATTTACTTCATAATTACTCTAATTAAAACTCGCATAACTTGTATACATTTAAGATTATTTGTTTTTCTCCTCTTTTGGGAGGGTTTCTAATTTTATGATTAATAACCACACACACCGAGGATGCAGAAGCGATACTTCAGTACCACGTGCTTACGTGAACAACTACGAGCTCAAGTGACGCCAGCTTGTTACAAGAACAGACTACCTCGATATTACTGTTTGTATTCATCCGCGTTCATTACAGTAGAGTGCAAATTAATCCGAACAACGTAATTACTTATGAAAAAACACTCAAACGGGATAAAAAAAAGGGATCTAAGACATACCTCAGTAATCTATGTGGCCTCCCTTGTTCCTAATAACAGCTCTGAGACGATTTGGCATGGATTCCACTAATTTCCCACACATATTCTTCATTTCTTCATCGCGAAACCATACACCAATGAGGGCAGAAGTCATCTTCTCCTTTGTAGGACAATCCATTTTTTGCATTCTTCTTTTGCAAATTGACCACAAGTTCTCAATGGAGTTGATGTCAGGTGAGTTGCCTGGCCAGGGGAGTACCTGAATATTCTTCTTGTTGAAGAATTCTGTAGTTTTTCGAGACGTATGGCATGGTGCCAGGTCTTGTTGGAATACACCTCTGCCATCCGGAAATGATTTTTGCAGCTGGGGTACGATTCTGGTTTCCAGTAAGTGAATATATTTGTCAGAATTCATCATTCCCTTGATAGGTATTAATGCTCCAGGCCCTTCATGTGTAAAACAACCCCAAAACATTACTTTAGGGAGGGGGGGTATTTGGGTGCTTGTTGGAGATGAGCTGCTGTTACTTTTTCGGATCCTTTCCGTACGTAAGAAACACGGTGCCCGTGGACCTCGAAATGAGACTCATCGGAAAAAAGTACATTCTTCCCGTCATTCACTGTCCAGTGTTGATGTAATTTTGCCCACATTAAGCGTTTTTTGCACATAACAGGGGTTAGCAGTTGCTTCTTAATAGGCTTACGAGCCCTTCGTCCAGCTTCCAAAAGCCTACGCCGCACTGTTGTGACGTGAATATTCGCCCCAGTGGTAGCCATTAACTCGCGGGTTAAGTCGACAGCAGTTAGTCTAGGATTTAATTTACTTTTCCTGACAATTAAGCGATCATCTGCAGGTGAAGTCTTCCTTTTCCGGCCACAGTTTCCTTTTTTCTGGAGTGTGATGGATCCAGTCTCCTTGTATCGTTTTATGATCGAATTAACAGTAGCCAAACCGATGTGACATTCTGCAGCAATTTGCCTCTGTGTCATAGAAGAATGCTCTGCTAATGTTATAATTTTAGTCTGTTTTCGTGGAGTTGTATCCATTTGTGAAGACGACAGAATGTACACAGGATTGCAGTATTAAGTCTTCAACACCTTCAACACAACTGAAATGCTTATAAGTACAAAACGACAGGCAAAATGTCACATATTATTAAAAAATAATGACAGACCTTCAACAATGGAATTACACGTACTACAGATGTCAATTAAAGCGGTATGAGCAGCTGTGAGGCCAACAATGACAGAAAATGTAAAAATATGTCGTGTTCGGATTAATTTGCACCCTACTGTATGTTTCATTGTATTTAACAACTAGAATTCAATTTTTTTTTATTTTCAAATAATATAAGATGATAGTTTCCAAATACGGAATATATTTTCCTGCGTCATGTGATTGTTTCGACTGGGAGCCAATCACGGGTATGACAGCAACGTGCTTGTGTTTACATTAGGATATTTCTTACAGCGAAATCAGTATACTTGCCTTCGACACAGACTGTACTCTTCAAAATATCCATCATGACGTCTGAATGCTTTTATTAACCTCCCCCTTTTACATGCACAGGGTCAATTTGCCAAAGAGCCTCGCATCCACTTTATATGACTTCCACCTCCTAGAAACACACCTCTCGAGTTTAGCATCTTGTGTTACACACTACAAAATGGCGGTGTTTATTATTTCGTCGCTCTAGAACAAGAAGCGACAGCAATTTGTCAAGACTCAGCCAACCTCTCTGCGATTCTTTCCGCCAGCAGATCGCCTGCGGGCTATTCCATCGCTTGTCGCAGCCCACTGGGCTATGATATCAACTGTTTCTTCCAGACTTGTTTTTCGGCAATTCCTCAGATACTTTTTGTTGCTATGCGTGTTGCTGTAGTAACCGGTGCGTTTAATGAGAAACGGAGACATGCCAAGTACGTGGAGAACTCCAAGGACGCTCTTGTTCTGTGAGACTGGATACAAAGCACGGACTCATGCTAAGCAGACGAGGTATGTGAAGCATCCATTACTGATATATTATTTTAAGACACTCCAGTAAACAAACTTTAAGGAGAGTAGGTAGTGATTCCTGACCTATTCAAGCATACAGTAATATATTAAACGTAATAATCAATTTGGTTTTCGAAAAAAATTCAGTACAGATAATGCAATATATCAAGTTACTAAAAAAATTGTTAGAGAATTTGATCAAGGTAGCAAATGTATTGGCATTTTCCTGGACATAAGAAAAGCATTTGATACAATGAAACATGATATCTTAATTGAGAAATTAGACTTATTAGGAATCAGAGGTAATGCTTTAAACTTAATAAAATCGTATCTTAACGACAGAATTCAAATAACGAAAATTGACAATTATTCAAGTGAACCTTTAATTATTAATATAGGTGTTCCCCAAGGCACAGTTCTAGGCCCTATTCTATTTTTAATATATATATTAATGACTTATTAAAAATTGACTTACAACAATACAATGGTGTTCACTATTCTTATGCAGATGACACAGTTTTACTTTTTGGTGGAAAAACCTGGCATGATGCGTATAATAATTCAAATAATGGACTTAAATTAATAAAAAAATGGCTTGACATAAATTATCTTTCTATCAACGAAAATAAAACCATAATTATTCCATTCTCATTATCTAAAAAATGTAACGAACCTCCTACATCTATATTAAGTATTAAATTACATAATTCTGATTGTTGTCTTATACAGTGTAAATGTCCGATTATTAAAGAGCCCTCTGAAGTTAAGTATTTAGGCATAATTTTCGATAATCATTTAAAATGGAACCAATACATTAATTACCTTTGTAATAAATTACGTAAAATAGTATATTATTTTGTTTTATTGAGAAATTACCTGTCAATAAGTTTATTACGTACAATATATTTAACTTTATTTCAATCGGTAATTATGTATGGAATTATAGCTCATTTAAATCCAATTTTAATCCACTTTATTTATTACAGAAGAAGATAATTAAAATATGTCTTCATAAACCTATTGATTTTCCCTCTCAAAATTTGTTTATAGAATTTAATGTACTTAACGCAAGACAAATTTATTATACTGTATTAATAAAATTCATACATAAAAATCGAAATAATTTTGAATTGTATTCCCATAGTTATGAAACAAAAGGTATGAATTCTTTAAGATTGTTTGAACCAAAATGCAACACTGTTACAGTATTTAATCATAGTAGTAATTTAGGCCCAAGGATATATAACAAATTTATATTTAAATATCCTGATCTTCTCAATTCTAATAGTTCTAGTATTAAATTTAAAAAGTTATGTATGGATTTTATAAAACTTGAAAAATTGTAAATTTAAATTTATATACTATAATTGCAAATTGTATTGTATAATTATTAATTATAATTGTATTGTATAATTATTAATTTCAATTCAGGAATCCGCCCCTGAGCACGAGTTCTACTATCATATGTTACAATTATTAGGAAAATAATAGATAAATTTCAGTACAAAAGTTGAGTTCATTATTTCTAGGCTTTTAATGCTTAGATTGGAATGCAAAATTGGTATGGTTACACAATAAATCATTCTGAATTCAGAGGTATAAAAGACAACAAAAAATTCCTTATTCAAGTGCAAAAAAGGATATAACTGAAACCCTGTTTTCCCACTTTCTTAAACGTACCTCAAAATTTAAATGCACAAAACGCTTCTTATTAAAGTCTGCACTCACATTCCTTGTACAATTTTTAACCTATCAAGTATGTAGAATTGTCAATTTTTTTAAGGAAATATGGGAGACTAAAGGCCAATTCACAATGAAAATTAAACATAACCGTAACATAAACACAGAAGTTTGCGGCCAGGCTACCAAATAGGATCATTCAAAATGATTCACATAAGCATTGACATTAGCATTACCGTAAGACGTTAACATAAATGTTTGCAAACTCCAAACTTACATGCTTATGCTTACGTGATTTGCAAACAGAACACAATCGTGGAGCGCTGAAGTATACGACAGAATATGAGGAAATGGCGTCGTTGTTATGTTTCCATGGTTACCAAGTATCTTTGCGGTTATGTTTATGTTCCTATCGTGAATGCTCTTGATTTCACCGTAACGTTTACATTTTTTAATTTAACGCTTACGTTAGGTTTAATTTTCATTGCGAATGAGCCTTAAGGAATAGACTAAATTTCACATAGAAAATAGACAATTTATTCGGTTCATTTACTAAAAAACATATTTATTCTACACTTCGGGACCTAGGCTTAAATTAAGAGTATTTTGAGACATTTTGTCTTGCGTAATAGTTGAAGTCGACAGCATTTTTCAGCTCTGATTAGATTAGATGTGTAGCGCTCATGTTTGGAACATCAGTCCAATTATTGTTCATGAGATGAAACACCCTCTTTGTTTGAGCATTACTACTTGGTATGCTTAGAATAAAACTATCTAGTTTTTCCAAATTTATAACATTAACACTCTTTTATTTTAAACAGCTAAGTACTAAAACACATTCTTGGCAAGCATTACGTTCTATAAAGACTGCACATTTTAATGCATCTCTTGACCAACAGAACTCATCGTATAAAATAATTATCATTCACGGAAAAATCAAATGTTTAGAATTACAATTTTACATTATGCAAAAATACGGGGGGAAAATGCTCGAAGAGAAGAAAAATATCGGAGACAGGAGACTATTAATAATTTAGGGTCTAATACGGGAGATCCTGGGAAATACGGTAGGGTTGGCAACCCTACAAGTATTTATATTGTAAATTTTAAACCATATTTAGTTAGGTATTTATTCAAACAGAAAAAATATATATAAATACTTCGATTAACAATTTTTGCTATTTTTCTTTCAATGCATATATATTTGTTTATGTTACTTGAGTGAGGTTCATAAATGTACAGGTCTACTTTACAGAAGACAGTTTGCAGAAAGCACTATAAAAATTTCATATTAATAGATTTAGTAGTTTCAGAGAAAAATGACCTTATGTTTGAAATATATTTACTTACGGAAAACTACACTTAAAGAAAAAAGGAGGTATGAATTACATATGTCTCAATATTTAAAGAGATCATTCGAAGGTCTTTTTTGCAGAGATATACCCATAATATATTGTTTTAAAGGGGAAGAATTTTACTTTTTCTCACGAAAGAGATTTTAGCGTTTTTTTTTTTGTAAAATTATTTTGCGTTTGTTGTACTTACTTAATTAATTAATTTAATGTAGTTTTCAACAGCCGACGCATTTGGTAAAGTAACATTTAATCACACCATTAATGAGGAGAATTTAATAAATGATAGGCCTAATTAGTGATACAGTATGCAATAGCAATGTAGAAGTGGTGCAGATTATGAACTTAATCCGACGCAATTTTAGAATTTAACGAACTCATTATAACTATAAATAATATACTTTGAACAATAACTGAACATAAAGTCTACTCTTTCTGCTACAACTTTGCGTGAACAGGGTTACGAACTGTGTCCTTTGTTGTGATGTGTTACTTGAAACGGCTCTAGCCATGAGTGGGTATGTTTTGTAACCTGATGCATCACATTAATAAACTGATAGATTTTAAGATGAACTTTGACATTACATAACAAAAGCGGATAACACCTACATTAACTCGTCATTGAATGATAATGCTTCAGTCTGTGATTAAAAATCCGTGGCGCTACCGCCCACGAAGGGCTAAGGTCGACCAGCGGGCTGCTGGCCTCACGGCCACATGCCGAAGCAGAGGTGTACGATCATCCAACCAGAATGGAGGTATCGTGTGGTTAGCACGATGAGCCCCCCCAGCCGTTATAGCTGGTTTGCGTAACCGGATTTCGCTACCTATCGTAGCTCCCCAAGTGCATCACGATGCTGGGTGAGCACCGGTCCCATACACTAGCCGAAATTTCATGAGAAAATTTCTTCCCCATGAGGACTCGAACAAAGTCTGTGATTACGTAACAGTAATAGGAAAAAATAGGCCTATAATTTGAATTAACATATAATTATTTAGATTTGAATGGATTTTTTTTTTATTTCCAACAAAAAACACTGTAATATCCTTAAAAGAATTCTTCATATACTCTTCTTCTTCTTATATTTGTTCACGGTCCTCAAAGCTTGTTCTTAGTTATTCTTATAAAGTCTTAGGAATTACGTATCAAAACATTGCTTTCAGGTTGAGTACAGTAGCACTAGCATACTATACTCTGTCCATATAAACAACCCACAGTATATCCGCAACTAACGGTGTATGACTTGAATCACTACTTTGCAGCAATTTAATGAACGGTTTTCAACGCGACAGAGATTAAATCCTCCAATCACAAGAAGTTAAATGCAATTAGGGTTGCCAACCCTCCCGTATTTTCCGAGATTTTTTTACCCTCTATTTTTGCATCCAGCGCAATCCTGGGAAATCTATTGGCCTATCCCAAAATCATAACTCCATGGACCAGTCATTCAAGTCTTCTCACTTTTATATCTGATACATAAATAAAAAATAGATTGCAGCCGCCAAATTACTCTTCAAGAAACGACCACTCATATAAATTGAGGGAAAGAAGACAGAGGACGGACACTGGAAGGTTTTCTTTTCTCAATCGTACTATCAGAGACTGGAATGCTTTACCTGCAGACTTACTAAAGGGTTTGCCAATAACCAAAAATGTATTTAAAAATAGGTTTAAGGACCTTACTAATAGACGGTAGTATATTATACACACTACTTAAAGGGTGTAATTGATATCTTGTTATTTGAAGTGTTCTATCAGTGAGGAAGTGTGTTGTATCAGTAAAGTGTGTAGTGTCAGTGAAGTCTATTGTGTAAGTGAAGTGTGTTGGTGTGAGTGAAGTGGCTGTGCAAAGTATTTGAACAGTGAAATGGTTAGAAGTGTTAGTGAAATCAGGTAGAATCAGTGCAGTGAGTGAGTTGACAGTGAAATAAGTGTAGTGCCGAAAGGTACTTGTGCAGGTATGAACCTGTCACACTCGTGGGTCTTAGTTCGAACTTAGGATTACGATACAAATTAGATTTACTTTAAATGTTATTTTAAGTGACCATGCTTCATTTAATTTAGGATGCTCCTTTTATTATTTTATTATTATTATTATTATTATTATTAATTATTGTTTTTTAATTAGTTGTGTTTATTATTAATTGTCATTATTGAGTGTAATTAGTTACCACTGCCACCGGGTATATACCCATTTACAATGTGAATAAATACATACACATACATACATACATACATACATACATACATACATACATACATACATACATACATGTATGTATCTAATGCTTACACACTTCACTTGCGTGATTCGGGTCCCGCATATTACGGATAGATGGCAGGAGTATGACCCATTTTTCAATATGTATACCACTTCGGCGGGCACGCTGTACATGATGTCTATCTGTGAAGAGTTATGTAATGCACAACGATGACTGTATGTGTAAGTGTAGTGTAGGGAATGGGTGAGGATGATGATGAAGGTGAGGAAGGGAGAAAGGAAAGCCTGATGCAGACACGTAACCTACTCCTGTCGAATAGCACCAAGGGGCCGTCAGGTTTAATGTCCCCGTCCGAGGGACGAATCACTTTCAACAGTGACATATACTTTCCCTTCATATGCACTGCGAAGAGATTTGGGATTTAACTTAGGCATTTGACTGCCTCCGTAGTCTGTTGATCAGCATGCTAGCTTCCAGACTTCCAGATCAGGAGGTCCCGAGTTCGATTCCCGGACTCGGCTCTCGGTGAATTTTTCTTGAAGAAGAGGAATTTCCTGGGTGTCTAGAGTCTGGAAATTTGTATAAATGTGAGTGTGCCGGGTTAATATTCATAATACCAATCATCACAAATATAAAAAAAAACATCAGGACTTTCGCTGGGCAGTAACCTGAACACACGTTTCAGCGTCACATTGTTGACAAGTAACTTCATCTGTTAGCACAACCATAAAGCATCTAATCGATGCTATAGAGTTACCAACAACGAAAAAAAAAACTTAGGCATATTGGTGCACAATTTAGTGATTACAAGATGTGCACCAGCATCTCTCCTAGTCCCGAGGTATAAATTTTACATGAAAATCTCTGACTCCGCCTGGAATCGAACCCGGGCCGGCTAGTGTGGAGGCAGACGCTCTATCACAGAGCTGTCAGATATCTAATATCACTCCTAAATCCTGGTATCCTATCATGTTTATAATATCCCGGAAAATTGACTCAGAAGTAGGGCAGTAGTGGATACAGTGAGACACAAAATATTAAGACATATGTAAGCAAGTGATAATTCAAGTATTTTTAAAAACAAATGCCATAGAAATAGACATTAAAACATGGAGTATAATAATACATAAACAAAAATGTTAAAAGATAAAGGACATAATATACAATACGTGTTTGTCAAAAAAAAATGAAAATGTCTCACTGTTCCCATTCAGGAGGGTACAGTGAGACACCACAATGTCTATTAACGGACATTGAAAGGATTTACATTTATTTCAAAAGAAAGGAAAGCTTGCTGTCTCTTTATCTTGACATGTTGTGTAGGCTTATTTAGAATCATTTTGATATCTGACTTCGAAACCATTGAAACATCTGGAACATTTGGAAAAGTTAATTTTTCTTGACATTTCAAACTTTTGCGAAAAAATGAAATGGATTTTTGGTGACAACAAAGCTTATAATTATAAGAATTTTATGTAATTCTTTATTATTCTTCAACATTTTCTTAAATTTTGTGAATAATTTTTTATTTATGAAACCATTAAAATGTAATGTATTCATCATTTTAAGCTATAGTTCCTAAATTGGTTACTAGTATGTTCATTTTTAATGTCAGTTACTGGTAAATGTAATATAATTAGAGTTTGTTTTGCAAATCATTGGTACATGGGAACAGTGAGACGTCTCAGTGTACCCTTCAATGGCATGTCTCACTGTTCCCTTTATGCATAGTTCATTTAAAAATGACGCCATCACTTCAAAATTAAAACAAGAAAGACGAAACTTTGCCAAACATAACCTCAAATACCATAGTATTAGGTAACAAAACATTGATATTTATATCTCATTTGTATATCCAATATAACCTTCATTAAACACAAACCAAAATTTTACTTCTAGAGTGAAAAATTACGAATTATTTTTTCATCACTCACCTTTATAATTAGCAGGGAAAGGATTTATATGTAAATACATATTTACTTATAAAGCTAATATAATTTATATTTTGCATTATCTTTATGTTTCACAATGTGTAGGGTTGAAAAATCCTACTTTTATTTTCCATATTTTTCCATATTTTAGAGTTTAGTACATATTTTCGTTAATTTCCATATATTTTCCATATTTCATATAAAACAGTCCATATTATATTAGGTTTAACAATAAAACAAAACAAAATTCCATTAACTTTTAAAAATACATTTCAACAATAGAGATTTAAACACATGTTCAGTAATCCCTTTAACATCAGAGTTATTTGAAAATTAGCAGTCCTATCAACAATGGGAAAGTAAGTTACAAAACTGTATTAATTTAATTTAAAATTTTTAACAGACTTCAGTTGTGCAGCTCAACAGTTAAATGCCAGTCAGAGTACACATAGGTTCAGTTTTGTAAATCATACTATAAAGACGGTAAATATGCCAAAAGTACGTCATTCAGTCAATTTAAAATCAAAACTAACAAGTTACATTTCAGAATTTAAAGAAGATGGTTTATCAACTGACAATAAAATATTATTTTGTAATTTGTGTCAGTGTGCAGTATCATCTACACAAAAGTTCCTGGTGCAACAACACATTACAACTAGTAAACATCAGGCCAACAAACAACTAAATTCCAAGCAGAGACAATTGTTTTTAACACAACCAACAACATCGAATGTAAGATCTGAGTTTAACATCGACCTGTGCCGTTCTCTCATCTCTGCTGATATTCCTCTCTACAAACTAAAGAATAAGGTCTTCAGGGAATTCCTTGAAAAATATACTCAACATACAATCCCGGATGAGTCAACACTTAGGAAGACGTATGCTCCATCCATCTACGATGAGACAATACAGAAGATAAGAGATGAAATTAAAGATAGTTCAATTTGGGTTTCCATTGATGAGACTCCCGACAAAGAAGGTAGACTTGTTGGTAATGTAGTTATCGGTTTGTTAAGTGAACAATATTCTGAACGAATTCTTTTACATTGTGATGTTCTAGAAAAGTGCAATAACAAAACTATAGTTAAACTGTTCAACGAAGCTATGGGTATCCTGTGGCCAAAGGGTATTATGTACGATAATGTGTTATTCTTTATTAGCGATGCTGCCCCTTATATGGTCAAAGCTGGACAAGCATTATCTGTTGTATATCCTAAATTGACTCATTTTACTTGTGTGGCGCATGCATTTCATCGTGTGGCAGAAGTGGTCAGAGACAATTTCCCTAAAGTAGATTTGTTGATTTCATCAGTGAAAAAAGTATTTCTCAAAGCTCCCAGTAGAGTTAACGTGTTGAAAGAAATGTACCCTGAAATTCCATTGCCACCAAAGCCAATTTTAACTAGATGGGGTACATGGCTAGAAGCAGTTGAATATTATGCCGAACATATAGACTCTATTAACAATGTTCTCCTTGCATTGGACTCTGAAGATGCAGTCTCAATTGATACTGCGAAAACAGTTACCTGTGACATAAGTGTGAAGAATGACTTAGCTCACATTCAGCATACATTTTCATGCATCATAAAAACGCTCAAAAGTCTCCAAAATAGGCACCTTTCACTATCTGAAAGTTTTGAAATTATAAATAGTACTGTGGAACAACTGAATCGTGGTAGAGGTAAAGTTGCAGATGCAGTAAGAGCTAAGGTGGACACTGTACTTTCAAAAAACCCTGGATATGAAGAACTACAAAAGGTTGTTGCTGTGATGAGTGGTGAATCAACAGTGAAGATTAACTTGGACTTATCCCCAGCAGACATTGTGAAATTGAATTATGTACCAGTTACTTCTTGTGACGTCGAACGCTCTTTTAGTCAGTATAAATCTATCCTCAGAGACAATAGAAGAAGATTCACTTTTCAGCACTTGAAAGAAATGTTTGTAACCTATTGTTATGGTAACAGACAATAAAAATTGTGTTTTGTTGAAACTACATTGGAAGATAAGGTACGTCCATTATATTTTTGTTTAGTTTGATTAAAATGTACCAATATTTAACGTACATAGTCATTTTTTTATAATTTTAAGTCCATATTTAATTCCATATTTTGGTAAAAATCCATATTTAATTCCATATTTTGGTAAAAATAACTACATATATATTTACATATTTCATATATTTTTAGTCCATATAAATCCGTTTAATTAGAATCAAATCGAGTATGAAAATACTGTTACTTTACTCATGCAACATACAACTCCACTATTACCAACATCTCAACATCAAAATTTGCTATCTAATAAAAAATGTCTCACTGTTCTCCCTGTCTTACTGTACCCACTTCTCCCCTATTGAAGCTACACAGATAGAAAGCATGCGCAGAACAATTTTCGGTATAAGCGATGATAAAGACGTTTTAAATCTATTTTGTGTATCAATATCATTTCTTCGTATTCAGTATATTAATAAAGTAGAAATAAGAATTATGTGGAGTTGTTCGGAATATAAAACAATACGACTAAATTACAGATTTACTACGCAATTAAGCGCATGCCTAAGAGGTGACAGCAAGGAAATGAGAGAATGAATGACCGAGCGCCCAATCGATTGTTTCCGTGAGATATGGAATGGCGATTGAGTTGTTATTGAACGACTGATTGAGTAATATATCTAGTGACAGATTGACTAAATGGCTAAATGTAGTGGTTAATTTACCGATTCACTGATTGACTGACTCATTCATTCATTGTGTCATTGAATAAGTGACAGATTGCAAATAGGTGAACATCCTGTGGAAAGTAATAAATAACTCCCGTAATATAATAATAATATTAATAGTGATAATAATAATAATAATAATAATAATAATAATAATATTAATAATAATAATATATTAACTAATGTTGCTTTCACAATCTTCATTCTCCTCAACGCTAACTGAAATTCTTCCCTTATAATAAAAGACCCTTTTTCGGCACGTGGCCAGGGCAGTAGATATATTTTCTACAGCAGCCGTGGCGAAAATGTAGTTGTGCGCCGAGCCACTGTGTAACCTGTAACGTGCATAGCACCTATGGAGGGAGGCGGACACGCGAAGGGGAAGTGAAGCAACTGTCTGACTTATTAACGGATTTTCATTTTCCTTACGTCAAGCGCTTAAATATAATTTTATACAGTACAAGGCTACAAAATAATGTTTAGTACGTGTAACGAAGAAAGAAATGAACAATAAATTAACAATATCACAACCTAAAATTGACTGTTTTCAGAATGTCTCTGCGACAAAGTTTCAAAATCAGGAATTATGTCATTTACTGCCAGTCGTAGTTGATCACGAAGGTATTTGTCTGTCAGTTGTGATCTAAATTTGGTTTTTACTATTTTCATTGTTGAAAATAATTTTTCACAAACGTAAGTTGTAGCGAACATGGCTTCAACAGAGCAAGCGAAAGAACGAAGCTTCGGATATTTATTTTTTGGCAAATATTTGAAAGTTCAACATTTGTCAAGTCCTTGCATCTAGCTTTCATTTTACATCACATAGTAAATCATTGAGTTCAAATTGAAGAGCTAACCGCATTATTCGTACATCTGTTGTAAAAGGTTCGACGTACAGAAATGATGATGATGATGATGATGATATTATTATTATTATTATTATTATTATTATTATTATTATTATTATTATTATTAACACCTAACTTTAATGTTTCATTTGTAACATGTAGTTTAATGCCGTTTTATGTTATACAACCGTTTTCCTCGTAATACTTGTGAACAAATCATACATTTAATATTCTCATCATATGGACAGCAAAAAAATGCGTCCTCCCATCCTATTTGAAACTTTAGTTTTTGTAGAAGTACATGGTTTCGAGAGAGACATATGCCACTCGCAGGTCAGAGACAAATACAAATGGAACGGAGTTTGACTCCAGTGAGTGAGAAAGTGGGGGTTGGGGGAGGTTAGAAGCAAGAGAAATGCATAGCTCTCACTGCGAGCCACAATGTCTCGCGAGTCGCATTCTCTCCACGGCTGCTCTACAGATATAATTTCTGCTCTTGAATTTTTGAAGGAGCATGGACCTGAATTCTTCTGATACGGTTGCATTATCTTCTACAGCTGGGCGATTCCTCGTCTTATATAACTCTTCTACATACTTTGTCCATCTGTTCAACATTCCTTGTTTATCATTTCATTGCTAGTTTAATTCTCTGTCAACCACATGGATTTCCTCTTCTTATTTATGAAGTTCCAACATTTTACTTCGCGATACATTAAATCATATCTTCATTTTCTCTCTAGTTATCTAGATATTTTGTTTTTCATCTAGTCTTCCTTCTCCTTGTCAGTTTATCTTCTTAGTTCGCTGCTTAGTTTCTTCTACCTTCTTCTTTGTTGATATTTTGCCATACTCTCCTCTTCTCCATAATCTCCAAAATTTTCTCTTTGACTCAAGAGTGCTTACATTACCTTCATACTGCCATATTCTTAGTGAATATTTGAAATTACTTTAATCATATTGTATTGTGTTGTATTTATTTACATTCCACGGTGTTCGTAAATCGCTTCACAGCTGTAATGTGTAACATGTAAAAAACCCTTAATAGCACTACAAAATTTTAATTCACAGTTTAGTTGACATATATACAGAAAGGTTCTACAATATGCCGATGGGTTTAGAATATTCTAGTACAATACAAGGAGTTAGTATTGATACTTAAACGGAGACTCCACTGAAAATCATGAACATTTTCCAATAAAAATTATTGGCTCTTTCAGTTATTAGAATGTAAATTTTCATAACCCAAATGGATTTAGTTCAATTCCGACTAAAACTATATTTAAAATTGTTTATAAATTAAGGCTGTAAGGGGACGTGGCATTTAAAGAGCTGTGAAAATTATTTTTTATCAAAGAATTTTTTTTTTTTTTACAAATTTCTGATCACAAATCTAGTAACTTTTTGTTCTAAAGTTGGCTCCCTCAAGTTACTAGATGAAAGTATTGGAGGAGAATTTTAATAGGTATGTATTACATAAATATTCATTTTACTTTGACATCCATTTTCCGTAATTTTATTTTTCTTGATTCAACACCAAATTTTTTATGCCAAATATTAATGAATCTGAATGATTTTTTACTGTAAATATTTATGACGTACAGGCCTACAACTGGTAAAACGCCGTTGTAGGAGGTTACTAAACCTTACCGCTGTGCTGGAGGCGGAGTCTGGAGTCTCCCTTCATTAATCTGAACCATTGTCGCTACAGATTGACAAGTCATCTGTTGCATCACTGAGCGTATTCCGAATCTCACCGGTGAGCAATCCGATGGCATCACGGTGTTCCGAATTCCACCGATGACGTCATTGATGCTCCACCGGTGTCGCACCGGTGCCATCAACTTCCAGAGGTGGTGGCAGTCTCCATCAGTGAATCTGATTGGTTCTTGTATAGGGCGGGAATTAGCAGACGAATGACATCGTGCACTGTTGTGTCATAGCGGTGTGTTCTGCTTTAGTACTGCTGTATTGTTTGTAATGAGCACAACGTAAAAACAATATGTTAATGGCTTATGAGCGAACATGTCAACGGACCAGTTATTACTACTGGTTCAAGAAATAAATTGTTTATGCTCTCTTTTCTTTGAACGAGATGGCAGTACGGAAATTTCGCAAAATTTTGCTAGCGTAGCACAGATAACCACTTACACAGTCGCCATGACAGCATCGATTCTTCCAGCAGTTTTGTTCCTTATTTTCGTTGCAACGTGACGTCATCGATGCCACCGGACCGGTGAGATTCGGAATACGCTGACTGCTACAAGTATGCGCTACTATTGGCTGACAATTAGGAAGGAGGAGGTGAATAGTATATTGTGTCACTCTTTAAGATTGACGCATGCGCAGACCAACGGAGTTTTGCAAGTTGTTCTCCTATAACTCATGTTTCTATGCATTTATTTTATAAGAAATGCAGCTACTTTATTTTACTAATATTTTTGCATGAATCATAAAAAAATGTTTTCAAAATTTGAAAAAAAAAAACGTTTGAAAGCGAATAAATGAGATAATTCATTAAATGAATGCACAGAAGTGTTTCTCTATATCCTGTGAATGTAAACAAAAGAAAAGGAAGCTTAAAAATTAAGATCTACTAAAAACTTGGGTTTGAAACATTTCTAAAAAAATTAATAGGACAAAAAATTAAAATCAGATAACATTTGGGAGTTCAAAATTAGGATTTTTTAGTCTTCTATATAATGAATATGCTCTCAAAATTTAGTTAAAAAATTATTAGGAAAAAGTTGTCATTTTTAGTGCAGGTGTCCCCTTAATACAAGTCAGAAATATTCTTGCAGTAAAGTTGAATGTCATAAATTCATCTACAGAATACAAGACGTGAGAAATCAGTTTTTTTTTTTTTTTTTAAGTTGTAAGACTTGGCATAGGTGATTTTAAAGTAAGGCAGATCTGGGGTAATATAGAATTGTGACAGATCTCTCTTACAGATATGTGATTGATGAATAAATATATCATATCATATAATGTATCAATTTTCCCTAAATAATCTTATGTTTTGAGTTCGATTTTTATATCCATACGGAGTGTATTAAAAATCCTTACTGCCATATAACGCACTTCTTTTCGATAGCACGATTTTCCGCACTCTTCTCTAAACGAGTTAGTCAATACAAATATCGTAAAGTACGAGTGAAATATTAGACTGTTTTGTGCATCGTTAGTTGTACCTTACCCCAGTTCCTGAATACTTATAACGATCACGATAATGCTGCACCAGTCCGATTTCCGCTTCTGCCCTGTTGACGACTCCTCTCTCATTAAGGGAAGTGACACACTTTGTTTTGTGAGATTGAATGTGGGAAAGTTGAGGCTATGCGCAAGTGAGATATTGTGCAGCCTACAACAGAGCCTCGTGTGTTCCCAGGGGGACCCTGATAACAGACCACCACTCTGCTGACGCTAAATTATTTTGAAGGAAAATTCAGTGATTCATAATTCCCTCGCTCTATTAATCATGTGCTTCAACTGTGTTTTATGTGACAGTTTAATTTCTGAACGGGAATTTTTGTGTTGCAAATAACTGTATACTACAACCATTAACATACAAAAGCGTTGTCTGGAAGCACAGCAGTTTCTATTGCAGATGTGTTCATTTTATAAAGTACAATGTAAGACAGGACAAATACTATGTCTCTAACACTACTTTGTAACCTGAAATGAGGACTAGATAACAAAAGTTCACACAGGAGTCACAGGTATAGCTATGACAAAAGCGCCTCAACCGAATAATAACAGGTATTTCCTATATCTATTCTGCGTTTAATATCCTCTCCAGTGTCATTTATATTTGTTAGGCCTACAGTTGCTCCGAGATATTTGAATATTTCCACCTGCAAAAAGTTTCCAAATTTAAGAGTTTGTATCTCGTAAATTATTAAACATTTTGTTAAGGCATATCTGGTAAAATCTGTATATAATTTACAAAGCAATATCGATAGCCCAAAACCAGACTGTTCCAAGTCCATTTTACTATTTTTTTCAGAAGAGCTATTTTAAGCTCCTGGCATTCAAAGCTTCATGAAACAATTTGGAATAGCTTCATAGCAACCTTATGTAGAGGAATATTTACAATTTTGTTCGATTCATATATGCAGAGAAGAACTGGAACACAATGAAAAACAGATTTCTTTCTTATAAAAAGTTGGACTTAGAACAGTCTGGTTCTCAGCCATCGATATGTCCTTAAAACGCTGCACATTAAGTTAAGAACACCCTATATATCTGGTACAATTTTTTTTATCGTAACGTAAAGAAAATCTATGTAACGAAGTCCGCCGTCGTACATATGTTAGACAAAGAAACAAAAAATGTGTAAGTGGAAACTAGTCGAAAAGAGGCAATGGGTTTGCAATCAAGTACTCAGTATTGGAATCCAGTCGTGTAATTTGATGCTAATCGTTCTCGGTGGCGCATGTTTTCAGTTGCATTAGAGGACCGCAGATTCTAATCAGGAGGATGGTGATGGTACTTTGAGAGCCATGAGAATCTTTAGCATACTTCCTCAGGAAGATAAAGTAAGTTTGCATCCACATACCGTTAATAGGGTAAACTAGGTAGTTATTGACCAGTATACGGTGATTGACCGCTTCCTTTTTTCAAGTATATTGTGAATAAACCACGATCGTGATTTCACTTTTTGCTGCATATACTCTAGTAACAACCCTTATTAGTGGTTAGTTGTCGCTGTTCATCCCACTGAGTTAGTGTCTGTTGTCTGAGAGGACTGAAATCGATTGGAAATGCAACTGAACCTAAACAAGTGTAAGTAACTAGAGAAATTGCTAAGAATAATGCATCCAATAATTTATTTATTCTGCAAAGGATACATAAATTCTGGTGCTCGTGTTTACACTCACAGTGTGAGAAAAGGTATAAGGTTTCCGTCCACAGAATATTATTTTGTTAAAGATTTTATATGACATAAAAATGCCCCGTGGTCAATCACTATAAAGTGAATGGCCGCAAACTACAGTGATTGGTCGTTCATAAATTATTTGTTAGAATAATGACCAATTTGCTCAATTCTATATATGTTATCGGTTAAATGATGGGGATTTTTACAGGACTGATACTATATTATAATGCCTAAGCCAGGTAAAGTGCATTATACAGGGAAGCTTTACGAAACGCTACAGAACCTGTCCACAGTGGATTTGATTTAAATGAAGCTGCCAAGAAGTTTGGTGTCCTAAAAGCAACCTTAGCGTCCAGAAGCAAATATCCCGTTGAAGGAAAAGTGTTCTTTGGTCCTCGTCCAGTGCTGGGTGAAGCCATTTGTAATAACATCAGAGAAATGACACACACTTGCTTCTGATAAGGCACAAAAGAGAAAAATGGAAGAAGAGGCAAGAGAAGGAAGGAAGCGAATAAGAAATGAAAGAAAAGGCAGCGAGAAGAGTTCTTTTCTTTTTTTTAACTTGGTTATTTAACGACACTGTATCAACTATGAGGTTATTTAGCGTCGATGGGATTGATGGCAGCGAGATGGTATTTGGCGAGATGAGGCCGAGGATTCGTCATAGATTACCTGAAATTTGCCTTACGGTTGGGCAAAACCTCGGAAAAACCCAACCAGGTAATCAGCCCAAGCTGGAATTGAACCCGCGCCCGAACGAAACTTCGGATCGGTAGGAAAACACCTTTGCCGACAGAGCTACGCCGGTGGCGAATAGTTCTTAATGAGAAAGATCAGAAGAAGAGAAACGAAACAGACAAGAAAAAAGTGAAAATTGTGAAAATGTGTTGTTCAATCACTAATAAATGAGTATTCAATAACTGTGCAGTAGACGGTCAATAACTCTAAAAGTGGACTTGTTGTGTTTATTTAATTTATCTTTGCATTAAAATTTTATTTTTTCTTTTGTTTATTGATTTTGATTTGTTTCTGAATCTTCACTTGACCCAATGCCTTTAAAATTCTCTCAATAAGTTACCACTGTTTTCCGCTATTTCATTGTTTTATTATTCATTAGCTTAAGTGGTCAATCACTATACAGTTTACCCTATATTACACAGGAAAGTATAGTGCTCCTGCGTGGGAAAATCACAGCAGGATTTCCTGAAATTACTTAGAGAAAAGAATAGACATCCTCGTCGTTCTGTGGGATCATAATGACTTCTATTCTTCGTATTAGGTGATTTGTTTTTAATCTACATCAAATATGTGAAAGTGAGCCATAGATGAGTGATTCTAATGAAAATCGCTAATTTCAAGTCAGACGGAGCATTGTAATAAAAACTGTGAAATATTCACACGTTCATTGAAATTTATACTGTTACTTAGCTAAGTATTTTTTAATTTGTTATTTTACGACGTTTTATCACATGCGTCTCCATAGCAATAGGTAGCCCCAAATCACTGTTGAATGTAGTTCGCAACACTTCAGTCTACGTTTGAAGGGTGGGGATGCAGAGGCAACTGATATAAGTGAGGCAGTGGTGGATTACGTCATTTAGCTGTTACCAATGACTGTTTATTTATCGAATCATCAAATTAAACATATATTATATTTACACAAAATTATTACATGGAATGTTTTCCTACAGTTAGGGGAGAGTCGGGTAGTATCGGACATCGGGTAATATCGGACAGTGAGTTTCTTTCATCTACCACACGATGATTAGTACCTGATTGACATTGTTACGTTTCTGTGATGACCCATAGAGAAACGTAACCATGTCATTCAGGTACTACCATATGGTGGTAGATGAAAGAAACGCACTGTCCGATATTACCCGATGTCCGATACTACCCGACTCTACCCTACTTTTTTTAATTTAACGGAATCAACATTTGTTTGAATATAAATATAGAATGTCCCAAATTGGTGTATACACTCCTTGATTCAAAAGGCATTGGAAAGCATGGAAACATATTCATCTGTTTATATACAAACATGGCGGTGCAATTATCGCTCAATGAACGTAAGTGGGTACTGAAATGTTATTGGAAAGTGGAGAATGTTGTTGAGGTTCAACGACGTTGGAGGGTTGAATTTGGAACACAACCACCAACAAGGTTAACTGTCATAAGAATCCGAGACAAGTTTGAAGTCGACGGAACGGTGCAAGATGTGTTGAAAGGGCGATGCGGAAGAAAGAGAAGTTCCACCTATAAGGAGTGTGTTGATGCAGTCATGCAGGCTTTTGGACAATCCCCAAAGAAGTCAGTGAGGCATGAGAGCTCTTCTTACTTTACTTTTTGAAGTACCCTCGCACATTTTTTAACTCACTGTTCTCTGGCAAGATTCAATACACCACTGGAAGCGAAGAAGTTGCCATACTCATGAACCAACAGTATGTTCTTGATCGTCTATTTCAAACTCGACTCTTAAGAGACGCCTAATGGCACGCCAGCATGCAATTCAAGTGTGCTGTCATAAATCCTCGCACGCAAATCAGTGTTTACTTTTTCGACATGCATTGATCACGCATGCAATTCGAGAATGCGCGGAAAAACCTCAACCAGATAACTTGTCCCAACCGAGATTTGAACCCGGACCTGCTCGTTTCAGTGTCATTTGGAGAAAATCTTGGAAATAATATAACCAAAAATCAATCCAAGCGGGAATTGAACCCATGCCCAATCACAGCCTCGGATCGGGAGGCAATTCAGTCTGCCCTCAAAAAAAGCTGAAAGTTAGAATTTATAAAAGAGTTATACAGTAATACCGGTTGTTCTGTGGTTGTGAAACTTGAACTCTCATTTTGAGAGAGATACAGAGGCTAAGAGAGTTTGAGAATAAGGTGCTTAGAAAAATATTAGGAGCTAAGAGAGATGAAGTTACAGGAGAATGGAGAAAGTTACACAACACAGAACTGCACGCATTGCATTCTTCACCTGACATAATTAGGAACATTAAATCCAGACGTTTGAGATGGGCAGGGGATGTAGCACGTATGGGCGAATCCAGAAATGCATATAGAGTGTTGGTTGGGAGGCCGGAGGGAAAAACATCTTTAGGGAAGCCGAGACGTATATGGGAGGATAATATTAGAATAGATTTAAGAGGGAGGTGGGATATGATGATAGGGACAGGATTACTGTTGCTCAGGATAGTGATCAATGACGGTCTTATGTGAGAGCGGCATTTAACCTCTGGGTTGTTTAAAGCCATTTGTAAGTAGGAGGTTAAATATCGTATATACCGGTACAACAAACGAAACGAGAAACATTGCAGTCGCCGAATTTAATCGTGTCAATCAGAATGAGTTTTCCGATACAATACCTGTTTAGCCGATGGGGGACGACATGTCTATAAGGTACGATTTTATACACGTTTTAAGTAGCGAGGTTATCTTAAGAGTGCGGCCGACTGCGACATGCCAAGCCGCCGAGAAGCGAAACATGGCGCTGGCGCTAGCGGTCAGTATAGCCTATAAAATAGAAGTCATGTAGTATAGGCTATTCCAAACAGTGGAATGACTAACTCGAAGACGTGCAGAAATCCTTCTTATGCTTAAACATAGATTTTCATTTGTGATCTTAATAAGTGCAAGTATTATTTATATCATTCTGTTTGCCCTTCTTCATGTTGTACACGAGATCTTGGAACATTACCACGTTCGCTAAATCCCTATAAATATGCCTCTCGAGTTGGATGCCTAAACTTTGGAAATTTTTTCTGATATTCCTACGCAGGAGCTGAAGTATACCACTGCACAGTCGGTAAACGAACACAATATCAGCGTATTACTGATTGTAGTATACAAATGAAGAGTCCACTACAAGAATGATGTCGAAAATGAACCAAGACTGTCAATGCATTGAGCGTATTCCGAATCTCAGCGCTGAGCAATCTGATGGCATCACGGTGTTCCGAATTTCACCGATGGAGTCACTGATGCTCCACCGGTGTCGCACAGGTGCCATCAACTTCCAGAGGTCGTGGCAGTCTCCATCAGCCGCCATCAGTGAATCTGATTGGTTCTTGTATAGAGCGGGAATTAGCAGACGAATGACATCGTGCACTGTTGTGTCATGGCGGTATGTTCTGCTGTATTGTTTGTAATGAGCACAACGTAAAAACAATATGTTAATGGCTTATGAGCGAACATGTCAACGGACCAGTTATTACTACTGGTTCAAGAAATAAATTGTTTATGCTATCTTTTCTTTGAACGAGATGGCAGTACGGAAATTTCGCAAAATTTGCTAGCATAGCACAGACAACAACTTATACAGCCGCCATGACAGCCATCGATCCTTCCAGCAGTTTTGTTCCTATTTCGCTGCACCATGACGTCATTGTTGTCCACCGGTCCGGTGAGATTCGGAATTCGATGATAGCTTAATTCATATAGAATGTACAGAGTTATATGCAGGCTTCGAGACTTCGGACCGGATAGAGCATTTCAGTGGGAAATCCGCATAACGGCAAAGCGTATAGTGGGTGGGAGTACTGTAGAATGAATTCCAACAAATACGCAAAGAGAAACCCTCTGGATTTGAAGATTCTGACGAATAATTTGGTTTTCATACAAATCCATTTTCAAACTGTGTCTGAAACTATTACACGGTTAGAAAAGTCAGAGCAAGAGATGCCGGAAAACCTCAAATTAATTTAGAAAATGACGCAGAGAATTAATGAGACACCAAGTACACCGGTTACTGAACGCGTAAAACAGAAGTGGAAATCAATTTTACATCAAAATAACGGATATGGAAAAGCAAATTAGTGGGCATAGAGTCACCCGAGAATAAAGGACTGTCTCTTAGAGACTGCAATGATGTTATGTTTGTTCGTTTTGCTCCTATCACGTCATGCGACGTAGAGCGCAGCTTTCCACAGTACAAACTTTGGCAGATAACCGAAAAAGATTTTCGTTTGAGACACTGAGAATGTATCTTGTAGCAGGTACATTGCAATTCGGTACTGCAACTGCACTTCCTAAAGACGACCAATATGATAAATGAAAAAAATTAAAATTGCTACATGTTTATTTCCACCATTAACTCTGTGTATAATTAAACACAAATACTTTTAAAAGACAGGAGAATAAATGCTTTTCACATACTTTTGACATTGTCATTGTGTAATGTATATTTACTTTCAGAATGTACATATGTGTGTCTTTCCCCATACTACCGTACTCTACTCTAAACAGCAACGTTGTTACCTCAACACATCTCTACCCACCTGCAGCGAGTCAACAACCTATAGACTAGTGCATGCACAGTAAACGTATTGTATCGGGTCCAAAGTCTCGAAGCCTGGTTATATGGCATTAACACTGATAGTCATTGTCCAGTAATGATCGGAAAATCACAGTTACGCTTTGAGCGCTAAGCATTTCAAACTTTCAATTGCTTCTCCTGAAAAATGTATTCCAAATGACATCCATCATTCTTGCAGTGGACTCTTCAAATGGAATTTTCAAGATCATAAAACAATGAAGTGCTTTATCAGTTATCCCAGTAGATTCAAAAACTTACTACGTTGTATTTACATGCACAGTGATCACTCTTTCAGTATTATACCTTTTCTGTAATGACCAAAGCTCGGAACTTGGGGACTTGTGTCTTTGCACGTGGCTAAGCGACCGGACTTCAATGTCAACAACTCCCGCTTCCAGCACGGAGGTACTGTCAGGTCAGCTACAAAAGTGTTTTCTGGCTCCGACAACATATTGATGATATTATGGTAGGTTGAAACACGTAATTTCATAGCATATATATATATATATATATATATATATATATATATAATAATAATAATAAAAATAAACATGAGAAATATATCAAATTTACTGTTCTGCTGTGTACATTTTATTACAGTGTATGACCACCTACATTCGAAGATTTTTCGGTAGTAGACTTAAAATACTGATTTTTTTCACTGTTACTGTTTTCTGTTCGATTTTCAGCAGTTGCTAGCTGATCTCGTATCTGAGAAAGATAAGTATATCCAAAATTTTTCTCGAAAATAGTTTTCAATTAGTGTGTCACTACTAGGACAAGCCCCTCTACATTTCGATCCATGGCTATGGACAGATTTTTCTACAATTTGAGGGACTGCAATGCCTTTCAATGAATTCCATTTCCAGCCTCTAGTTTGTGTGTGGCACAACTTACAAAATATAAACTCTCTATTCGAAAAAAATAATGTATCTCCTCCGAATTCTCTTAAATCTTAAATTTAAAACAAAATGTATTTTCAAACTTCTATAATACCCATTCGAAATAACACCTATTTTCTATTTCCTCAAACAGACCGTTTACCTTTAATTCTCTGAATGTAATTGGCTTCGACATAACAGTTTCTTCGTCCGTCTTCCTGTCATTATTTGTGGCCACTTTCTTAGTACACACGACTGTCCCTGAGCACTTGCAGCGTGAGCTTTGTGTACGTTGTACCTGTAACCTTACTCATGCACACGACACAAGTCCCCAATTGTATAACAACTGTATAAGCTGAGCGAGTGATGTAGTGGAATGTTATAGTGCTTGACGCCACAAGAAGAGCCAACTATTCGCACGCTATTATTTTTGATATGGTATGATTTTGTATAGAGGTATGTTGGGTTATATCTACACAGTGTATGCGGGATGACTTAAGGAAAAGTGAAGTTGTTCCGTATCAGAGTATATGGCAAGTGCCGCGTCTTCGGTCTTGTGTACCTGGCGAGTACAGCTGCGTACAGAACGAAGGAACCCCGGTCAGTTCATAGTAACATTACAACGCAATGTGTGCAGTTGTGTTATTCTGCTCAAGTATTTAGTACGAGTTGAATAATGTAGTGCTGATCCATTCATAATGTCGAAGGCAAAACGTTCAATTCGCTCAGAGATGCGAAATGCAATTAAGAAGTATGAGAGTGGCATTTTACGTATTAATGAAGACAATCGTGTGTAATGTATGTAAAATTGAGATAAAAACCAGAACAACACAGGTTATATAGAAAAATTGTAACAGTACATCGTACAGGAAATGCGTTGAAATGAAATCTGAGGAACCATCATCATCATCATCATCATCATCATTTAGTTGTGCGGGTCTAAACGAAACGTTTTGCAAAGACATATGCAACATGAAGCTGTAGTCGGGTGGTCCAGCGATAGGAAGATATTTTTCTCCTATATAGGTTATAGTATAGCTTCATTTTAGATATTTCTATATTTCTTTGAGATGTTTAACCTACGCCACGGGGATCAGCGAAGCGCGTAATAGGCTCTTTATTCACTCAGTCTGACAGGCGCCTAACGCATTTAAAACCAGTAGACGCGAGGTAGGTTACTGAACTTTAGCATAGCATAAAGGGGTTTTTTCCTGTCTAGGAACACGCTTGTAGCGTTGTTTGAAGCTTGCAAACAATAGTAGCGTCTGGTGAGCGCGTCACCTTAGTGAGTATTTAAAAGGACGGCGTACCGAGACGCGCCCCCAGACGATTGCCGGCCTGTGAGCCGAGCGTGTATTTTCTCAGAAGATTGTCGGCCCGTGAGCCGTACGACCTACAACTTTACATACATTCCAGACCCAATATGATCAATGAATCGATTGACAAGTTAAATTGTGACCTAGCCACTGTCTCCACTTGGGCGGCCAATTTCGGACTCGCACTTAATCCAAGTAAGACTCAAGCCATAATTATTGGACATAAGCGTTTAGTTAACTCCCTTAATAACAGTAATCTTTCAGTTGTTACCCTTAACAACACGCTAATCCCTTATTCATCTGTCGTAAAAAATCTTGGCTTCTTTTTTGATAATAATCTAAGTTGGAATTTTCAAGTTAAAGAAACGATAAAAAAAATCTGTTCCTCCATTCACTGTTTGAGTCGCTTGAGAAACTTCTTGCCCCAGCAACTAAAACTTACCCTAGTGCAAACCCTAGTAACGCCGCACTTCGATTATTGTGACGTTTTGTTAAGTGACCTAAGTTCTGAATTGTCAGTCAAGTTACAGCGAGCTCAGAATATGTGCGTCAGATACGTGTGCAACATCCGACGGTATGATCACATATCACCATCCTTCGCAAGTCTCTCGTGGGTCCGACTTAAAGAACGTAGAACTTTACACTCTTTGTCTTTACTCTTTCGAATTCTGCACACTTCAACACCAATTACCTTTCGTCTCGTTTCTCTTATCTATACTCTAACCACGACGTAAATACCAGATCACTTATCTGTGGCACGCTAAGTATACCTCTTCATAGAACATCTTGTTATTCATCATCTTTTACAATATCCACCTCGCGTCAATGGAATTCCTTGTCACAAAGTATTAGGGGCTGCAAGACAACAAACACCTTTAAGAACAGCTTAAAAGATAACCTTATTAGCATTTCACTCCAATCATACTGATTTAAACTATCACTGACTACATTGTTACTTTTTTCTTTAGACATCATCCTGATTGTGCTGTATTTTAATTGTCTCGTAATAATCTCTTTCTATTACCTAATATTATTTGAAATATATTAACATTCTATGTATTTTAGTTTAATTCTGCTACACAGTTTATTTCAGTGTTTAATTAATAGTTCATAGTATTTTGTTGTTTAATTTGTAAATAACTTTTGTATACATGTAACTCTCATCTAAATCAAATTGTTGGATTCTTTGTAAGTTCATGCATATGTATATACACTTTTTGCTGGTTGAGTGGAAGAGAAGGCCTTTGGCCTTAACTCTGCCAGCTAAAATAAATCATTATTATTATTATTATTATTATTATTATTATTTCCTGAGAATATTACCGGCCAGTGAGCCGATCGTGTGTTTGGTCAGAAGACTGCCGGCCAGTGGCGTGTTTACTCACTTATACAGTCTACGGCCTGTGAGCCGATCGCGTGAGTACTAATAATATTACCGGCACTTGTTCCGATCGTGTATATCTTATCATTCTCCGTTTTCCAGCCGATCGAAGTGATAAAGTGTTGATTTCGCACTTTTTAGCTTTGTGTTTTACTCAAAAAGTGACAGCAGCGATTTTAAACTGGCGTTAGACGAGACGCCGAAACCACACGGAAGACAACAGCCAGTATTCCGTCGCTTGGATTCAAGCAAGGGAAGTGAGCCGAATAAATACACTTAGTGGAACTTTACTCCTTGGTTTCTTTTCGTGAGAATGACAAACATCACATTATATCCTACACCCACAAAACCACAAGGTCCCTGAGAAGAGATCGCCTCTACTGGGGGACCAGATCTTCCACCGACGTATGACTGAGCTAGTCGACTTCTCCTCTGCCGGCGACGCGACAGAGACGGGGGCAACCATCGCAATTGGCGCAACCAACTCGTGCCACCAGGTAAAACCGTCGCAAATATGATGCTCAGTGCATATATTCCTCTAAAGAAATTGAATTATCTCCATTTAGAGGTCTTTTTCAGAAATTCTCTCGATACAAAAACTGCTTAAGCGATAGGTGAAGACGATTCAGCTTCGACAACTCACGAGAATATATCGTCGTTTACTGCAATGCTGGTAATTGCACCAATGATAACGAGGACTGAACCTTGCAAGATATGTGCTACAGTACGTTATTTTTCTTTTCTTTTTGACTGTACGGAGATACAGTAGCATGTTGACGTCGTCTGTTTACGTTTAAAACCAGTCGAGCCAATGGTCTGAATGAAAAAAAAAATGTTACATATAGGCTAGTAAATGTGCATTCAACGATAAGTCATCCCGCATCCACTGTCTAGTTATATCGCTCTAGAATGGATCAAAGAACACGCTCGTTCAATGTTGCATATTAAGTTACGAACACGCTGTATTCGAAGTGGTTAGCTTGGAGTTATCTTATCCGTTTGTTTTTTGAGGCATTTCATTCTCTACCCTAATCCTTTCTCCCTCTTTTTGCGACGTCTTTTCCACTTCATCCTCTTCCCTTGAGATTCCCTCATTTCCGATCACCAATGGCTATATCAGACTCTCCTCCTCTGTTCTGAAATGTTACAGATATTGTTAGCAATGCAGGAGTTCTTTCAGGTCCATC
Source organism: Periplaneta americana (assembly GCA_025594305.2). Taxonomy (NCBI): domain Eukaryota; kingdom Metazoa; phylum Arthropoda; class Insecta; order Blattodea; family Blattidae; genus Periplaneta; species Periplaneta americana. Next base: position 4,200,107 of record JAJSOF020000029.1, read on the forward strand.
GAAAACCGCCTTTATTCTTTGTATGGCGTTTCCGATTCTTGCCCGCTTCGTTACTGGGTTCCTTTAGCAATTATTTTATGTACCATAGTGTCTTTCTCTTACTTCGTCTGCCATGAACATAGTCTATATTTAGCCTACGCAATATTATGCCTCATCATTTTATATGTATTTATATGTGGTCTGTAAATCAATAGATATTTTAAAAACAGACAAAGCATCGTACATTATCTGTCGCTTTTTACTAATGCTCGAAGTGTTTTCTATTGAACTAATTCCTTTTCCGCCAAGTCTATGTCATATTTACAGCAGTCGACCTAGTTGACGAGTTGGTATAGCGCTGGCCTTCTATGCCCAAGGTTACGGGTTCGATCCCGGCCATGTCTATGGCATTTAAGTGTGCTTAAATGCGGCAGGCTCATGTCAGTAGATTTATTGGCATATAAAAGAGCTCCTGCGGGACAAAATTTCGGCACATCCGGAGACGCTGATATAACCTCTGCAGTTGCGAGCGTCGTTAAATAAAACATAACATTTAAACATTTATTTACAGCAATTAGGATGTTACTATATAGTGATTGATTGGAGTACGTTCTATACATTATCTTGAGACACCACGTTTCTATCGAGGCTCTAATAGACATGGTATGCTACGGTACACATATTTAGAAAATATTTAAAAAATTATTTTTTTTTTACTAACAAAGAAAACACTTTGGGCTTACATGACTTTCATTCCGTTTTAAACGGAGTAGAGATTTCGACCAGCAGCAGCACATTTTTTGCAGTTGTGGTTGATTTAAAAAATAATAATAATAATAATAATAATAATAATAATAATAATAATAATTAATTATTATTATTATTATTATTATTATTATTATTATTATTATTATTATTATTATTATTATTATTATTATTATGCTAACGTAGCACCAGTGAGAAGTCTTCATGGGAGATCCTTGTACGGTTTCCGTTGCAGATACTGCAACGAGATTGAAACCTTAGCACACGTCCTAGGATCCTGTCAGCATGGAGAACTCCTGAGAAATTCACGCCATCATAACATCCGAAAACTAATTGCACAAGCCCTTAGAAACAAATCCTTCAAGGTCCATGAAGAGGTGCATTGCGTTGCGTCTGAAGGCAGCGGAATTAGAAGAGCAGACATCGTGGCTCCAGACAAGACTAATAGTAAAGGCTTTATACTGGACCCAACTGTTAGATTTGAGATGAGCCAGACCCAACCATCTGAGGTCGACAAACAGAAACAACAAATTTATGAGCCTATTATTCCGTATTTTCGAGAAAAATATCAGATGGAAGGCACCTGGGAAGTGCATGGTTTAATGATCGGAGCGAGGGGCACCATCCCACGATCAACTGTAAACACTATCAGAACATTTGGAATCCATGACATCATTCCAAAAATAATTACTTCTAGCATTAAAGGGTCTGTGGCGATTCTGAAAAATCATTTATACGGAATATCATAATCCCTCCCCCTCTTTCTACCCGTTAGTGTGTGATTGTTACAATATATGTACAAATTTATTATTTCTTAAATTTAAGCTCCTAGTTCACATTTCAATTTGACTCATCTATTTTACTGTAATCGTTACTAGTCTTATATGTGTGTTATTCTGTGTTTCTGGCAACCCAGGATGCCTGGGCAGACTATTTCTTGGAAATAAATTATATATGTGTATTAATAATTATAATAATATTTTTATAATAATAATTATTATAATTATAATTATAATTATATTATTCATATTATTATTATTATTATTATTATTATTATTATTATTATTATTATTATTATTATTATTATTATTATTATTATTATTATTATTTTTACAAATGAAGTCCTAAGATACGTATGAAAGTGTTTTTTTTTCTTTTCTGAAAATAACATTTAATGAAACTATTGATATTGATATTAAAATAAATAGGATTCCTTCACAAACTTTCCTTCACTGAAGGACTACAAGGTTTTTCCTATTTTCAGTGCAATTATATTTTTTTAATGAAACTGTGACTCATTAAGAATATCCACAGCAAACTCATTTGTGATAATCGCCTGGATGAAGTAACAATTGAAGTTTGTAAGGAATGAAATGAAATGAATACGTTGCCACGCTCCCCAATTTAAACTGCTGCCACTATTAATGTGGCGGTAGAGCAAGTGGACAGCTCCAAATACTTGGGGTGTACTAACACGAGCTGCTGCCAGGATGTGAAAAAGAGGATATCAATGGCCAAGAAAGCTTTTAATAGAAAAAGGAGCATTATATGCGAATCTCTGGAAAAATAACTAAGCAAGAGACTAGCGAAGAGTTTTGTGTGGAGTGTTGCATTGTATGCGGCAGAAACATGGACATTACGACGAAGTGAAGAGAAGCGAATAAAAGCATTTGAAATGTGGATATGGAGAAGAATGGAGTGTGTGAAATGGACAGACAGAATAAGAAATGAAGCTGTTTTGGAAAGAGTGGATGAAGAAAGAATGATACTGAAACTGATCAGGAAGAGGAAAAGGAATTGGTTGGATCACTGGTTGAGAAGAAACTGCCTACTAAAGGATGCACTGGAAGGAATGGTGAACGAGAGAAGAGTTCGGGGCAGAAGAAGATATCAGATGATAGACGACATTAAGATATATGGATCAAGTGGAAGGCGGAGAATGAGAAAGACTGGAGGAAACTGGTTTGCAGTGAAAGATCTGTCCTTGGGCAGAAAACTGAATGAATGAATGAATGAATGAATGAATGAATGAATGAATGAATGAATGAATGAATGAATGAATGAATGAATGAATGAATGAATGAACTGCAGTTTTCGGAGTTCTTATTGTTGGAACCATTTATGAACTGATTTCCTTGGACTCTAAATAAATGCTCTTCGGACAGCTTTATTGTCTAGTCTTCCAGTAAGCTTTTTTCAGTAGGGTTCCAGTCTCTTTTGACGTGCTATCCCAACGACGAATGTTATTTGATTTTTTGTTGAATACGTGACGAAATTCACGTAGTACATGAGTCACAGATTCAAATTTTTTTCGCCCACTAAACACGTTGCATTTTTCTTTGGATATCCATCTTGTATAATTAATTGCTAAAATGAAAATTATTGCATTTGTTATACTGTTATAACCTTCTGTTTTCTTTAGTGCCTCAAACCTACAAACGAAAAACTTTGAGGGCCGTATTCATAGACATTCTTAGCGCGGGCTTCCGGTGGATGATCAGCGAACTAACGTTTTTCGTATTCGTAAACCAGTGTTAGTGATATGATATGATATGAATCCTGTACAAGTAATCAGTCGATAGCCGGGGCTAGTTTAGCACGCTCGTAGCGCGGGCTAGCGAAATGTCTATGAATAGCACCCTGAGAGTTTTAATTTCATCTGGCACCAGTATTACATTTCTACCTCATTCATTAGAAAAAAAATATATAATCCTCTGAAACCCAACCATGACTTTTGTGACACAGCATATATATTCAATATACAGGCTTAGTTACAAGTCCCTCACCACCTAAATAACTTTTGAAGCATGCGGTTCAGTGACATGAAACTTGGTATGTGGGGATAACCATATGCTAAGAACTCAATAATGGTATTACCGAGTTTTTTTCCAACTCTCTTATTTTAAATGGAACACCCAATATATATTTTTTATTTTTGAATAAAGCTCATTAAGAGCTTTTCAAAAAGTACCTACACTAGATACTTCTGTACAAATTCAGTGTTGCTAAATAAAAATGGAAGTGGTGCAAGATATTCCTAAAGCCTGGTTAAATCATTCCTTAAATGGTTTCTATGATCGAGTGAGACATTGTAAAGCAGCTGAGGGCTACCAATTTGAACACATAATTTAGAAGGTGAGCTAGCTTTTTTTTTTTTTTTTGTTTTTGTTAAGGAAGGAGTATTTTATTATTTTAATATTCGATACACTTTTCTGTTTTCTTGACTTAGCAACACTCAATTTGTACAGAAGTATTGAGTGTGGGTACTTTTTGAAAAGCTCTTAATGAGCACTATTCAAAAATAGAAAAATATATTGGGTGTTCCATTTAATATAAGAGAGTTGGAGTTACTTCTGGTTAAAGAAAAAACTCTGTAATACCATTATTGAGTTCTTAGTATATGGTTATCCCCACATACCAAGTTTCATGTCACCGAACCATATGCTTCAAAAGTTATTTAGGTGATACGGGACTTTTAACTAACCCTGTATTTTAAACATAAAGGTATTAATATTTTTAATGAATGAATAGAACAGAATCTCTTTTTTTTTAATTAAGCACATTTTTCATTTTTCCTTTTTACACAGTAGACTGCCTCTGTTATTGTCAGGTAAGATCTGAAATATTCTTTCTTTTGTTGTCGGTTTCACCTTACTTCCTTCCCGGGAGAAAAGGTCTGAATTGAACACTGGAACTGAGTATAATGTCTAAATATTAATATTACTTAAATGAAAAGAAATTCATAATAATATAAGATATTGTACGTTACAAGGACTAAAGTGTTTCACGCATTCGTTTGAAATTTCCGATGGATCGACCGTAAACACCTCAACTCATAAGTAAAACCTCATTTTCGGCCCATGTAACGTAAACAACTCTTAAGGCTATGTGTACGTGAACGACCACAAATATTATCAGAAAATGCAAGCTCTAAATTTATAAAATTTTATAAGGAAATGAACTGACAGTTGGACAAAAATTACAAGGTACCACAACAAAACTTATTAGAACTTAAATATCTGATAAAAGTATAAAAAAGGTTACTAATAATATTTTTTTTAGAATTAACTTTTTTACTTTAAATTAAATTTTCTAAAATTTGAAAATTTTCACACATGTTATTTCATAACTCCACAACCATTACAGACAGAATTCTGAAATTTTGTACACTGATTTAACATGCATTTATGCAAACGGTAGACTACAATAATGCCCATTTCCTTGAAAATAGAAAAATTACGTCACAAAACATTATGCAAATTTTAATATATTTTATATAGGACAAATAGAAAATTAATTATATTAAAATAAACAACTCTACATTTTTACAATAGTCTACTTTCCAGAAATGTGTTTGTTACATGCAGAAAAAATATTTAAAATGTAGGAGAGACTATAACAATGTTATGATTACCAAATGATGTAACTGCAGAATTTTTTTCATACTTTCATAAAACTGGTTTGAAAACTATTATTAGTAACCTTTTTTATACTTTTATCAGACATTTAAGTTTTAATAAGTCTTGTTATGGTACCTTGTAATTTTTGTCCAATTGTGAGTTCATTTTCTCATAAACTTTTAGAAATTTAGAGTCTGCATTTTCTGATAATATTTGTGGTTGTTTATGTACATATACCCTTAACGTCAACCCTACCAAGGCAGATACTCCTCTTTACCGAAACAGTGGAACTGTGAGTTATATGGTGCAATATGACAGAACTTGGATCGTTGAGTATTCGCATGAAAGCTTGTTGAATGATGCATAATTCTGAAAGAAATGTAAGTTTAAGACGTGATGATATTTTTAAATTGAAATATCACGGAGTTTATGACAGGGAAAAACATTACATTCCAAATATACTGTACAAGTTGAGCAGTTTCGCTGGGAACACAAGATAGGCATCATGCAGGTATAAGCAAAGTTTTTAGACCACTGAACATCGCGTTGAACAGTGCACGCCATTTAGCGCTGTGAACCGGCGGATATCCGAGCGCTCCATGCATACATCAGACGACAAAAGCGACACTCGATTCTGTAAGCACTAATATATCAAAAATTATTTCACAGAATGCGTCCCCGGTGTGGCGTTTTGGAGCATATAACCAGAGAAATGCACTGCGTCGTTTTCACGATTATTGTCCCTAGTTTGTTAGATTATTTATATATTCTATTAAATGTTATTAATAATCAAGTAATACCGTTACTGTTAATATTGTTCTTATTACTATAACGTTTAACACCACATCTCTGTATTAATTTCGACACCGATCTGTACATTACTAGAGCATTCAAGTACAAACGTGGATCTGTATTGCGGTTTCAAATATAGGCCTACATTTATTCATTCATAGTGTTCTGTCCAAGGGAAGGTCATTCACTACAAATCCAGCTCTCTCCAATCTTTCCTATTTTCCGTCGTCTACTATGTCTCCTTATATTTTTATTTAAATATACAGAATAGAGAATATAATTACAAACAAACAAGAGACATATAAATAAAATAATACAATCAATATAAAAAGGAGATACAGTAGTATTAACAAAATTTGAGACCGAATGAGCAGCGCTCGTGTTTGGTCGCAGTTCAGATATAATATTAATAGACCTATAAGAGAATATAAAATAAAATAACATATGAAATAGAATTAAAATTACAGTTACAGAAATTATATAATTCAATATTAATATAAGAGAAATATAGAAAATAAAAAATAATAATAATAAATAAATAATATAAAATAAAATAGGACCTAAAATTAAAATTACAGCGGCAATGGAATTATATAATATAATATTAACACTAGAGAAGAATAATATCGCACGTGAAAAGTAGGACTAATATATATTTCAAAATTATAGAATAAAAATATAATATAGGTTGATTAATCCATACACATAGGCTATAAATTTATTTAATCAAATTGAAGATATTAACAAGTTTCTAATTTTCTTGTTATATGTTAGTGGATTACATGTTAGAAGTTTTGGGTGTAATTTAGTTAAAGCATTGTACAACCGAGGGCCAAAATTTATGCTATGTTTTAGACCAGCAGATGTGAGACATTTAGGTTCTACTAATGTTGAATTAATCATACATCTTAATTTGAACATATGATACTTTGAACGATTTTGAACGCGTCTAATTCATTTATTCAAGGAATTTTCGTACAGAATTAATCTACATTATGGTTATGACGTTTTGTACTCATTGATAAATGTTTCAAGTTTTATTAATAAAATGACAGCAATACAATTAATATAGTTATCTAGGTATCTTGCCTCGTTCTAGAATTCCACACCAAATTTTAAATTACCATCCTGTGGGCAAGAGATCCTTGGGCAGACCGTTCAAGCTTCGCAAGAGACAGTAACGGGCCACTAGGCCCAATACATGCAAGGATGATGATGATGATGTTGATGATGATGATGATGATGATGGTGATGGTGATGATGATGATGATGATGATGATCATGATGATGATGATGATGACCTAGGTGTACATATAAATATACAGTTTGAACCATAAGTAATGCCATTAATTTCAAAGGGTGATTCTTCCAGATATTTGAAACAAAAACTTTTAATAAAATTTTGCTCAATTTGCTTTCTTTTCGAAATAAAAATTGTTTTATGTGAAACATTTCATAGCCTGTTTTGGGAAAGAAATTGATTGAATTTCCAATGTGCTCAGTCATTTTAAGAGAGCAATATTCTATGATAATAATTGAATGAAATAATTTTTGGTTTCTCTTTTAAATGGGCAGAAATTTGTTCCGAAAAAAATATAATTTTTCATTCTGTAAAGGAATTTTACTATGTTCATTACAGTTCAGTTTATTAGTAACTGTTATGGTCAAAATATATGTTTGTAGCATATGTCTTACTTACTTACAAATGGCTTTTAAGGAACCCGAAGGTTCATTGCAGCCCTCACATAAGCCGCCATCGGTCCCTATCCTGTGCAAGATTAATCCAGTCTCTATCATCATACTCCACTTCCCTCAAATCCATTTTAATATTATCCTCCCATCTACGTCTCGGCCTCCCTAAAGGTCTTTTTCCCTCCGGTCTCCCAACTAACACTTTATATGCATTTCTGGATTCGCCCATACGTGCTACATGCCCTGCCCATCTCAAACGTCTGCATTTTAAGTTCTTAATTATGTCAGGTGAAGAATACAATGCGTGCAGTTCTGTGTTGTGTAACTTTCTCCATTCTCCTGTAACTTCATCCCTCTTAGCCCCAAATATTTTACTAAGCACCTTATTCTCAAACACCCTTAACCTATGTTCCTCTCTCAGAGTGAGAGTCCAAGTTTCACAACCATACAGAAGAACCAGTAATATAACTGTTTTATAAATTCTAACTTTCAGATTTTTGGACAGCAGACTGGATGATAAGAGCTTCTCAACCGAATAATAACACGCATTTCCCATATTTATTCTGCGTTTAATTTCCTCCCGAGTGTCATTTATATTTGTTACTGTTGCTCCAAGATATTTTAATTTTTCCACCTCTTCGAAGGATAAATCTCCAATTTTTATATTTCCATTTCGTACAATATTCTGGTCACGAGACATAATCATATACTTTGTCTTTTCGGGATTTACTTCCAAACCGATCGCTTTACTTGCTTCAAGTAAAATTTCCGTGTTTTCCCTAACCATCTGTGTATTTTCTCCTAACATATTCACGTCATCTGTATAGACAAGAAGCTGATGTAATATATTATGATAACATGTCTTGTAGTTTATAATTAGTGCCATATATTTTAATTGTAATATTAAATTTTCTCCAATATTAGCCTATATCTCTACTACTTGTAATAGCTATCATCTAGAAAAAGTTGTTTTTATTACTTTAGATACAATTTGATTTATGTATATATATATATATATATATATATATATATATAGGGAGAGTCGGGTAGTATCGGACATCGGGTAATATTAGACAGTGAGTTTCTTTCATCTACCACACGATGATAGTACCTCATTGACATGGTCACGTTTATGTGATGTCGCATAGAGAAACGTAACCATGTCATTCAGGTACTACCATATGGTGGTAGATGAAAGAAACGCTCTGTCCGATACTACCCGACTCTCCCCTATATATATATATATATAAAACATGTATATAGTAAAAATACATATAAGCTACAGGGTAGAAGTGATTTAAACTTCGTGATTGAAAGGGACGACAGGGTAGACTTAATGAATAGAAAATCTATATTACGTTTTGTGATTAAATGGAAATTGAATTAGAAAATTAAGTTTGAAGTTTCAGCAGTGCAGCAACATCGCCGCTAACACATTCTTCTCGTAAGAGGTTAAACAAACTCTGTTTGTTTCGATAGGTGAGCCGTTCTCTGGCTCGACGTTGCAATGTGTTCTCTTTGTACAGTGGCTTGAAATTATACGACTAGATGTTCTTAAAGTTAAATTTACACGAAAACCGTCCACGCTATTGAAATACGCCCGAGGGATAAATTACTCTTTATTAGATTTTCTATCGATATGGACAAAAATCACGATCCTACTCGCAATAGTTACCGAATAAGAGGTTGTTAAACATTTGAGAGTAAAGCATTTTTTTTTCCAAAAAAAAAATAATATTAATATTCCCTGAATATATATTTTTTGTTACATATACAGCATGAGCTGTTTCCTTTGAATATCTGCAAGGATATTTCATTTCTACTCTGTATATAGGATATCTCAGGAGGAATGTAAAATACTTCAGAATAATCTACTTTAGATTAACCTACATCAATGAAATACTTCGTAGCTTGCAAGTTTCACATAACACCCGGTAAACTTTGTCTTTATTCCTCAACAGTAGCCAATGCATTTCCATAACAAAATCCATCAAGAATAACTTGTATGCATATTCACTATGCAAATACACAAAATAAAAATTAAGTGAAAGTATATTCAGTTGCGCTGGTGTTGCGGTGCTCAGATGCTGCCATGTGTAGAAGATATTGCATAAATACTGAACCGCAAGACCTTCCAGTATTTCTCCCCTTAATTTCTCTCTAACCTGTATAAATCGGACATAGGTACATCGGGTTAAATCGATGTAGGTTAACCCAAACTATATTATACTGAAGCATTCTACATTCCTCCTCAGACATCCTGTAAATAAATACATATAGTGAAGAGGTATGCCAAATAAGTTAACCTGTTTTCAAGCAGTATCTTTCTGAATTGAGCAAAAATTACTCCTTTGAACTGGAGTGCAATTTTAAGAATTCCTTCTTCGTTCCTCCCTATATTCTTAAAAAAATTTCTCCAGTCCATGAACTGTAATCATTACAAACTTCACCACATAATTTCTTGTCTTTCTTTTTCTCATTCCATTTATGTATAATCAGGTCTTTAATATTATCTGACTTTATTAACCCTTAAATTATTGTTCAAACTTCATTTCTCACACTAGTTTATTAAACCGTGTCGGACCGTAAAGAAAACAACTATCGCAATGTCCATATTTTATATGTTGCACAATATTATAGTATTGTGAAATTTTAATTTTTCTATCAATTCTTTTTCTGTATTGTTCTATTAAAATTATAGCATATAGTCTATTAACCTGTTGTATCCTATAGGATACTTCGCGAATTTAAGGGTTAAACAATTGATTATGATTTGTGTAAGACATGGCTGTAACTTCACAACTCTTGTTTTATTCTCCGTAAATGTTGTTCATAGTTTCAATTTTTTCTACATTTCAATTACTTATATCGAACGATTTGTGAAACTCTTGTCCATGGCCTTAAAATATATAATTAATATCTTCACTTCAAGTTTCATGTTCATGATTCTATTCAGCGACCATGTTTCTTATGTTCTGTACTTTTACAGTTGAGTTACAATATCATCCGTTTATTTTATGGTCATTATTTCTGTTGCTCAGAATTGGATTTAATACGCTGAATATTATTCTTCCTTATAAATATCCATCTCAAAATATTTGTTTTCTTGCTCTACTTATCCCAGTTATTCACAGAACATTTCTACGCTTGATATTAACACATGCAAGACCGTCTTCTCCATCCTCCATTCATTAATTCGCCTGAAAAATTTTCTACCCTTTCAATTAAAAAGAATTCTCATACAAACATTGGTACTGCCACATTTTGACTATTGCGACATTCTACTAACAGATTTAAATTCTAACTTAGCCCAAAGATTGCAGCGCCTTCATAATGCCTGCAAACGTTTCCTTTGCAACAACCGCAAATACGACCACATTACACCGTCCCTTGAAACGCTGCAATGGGTAAGATTACAGGATCGAAGATATATCCATTCACTAATTTTCCTATATCGCATCATCAATACTTCTTCGCCTAACTATCTCTAGGTGCGTTTTAATTTGTTCTCCTCTTATCACAGCATGGGTACTCGTTTTAAAAATAACCCTTTATTATCTTTGCCTTGCCACAAAACAGCTCACTATTCTTCCTCTTTCACAGTATCTGGAACTCCCTACCCAGCTCCATCAGGAACTGTCGAACGATATTGCAATTTAAAAGTGAATTGATTAAACACGTGACCAGTATTCAGGTTTAATACTCCTTTGTATGTATATATGTAATTTTTCTCAGTGTTATATAGTTATAATTCACTTTGAATTTGTTATTCTTGTAATTTGTAATATTGGTTCACTCATTGAGTGTAACTTCTAGCCTTATATTATTGTGTAATTATTATTTAGTATGTTCGCATTATTTTACTCGACTTGTGCTTGTATAACTATATAAATTTCTATTAGTGTTCTTTAAATACTAGTCTGTAAAATTATAAGCTTCTTTTGTTTATGGCTAAGTGGAAGAGAACAAATAAATACTACTTACTTACTGGCTTTTAAGGAACCCGGAGGTTCATTGCCGCCCTCACATAAGCCCGCCATTGATCCCTATCCTGAGCAACATTAATCCAGTCCCTACCATCATATCCCACCTCCCTCAAATCCATTTTAATATTATCTTCCCATCTACGTCTCGGCCTCCCCAAAGGTCTTTTCCCCTCTGGCCTCTCAACTAACACTCTATAGCCTATGCATTTCTGGATTCACCCATACGTGCTACATGCCCTGCCCATCTCAAACGTCTGGATTTAATGTTCCTAATTATGTCAGGTGAAGGATACAATGCGTGAATTTCTGCGTTGTGTAACTTTCTCCATTCTCCTGTAACTTCATCCCGCTTAGCCCCAAATATTTTCCTAAGAACCTTATTCTCAAAAACCCTCAATCTCTGTTCCTCTCAAAGTGAGAGTGCAAGTTTCACAGCCATACAGAACAACCGGCAATATAACTGTTTTATAAATTCTAACTTTCAGATTTTTTGACAGCAGACTAGATGACAAAAGCTTCTCAACCGAATAATAACTGGCATTTCCCATATTTATTCTGCGTTTAATTTCCTCCCGAGTGTCATTTATATTTGTTACTGTTGCTCCAAGATATTTGAATTTTTCCACCTCTTCGAAGGAAAAATCTCCAACTTTTATAGTTCCAATAAATAGATATTAAATAAATATTAACTTATATCATAATTTTCTTCTCGTTTCTTAGTAGTTAATTTTGAATCTTCTTGTTACTCACTTTCTTATCTCTAATATGCCTTTTCCTTATTAAGCTAAGGAATCGATATTTATTACAGTGTATAAAAGGTCTCCAGTTAAAATCTCCTTTCTAATTAACGAGTACTTTCTTCTTTATGAATGGAGATAATCGCTAATCAAACATGTTTGGGAGGCTGTAATTAATGCATCACGGGCCGTTATGCAACGCGCCTCAAGTGGATTGTCCGTTGCGTAAACAAACTCGGCTGAATACAGCAGCAATTGGCAATTAACGAACCTGTGGGAATTACGACTACCTGGAGGCACTTGCCACGCCACTAGCAACTGGGGCCTTAATGAGTCCAGCACATTGTCAAACGATCGCAGTACATAAGCGCGACAACCACAGCAAAAACACGCAAAGCAACAGGACAGATACGCATAAAATTTGAGGAATAATAAACAACCTTCAAGCGCGATTAAATTAAGTTGTAATAAAATAGTAATATACGTTACAAGAGCGGTATTTTGACGTTTTCATGGTCGAGGAAAAGATTGAAAAAGCGAAACGTAGTTGAGCTTTTTTAATTTCCGAGAACATGAAAACAAACATACCCCTTATGTATCGTACATTATTTTGTGCGAAGATCGTTTATTAGATACCTGAAAGACGAATTTCTAATTAGTTGCAATGAAATCTCAATCTTGGTTTCTGTTTAATGACGGCAACTTCGGAAAACCAAAATATCTTTCTTCCACATTGTTGCTATAAAATGTTTTCTGTGTCTACTATACTTCAGCAGGCCGTGATATACGTCTGTCTTTTTTTTCCCCCAGTCTATAAATGCGAACTTAAAACAAACGGTAAGGTTATGTAATGATTTATTTTTCATTTTAATATTTTAACAATATTATTTATATAACATATTGCAGTAATAACATCCGCATCTGGAATCTTGTTGATTTTTTCACGGCTTCCTTAATGTTACTCGTATCAGGAATGCAATAAGTTTCGTGGAGTAGTAGACTTTACTTAATTTTTGCAAATATTTAAAAACAATAATTAACATTGCAATTTAGGTGAAATTGCAGTGGTAAGTTTCAATTTGTAATTATTACAATGTTAAACGTCTCTAAAAATAATATGTTAAAAGCCTAAAGCAGTAAAATTAATGTCGCGCTTAAGCGGTAAGAAGAGGGAAATTGTTATGTGTGTTAGGTTGGGAATACTGAATGTGGTATTTCACACTTACCGCGTATTGGTTTGGTGCGGAAAACAAGCAAATACGCACGATTTCGCACAAAGAGAGTATTCAGTTTATGTATAACTTATATAGTGTTAGTTGGAAGAAAAAAAAATGGTTAATTTAACGACGCTCGCAACTTTTACTTTCTGGTGGAAAAACTTGGAAATATGCATGTAATAATTCAAATAATGGACTTAAATTAATAAAAAAAATGGTTTGACATAAATTACCTTTCTATTAACGAAAATAAAACCATAATTATTCCATTCTCATTATCCGAAAAATGTAACAAACCTCCTACATCTATATTAAGTATTAAATTACATAATTCTGATTGTTGTCTTATACAGTGTAAATGTCCGATTATTAAAGAGTCCTCTGAAGTTAAGTATTTAGGCATAATTTTCGATAATCATTTAAAATGGAACCAACACATTAATGACCTTTGTCATAAATTACGTAAAATAGTATATTATTTTGTTTTATTGAGGAATTACTTGAGAATAAGTTTATTACGCACAATATATTCAACTTTATTTCAATCGGTAATTATGTATGGAATTATAGCTCATTTAAATCCAATTTTAATCCACTTTATTTATTACAGAAGAAAATAATTAAAATATGTCTTCATAAACCTATTGATTTTTCCATCTCAAAATTTGTTTTTAGATTTTAATGTACTTAACGTAAGACAAATTTATTATATTGTATTAATAAAATTCCTACATAAAAATCGAAATAATTTTGAATTGTATTCTCATAGTTATGAAACAAAAGGTATGAATTCTTTAAGATTGTTTGAACCAAAATGCAACAATGTGACAGTATTTAATCATAGCAGTAATTTAGGCCCAAGAATATATAACAAATTTGTATTTAAATATCCTAATCTTGTCAATTCTAATAGTCCTAGTATTAAATTTAAAAAGTTATGTATGGATTTTATAAAAATTGAAAAATTGTAAATTTAAATTTATATACTATTATTTCATAGTAGACATAAGACAAATTGTATTATATATTTATTAATTTCAATTCAGGAATCCGCCCCTGAGCACGAGTTCTCCTTTTCAGGGGCGAGCTAAAGTTTTTTCTGTATATATTATATTTTATTTAACGATTATTAGCAAAATAATAAATAATAATAAACTGCAGAGGTTATATCAGCGTCGCCGGTCTGATAGAAATTTGTCCCGCAGGAGTTCTTTTAATGAAATACAAACTGAGGTACCATTTATAACCGAACCCACACTTTCAGAAGTCGAAATTGCGATAGAAAAACTGAAAAATTATGTCTCCAGGTATCGATCAAATTCCAGCAGAATTAATACAAGAAGGTGGAAGCGCATTATCTAACGAAATTTATAAGCTTGTACTCGCTATTTGGGAAAAGGAAATTTTACCAGAACAATGGAAGGAGTCCTATTTTTAAGAAGGGGGACAAGATTAACTGTAGTAACTTTCGAGGAATATCACTTTTCTTGATGCCGTACAAAATTTTGTCCAATATTCTTTTGAGAAGATTAACTCCATATGTAGATGAAATTATTGAGGATCATCAGTGTGGTTTTAGATGTAATAGATCCACTATTGATCAGATATTTTGCATTCGACAGATAATGGAGAAAAAATTGGAGTATAAGGATACAGTACATCAGTTATTCATAGATTTCAAAAAGGCATATGACTCTGTTAAGAGTGAAGTTTTGTATGATATCCTTATTGAATTTGGTATTCCCTAGAAACTAGTTCCATTAATTGAAATGTGTCTCAGTGAAACGTACAGCTGAGTTCGTATGGATCACTGTGGGCTAAAGTAAGGAGATGCACTATCACCTTTACTTTTTAACTTTGCTCTAGAGTATGCCATTAGGAAATTCCAGGATAACACAGAGGGTTTGGAATTGAACGGGTTACATCGGCTGCTTGTGTATGCGGATGACGTGAATATGTTAGGAGAAAATCCACAAACAATTAGGGAAAACACGGGAATTTTACTGGAAGCAAGTAAAGAGATAGGGTTGGAAGTAAATCCCGAAAAGACTAAGTATATGATTATGTCTCGTGACGAGAATATTGTACGAAATGGAAATATAAAAATTGGAAATTTATCTGTTGAAGAGGTGGAAAAATTCAAATACATGGGAGCAACAAAAAAATTATAAATGATACTCGGGAGGAAATGAAACACAGAATAAATATAGGAAATGCCTGTTATTATTCGGTTGAGAAGCTCTTATCATCCAGCCTGCTGTCAAAAAATCTGAAAGTTAGAATTTATAAAACAGTTATATTACCGGTTGTTCTTTATGGTTGTGAAACTTGAACTCTCACTTTGAGGGAGGAACATAGGTTAAGGGTGTTTGAGAATTAAAAGCTTAGGGAAAATTTTGGGGCTAAGAGGGATGAAGTTACAGGAGAATGGAGAAAGTTACACAACACAGAACTGCACGCATTGTATTCTTCACCTGACATCATTAGGAACATAAATCCAGACGTCTGAGGTGGGCAGGGCATGTAGCACGTATGGGCGAGTTCAGAAATCCATAGAGAGTGTTAGTTGGGAGGCTGGAGGGTAAAAGACATTTAGGGAGGCCGAGACGTAGATGGGAGGATAATATTAAAATGTATTTGTGGGAGGTGGGATATGATGAGAGAGAATGGATTAATCTATCTCAGGATAGGGACCAATGGCGGGCTTATGTGAGGGCAGTAATGAACCTCCGGGTTCCTTAAAAGCCAGTAAGTAAATAAGTAAGAGTTAAGGCCATTACTATATTACTATGAATATAACATAATTTATACAATACAATACAATACAATACAAAGCAATAAAATACTACATACAATACATAATTAATATAATGCAATGACAATTCTTTTTATCTTCATAACAATAATAAAACAATTATGTAATAATAATAATAATAATAATAATAATAATAATATTCATACCTAAATTAATTTAAATTTTTAAACTCGGTCACAATTATAACTTCAATTTGACTGCGCCCGTAAGAAATCGTTTAGCCTTTTCTTGAAAGTGGTTATTGTCTGGCAGCCCCTAATCTTCTGAGGTAGAGAATTCCATTCACGGGAGACTAAGACAGTAAAAGAGGATGAATAGTGGGATGTTCTATGGGCAGGAATTGCTAGGGTTTGGCTCTCCTGTGACCTGGTGTTAGATTGTGATTGGAGGATAAGTAGTTAAACCGGGAACGAAGATAATTTGGAGTAGAAGTGTGGAGAACTCGAAACAGAAGAGACAGCGAATGAAGTGTTCTACGGTTACTAAGTTGCAGCCAGGATGAAGATTTGAACGAGGGTGTATTTTGTATTTTGAGAATGTTTAAAATGAATATTGAAGAAAACTCGATGAAAAAACATTTGGTCTGGCAAAAATTGGCCTTTTCATTTAGCCCTCCAATAAGTAAGTTTGTCTACCCCTGATCTAAATGCATGCACCAGTAAAGTTTAGTTTATTAAACGAAAGTAATTCTTCAGATCTGCTTACATATTTCAATAACTGTGGTTTAGAGAAGGGAAAATATTTTGTCCGTCAATTAAAAACATTCGAGTAAGAGAATGGATACAAAGTAACATGGCCAGTCGAACAATGTCCGACTGAGATTGGTACGGATTATGGCACATCAACAACTACACCGTAATTTATATTTATTTGCAGAGGAAAGAAAGACTTATGAAGTCATTCGTTGGAGGATACATAGACTCGGGGAAGCCTGGAACCACACAACTCCCAGTGGATGAATGAAGCCGAGGGGAGAGTAGGGTTGGGAAACTTAAGCGTGGCTCAGACCGGATGGGATGCAGGCCGCCATCAATGCGGACACTGGTCCAAACTACATGAATAAAGATAAGCTTTAATTGTTTAATTTATACCAATGTAATAAGATGCAGATTTATTCTGTACCAACTACAGTTCACTGTTTAAAATCTCACGCAGAATGCCACATCCATGTCGCAGGTGCGTGGGGTAACTTTATTCTAATGCTAAGTTTATGAAAATTAATCTCCGAGTCACTGGCATCAGCACTGATTCAAAATTTTAATAAAACATTCATTAACTTCAACGTGCTGATTTTGCAGTGCAGAAACATAAATAAATATCCGTCGGAAACATTAAGAGATCCGAATTATGTATTAGGGTTATTTCGTACGGCACAACCACTCCAAACCTTGAAGTATTCGACCATCAAGTTCCATGGAACACAGAAGGAATAGACCTCAACACTTGATCTACGAAGAGATTAAAACTTCATCACTTTTTATTACCATTATTTTCACTATAATGATTACAGTACGAAAATTCATGCAATTGCATATTGTTATTCATTTGGGATTTAAGAAAAGTGAAAGTGGATCTTTGCCGATCATGATTTTACTTTATTTTGCATAAATGTGTATTTTGAGAGTTTGCCGTTTTAAATGCATATATACACTTATTTTGCATATTTATAGATGCATATAGGAACATAATATTTTCTTGTTTTTCCCTATTTATTATCTAACTTCAAACTTGTCTCCAAAAAAATTAAGAGTAATTTCCAAGAAATACAGAAATTATTTATTTATTTTTTTATATTTATTTACTTATTTATTTATTTATTTATTTACATAAACTATTTATTTAGTTAAACATTTATTTATTTATACATTTATTTATTTATTTATTTAAACATTTACTTATTTCTTTATTTAAATATTTACTTATTTCTTTAGGTAAATATTTACTTAGTTGTTTAAATATTTACTTATTTCTTTAAATATTTACTTATTTCTTTAAATATTTACTTGTTTCTTTAAATATTTACTTATTTCTTTATTTACTTCTTTACTTATTTACTTACTTACCCACCTACCTACCTATTTACTTGTTTATTTATTGATTTACTTATTTATTTATTTATTTATTTATTTATTTATTTACCTACCTACCTACCTACCTACCTACCTACCTACCTACCTATCTATCTATCTATCTATCTATCTGTCTGTCTGCCTGCCTGCCTGCCTGCCTGCCTGCCTGCCTGCCTGCCTGCCTGCCTGCCTGCCTGCCTGCCTGCCTGCCTGCCTGCCTGCCTGCCTATCTATCTATCTATCTATCTATCTATCTATCTATCTATCTATCTATCTATCTATATCTATCTATCTATCTATCTATCTATCTATCTATCTATCTATCTATCTATCTATCTATCTATTTAACCTGGTAGAGATAAGGCCATCAGGCCTTCTCTTCCCCTTTACCAGGGGATTACAACTAAAATATTAAGAATACAGTTACAATTATAATCACAATTAACATTAAATTTATAAATGCAATAAAAATAAAAGTACTAAAAGATTAGCTGATTAATAAAAGCTAGCCAGTTTATTGTAGAAGTTAAGAAAAAATAATTTTTTTTATTAACTAAGTAAAAATTAAACCTACTCTACACAATAAGAAAATGTTTAATAAGTTTTTTTTTTTTTTTGAACACTACTAAATTTCGACAGTCTCTGATGTCACTGGATAGGGTGAGAAATGAAACCGATAATGGATTATTTAATTACAGTTCAGGGCGTGACATTGCTGCCACGACAATGGATACTTTTTCATAGCGTGTAATTAGGGTTGTTTTCCATCAGTTACCTTCAGATTTCAATCCGGCCGACGTTTGATTGTGGGGATACATTGAAGAACGAGCTTTCCTGACACATCCAGCAACCCTACTGCAACTGAAAGAGGCCATCTCGCAAGAAATTGCCAATACTCCAAGACATTATCTGCAAAATGCTGTGCATGGTGTCGCAGACAGAATGCTGTACGTTGAACAAGAGAACGGTGGACATCTTCCCAATGTTTTGTAAACCCCTTGTTTGCCCAACATAGTGATGTTTTTGTTTTTTTTCTATCTCGAATATTATAATATTTATAGCGGTTTAATGTTTGTATTCACCTTTGAAATGTCCTATATATTACGAAGAAGTAACAGAGAAGGCTTGGAACTGAACGGGTTACATCAGCTGCTTGTCTATGCGGATGACGTGAATATGTTAGGAGAAAATCCACAAACGATTAAGAAAAACACGGGAATTTTACTGGAAGCAAGTAAAGAGATAGGTTTGGAAGTAAATCCCGAAAAGACAAAGTATATGATTATGACTCGCGACTGGAATATTGTACGAAATAGAAATATAAAAGATGGAAATTTGTCTTTTGAAAAGGTGGAGAAGTTCAACTATCTTAGAGCAACAGTAACAAATATAAATGATACTCGGGAGGAAATTAAACACAGAATAAATATGGGAAATGTCTGTTATTATTCGATTGAGAAACTTTTATCATCCAGTCTACTGTCAAAAAATCTGAAAGTTAGAATTTATAAAACAGTTACATTACCGGTTGTTCTTTATGGTTGTGAAACTTGGACTCTCACTTTGAGAGAGGAACATAGGTTAAGGGTGTTTGAGAATAAGGTTCTTAGGAAAATATTTGGGGCTAAGAGGGATGAAGTTACAGGAGAATGGAGAAAGTTACACAACACAGAACTGCACGCATTGTATTCTTCACCTGACATAATTAGGAACATTAAATCCAGACGTTTGAGATGGGCAGGGCATGTAGCACGTATGGGCGAATCCAGAAATGCATATCGAGTGTTAGTTGGGATGCCGGAGGGAAAAAGACCTTTAGGGAGGCCGAGACATAGAAGGGAAGATAATATTAAAATAGATTTGAGGGAGGTGGGATATGATGATAGAGAATGGATTAATCTTGCTCAGGATAGGGACAAATGGCGGGCTTATGTGAGGGCGGCAATGAACCTCCGGGTTCCTTAAAAGCCAATAAGTAAGTATTACGAAGAAGAGGATCCTAATGAGTAAAACCATGTGAACTGTTAAGTGTTAAATAGGAATAGTGATTTCTTTGTACAACTTAGCAAACGCATAGTCACGAATGTATCCCTTATTCTTTTTCAGTATAGCACTACTCCCTACCCTGCTATATTTTAACGCGACAGTACTTGTTAATCTCAAACTTGCAAGTATATGTACAGTACTGGTGTCGGATTAGCAACGATCACATTCTTCTTTCGCGGATTAATGTATGTTCAAACTTAGACAAGCTATATTTTAATGCAACCTACAAAGCCTATTAAATCAACGCAAACTGACGTAAAGTAAAAATGCCTCCAAGTTAAGTTGGCAACGCAGATGGTATGAAATCCTTTGAGAAGGTGAAAGGGCGAAGAGGTTTGTGTGCACTAGCGTAGAAGATTTAATTATTTAATGGATATCTGTAGGTATAGCTGTAAGCTATGTCTTACAGGCAATATAACGTGGGTGCTCCTGTTATGGCCATGTTCCTGATATGGCCACCCACCCCTATTGTGAGTTAGTTAACCAAAAAGTCCGCTAAATTGCAGCAGCATCCAGTGAAAGGGCATCCTGGTATGTCACTTGATCGTTTTCCATCCAGTCAGGTTGAGCAATATGGCGTCAGTTGCCTGTTTTGCGGTTTTCATGTGACCTCTTCTTATTTTTCTCTGGTAACTCTCCTTTGTTTTATGCATGTTTTTCAAAGACTTGTTTAATGAAAATCATCGTACTCCATTCAGTTTTTAATGTTCTGTTGATTGGTGTTGTTGTTGATGGCGTATCTTTTACGAGTTGTTCATAATCAAACGATTTTCATGAAAGCTTACCTGCTCCTGATATGGCCATATCAAATGCACCATGGCCATATCAATTTCATTTCACTTTTATTTTTTCACCTGACAAATTTACATGCCTTATAGCTGGGATTACGCAAAAATTTTGTATTTTAAGAAAAACAACTTCATTTTTTATGGAAAAACCTATATTGACTACACTTTTGAATTATAAAAAAGGTTAAGTGTCATTTTTATTCATTTTACACCAAAATTATTTAATTTTATCACAACTGCGCTATCAAACTGAAAACAATTACGATTTGTAGAACATGGAACAAGGGTGGCCATATCATGTGCACATGTTCCTGATATGGCCACTAGGTAGACTTTTGGAATTTGGGACTTTTTGGACAATTAAAGCTTTTTTTTTATTGGGAAAGGAAATTGTTTTAAGAAAGTCCATTAGACTGAGAAAGAGTAAGAAAAAAGTGGTTTACATTTTTTTTTCAAAATGGCGGCTAGAAAAAATCTCAAATCTTAGCATGGCCATGTCAGGGACACCTACCTTATTAAATTTATAATAACTTTATTGTGTATTGGAGCAAAATGAACACATAAAGAAATCAAATTCTCATATTAAATAGATAAGAACGTATAAATTGCAAGGTATACATTAGTTTGCAATACTCACGTCATTGTTAGTTCTATAAAAATAAAAAAAAACTCACCAGGATATCTTTCATTTTTAATAGGTAGCTATGTTACTAGGTTTCTATTTCTTTTTTCAGCTGTTTGACACCTGGCATGTGGAAGATTAGTCTCTGAGGAAAGTTTTCGCAATGCTTTTGATAGTGACGCTATAACCGTTCCTATTTTGTTTCTTCAAACAGTTTCCGGCCTTCTGAATGCTGTGTGACAAGCCTTCCCATTGTCTCTCTTACACCAATTTCTGGATACAACACTTTGAAGGTATACGCCTCACACCAAATTCAATCTGAAATACCCTTTGACATGCCTCAAATGAACCCGTTTGCCAGTATTTACGAACTAGGAACGCGCAGCCTTCAGATTGTGTACATTGTAACAGCTAGACATTGCGAAAAAGAAATAAATGAAGGCCAGTAAAAGAGTTGAAGCCTATCTCGGGGATTATACTCAATACAGGATATGTATTTTGTACGGGGCAGAAATAAATAACGGACTAGCCATACATCATTGAACCAGTCTTTTCATTGGCTCATCGCACCAGCTGATATTGGTTGCTAAGGAGAGCGTCCTGTATGCCTAGTCGGTTTTTTTTTTCAATGACTCATTGCATAGTTACCAAATTCCGACAAAAGAGAAATGTTAAAGACAGAGGCCTGGAAAACAACGAAGATATTTAGACAATATTTTTATCGCCTGGGTCCCGCACCGTGGCGTCGCGGTCTAAGGCATCCCGCCTAGGACTCGCGTTACGGAATGCGCGCTGGTTCGAGTCCTCATGGGGGAAGAAATTTTCTCATGAAATTTCTGCCAGTGTATGGGACCGGTGGCCACCCAGAATTATGATGCACTTGGGGAGCTACGATAGGTAGCGAAATCCGGTTGCGAATGCCAGCTAAAACGGCTGGGGGGATCATCGTGCTAATTACATGATACCTCCATTCTGGTTGGATGATCGTCCACCTCTGCTTCAGCATGTGGGTGTGAGGCCAGCAGTCGGCTGGTCGGTCTAGGTCCTTCACGGGCAGTAGCGCCACGGATTATTATTATTTTTATCGCCTGAAATATTTTCCTTGTAGTCCATTAGACGTTTTGTCCCACAAACTAGAATTTTGCTAACTTCAGTGCATACATCTACAAATCCACACCTGTTGAGTAATGTTAGCGCGTTTTGCCGCGAAACCACGTGGCTCGGGTTAAATTCCCGTTCGGGGCAAGTTACCTGGTTGAGGTTTTTCCGGGGTTTTCCCTCAACCCAATATGAGCAAATGCTGGGTAACTATCGGTGCTGGATCCCGGATTCATTTCACCGTCATTATTACCTTCATCTCATTCAGACACTAAATAAACTGAGATGTTGATAAATCGTGGTAAAATAGCCTACAACTACATCTACAACCTTTAAAGGGCCTGTAAAAATTAACTTTACCTACTCTTATAATTGTGGTAATGTTTATACATTTAACATCACATTTCAAACTGTCAAGGATTCATTTACTGTATATAGTACATAAAAATAGTACATAAGGAAAAAAAAAACAAGATTGCAGTGTATTTGTTTCAATTGTCACAAAGTTACCGCTGAAAATGAAAATAATGGTAACACTCGACGTGAAGTGCAATACCACATTCGGCACACCGTCTATTTGCTTGCGAATTAAGATAGGGCAGATCTGGTTACTTTTTATTCTATCACATTACGTCCCCTGTCACCAAACCGAACATCTGACGAGACTGCTGAAAACTGGAGTGACAGACTTCTTTACTTGGATGTTCCATATTTCCCCATAAGTTCGAGTATCACGTTCATGTAGAAACTAAAGAAATCCATATTTTCCGGGCTCATAATAGGTATAGAGTTTCTGTACAGAAGCCATGTAGTCTGTAATTCTACGTCTAAGCCCTAAAGTAGCTTGAGCAGAAAAAGTAAGGTTATAGGTACATCTCTTGCTATCACATTTGCCCGGTGGTGCGAAAACGTTACAGTCATAAAATAATGCAGCTCAGGAATATAAAAATAAACCTTTCATGGATTATTATGTACAGACAAACTAATTCAACTGTAGACATGCTAATATACAACAAACCAACACTATAGCTTTACTAATATTATTTATTATTTACCTTTGTTGTTTAGGCATCTCCATTTTCACAATTCATTCGCGCTTCAAACCAAAGATCATCTGCTGCAAAGATCGTCTAACAGAAATGGCGGGAAACGTTTTAATGTCTTGCCACAGTCAAGGAGTAACAATGTGTGTAATAACTGCGATTTAATGCAAATGAGACGAATTTTTATTGAACAAAAATTAATTCTTCTTTCTCTTAAATTTTCTAATAAGGACATTAACAAAATTTGTCTAATGGTATTGAGAGATTCATTATCCATTTTACACAATCACTTGTATAATAGTACGTGATTTTTTTTCACTTCATTTCATTACTCTTCAATGTATTTTCATCTCATGTTTCTCCGAACTCAAATTGTACTTTATTTTTAAATGTATCATTGTTCCGTATTCTCTTCATAATCATATTGTATTTTTCATTTAACCTATGCTTTGTATTCTGGATCATAGTGGTCAGCCGTAAATTTCGGCCAGATGTCCCAAATTGTGGAATTATAATTACTATAATTATAATTATTTATTCTCTGGGACCCTCAAGTGATCTTCGTTCCTTTACCTATATACGTAGAAATCATTTTACAAGCTATTGGCCGCTGGCGAAGGGGGGGATTTCTTTTATAATAATAGTAATAATAATAATAATAATAATAATAATAATAATAATAATAATAATAATTAATTAAGTAAGTGGGTTTATTGTGAAGACCTCCTCCCTCACGGTTGTGAATAGTAACTAGTGTGCTTATCCCGTCCGAAACAAGAGAACGAACATTCCTCTTTCTTCAGTACGTCTATTACAATATCATACACGTAACATAGGATTCTCTGTATGGCATTAACCTTTCTTTTTCCTAGTAATGTATGATAAAGCAATAATTTATACATATATTTTATTCAGATAAATGATCTTATCCAGTTATTCCCACTATTTTTAAAATTAATAGTACTTGCCCGTGTTCGCATCCACGTGCTAAAATTGAAATTCTGTGAAAACTCGCCTAAATCTTACCACAGTAAATCAGTCCTTAGGTATAATATTAACGAATAAACCAAATGGCAAACAGTAGCATTAACAGAGTCTGTATGTGATACACTGGTGGCCATAATTCTGGAAACTTTTTGTTTCTGTACTGAATTATTATAACATTTGTATTAATTCTCAGATTTATACAATAGAAAATGTTATTCGTGACTGATCCGTTACCGATGGGGTTATAATAAAGGTATTATATTAAATCCTGACTATTTTAACAATAAATTATCATTAGTAAGTGGGAAATTATGTTCTTGTCGTTTAAGATCTAAATATTAATTTCAGATTTCATTATAATTCCCCATTATTTACTGTTATAAAAACTAGTCCATTGTTGAGTTTATGATTATTGTTGATCAGTAGAAGTATTGTTGAGCACTGGTAGCATAAAATATGGACATTATTAATTTGTTTCTATCATTAGTCTGACTTAAGATTTCGTTAGGTGAACATCTGATTGCTTTACAACAAACTTTATTGATCATTTTATCACAATGGCTCCACGAAAGGACTGAACACCTTCTAGGGCAGCCATACTTCGAGAAGAAGGCTACACAATCAAGGAAATTGCAAGAAAACTTGGTAATGGTGCTACATTGCCTGGCGTCCAGAAGATATGTGAGAGGTACAAATCCATAGAATCTTGTTAAACAACACTTAGGACTGGTAGAAAACCTAAAGTAAGTCCAAGAGAAGTGAAGCAGATTTGTCGATTAGCATTGAAAGATCGAAGGAAACTTATAATGAAAATCTGAAATTAATATTTAGATCTTAAACGACAAGAACATAATTTCCTACATAGTAATGATTATTTATTGTTAAAATATTCAGGATTTAATATAATACCTTTGTTATAAACCCATAATTAACGAATCAGTCAAGAGAAACATTTTCAATTGTATAAATCTGTGAATCAATGCAGATGTTATAATAATTCAGTACAAAAACAATAAGTTTCCAGAATTATGGCCACCAGTGTACAATAAGATAATGTCATTTCCATTTCTGATAACTCATGTATTATATATTCATATAGATTTTTAAGTACACTTCGGCTTACAATCAAAGCAAATTAACTCAAGAATATTAGTTCTGACAATAAGGCGTGTATCATTGTGTATATAATGTATGTGTATAAACGTAGATTGGAAAAATAAATAGAAACAACTTACAAAAAATAATATTTTGAGGGTTAAAGTTATTCATTCATGGTTCACCTTATATTATCGTTTTCATTTTGCTATTCCTCTGATAGATGTCTCTGTAATTCCGAAAATTGTGTGCTTGGGAGTTCCTATAGAATTTGTCTCCTGCTAATAGTAGTACGATATAAGTTAGTAAAATGAGAGAGGAGGTATTAGCATTTATTTTCTTAACAGAACCAAACATCAAATTCAACATACTTTGCAATCGATAACATTTCTAGGCTTGTAGAACACACGTTTAGGTCGAGTACACCAATTACCTACAAATACATTCCCAGTTATCGTGTATTTCCGATAGGAGACACTAACTTAGATTCTACATACTTGTAATGAAAAGCTCACGAATTATCTTCAAATACATCTTTTCTTAGTCTAAGTTCCTTGCAATCGATACCATTTCTAGGCATGTAGAACAAAAGTTTAGGTCAAGCATACCAATTAATGTCTACAAATACCTCTTCACTGATTGCGTATTCCTTCCGTTTTCTAGATTCCCTGTCCTACCGGTAGATAGCAGCAATCGTCTTATATACCTATTACACACATTTTAAAATAAAATACCCTATCCCTCTTACTTTAAATGCTGATATATTTTGGCGTTATATCTAACAAGATTATGCTTCCAATTTTGATATTTATCTTCATTGTTAAATTCCTATGTTTAGACTATTCCTATAATTATTTGTTCTCTGGGACCCTCAAATGATCTTCGTTCCTTTACCTATATATGTAGAAATCATCTGGTAAGTGGGTTTATTTCGAATGCTAACAACGATAACAGAATATGAATAACTTCATTATTATTTATACAGGATCGCTAAAGAACGAATACATAATATAAATGATAAATAGCGGATTGTTTAATTAGTATGAGATATTATACATAATCAATTATTTAAATAAAATTACCTATTTTACAAAGAAAATTGTTTATTTATATTACAATAATTTCTTATATAAATTCAGAGTATTTATATCGCGAAAGAACGATAACAGAATATTAATGGTAACTTGAATATTATTTATAATGCGAAAGAACGGTAGCAGAATACAAATTATAATTTGAATATTATTTATATCGTTAAAGAACGATTAAAAAATAAAATGAAAACTTGAATAAGGCCCAAACTCCCAACCTTTCAATCATTAAGCGAGCACTCTACCGCTGGTCTACGAGACGCAGATATGAAATAATTCCATAGTTCCGGAACTACTTCTACAAGGACATGCATCGTGTAATATCGCCGTGACCCGAAGTGGACTTAGAAAATTTTCGCTGTTGACGAGTGCGGTAACTTTTTTTTTGACAACTGTACTCGTCTCTAGTAACTGCACGTACCGATTCTGATTACCAATAATAATAGGAAAGAAATCGATGTGATTGGTGTGAACGTGCTCGGATTGTTACATATAATTCGCCAATTTCCTTCCTTGTTATTAGAGGGCCTTCCTACAGTTCACTTGGACAGCAGAGAGTGCGTCCGAGGCTCGGGGATGATTTATCTGCCCATTCCGCCACATCATTTCCCTTGTAGCCGCCCCCCTCCACGAGATATTCGGACTCATTCCTGTTACTATTACATCCATACAAACACACATACACGCCCTACACTCTAGAGATGCAGTGAGTGAGTAAGTTTGTGTGTGTGTGGACTAGCCGAAACCTGAATCAATATTCCATTAACCAAGGACCGGAGCACGGGCCTCTGGGAGGAAAAGCGTTCTATGTGCGCTGAAATGTGGGAAGTTTTGAATTATTACATTCACGTGAGAGTCGAATAAAACGAGGAACTTTGTTGGGGCTGGAGGTTCCATCTAGCAGAGTGTTATTCAAGGCGCTTCACTGCTTGGTTCTGTCATGTGCGACGATTACCATTACGGGGAACTACGGATGTAAGGTGGAAACTACACGCAACATGTGAAGGACGTCGAATCTTTAATCTTGCCAGGAAAGGTCTACCGTACACAAGTTCAAAACAATTAAGCCCTTAAGTGGAAAGGAAGAAAATAAAAAAATGAAGAAAGAATGTAAGAAAAAAGGGTATGGTAAAGAAAATAAATGAAAATTTTAACATTAGAAGCATGAAAGAAAGAAATAAAAAGAAGGAAAGAAAAGGTGAAAGAAAGACGAAAGAAAGAACGAAAGAAACGAGAAAGGACGAAAAAAAGAGAACGAAATGAAGGACGAAAGAAAGAACGAAAGGACAAAAAATAAAGAACGGAAGAAAGAATGAACGAAAGAACGAAGGAAAAGACAAAAGAAAGAACGAAATAACTAAAGAAACAACGAAAGAACTCAAGAAAGAAAGAAAGAAAGAAAGAAAGAAAGAAGGAAAGAAAGAAAGAAAGAAAGAAAGAAAGAAAGAAAGAAAGAAAAATGTTATTATGTTATGTTTTATTTAACGACGCTCGCAACTGCAAAGGTTATATCAGCGTCGCCGAATGTGCCGGAATTTTCTCCCGCAGGAGTTCTTTTACATGGCAGTAAATCTACTGACATGAGCCTGTCGCATTTAAGCACATTTAAATGCCATCGACTTGGCCCGGGATCGAACCCGCAACCTTGGTGAAAGAAAGAAAGAAAGAAAGAAAGAAAGAAAGAAAGAAAGAAAGAGAGAAAGAAAGAAAGAAACAAACAAACAAACAAAAAGAAGGAAAGAAAGAAAGAAGGAAGGAAAGAAAAAAGAAAGAAAAAAGGAAAAAAGAAGGAAAGGAGGAAGGAAAGAAAGAAAGAAAAAAAGAAAAAAGGAAAGAAAGAAGAAAGAAAGAAAAAAAGAAAGAAAAAAGGAAAGAAGAAAGAAAGAAAGAAAGAAAAAAGGAAAGAAAGAAAGAAAGAAAAAAGAAAGGAAAATATAAGGAAAGAACGAAAAAAAGAAAGAAAGAGAAAAAGAAAGGAAAATATAAGGAAAGAACGAAAAAACAAAGAAAGAAAGAGAAAAAGAAAGGAAGGAAAGAAAAAGAAAGAAAGAACGAACGAAAGAAAAAAGAAGGAAAGAAAGAAAGAAAGAAAGAAAGAAAAAAAGAAAAACGGAAAGAAAGAAAGAAAAGAGAAAGAAAGAAAGAAAGAGAATAAGAAAGGAAAATATAAGGAAAGAACGAAAAAAACAAAGAAAGAAAGAAAGGAAGGAAAGAGAAAAGATAGAAAGAACGAACGATAGAAAAAAGAAGGAAAGAAAGAAAGAAAGAAATAAGGAAAGAAAGAAAGAAAAAAGAAACAACGAAAGAAAGAAAAAAGAAGGAAATAAATAAAGAAAAAAGAAAGAAAGAAAGGAAAATATAAGGAAAGAACGAAAAAACAAAGACAGAAAGAAAGAAAGAAAGAAAGAAAGAAAGAAAGAAAGAGAAAAGAAAGGAAAATATAAGGAAAGAACGAAAAAACAAAGAAAGAAAAGAAAAAGAAAGGAAGGAAAGAAGAAAGAAAGAATTCGAGAGTAGGGAAGAGAATAAGAATTACAGATTAATAAAAAGAGGGAAATGTACAAGAAACAGAATTAGTTTCAGAAGAGAGAGCGATTAAACACAATCAAAATAAAAAAAGTGATACGCAAGTGATGAGACAATGTAAGACACTACAATGTGAGTACTGGGTATTTTTCTGCCAGTGCGAATATGTGTCCTCCCATGATAACCATTTTTAGAGCAATTCCTTTTGATAGTACTAGCAGAATTCCTTACAAATAGAGATGGAATGAAGTGATAGGAGGTTTTAGTTTAAATGTTATGTTTGTAGACACATTAATAATTACTACAACATAGTACATGTGTAGTGAAATTTTCACTAAAATATGTTATCTATACTAATAATAAATCTGTAGCCGAAATTTTTCTGATAATTTTCGATTTTCCAAAAATAATTGGTCCTAACATATATAATTAACCATCCTGAAACCGAAAATAGCTTTTCTGAAATTTTTGTTTGTATGTCTGTCTGTATGTTTGTTACCTTTTCACGCGATAATGGCTGAACCGATTTATATGAAAAGTGGAATATAAATTAAGTTCGTTGTAACTTATATTTTAGGCTATATGGCATTCAATACTTTATTTAAAAGGGGGATTATAAGGGGGCCTGAATTAAATAAATCAAAATATCTCGCTTATTATTGATTTTTGTAAAAAATGTTACATAACAAAAGTTTCTCTAAAATGATTTCCGATAAGTTTTATTCTTCACAAAATTTTGATAGAACTGATATTTAATGAGATAATTGAGTTTTAAAATTAAAATAACGCCATCTAAGACGGTGCAATGAAATAAGAACAAATGACTTCGTCTATAAGGGGTCTTGGACACAACAATCGAAAGCTATTAAACATAGCCTACAGAGGATGTTTCTGTGTTTGTAGGAAGTAATAACGGAAGCTAAATTAACCGATTTGTATAATTAATTATTTCACCATTTGAAAGTGTAGTTTCTCTAGATGGACATAATGCTATAATGTTATTACAGTAACTTCTGATTAAATCGAGGACAGGTAAGATTAAAATAGCTTCTTATGCACAGACAATTTGATAGGCTATTTTGTACATTCCTTTTCTGTATTTCTTAAAATAATAGTTATGTACTCACTCATTTTAATCTAAGAGAATTAACGAACAACGAGAGTGTATTGATTTAGTATGCAGTAATAGTATGTTAGCTTAGCAATCCATTATTTTATAATTCAAATTTTAACTATTCTCAATTGAATCGTGTTAAAATACACACGATTTATCCTTCTAACAAACACGAATGTTCCCTGGATCAAACGTCCTATTTTAATTATACAATTACTTTATATTTATTTCTAACAGGTGCAGCGGAGCTAGTATTACAAATAATTGTTTAATAAACCATAAATGACTGTCAAAGCAAAAAATCAAGTTTTTCCATAAGAGTATAACTTACAGTGCCAGTAACTGAGTACTTTACCCTTTGCATTTCACAGGCCTTCATTAAAATTAAATTTCGCCCATTTATTATCTGTTTAGAATAAAACAAACAACCTGTGATTGTAGTTTGTGAGTATGCGACTTCGCAGTAGTTCATCTCGCAATTTTCTTATGAGAAACCGTGCATATAGGATTTAGTGTATCATTTATTTTAATTATGTAAAATTTTGATTTGCGTCAAAACCGTGCTTTATGTATCATCTGTTCTGCGCCCTATAAGAGACAACACGAAAGGAGAAACAACAGCTCAAACTCCTTGTTGAATTGTAAGTAGTTGTGCAAGTTGGTTGACAGTATTTTAAAGTTCCTACATTGTGAAGAGCGTTGCAAAGTAATAAATTTGTATATCTTCATTCAATTGAAAAATTAACACTCGAATTGGGTTATTGACAGCAGAATAATTGTGTATTAAAATATTCTGTAATAAGAGCCAAGTTAACTAAGTCTACAGTGACGCAGTAACGGGTGGACGATTCTTTTCTGTGATGTTTGGAAGCCATTCTAACCACTGCATTTCTTCGGGGAAGTGCAACTCGATTTCTTTTTCAGTCTGAACTTCTGCAACTTCTTGCTGGACTGACAAACTTGGTGGCTGGCTGTTTTTCTTTTGCTCGTCTCGTATTTGTAATTCTCGGACTCGAATCTCCACGATGTAAGTGGTTACTAGCACCATCTGTTTTTACTTCAACATTACCGAAGTCAGCTGTTGTTACTTCCTGCATTACATTTTCTTCTGTCGAAGCATCGCCAGGATATGTTATCTACAATAATCTCACTAGAGGTTTTGATTTATCTTGAAAAAATCAAAAGTTGAGTGGGATTTAATTGACTATTACACGATTAGAAGAAAATGTAAATATTCGAAGAAATAAAGTACTCTAATACAGTAAAATATTAATTGACTTAATAAAATACTAAACTCTCTTGAAAATGTATTATTCTACCATCTCATAATTACAAATATTCCGCTAGATGACAGTAGTGTGTTATCATCAGCTGTTCTCCTGTTACAAATTGTGCGAACTATACAATCTTCTAATGACAATACTAGTCAAGGAGGCTTTGTTGATTCTGTTTAATTTTTATTAAAACAGTTGCAGTCCACTTCAATTTTATCAATAGGCCTATATCGCTCATAAGGAGAAACATTTGCGCAAGAGCAAAAGAACTAAATTGTTCAGGAGAGATATTTAAAGTTTTTTCAAATGTTTAAAATGATTTAACATATAATTATGCTCTAGTACTACTTATATGGATTCAAATGATTTGTTTTTTATCTAGCTATTATATTTTATTGTGTGTTCTCATAGTATTTCGTAAATAAACCCTTTCAGGATGCATTTAAGGGAGACGTACCCCTCAATTATGTCATTGTCGCCCTACGATTTTATCTTCCTCAATTACGACAAACCTTGACGGACGATTTTCAATGAAAACAACTTAATTGTAAACGGAAGTTTTATTTTTTGCAGAAGAAATTCAAAACAGTGAATTGCATACATTTTCGTAATACTTTGGTATTATGTTAGTGTTGATCAATTTCAGTAGGTCAACTATTTCCCTCCCCTGAGATGATTATTTTTGCTGTATAAGCTGGTTTAGTCTTAAGGGGTTAGGTACAGCTTACAGCAGTAAAATGTTTGGAAATATTCTACATTTTTTCCTCCACTACTGTATCTTGTACAATAATGAAAACTGGTATGTTTAAAACACTGTTCTTCTGATATATTTTTATTTATTTATTTATTTATTTATTTATTTATTTATTTATTTATTTATTTATTTATTTATTTATTTATTTATTTATTTATTTATTTATTTATTTATTTATTTATTTATGCCTATAACATGGCAAAGCCCCAATTACAATAGACAGTACAAATATTCGTAAAAAACATTGAATTACATATAACATGAAAAAAAGAGATGAAACAGATAGAAGTGTAAATACAAATACAAATATGAAAAAAATATGTTTACGATTAAAAAAAGGTTATTTATATTTATTTATTTATTTATTTTTTCAAAATTCAAATTAGTGGCAGTTCACTGTGCAGTGATGAACCGTTTCCCTCATAACTTATAAACTTGTTAACTTTTTCATGTTCTCTCTCCTTTGTTTTATTTCTGAATCTCGTGTTTACAATATCATACTCTTTCAAATACATTCCTTTATAAATAATATATATTTTATTTTGTGTTGGAAGAAACTACTGATATTTGACCAAATTTAAAAGAATTTATTTTTTGTCAGACAATCTATCAAAGGTAGAGATGTGATCTTGCATCACATTGTAGATATGATACGCATAAATACACACAAACAATTTCATCGCAGAATGATGGATCGTTTTTTAGTTATGTGGGAAACGCTTCATCACTGCACAGTGAACTGAATTTAAAAAATGTAAATATATTTTTTTTAATCGTAAAACTATTGTTTTATATAGCAGAAGGACAGTGTTCTACATATAATAATTTTCATTATTGTACAAGATATAGTAATGGAGGAAAAAATGTTGGATATTTTCAAAAATTTACTGCTGTAAGCTGTACCTAACTCCTTAAATTCTTTCTTTGTTTGTTACCACGACCGATTCCTGTTTACGTAGTGATAAATTCACCGTTCTAGGAGACTTTGTAGCTGTATGTGATCTGTACCATTTTTATATCTGACACCTCTATGGAATTTCTTAATCTTTCTTTTTGTTTCCATCCATTTTTGTGGGTTTCTTTTCATCTGAGTAACCTTTTTCTGTCTTTTCACTCTCAAACGATGAAGATGAACTACTGATCGATCATGAAGGCTTTAATCCATTACTAGTTTGTTGACAGTGTTAGATACGCCCTGAAGTATTTCCTTGCAAAAATGAAATTTTAATATTAGTCCTACTTAATATAATTAAACGTTATATACTCATAAATCTATTTGGTTTCAAAAATCCCATATAAAATCGATATATAGTTAATGCTGTTATCTATGACACATTCACCTTTATCCTCTTGCTTCAGTTCTGTGTGATAATTCAAGTAAACTGCAAACATATCGCAGGGAGGTCGTCATAAACGTCCATAGGTTTCATTTTATGACTTCGATAAATCCCAAGACAGTTAACTCGATCACGTACTTACGTCTTGTGTGATTTGGAGCAAACTGCAGTAAGCATTAGCGTATGTAACCACTGAATTCAGTGACGAGTCCCAAAGTCCCATCTGTCTTCGGGAAGAAGTTCCAGTTTTATCTCCATCATCACATTCAGAGTTTTGACATAATTTTGCAGTATGAAAGTAAAATCTCATACGCAATAAAGACAGCGAATTGAAGGAAATAGTATAGATCTATATAAAAAATAGTGACAATGAAGAGTTTTTCTCTAAGTGGCTTGTACAAAAAGAAAATGCCATACATTTTATCTATAAAACTTTCTAGAGTTTAAACGTTTAAAGTGTTATAATTTCTAAAAGAGGTAATGTACCTTTATGACGACGGGTTCCGTTTCAACACGGGTGTGATGTCATCTTCAGCGTCCATCGAACTATTGCTGCTCCAGCTGGTCTTGATTTCCGGCGTTTGCCTTCGTCGGTGGTTGTGGTGGTGGTGGTGGTGGTGGTGTTGGTGGTTGTTTGTGCGTCTTGTATCATGAGATCGAATAATGTATGTGTATTGAATTGTAATTGTGTATTAAGGGGTTAGGTACAGCTTACAGCAGTAAAATTTTGGAAATATTCCACAATTTTTTCCTCCATTATTGTATCTTGTACAATAATGAAAATTATTATATGTAAAACACTGTCCTTCTGCTATATGAAAAAACATAGTTTTACGATTTAAAAAAATTACCTACTTTTTTTTTTCAACATTCATTTCACTGTGCAGTGACAAAAGCGTTTCCCACATAACTCAAAAACTATCCAACATTCTGTGATGAAATGTTTTGTGTGTATTTATGCATGTCATATCTACAATATGAAGCAAGATCACTTCTATACCTTCGATATATTGATAAAAAATAAATTAATTTTAAAAAAATGGTCAAATATCAGTATTTTCTTCTAACACAAAATAAAAAAAATATATTATTTATGAAGAATTGTAGTTGAAAGAGCAT
This sequence comes from Periplaneta americana, assembly GCA_025594305.2. Taxonomy (NCBI): domain Eukaryota; kingdom Metazoa; phylum Arthropoda; class Insecta; order Blattodea; family Blattidae; genus Periplaneta; species Periplaneta americana. The sequence continues at coordinate 4,235,453 of JAJSOF020000029.1, forward strand.
GATATTGTAAACATGAGTTTCAGCAGTAAAATAAAAGCGAGAGAACGTGAAAAAGTTAACAAGTTTATGAGTTAGGAGGGAAACGCTTCATCAATGCCACCATTTTGAACTTTGAAAAATATACATAAATTATTTTTTTAAATCGCAAACATATTTTTTTTCATATATCAGAAGGATAGTGTTTTACACATAGCAATTTTTATTATTGTACAACATACAGTAATGAAGGAAAAAAATGTTAAATATTTCCAAAACTTTTTTGCTGTAAGCTGTACCTAAGACCATAAGTATATGATGTGGGTATGTTATTGTGTACTTGTGTATTTCGTATTGTTCTAATATGTTTAACTGTCAACTTATTGGTGTGATGTGTAGTATTTCCACATCTGTGTCTATGTTATTGTAGTCGTGATTGTTGTTAGCAATATGTTCTGCGTAATTTGATGTGATGTATGATTTAGATCAGGCCTGCACAAGGTTTGCTCTCTCCGAGCCGGCTCACAGCACATGAGCGGAATGCAGATATTAGCTGCGCTGTGTATAAGGGTGGACTGGAAGAAGGGGCGATCTCGTACAGAATATACACAAAAGGAAGTACTATTACGAGTGCTTATAAAATGAATTCCCGTTCAGTGTTTGCAAAACTATATTGGACTATTATCAATTAATAAATAAATATTTATTTCACAGAAGTAATAGAAATTCTATAGCTACTTAAATGTACAATATCATTTTGTTATATTTTTATTTATCAGTATATCAAAACGAGGTTTTATGCTGTTGGCAGCTGAAAGGAACAGTAGCCTACTGATCGTAATGAAACATCAGTTGCAGATGTTCGATGTCTGCCTTTTTTAAAGTTGATTATAGAAAACAGTTGCTCACAAATATAAATGTTGAGCCAAATATAGCAATAATTTTCACAGCCAGCCTGTGTAGTCGTGGATATTATTGCTAATGTTTAGTCTTGTAAAACTCAACCAGGCTAGTAGTATTATTCAAACGATCTTTAGCCTTTAGGTCACATTGAAGATCAATAAGTTCGAGCTGTAAATCGTTAAATGTTAAATGTTATGTTTCGTCTTTTAGATTCCTCCATACTGTACTGTAGCAGTAGGTAAGCAACGTGAAACAGTTACTGAGAATAGGCCTACACACTGCACTCCACTAGATAACTGAGTGGTCGTTTCCCTTTCCTCTACCTATAGCAAGTCTATGTCATTCTGACGTATCTTCCTCTCCGTTTCGGCGAGCGGTAAACAAGGCTCTCCCGCTCGTTGAGCGCTGTTTGTGCAGGCCTGGTTTAGTTATTGCTTTAATGTGTTCATTGTATCTTATTTGGAATTATCTTCCTATCTGTTCTATGTAAAAGTCTGGACAGCTATTGCATTTTAATTTATAAACCCCGGTTCAATGACATTTATTCGTTTGTTTGATGTGGTTATTTAGATATTTATCTATTGTGTTGTTTGCTTTATATACTATCTTGTATTTTAGTTTTCTGAATAGAGTTGCATTTTGCATCTATTGGTATTGTAATACGTCATCCTCGCGATGCTTCGACAGAAGAAAATGTAATGCAAGAAGTAACAATAGCTGCCTTCGATAATGTTGAATTAAAAACAGCTGGTGCCAGTAACCACTTACATCGTGGAAGTCGGGGTGCAGGAATTACAAATACGAGACGAGCAAAAGAAAATCAGTCAGCCACCAAGTTTGTCAGTCCAGCAAGAAGTTATAGAAGTCCTGAATGAAAAAATTTCGAGTTGCATTTCTCCGAAGAAATGCAGTGGTTACAATGGCTTCCAAACATCGTAAACAAAATCGTCCACTCGTTCCTACTTCACTGTGGACATAGGTAAGTTGAATCCTACTATAGAATACTAGAAAGAATTTTAATACACAATTACTCTGCTGTTAATAATCCAATTCGAGTGTTATTTTTTCAATTCATTGAAATATACAAGTCCATTATTCATAGTGTACAAACTTTGAAACATTGCCAATCAATTTATAATAACGATAATAATAATATTAGTAATAATAATATTAATAATAATAATAATAACGATAATAACATTGTTTATTGCCAGAAAAATACAATGCAAAGAAATTGTAAATTAATAAAATTCTAGCATTCCCTGAAATAATAAATTTACATACATAAATTACGATAGAATAACGTCTACTCATAAGAAATTGCTTTTACACATGCGTAATAGGTGTGGGGTATTTCTTTATTAATTTGTTAACTTTAGTGTCGATATTAATACTATGATTGAAAACAGTGCTCGTTAAATACTTGGGTTCAAACAAACGTATTGTAGCTAAGCTTTTGGTTTTGTCTTTTTGAGTATAAGATCGGAAATGTGTGATTTTTATGTATAAAATTTAATAATGTATTGTATTTCTGTTACTAAATCCACGAATGCAACTTATTCGGGCGAACTTTGCTGTAACTCTTCTACGCTATGTTTGTAAAGGAATCAACTCTATTTTCATAATAATAATAATAATAATAATAATAATAATAATAATAATAATAATAATAATAATAATAATAATAATAATAATAATGATAAATATTAAATATTTAAATATGTAATATGTATTTTAATATTATTCTCGCTACATTTTATATCATATTGTTATTTATTAATTTACTTGATTCCATCCTTTCATTTTCAAATACAATTACTTTTAATCTCATTATGCTATGTAGTCTAGTCATCCATTTTATCCCGTCCATTCAATTTCATTATTGTCGTATTATAATCTTGTATATCTTTGTAATACTATTTTATATGATTCCATTCTTCATTTATGATTCCATTATTTCATTTTTAATTATCATTTTATTTAATTGCCATTAATTTAATAATTTCTTTATAGTTTTTATTGTAAATTATTGCTAATGTTTTTGTTATATTGTTTGTGCTTAACTATAATTGGCCACTAGCTGTTGTACAGCACATTAAATATAAGTAAATAAATTAATAAAATAAATAAATAAAAATAAATTATTATTATTATGATCAAGATGCAAGACAAGCAACTCAGTGCGACCATGCGTTGAACTGTACTGAATGAGGATAGTAATAATTTTATGTATGGTATTGCGGATAGAGGAGACGGCCTCCAGGTATGGAGGATAGCTGCGAATATATTGAATAAGCAGTCGTGGACAGCCGATAAGGGGTGGTCCTCCAGTTTGGGGGTTGGGCGAAGGGCTAACAACCCATCCCCGTAAAAAAACAGCTTGTTACGAATTCCTACAATAAGTACAGTACATCAGTTATTCATAGATTTCAAAAAGGCATATGACTCGGTTAAGAGGGAAGTATTATATGATATTCTTATTGAATTTGGTATTCCCAAGAAACTAGTTCGATTAATTAAAATGTGTCTCAGTGAAAAATACAGCAGAGTCCGTATAGGTCAGTTTCTATCTGATGCTTTTCCAATTCACTGCGGGCTAAAGCAGGGAGATACACTATCACCTTTACTTTTTAACTTCGCTCTAGAATATACCATTAGGAAAGTTCAGGATAACAGGCAGGGTTTGGAATTGAACGGGTTACATCAGCTTCTTGTCTATGCAGATGACGTGAATATGTTAGGAGAAAATACACACACGATTAGGGAAAACACGGAAATTTTACTTGAAGCAAGTAAAGCGATCGGTTTGGAAGTAAATACCGAAAAGACAAAGTATATGATTATGTCTCGTGATCACAATATTGTACGAAATGGAAATATAAAAATTGGAGATTTATCCTTCGAAGAGGTGGAAAAATTCAAATATCTTGGAGCAACAGTAACAAATATAAATGATACTCGGGAGGAAATTAAACGCAGAATAAATATGGGAAATGCGTGTTATTATTCGGTTGAGAAGCACTTATCATCCAGTCTGCTGTCCAAAAATCTGAAAGTTAGAATTTATAAAACAGTTATATTACCGGTTCTTCTGTATGGTTGTGAAACTTGGACTCTCACTCTGAGAGAGGAACATAGGCCAAGGGTGTTTGAGAATAAGGTGCTTAGGAAAATATTTGGAGCTAAGCGGGATGAAGTTACAGGAGAATGGAGAAAGTTACACAACACAGAACTGCACGCATTGTATTCTTCACCTGACATAATTAGGAACTTAAAATCCAGACGTTTGAGATGGGCAGGGCACGTAGCACGTATGGGCGAATCCAGAAATGCATATAGAGTGTTAGCTGGGAGGGCGGAAGGAAAAAGACCTTTAGGGAGGCCGAGACGTAGATGGGAGGATAATATTAAAATGGACTTGAGGGAGGTGGAGTATGATGATAGAGACTGGATTAATCTTGCACAGGATAGGGACCGATGGCGGGCTTATGTGAGGGCGGCAATGAACCTTCGGGTTCCTTAAAAGCCATTTGTAAGTAAGTAAGTAAGTAAAGGTATTCTCTACATAGGATTCTATCCCCCCCCTCATCAGAAATCTTAATTCGCACCCTGCAATATAGGCTCCATATTTTCACGTTATTATGGCGGTTACATCACGTATTGTAATTAAGTACGCATTTGTACTGATTATTTAAATAAATGTTGATGTTGTCACGTATATTTCCGAGTTTAAATTTATTGTGCACCAATAAATCACAGTAAATCTACATCGACATGGGGAACTATTAATAATGGAATTCCTCAAGGATCAATATTAGGTCCCCTACTTTTTCTAGTGTTTATAAATGATCTTGCCCCCCTTATAAAAGATGTAGGTCATCCCATATTATTTGCAGATGACACAAGTATAGTAATTACAGCCAATAACTCCAACACATTCCAATCTTCAACAGAGGAAATTCTCTTCAAAATATGTGACTGGTTCTCAGTCAATAAATTAGTTTTAAATTGTAACAAAACTAACATAATTCAATTTAAATCCTGTCCAAATTCAACCTCGCAAATTTCTAGCGCAATAATTAACAATAGATCCATATTAGAAACAACAACAACCAAATTTTTTGGCTTAAAAATCGATAATGTGTTAAATTGGAAAAATCATATTAAAGAAATTACCCCCAAACTAAATTCAGCTTGTTTTGCTATTAGATCTATACAAAAGATAGTAAATATCAATACCTTAAAAACAATATACTTTGCATACTTCCACTCGGTAATGAGTTTTGGAATAATATTCTGGGGAAATTCCACAGATAGTAACAATATATTTCTATTACAAAAAAGAGTAATTAGAATAATAGTAGGTGCCAAATCTAGGGACTCGTGTAGGACTATTTTCAAAAAACTACAAATAATGCCCATGGCTTGTCAGTATATCTTTTCATTAATAGTCTTTCTCATATGTAATCGTGAAAACTTTGTAACTAATTTAACAGTTCATAGCATAAATACACGTCAAAAAAATGACTTTCATACTCCATCGCCAAGTCTATCGTGCTATCAAAAAGGAGTGCGTTATATGGCAGTAAAAATTTTTAATAGCCTCCCTATCGATATAAAAAATGAAACTCAAAACATAAAATTATTTAGGGCCAAATTAAAGAAGTACCTTATTTCTCACGCCTTCTATTCTGTAGGTGATTTCATGACATTCAATAACACTTCATGTAATTGATACTAAAACTTTGTGTTGTACTAGTAGACTATATTGTAAATCTCATCTGTATATATTTCATCTAGTCTGTGACTATAAATTAAGATTTTATAATAGTATTAAGTTTTTTGACTTGTTCCATATTCTAGCTGTAAGCATGTATGAATACCATGGAATGTTAATAAATACAATACAATACAATACACCTCTAAAAATTACCCACGAGTAGTATATATATAAAATACACTGTAATCTATATCTTCTCTCCACATCACGTTTGATCTATTTGTTATTTCTCACGTTCCTTTCTCTTAATTAGTATGTTCTCAACTTCTGAAGTCCTGATATCTCCAGTCACTGAAATATTGTACCTTGTATCCTGAGCTAAAGACTATTCTAAAGCACCCACTTAGCGCTGTAATGAAGGCGTGCTGGAAAAATATGGGCCGTTTAGATATGATCGTAATGACGGTGTGAGGTCACAACACATTTAGGGCGGCGCTGGGCGTCATAAATCACTGGGGAGCGAAGCTGATTATGAATGAATAAGATAAACAGGGGAAGACTCGTGTTGCAGTTGCAGTCTTGATTATAATTTTAACATCGTACGCAAACACAGCGATTACTCTAATCAAGTTCAGGCCTGTGGTAACCGTTATCACTACTAATAACATCGTGTGTCGTGAAACGTATCCAGGCTACTGGGTGCAACACTTTTCAGAGCGTAGTGGTTATGAATAGGGACCGGATTTTTATGTAATATCAAGGTGTGAAATATGTACATATTTATGTAAGAAAAATAAGCGGAATATGTACCACAGTATGTAAAATCATCAAAATATTTAATATCAATATCTGGCAGGTATAGGATAGGCAAGACTCTCCAGTTGTGATTTCATAGAGCACCCGACTTTTTTACCGCACACTTGACACATTACCATTTTTCATCTATAGTGAAAGCTTCGTCCATCGCAATCCATGATTTTATTTTTGTCGTTAGGATTGAAGTTACAGGGGCCATTTTAGTTAGTTAAAAGCAGTAGATAAACTCACTTGCACTTTATACTGTAAGTACTAAAACTAGAGAACTGAGTGAAATGAATGACACAACAGTACTGCAAGCACTGTTTCGCTTTACTGGATTAGGAGAAAATAAGAGAAGATGTGGGACACATGCATTTTAGCTGCTCCCTGTAAGAAACAAAGAACCTACTAAAATCTCAAACTATAGCCATTTAAAAACTGTTGTTTGAAAAGTGACATTCCTGTGTCATTAAGAAGGGTAAGATTATTCCAGCCGAGAACCATACTTTCTAATTGCTCGGAAAATTCCATTTCCGTATAGGTCTGCTAAATTTAAAGTAAAGAGGTCAAGCAATAACCTGAAAAGCTATTTATTTTAATCTTTCAACATCTTTACAGTTTGTTCCTTTACTTCAGCTTCTTTTCAAAAGTCAGCTACTTTATTGCGGCTCATGCCAGACTTGACACGGGAGGATTAAGGATTAAGAAGGAATAAGAAGAGGGTGAATAAGGTTGCAAATTGCATGGGAACGGCTTGTTAAGACGTGTGCAGAACAATTATAGTTCGAGACGAATCATGTCGTCCTCGTCCCACTCCACCGCATGAAGGCAACGCCACTTTCTGAATGATTTTTACAATACAAAGTAGTTGTATGAGAAAGGTTGCGTTTTGTTCACTCATATTTACAGTGGGTGGTATGGGGTGAGTGCCTCTATTACTTCCTGGAACTAAGAATGTTATGTTTCGTCTCGAAATAAATCCTTTCTTGGGTAGGTAAAAAGGCTTCTTAAACCTATGTATTTCAAATTGTAAACTTCCCCAGCAGAATTTTTTTTTTCTTTTAGAGAAGTGAAAATGAATAAAACCCCTAAATATTTAGATTTATGTAATACCAAGCCATAATATGTAATGTGGGGTAAATATGTAAAAATATGTAGTATCAAATTTTAATATATTAATGGTAACTACAAGATTCGCAAATATTTATTATTTATATAAGGTTAGGTTGAAAGGAATATAATATGTAATTACGTAAAAATCCGGTCCCTACTTATGAAACCTTATATTTCAAAGAGCGAATCAGAGGAACGACACAAAATTTAACTCTAAGAAAATCGAAAGTGAACTGAATAGCATCTTACTTTTCTGCAGTGGTCAAAGAGAAATTTTAGATATTAGGCATGGGCCAGAGGACAGAAATAATATATTATACTCATGCTGTGATAGAAAAAAGTTTCCATTTTAGGTTAATTACAGTACAGCTACTGAAGATCTTTTCATAATGACTAACACGAGTACATATTAACAGTAACTTTGTATTTTGTAATAATAACTATGTTAGCAAACATTTATATGAAACATATGCATGAAACAAAGAATTAGAGAAGCCTGTGGGTCTCTCAGATGTGCTGAAGTGCAATCACGGATGTTAGAAGGTGATCAGCACATTGTTTAGCACAGGGTGGCGTACATTTTGAACACTTACTACGTACATAAACAACATAGGCCTACAGCATTTCTCAGAAGATACCATTTTTGTTGCTCTGTGAGTAAATAATAAAGTTAGAAAAAAAAAGTTTCAGTAAAAATTGTTTCTTTTTAAAAGTAGTTTCCAATGGTACCTTCAATGACCCATGTTTTTTTTAGTAGATTATTTTACGACGCTTTATCAACAGCTTACGTTATTTAGCGTCTGAATGAGATGAAGGTGATAATGCCGGTGAAATGAGTCCGGGGTCCAACACCGAAAGTTACTCTGCATTTGCTTATATTGGGTTGAGGGAAAACCCCGGAAAAAACCTCAACCAGGTAACTTTCCCCGACCGGGAATCGAACCCGGGCCACCTGGTTTCGCGGCTAAACGCGCTAACCGTTACTCCACATACCCATATTCTCATTTGAAATTTCAAAGTTAACTACAGGTAGGACCTCTACTTTCGGTTTATTACGGGAAATGGTAATACCACCAATCGATTCTTTACGTAGGTTTTGGTTATCAAAAATTTTATGGACAGCCTGTATCGTATAGTTTTCGAGAAAAAAGGCTGATACTGGTGGCCTGAAACACCCGATATATATACTCTCTCCGTTCCAAAATATGGTATAGTAACAGAAAAACAATTTTGATTACTACGCATGCGCGCACGAAATGTTTCGCGGTGTGGTTTTCTGTTCAGTGGTGAAGGGACTATCAGACAGTGCAGTTGTGAATGTTTCTATCTTCTGTAGTGCATCAAAATGTAATATCTAAACAGTTCATTATGAACAGAAATCAAATGGGCACCTGCTATGGTGTTTCTGTTCGGGAAAATGTTACACCAACCCAGTCAATTTTTAACAGAATATCTAAGGCACAACAGTCGTACGAAAACGGGTCGTAATTTGTGCAGTTTTTATGTTAATCGGCCTCGCTCGAAACAAAGTTTGTCTTTTTCTTTTATTAATTTCACATCACACAGAATGAAATGTACCTAATTTTCATGTTTTTTCTTATGTTAATCTATACTAATAATAAATCTGTAGCCGAAATTTTTCTGGTAATTTTCGATTTTCCAAAAATAATTGGTCCTAACATATACAATTAACCATCCTGAAACCGAAAATCCCTTTTTTGAAATTTTTTTTGTATGTCTGTCTGTCTGTCTGTCTGTATGTTTGTTACATTTTCACGCGATAATGGCTGAACGGATTTCGATGAAAATTGGAATATAAATTAAGTTCGTTGTAACTTAGATTTTAGGCTATATGGAATTCAAAATACATTATTTAAAAGGGGGGTTATAAGGGGGCCTGAATTAAATAAATCGAAATATCTGGCTTATTATTGATTTTTGTGAAAAATGTTACATAACAAACGTTTCTTTAAAAATAATTTCCGATAAGTTTTACTCCTTGAAAAAGTTCGATAGGACTGATATTTAATGAGATAAATGAGTTTTAAAATTAAAATAACTGCCATCTAAGGCCGTGTAATGAATTAAAAAACAAATGACTTCGTCTATAAGGGGCCTTGGACAGTATCAATCGAAAGCTATTAAACATAGCCTACAGATAATATTTCTGTTTTTGTATGAAGTAATATCAGAAGCTAAATTAACCGATTTGTATAATTAATTATTAATTCACCATTGGAAAGTGTAGTTTCTCTAGATGGACATAATGCTATAATGTTATTACAGTAACTTCTGAGTGCATCGAGGACACGTAAGATTAAAATAGCTTCTTATGCACAGAAAACTTGTACATTCGTTTCCTGTATTTCCTAAAATAATTTTTATGACCAAATGAGTGGTCTCTGGATCAAAATGATCGCATTTTAATTATGCAAATACAATTTAAATTAAGTAATATAATAAACGATTTATTCTTTTATCAAACATGAATGTTCCCTGGATCAAATGTCCTATTTTAATTATGTAATTACTTTATATTTATTTCTAACGGGTGCAGTGGAGCGCACGGGTACGGCTAGTTTATTAAATAAATAAGTATCTAGAAGATGTATTAAAGTATTTCAAGCTGAAATATGCCTTAATTCACGTTGAGGTATTCGGCTTGCTCATAGGTGCTCGAGGGACTATACCAGCTTTTTTCGAAGAACTTCGACGGCAGTTTGCTCTGCCAACAACTCTGAGGGATTATATTGTGATAATTGTGTTAAAAAAATCCTGCCAAATCCTAATTAATCACATGGTGCCACATTAATAGCAAGTGTAATTTTTAACGCCCTTTTCTTTGTTTCCCTTCTTTAAAATTTAATATCTATGTTTACATATGTATAATAATTTTTTAGGATATACTGAGTCCATAAGGGCTACCCTCAATGGGGGGCAGTTTACTATTATTATTATATTACTGAGAACTTTAACAAATGTATACTATATTTTGGAACAGAAATAATTACATCGAGTAACTAATTGTAACGAATTCCTAATATTCGTATTACACATGTTAGAGGAGCTCAATTGACACATTTAGCAAAACTTATAATACAAGTAACTTGGAATTTCCTCAAATTCCATGTAGGTTTGTTTTCACGATTCGTTTTCTCTTTCATTAAATTTGTACATTTAAATCCTACGCTTTCTCTCTTGGACAATAAACTGTTATGTCACAATGTACAGACCTATGTAGGCCTATATTACTTCACCATATCATATTTTAACAAAACATCGGAATAGAGTTTTCCTTCATTCCTGGTAGTGTGGCAGTTGCTTTTCGCACAATATAGGCTATTCTCCTTTAATGTTCGGTCGCTAGGAGTCATCCACTGAACATTTTATCTCTGTCTTCATCTCATAAGTGACGCCACATTTGCGTTAGCTGTGTGACAAGATGGACTGGACAGAGCGGACATTGAAAAATTGTTACCCAATGTGTTACGCAGGACGACGACTTCATAGACGAGCGTCACCCCAAAAAGTGCTTCAGAACACCTAAGTGCATTAGTCACGCTTGACGTGATTTATTTTTACTACCAGTGTTAGTGTGGGTTCACAAATTGAGGAATTCAACTTAAACGTATGTAGATGTACAGAGTGTCTGACTTAAGCTACTGATGTTTGCTTAGACAGTCCAAATAACAGCCAAGACATTTGAAAGATTATTACGATGTGGAAGAATGACTAGGGATAATATCTAACTCTATGCCAAAATTCATCAATCTAAGTACCTACACCCATTCTGGAGTAAGTGAGTTTTCATAACAAAAAATTGTTATATATATTCCACAGCTTTAAAGCTAGAGAGATTGGGTCTGCAGTTATTCCCTTTATAAACATCAGAGGATTTCACATAAGTATAAGGACAGGCATGAAACATCTCTGTTGAAGGGATATCCTTAAACGTTTGGTAGAAGTTGTACATGCACTGACTTTAACATAATATACTGGGTGTTCATTTCAAATTGTTTCATAACGTCACTGTTGTGAGTCAGCGATTTGAAGCGAGTTTCAGCTTTTATGTCAGAGAAGTTGCCTATTAATCAAGGCGTTAAATCTGAACTTGAGAACGTGTACGCTATAACTTGAACGTCGTAGCAACAGATGGCGGTCTGTACAGTCTGTGTGCTACCATAACCTCTTTCGAACTGTGTTTTGCGCCGGCAAGTCGTACGCAGGGTATTTGTTATCATCGGTTGCGTACCGCAACATTCCACAACACAAATCACATGCTCCGTGTCCATGTTGACCGTCGAAGTTAATGTCAACAAATACGTAAGTAATCGTCTTAACCCTCTCGCCAAACCCCGACAGTAAGAAAAAAACTCACCTCAGTAATTGTTTCCAAACAGTTCTCATTCCTGCTACTACTGGCGTTACCGTACATATCAGTAAGTAGGCTACTCTTCAGAATGAACGCCGTACTTGCTAGGCAACTTCTATGGCACATAGGTAATACGCTTCTGCGGAAGTGGAGGAAGATTGGATTCTCTAGGCTCATTGACTAGCCACATGACGGCATACAGCGAGCCATGACACACTTTGAACTGAACACCCAGTGTATTCGGTAAATTATCTTATGCTTGGTTCAGACTAGCAACTTATAAAATATTATAAGGTACCTTGGGGTACCATAAGTTATACACTTTTGCAAAAGAGATCAACAGCTCTTAAGACCTATTTCTTCTTGCATTCGAGTGAGACATAAAGAAATTAGATTCTCGTTCTCGTTTGCAGCTGACTGGTGGCAACAAGTTATGTGTGATTATTTCTGCTTTCATTATAAAATTTTGCAAACTTTAAGTTGATATTTAATCGTTTTACTGTGTGTTATTAATATAATATTAAATGCACGTTATTGTATAAACATTAAGAAGTTTGGGGCTACCGTGAAACTTTCGCTAAAGAGCATATGAGCACTCCATATATTAAAATTGGAGCGAAGTAACAGAGCAGGAAATAAGGCCCATGAAATAAATACGTGGAAACGCCCACAAGTTCATAAAAGTCCCTGAACTATAAAGTTCAAACTCTGGAGCACAACCTTTTTTGCAAGAAATGAAACAAACGAAAGACTGACAATTCCTAATGCAGAAAGAGCATTGGATGAACCATCAACTTCAGGATTTGTAAACATCCAGGGTCGCGGATGTGTTCTGTCTGAGAAGAGAATTTTTGTAGATATGCATGTATATGTCTCTTGTGAATGTGGGGTGCACGATGAATGTGTAGGTCTCACCGAGGAAAAAACTGAAGACTTTGTATGCCCAAATTGTGTTCAATATTTATGTTCTTTATTGTGGGCCTGATTATCTGTCACAGCAGGATGTAAGGCCCAGTGACATGATGTTAATTTTCATTGCTCACAGCATTTATGTGTCTGTTTGAATATGCATTTGAAGTAAAATATTATAGGATATCTATAAAAGTATGCTATTCCATTATTTAAAAATTGATAAACGTCTCCATTTCAAAGAAAGAACGTTTTATTCCTTAGGTGGGCTTTATTACACCCGGTTACCTTACGTTTCGAACAAAACATCAGGTTTAGTCATTTGTTATATATTCATATGTTGAGATACGTACTTCTGTGTTCATTGGAATGGCCGCCATGTGAGTTTCTTATTTTATCATTAATATTATTACTATCATTATTAGGCTAATTTATTTGCCTTAGAAATCATGCTGAATACAGAGAATCTTTCACTGTCACTTACGGAACTTATTTCAGAAGACATTTTGAGCAAAAAATGTAAACTGAACGAAACATGGGTCCTATTCTCAATATTGTCAGAATTACGCTAATTTGAAGTTGTTTATAAAATATTTTTTCTTTAGTTTTAATAGTAAAACAATTTTGTAAATAGAGACTAAACTATTCAGAAATATCATTTATTTAAATGGATAGTATTCTGAAGCTAAAAATGTGTTAATTCCTTAGTTGCTTTGTACAGATTTTTTTATTTTAACCCATTTTAACCTAGCGTTACCATATGGTAACGCAGTGCAGAAAGGAATACAACTTGTTTCATACCCGTCCTTAATTAATAAAACTGGAATTTTTCTTTGTGAATCCAAGCTGCATGATTGGTTTTTTTCTTATTACATTATGAAATTACAAATTTATTATACCAGTTGGGCAAGAGCAGCTGCGCCATTAAGATGTTGCTCTCAGCAGCAATTTTGGAGAGCAACAAGAAGTAAGATAATTTATTTGTTACTTTCATTAATTTGATTGTAATGTTTGTTGTGGTATTTTACTTATTTTTGATTGAGTATTCATGTACACCAAGCACAAGTTTACAATCCGTAACATTGTTGTGGATATAATACATTGTTTCTTACGTTACTATCTGGTAACGCTAGGCTAATACGTTGTCACTCATTCTTTGTGCTCTCTTGCTACTAACAGTAAGATAGAGGAGTTGCAAGAAAGCACAAGTAACAAAATGTATGTTACAAACAGGTGCGTGGAAGTGCATGAGATGCTTTGGGAATTAGAAAACGTTATGTTACGAAAATGTGTTTTGTTCATACAAGTATTTTGTGACAATAATTCTATTATGTATATTTGTTCAGGTATTGTGAAAGTAATTTTCTTATTTTTGTATTTTTTGTATTATTTCTATGGAGAGGCCGAGACGTAGATGGGAGGATAATATTAAAATGGATCTGAGGGAGGTGGGGTATGATGATAGAGACTGGATTAATCTTGCACAGGATAGGGACCGCTGGCGGGCTTATGTGAGGGCGGCAATGAACCTTCGGGTTCCTTAAAAGCCATTTGTAAGTAAGTAAGTAAGTATGGTATTGTGTGGGGCAGAAACGTGGACATTATGGCGACGTGAAGAGAAACGAATAGATGCATTTGAAATGTGAATAAGGAGAAGAATGGAACGTGTTAAGTGGACAGACAATAAGAATTAAAGCCGTGTTGGAAAGAGTGGGTGAAGAAAGAATGATGCTGAAACTGATTAGGAAGAGGAAAAGGAATTGGTTGGGTCACTGGCTGAGAAGATACTGCCTACTGAAGGATGCACTGGAAGGAATGGTGAATAGGAGTGAATGGTAAAGAGTTCGGAGCAGAAGAAGATATCAGATGATAGACGACATGAAGACATGTGGATCATACGAGAAGACAAACAGGAAGGTAGAAGATAGGAAACATTAGAGAATGCTGGGTTTGCAATGAAGGACCTGACCTTGGGCAGAACACTGAATGAGTGATGAATCTATTATTTGTATGCTAAAGTTCAGTTAAGTTCAATAAATTGCTTGAAAGATCTCATTATAAGGCAACAGCTTATTCTTTAAGATTTGACAACATAATGACCTAGCGTTACCATATGGTAACGCCTTGTAATTCCACATATTCGCTTCAACAATTGAAAACAAAAGCATTGTTGTGTTCAATTACATCCATTTAATTAGTCTATAACGAAATAAACGAAATACTTGACGAAAAATAATTCAGGCTTTTAAGGCTTAACTAAAAATTACATTATTCTGAGGAACTTATAGCAAACATTTTTCCAGATCACACCACTTGTAGTGACTCGATACTTTACAGTTCAATTTTTCATCCCAATGTAGGGTCTTAAAGAGTTTACAAGGGTTTCGTGAATTGTAATTTATTGTTGTGATAACTGCGTAAGAATAATTTAATTTCGTAGTTTAAAATCCAAGAAACAAATCTGTACGAAGCAACTGTCGAATTCACAACAAATTCTTAGCTTCAGAATATTATTCAATTAAAGAAATGATATTTCTGAATAATTCATTCTCTATTTTCAAAATTCTTTTACGCTTAAAACTAAAGAAAATAGGTACTTTACAAACAACTTCAAATTATGCAAATCAAGATTTTCAGGTATAACTCCCTGTAAAGTTGATTTGAATAATTTCGAGGGA
Organism: Periplaneta americana; assembly: GCA_025594305.2. Classification (NCBI taxonomy): domain Eukaryota; kingdom Metazoa; phylum Arthropoda; class Insecta; order Blattodea; family Blattidae; genus Periplaneta; species Periplaneta americana. The sequence goes on from JAJSOF020000029.1 coordinate 4,250,922, forward strand.
AAAATTGTTCCGGAGCCGGGTATCGAACCCGGGACCTTTGATTTGACGTACCAACGCTCTACCACTGAGCTACTCGGGAACTCTAACCGACACCGATCCAATTCAAATTAGTAAGTCAGAAAATATTGAGAATAGGACCCATGTTTACATGACACTTTTTACTCAACATTTCTTCGGAAGTATTCTCCATAGAACCGCTATTTACGAATTCATCTTGAATCACCCTGTATAAATAAACACAATGTCACGTGCAATATTATCCTATTATATTTATCGCTCAGAATAATTTGTGTCCAGTAATTTCAAATACTATTGAGCAGTATCAGAATATGGTAATTGTATCCATCACCGTGGTGTATTCGCTGTTATTCTGTACTAGCAACTTTACAACAGACCCTTTCAGTGTGTGTAAAGCGATATTTTTAGGTATAACTCACTTAAACATATTTTATCTTTAAATCGCATTTACAAGGTGGTTTTCTGCTGTCTCATAAGCAGGTCACCCTGGGGATTGTTTCGTGTGTAGATGTAAGTTATTATTGTTACCGCACAACCCGACAAGTTCTGTCTGATTCCGCTCTCCCGAGGATTATATCGAGGGTCTTGACAAAAGGGGTAGAATTGTTGCTGCTACTTCTACTACCGCTCAAGTTCTAACTAACTGGCTTACCGGGGGAATTGGCAGCTTCTGGGCCCCGGGTAATAACTACAGGTGTCTGTGAAGTAGACATCACTAAGCATCAATGTAATTCCAGGAAACTTGTGCGCTGCGGTATACTGCAGGAATTACTGGAGTCAGATTTAATACAAGATGGAGTTTTACTGTATGCTATGTTGCATTAATAACATCACACTGTTAGCTCAAACATTCTAAGAAAAACGTTTCAGGCAAGTAATCATATGTTTCAAGCCATATCCATCTCTAAACAGATTTACGGAAATAATAATACAGGAGAAATAATGTAAGTCGATGATTAGGTAGTTTATATACTTTGCAAATAGACAGTTTTTTTGGTTCCTTAATACGTTTCACATTGAATTGAGTAACAAGAAACAAAAACTCTATACAAAAATACACGAAACACACACAAACAAAACACAATACAAACAAAAACACATACACAAACAAAAACACCCTCACAAACAAAAAATACAAGCAAAACACACAAAAACACAGACAGAAACAAAAACACACACACAAACAAAAACGCACAAACAAAACCACACACATAAACAAAAACACACAAAAACAACATACATACAAACAAAAACACACACAAAAAACACAGCACAAACAAAAGCACATACACAAACAAAAAACACCCTCAGAAACAAAGAACACACACAAACACAAGCAAAAACTCACAAACAAAAAATCACATACAAAGAAAAACACACACAGAAACAAAAACCACTCACACAAAAACAAAACACACACAAAAACAAAAACATACACAAAAACAAAAACACACACAAAAACAAAAACACACACAAAAACAAAAACACACACAAAAACAAAAACGCATACACAAACAAAAAACACCCTCAGGAACAAAAAACACACACACAAACACAAGCAAAAACACACAAACAAAAAATCACGTACAAAGAAAAACACACAGAAACAAAAAACACTCACAGAAAAACAAAAACACACACAAAAACAAAAACACACACAAAAATAAAAACATACACACAAACAAAAACACACACACAAACAAAAACACACACAAACAAAAACACGCATACAAACAAAAACACACACAAATAAAAACACACACGAACAAAAACACGCACAAACAAAAACACGCACAAGCAAAAACACGCACTAAAACAAAAACACGCATACAAACAAAAACACACACAAACAAAAACACACACACAAGCAAAAACGCATACACAAGCAAAAAAAAAACACACACACAAATACAAGCAAAACACACAAAAACACAGACAAACAAAAAACACACACACAAACAAAAACGCACAAACAAACAAAACCACACACATAAACAAAAACACACACAAAAACAACATACATACAAACAAAAACACACACAAAAAACACAGCACAAACAAAAGCACATACACAAACAAAAAACACCCTCAGAAACAAAGAACACACACAAACACAAGCAAAAACTCACAAACAAAAAATCACATACAAAGAAAAACACACACAGAAACAAAAACCACTCACACAAAAACAAAACACACACAAAAACAAAAACATACGCAAAAACAAAAACACACACAAAAACAAAAACACACACAAAAACAAAAACGCATACACAAACAAAAAACACCCTCAGGAACAAAAACCACACACACAAACACAAGCAAAAACACACAAACAAAAAATCACGTACAAAGAAAAACACACAGAAACAAAAAACACTCACAGAAAAACAAAAACACACACAAAAACAAAAACACACACAAAAATAAAAACATACACACAAACAAAAACACACACACAAACAAAAACACACACACAAACAAAAACACACACAAACAAAAACACGCATACAAACAAAAACACACACAAATAAAAACACACACGAACAAAAACACGCACAAACAAAAACACGCACAAGCAAAAACACGCACTAAAACAAAAACACGCATACAAACAAAACACACACAAACAAAAACACACACACAAGCAAAAACACATACACAAGCAAAAAAACACACACACACACAAATACACACACAAGCAAAAACACACACAAACGAAAGCACACAAAACACACACAAGCAGAAAATACAACACAAATGAAAACACACACAAACAAAAAACTACCCTCACAAACAAAAAACACACGCAGAAACAAAAACACACACAAACACAAGCAAAAACACACAAACAAAAACAGAGAAACAAAAAATCATACAGGAACAAAAAAGTCGCACACAAACAAAAACACACACAAACAAAACCACACACATAAACAAGAATACACGCTAAAACATCACACACACAAACAAAAACACACACACAAAAAACACAACACAAATAAAAACACAGACAAAAACATACACGCACAAACAAAAGCACAGAAAACACACACAAACAAAAATACAATATAAACAAAAACACACACAAACAGCAGGCTGTTTTAATTCATGAAGAATAAACTTTACGAAGCAAAATTGAATTGCGTTAAATTTGTAATATAATTCTGACCCTTGATGGGCAGAGGGATCCATAATTAGTACGACGGAAGCAGATGAATACCGAGTCAAAACTCTTGGTGATATGCAAGTAACAGTACATTTCGTTGCGTTGGAATTTCATGTGAATACTCTCAAGCTTCTCATATGACAAAAATCAAACAGGAATCCAATGTTCCTCCTCTAGAGACATACAACTGATATTCAAGTGTGTGCGTCGACTGTTTTGTCTTTCATTTCTCGAGGGAACTTGGATTTGGTTCTGTAGTTCCACCTCGATTGTCACATCGAGCACTTCGGGGAGTTGAGTGTCCAAACACACGTGTGCAGCGAGAGAGAAAGGCAACATGACGTAATCAAGAAACCTTTTGTGTTGTACTGAAAGATCTTGGTTCGCTTACCACTTCAGACTTCAGAAATTATAGTTAAAATATCATGCTCGTACTCCGCTCTTTCGAACTCAGATTGTGAATTGCAGAGTAGTAAATATAATTATAAATAAGGAGCGGATTCTTATGTAATTAAATATTTTTTTTTTGCGCGTGACTATTTCGTTTATATGACGTCATTACATTTTCGACCAATGAAGTGTAATGAAATTTTGAATTCCAACCAATCACAGTCAGACTTTACGATAATTTCTGCAGCTAGATTTATCGCTATCAATTTATCGCATGGTCGTTCTTTTGTTTAGTCGTTGTCGCCAAATGTTTCCCCGTGAATTGATGATCGTGAATACATTAAGATGCAACTACACGGTTAAACTTTTCTTTCAACTTTAAAGCAATGAATACAAGATTAATATTTAATATTAATTGATATATTTACGCAGTGAAGACGACGTTCAAAACGGCGCTCCATGTAGACATAAAATCTTCATGCATCTTAATTTAATATACGATTTAAACTTGATTCTTTCAATATTCTTTCCAGATTGCATGCATACGCGATTGGAATATTGAACTGAGTAGATGCAGCTTTAGTTTCGTTACACACTACAGCGAGAATGCATTTGTCGAGCTATAAAAAATGCTTTCCTGTAGCACGTAGTAACGGTCGAAATATGGCACAGCTGACACTGGTCCTGCTCACACAGCTAACCTTACCTATTGTAGCCTATAAAATACATCTTCATCTTCTAATTCCATTTCCTTTGTAGGCTATTTGAAAAAAATTACATTCCTTCATTCAGATTAGATAAATGCGTTTTCAACAATTCTTCATTTAATCAATGTATTAATTAGGTTACTATAATTATATTATAAAATGTTAAATGAAATCATGATTTCAGCAGATAATGAAAATTTATTTATGTTATAATAATAAGAGAAAAGTGCAGTACATGTAATTAACATTGTTAAACCTGTATTTCGCTTTTCGCAATTGGCATTACTGAATAATAACATCGAATTTCTTTATTGCAGTAATCGATATTCATCTCTTTCAACTTCACAATGTCTGAATATGTTAAATATTCATAAATATACAATTATTAACATTTTGTGATCGAATTTTAGGGATATATTATTTTCATTTTTATTTTATTCACGAAATAGTCCTAATAAATGTCACTCGAGGTCTGAGATTTCCCAGATAAATCCACTCGCTTCGCTCGTGGATTTATCGTCAGATCTCAGACCTCTCGTGACATTGCTAAAGATAAAACACAATTAACAAAGTTAATCATTCCGAACATGAAGTTTTAAGTTTAAAACCCGAATTTTATTTCACATAAAATCACATATTTTCACAAAAGAAAAATATGTAAATGCATATTTTCAGGAAATGTATTATAAATACATAAATCTTGGAGATTTTTTACTTCAATAATTTTTTACTAGAACTTTTAGATATTTTAAAATTAAATCAATTATATCGCTCAGAAGTACGTTATCTTTTTAAGAATTCTTGGTTGCTTCGTGTTTCTAAGCGCTGTGTGGTTTATCCGTGATCCATTTTGGTAATAGTACCGCCTCAAGTTCTGAGAACTGCTAGGCAGCATATCAGTGTTATTGTTAGAGAATAAATTAACATGGACAAGGAGGAGAGATCTTGCAACACATAATTAGGAATGTTTATTGTTGCTGAGATGATTTCATTCCACGCTTTGTTTGTCAAACACAACAATGAGCTCGGGTATAAACATTATTTAATTTAAACAAATCTCTCGCCTCTCGCTCATGTCTATCAAGTAAGACAATGTATTTTGTTGTGATTCCCTGTTATCGGGCTTCGTCAATCAATATCCTTCAAGATATACTGAATGATGGTTGTTTAAAAAAACGATTTGGCTTTCCTATTAGCAAATCTAAGCTTTTTGTGTGACACAATAAAAAAACTCGAAACATCCAAAACCTGTTGTCTGAAACAGGGAGGTGCGTGCCGTGAAAATTAAACTAGACTCGCTACCAGGTTCAGAAGCACAATTACTAAGGGACAAATTCCAGAATGTGTTTGGGAAAAACAGTGGATATAAAAAAAATGTGTAAAGTTGCTCAAGTATTGGAGGATGTGCCTGTAGGTGAAATTGACGGTGTTTATGTTTGTGACATTCCTGTCTTTAAATATGCACGTCTGACGTCCTGTGATGTGGAAAGATCGTTTTCACAGTATAAGTCGTTGTTCATAGATAATCGGCATGCATTTATGATGGAGAATTTGGAGATGACCTTTGTTGTTCACTGCAATTCTCGGCCAACTACTAGCACTCAAGTATAATTGGTGAGTACCTAGTAACATCTTTTTTTTTCAAGCCGAGTAAGGTATTTTTGTCACATTTAAAACAAAATATTTTTTTTATTTTTTAGCAAATATTTTCGTACTTTTTAACACATAAAAATAAATATATTTAAATTTTTAGTACATAAAAATCCGCTCCCTAATTATAAATAATGCAAGTGTCTTAAGTATGTAATAAAGGAATTTATGTGTAAGTAAAGAACAATAACTGTGGAAAAAGGAGCTCTATGTCTTATATTACCATTAAAGAGAAAATCATGAAACTGTTAAAGATTGACGGTGCTTTGAGAAATTGGCAGAAAAAATAGATAAACATTTTTGTACGCATTATAAAATAATGGACACCATGTTACTACCAGACGATCAAATAATTTCCACCGCTGTCGAGTAACGGTTAGCATGCCTGCACGTGAAACAAGCGGGCCCTGGTTCAAATCCCGGTTGGGACAAATTACCTGGTTGATTTTTTCTGGGTTTTCTCTCAACCCATTAACAACAAATGCTGAGTAACTTTCGGTGCTGAACCCTGGACTTATTTCGCTGACATTATCACCTTCACCTCATTCAACTATAGCAGCAGATAAAGCGTAATAAAGTAACAACTTAAAAAAAAACGATAAAATAGTTGGCTCATATAACAAAAGCAATAATAAATAGCATTGTTTCAAATGAATAATAAAAATGAAAAAGATGTAACATGAAGATCTCTACACCAAGACAGAACTTACGACATTCTGTTAAAATCATGAATTAGGAATAAAGCATAGAAGATAAAACGGTTCAAGTAAAAAAAAAAAAAAAAAAAAAAATATTATTTAAACTTCAGTGTAGGTCACGAAAGGGACTTACAATATATGTAAAAAAAAAGAAGTAAATTACAGAAGTTCTGTGGAACGATAAACGGCAAATTAATGGGTAAATGCCAGAAAGGAACAATATTAGAGTTTTATAAAGTGGTGGCCATACCAATAGTTTCAAAGCTAGATTTTATAATTGGCTTTCAATTAATCCTTTCTACTCTGTAGATGAGTTTCTTAACATAAATTCTTACGAAATAGTTTTTAATAAATAAAGTTATTTACATTTAGTTACAATTATTTTATTAAGAGTGAAGTGTTTTCATTAATTTTAGAGTTTCAAAATGTTTTGTGTTTTCATTCTAATTAAACTTTACTGTTTTCAATTATATGTGAATTTTCAAATGTATGTGACGAAGCCTATCACTGTATGTTTAATGGCTTAAAAAATTGATGAAAGAGTAATGGAACGAAGAAAAATTCTCTCCGGCGCCGGGATTTGAACCCAGGTTTTCAGCAGTGCAGAGGGCGGCCAGTAGAGGGAACCCAAGAGTTGGAACTTAAAACTAGACGATTCTGTCCGACGCCGGGGTGGTATCCGGTGTGGCTTAGTGGATAAAGCATCAGCACGTAGAGCTGAAAACCCGGGTTCAAATCCCGGCGCCGGAGAGAATTTTTCTTCGTTTCATTACTCTTTCATCGTATGATGACGCAGAATATCTGCATGGAAATATATATATGTACTTTGGTACATTAAATAATATAAATAATATATATTAATAAATTGAATTGATTCCAATTCAGAATGCTGGAGATAAGAGGACAGGAATGAAGACTAGAGGCAGCAGAAATGCGATTTTTATAATTAGTGGTGAGACAGAGGCTAAAGGATCATAAATAAAACGATGAGAGGAGAACTGAGAATAACAGGAATAAATGCACGCAATGCGAATGTATCCACATAAATTATTGTATGAACACATAATAGTTATTTACGATATGAGTGTAATGACGTTTCATATTACAATAAGAGTTTGATAACCAGTCTAGTATTGTAATAGATAGGCTCCATATACTAGCTACCTAAAGACTGAAGTTGAACACTCATTGGGTATATAGTATATAGGTATGGCAACGAATAAAGATATAAACAAACAGGTCGTCGCTGCGCATTCGTGGAGTACAATCAACTTCCGACATTCTGAAGCTATACTAGTAAACACATGCTTGTTCATTTTCGTCGTGATCTTTGCAGTGAATAATAACGTGCAATTGTAAGTTATGGTACTTAAACATATGCGGATGTTACTTGAAATTATTTTATATTGCAAGAAATTCTTTCAGCAACACATGACGTTATTGTTGCATGATGTATTATAATACAGTATATTCCTATTGTCTGATATTTTTTCTTGTTCCATTGGGATATTTTATGTCGCTCTTCACTGAAAACCCACTAATTTTCCATGTACTTTTCTAGAAATTCAGTAAAATGTAGATTATTTAATTTATCAATTGAGATGTTGTCACTGAACATGTAGGTAGGCTACACTAATCCATACTAAACGTCTAGTTAATATCTTCATAATTTTCATATTTTCACAGTACCTACTAGTTATTTTGGTTTGAGATGGGAAGGGCATGTAGCACGTACGGGCGAATCCAGAAATGCATATAGCGTGTTAGTTGTGAGGCCGGCCGGAGGGAAAAAGACCTTTGGGGAAGCCGAGACGTGGATGGATGTAATATTAAAATGGATTTGACGTACGTGGGATATGATAGCGACTGGATTAATCTTGCTCAGGATAGGGACCGATGGCGGGCTTATGTGAGGGCGCAATGAACCTCCAGGTTCCTTAAAAGCCATCAGTAAGTAAGTAAGTAAGTAAGTAAATAAGTAAGTAAGTAAGTAAATAAGTAAGTAAGTAAGTAAGTAAATAAGTAAGTAAGTAATCAGTTGACGATGATTCAGAAGACTCAGTAATCAAATAATTCTACTTCCCCCCCTTATTTTAGTAACTACCTTATTTTACGACTAAACTCAACTAATATAACAAATATAAACGAATAACCTCTCGGAGGAATAAACTAATAAAATAATAATAATAATAATAATAATAACGATAATAATAATAATAATAATAATAATAATAATAATAATAATAATAATAATACAATCTCCTCTCCAAGAAATAAATTAATAAAAAATAATAATTTTATTAAAAATTAATTTTTTTATCAAATTAGATAAAACGTTGTAAGATATACTTATCGCAACTTCATACCTATTAGTAGGTTCCGTATTCCAGCTACCTATAAAGTGGTTTGAAGTTGCCTGATTCGAAATATAAGTGACCTCACAAAGCAGGTACAGACACGTTCGTATACAAAATAGTCACTCATCCTCTGCCCTCTTTCTCTAGAAAGTCAAAATAGGGACGCAGTCGTAGTGAATAAATTTAAATTTCTTGGCATCACGATGATATCCTTAGAAACTATGATAAAAAAAAGGAAAAACAGAGAAATTAATTTTCTTTACTGATACAATCAGAAGAGGAAAAATTAAATGTCATGTCGATATCTTACCTCTTGTATGGCAATGAATCATGATTTTGAGAGAAGTTAAATCAAGTTTTCAATGACTGACATGAAATTCTTCAGGTTTATTGTGGTTTAGACACGACTAGACTACAAAAAAAAGATTATATAAGCTTACAACGATATTTTTTATTCCATGTTGAATCTTTCGTACACTACTTTTAACACTTGACCTCCACTGTGGAGTAACGGTTAGCACGGCTGGCCGCGAAACCAGGTGGCCCGGGTTCGAATCCCGGTTCGAAACCTGGTTGAGGTTTTTTCCGGGGTTTTCCCTCAATCCAATTTGAGCAAATGCTGGGTAACTTTCGGTGCTGGACCCCGGACTCATTTCACCGACATTATCACCTTCATATCATTCAGACGCTAAATAACCTAAGATGTTGATACATCGTCGTAAAATAACCTACTTAAATAAAAAATAATAAATAACACTTAAATATAAATAATTGATTAAATGGCGATCTTATTCGTGTTAATTCTGTAAGCATGTGTGACTTACAGCTGTTTCGGTGTTACTTGACACCATCCTCAGACGAACGCACCCACACAACAGGCAGCGAATTTGAGATAGCGCCGAGATCTAGTAGGCTCTGAGGATGGTGTCAAGTAATACCGAAACAGCTGTAAGCCACACATGCTTACATAATTAACACGAGTAAGATCGCCATTTAATCAATTATTGATATTTTTTGAATGAACGACAAAATTGGTCCTTGAATGTTTCTTTCAGTAGGCAATTTCTTCTCAGCCAGTGACCCATGCAGTTCCTTTTCCTTTTCCTGATCTGTTTCAGCATCATTCTTTCTTCACTTACTCTTTCTAACACTGTTTCATTTATTATTCTGTCTGTCCATTTCACACGCTCCATTCTTTTCCATATCCATATTTCAAGTACTTCTAGTAGCTTCATGAGAATATTTTAAATGAAAAATGTCTTAAATCTAATTCCTGAAGCTGCTGCAGCCATTGATGATGATGATGATGATGATGATGATGATCAGGCTTCGAGACTTCGGACCCGATAGAGTAGTTCAGTGGGAAATCCGCATAGCGGCGTACTGAGTATAGTGGTAAAGCGTACAGTGGGTGGGGGTACTGTAGAATGAATGCCAACAAATACGCAAAGGAAAACGCTCTGGATTTGAAGGTTCTGACGAATAATTTGGTTTTCATACAAACCTATTTTCAAACTGTGTCTGAAACTACAGTATTACACGGTTGGAAAAGTCAGAGCAAGAGATGCCGGAAGCCCTCAAATTAGTTGAGGAAATCACACAGAGAATTAATGAGACACCAAGTACACCGGTTACTGAACGTGTAAAACAGAAGTGGAAATCAATTTTATATAAAAAACACGGATGTGGAGCATTGTGTAACATAAACAGCAAATTAGTGGACATAGAGTCACCCGAGAATAAAAGACTGGTGAAATGATGTTAGGTTTTTTTCGTTTTGTTCCTATCACATCATGCGATGTAGAGCGCAGTTTTTCACAATACAAACTGTGTTTGGCAGATAAGTGAAAAATATTTATGTATCTTGTAGTACATTGCAATTCTGTACTGTTACTTCACTTCCTAAAGACGACCAATAGGATAAATGGAGAAATTCAAACTGCTACATGTTTATTTCCACCATTAACACTGTATATAATTAAACACAAATGCTTATAAAAGACAGAAGAATAAATGCTTTTCACATTCTTTTGGCATTGTCATGGTGTAATGTATATTTACTTTCAGAATGTACATATGTGTGTGTTCCCACATACTACCGTACTCTATTCTAAATAGCAACGTTGTTACCTCAACACATCTCTACCTTTCACTACCTGCAGCGAATCAACAACCTATAGTGCATGCACAGTAAACTTATTGTATCGGGTTCCAAGTCTCGAAGCCTGATGATGATGATGATGATGATGATGATGATGATGATGATGATGATGATGATGATGATGATGATGATGATGATGATGATGATGATGACGACGACGACGACGACGAAGTGTAGTGGATAAGATCTCCCTTGCACACAGATTGAGTGTGTATTTCTTGCTTTGAGTTTGCCATACGTACGTCATCCTAAACTGTTATCGTGTACACGCTGGCTATGAATTTCAGGCACCTCATTACCTGTATAATGTATAACGACAGTTCATAAGCACATAGGAGAGAGGACAGAATATATAGACCGTTGTATGTGATTCCTGGTTATGTTTAACATAAATTATCATTATTTAGTTACTGCTATTATTATTCCCTCTTGTTAATGAAATTAAGAATAACACTAGTAATTTTTTTTAACATTTCATTCAACATTTGGATTTTTACTAAACATAACCCATCTCAGCTGAAATGCACAGGTAAAATATGTCTGTAAGGAAACTTTCTCAATCTTGCATTCTCTGAAAAGACTGAAAAATTGCTTTCCTTCTAAACTGAAACAGATCTTGATACAGACCCTGGTGATGCCTTACTTTGACTATAGCGACGTTTTGTATGGTGATCTTAGTGTTGAATTGTCATTGAGGCTTCAGCGTGTTCATAATGCTTGTGTTCGTTTCATTTTTAACAGCCGTCGCTATGATCATGTCTCCGAGTATTTCTTTCAATTATCTTGGCTTCGTTTACGGGAGAGACTTTCAGTTCATTCACTCTGTTTGCTGTATCAGATTTTAAATAATTCCACACCTATTTACCTAGTTCCTCGCTTCACACTTTTAGCATCCCACCACAACCGTGATACACGTTCACAGCATAACCATGTTCTATCAATTCCATTCCATCAAACATCTCTTTACTCTGCTTCCTTCACAATACACACAGTCCGTTCCTGGAATTCCTTGTCACAGGAAATCAGGAGCAGTCGGAGTCTAAAATCTTTTAAGTACACTCTACTTAGAACTGTCTTTAATGAACAGAACTAGACTCTTGCTGAAGTTTCTAAATAGTCTTAAATGACCAAGTTTTTTCTCCCTCTCTTCTTCTTTTTTCTCTTTTCTTTTTATTATCTTCATATATTACTTAATCATTTGTGTTTGTATGCCATTTAGTAGGACTTTGCTAATCAACATTTTATGTCTTGTCACCCATATGTATTCTCCAATTAGTATATTAACTGAATAATATATCTCAAGTAAATTAATCGTCCAATTTGTCACGGGCATTTTAGGTCTTATAAATTGTGTGTGTGTGTGTGTGCATTCCCCTTATGTTATGTAACTGATTTTGATTATGTGTAATTTTCTACTTTATTTTATATATTATGTAACTGATCTTGACTATTTGTAATTTTATATTATGTAACTGATCTTGACTATTGTAATTTTCTACTATATTTTATGTAATTTCTAAGGTATTTTCTTTTGTGTTGTTCTGTAATCTAATTTTGTATTTCATGTATATTATTGAAACCTGGTTGAGTGGAAGAGACGGCCTCATGGCCTTAACTCTGCCAGGCAAAATAAACCTACTACTACTACTACTACTACTACATCTTAGACCTATTACGAAAATTATATCAAAACTGCACAACATACAACAGTCCAACAACAATTTTTTTTGTCCGTTTGGTTTTTTAATAAAGTTATTCGATCGTTCTCTTGGTGCTTTTAACATTTGAGGCACCTACATTGCAGTTGATATTTTAACAAAAGTTTTAGCAAGAAAGAAATCATGTACAGTCTTAGAAAAAAATTTGTATGTCTGATCATGTGCACTGCCTTCTTTCTGGGACTTGCATCTGTGCGACAAAACTTTTTTTAAGACTAGCGCTTCGGAGTCTGAGGCATTCTACGCGCCGCCTGATTTGGAGATCTGGCAACTTCTTCTACTTAGCTGTTGTACCGGTTGCAGCCCCAACAGGCTATTCTAACATCATTGCAAAAGAATTAGTCGTAGCCCTATATATTGTAATTTTGACTTCTTCCACATCTTAAAACAAATGTAAGATGTGCAAAATACAATCGAAAACTGAAATTTATGATACTCTAAAATCGGTTATAATGTTTTTATAAAGCATAATAAAAAATCAAATGAAGCCGTATTTTTAGTAAATGTTCTTGTGACTAACGCCTCGGAGTCCGAGGCATTCTACGCGCCGCCTGATTTGGAGATCCGGCAACTTTTTCTACGTAGCTAATGTACCGGTTGCAGCCCCAACAGGCTATTCTAACATCATTGCAAAAGAATTAGTCGTAGCCCTATATATTGTAATTTTGACTTCTTCCACATCTTAAAGGTAATGTAAGATGTGCAAAATACAATCGAAAACTGAAATTCATGATACTCTAAAATCGGTTATAATGTTTTTATAAAGCATAATAAAAAATCAAATGAAGCCGTATTTTTAGTAAATATTCTTGTGAATATAATGATAAAAGTACTGCTCAATTACCTAAAAAGAACTAACCGAGTTATATCAGTTTTTGTATATAGTTACAAATGGGGCTAATTGCCTTTCGCTTTTCTTTTTTAAAACTAATACATTACATCTTAAACGTACGGTTGTTCAGTTCACAAAAAATTGTAAGCTTCCAGAAGAAAAAATAACAATTTCAAATTTTCAGTTTCCTCTTCCCTTTAATAAATAAATAAATAAATAATAAATTAATAATAAATAAATAGAGAAATAAATAAATAAATAAGTAAATAAATAAATGAATAAATAGGTAACAAATAAATAAATAAAGATAGAAGTAAGTAAATAAATAAGTAATAAACAAATAAGTAAGTAAATAAATAAAGAGAGAAGTAAGTAAATAAATAGAAAATTAACAAATAAATAAGTAAATAAATAGAGAAATAAGTAAATAAATAAATAGGTAATTAATAAATAAATAAGTAAATAAATAAAGACAGAAATAAGTAAATAAATAAATAGGTAATAAATAAATAAGTAAATAAATAAATAGGTAATTAATAAATAAATAAGTAAATAAATAAAGAGAGAAATAAGTAAATAAATAAATAGGTAATTAATAAATAAAGAAGTAAATAAATAAAGAGAGAAATAAGTTAATAAATAAATAGGTAATTATTAAATAAATAAGTAAATAAATAAATAGGTAATTAATAAATAAATAAGTAAATAAATAAAGAGAGAAATAAGTAAATAAATAAATAGGTAATTAATAAATAAATAAGTAAATAAATAAATAAAGAAGTAAGTACATAAATAAATAGATATTAAATAAATAAATAAGTAAATAAATAAATAAATAAATAATAAGCACATCAATAAATAGGTAATTAATAATAAATAAGTAAATAAATAAAGAGAGAAGTAAGTAAATAAATAGATAGATGATTAAGTAAATGAATAAAAAATAAATAAAATAAATTATAATGATCATTAAGACCTCCATTTTTTTTTTCAAAGATGACAGCAGTACTTAATGGTAAGTTGTAACAATTTAACGGCACAATAAGCATTTATGTAGTTATTTCAAAATTATATTTGCAATTAATATAAGAATTTTGGAAGTTTCCGTTTCACATGCAAGACTGTTTAACTGGTTTACGGTTCTAGTGTAAGGCAACAAATCGATGTTATGTTGCATTGTCGCCTCGTCTCTGTATTTAAAACGTAATGCCTATGCACTTGTCCCACTATTGCTGGACGGAGAGGAGGACAACTTCACAAACACAGTAGTGGATATTAGTCTATTTTGATATTACAAGTGAAGCTGTTAGCCAATCCGTCCAACCAGAAATTCCCATTTTATTCTTCAGCAATATTGACATTTCCGAAAATAAAGGGGTGATGTCTTTGAGTTATGTAAGCTGCCCTACGAAAATGGAGTTCGAATGTAAATTTCACAAATGGATTCCCACCCTCTACTCAGCAGAGAACAAATGTGGGTGTAGCAGTCTGTGATTGATGAACACGTCTTTGGACCAAATCAAACGCTAGCAGAGGTGATTCTTGTGTCTGTACCTCCAGGCAAGCTACACTCGACAAAAGAAAAATGCTTTTACGAACAGGTGCATTCTACATGTATTTTTTTACCCTCGAAATCTGTTTGAACTTTTCGTGGTCATATACTTTGGATACTGCTAATGCCTTTACGGTTAATGTTGCTATTAAGTTAAATTAAATGTAATTTATTTAACTAGCTAGTGAATACAAATTAAAATTATAAAGCAAAAAAGTTTCTAGCCGTTACCGTAAGAGCCAGGCTCGTGTACGGTGTGGTCTTAGTCAATAATATAACATAAAATTTACAAGGACAGTTTCCTAATACAGTAATTTAATTCAAATGAATAAATAACACACAAGAGGAAAAAAAAGAAGAGAAAAGAGAGAACAAAATACATTTAATATAAATTGAGGAACAACTGGATAATACCCACGGCAGAGCAATGTCGATAGTCGACGTTGCTCGTTGGCCACTAGTCAGCGGGCCGTACCGAGCCGTGTCAAACAGAAGACAATCGAAATGGTGGTAGTAAAATTCGCGACTATATTCTTAAATAAATCACTCTATTAGTCAATTTGCAAGATTTATGCAGTACAACGACGATGTTTTGAATGCACGAATAGAAAATGCTTATGTAGTAAGATCTTAAAGTAGGTTATGACAACGAAATAAAAAGGAAAAAGGTGTGGTTCACGGAATATCATTTAAATAACGGAAAGTAAATTTCCGGTTAATGTTCACCAAAGCATTAAGTACATAATTATGACCGCGTTGCAGTTTTATTTGTGGCCTAGACAAAATACCTAGCCTTTTACGAAAAAAAAAAAACTTTTAGGGGCCATGAAATTATTTACCGCTTTAATTATATTACCGTCTATCAATATTACGAAACAAAAACTGTCATAAAGGCCATGACCGACTAGAAACATCGATACCGAAGAGATAAATCCATTTGGCCGTGATGAAACAAAAGAAAATGCGAGAGAGATTTTAGTTCGAGATAAAATGGATACACATACTGTTAGTAACTGGAGATCGCTTGTAAGATCTGTCTTAATCTTCTATGTAGAAATGTCGTCCAAGCAAATCGGTGGTCCAGGGAAAAATCATTGCAATAGATGAGAGTAACAGTGGTGCTATCTTTTAGTAATCTTCAGAACGAAGGAGGTAGAGAGAAATAGAAACAAATTTCTCTTTCTATGATACCACAGACCAAAATCATGTTCTTATGTTGGCAACATTGTGTATGTAGTTAAATTTGGTGGTAAACGTAACGGCACGGTTCAAAGCTGCCGTGGTAATTCTCCAGTATAGCGTTAATTGGACGATCAGAGAGAAGGCAGTGGTATTCAATAAAAACATTAATATAGTCGACAGAAATAAAAGGTAAAAAATACACACATTGTTAATATTATATATCATAAATAATTTTATGAATTTCTTTTATAAAAATTTCGATAAACAACTTACAATGTCATTCACAATTTAGGAATATATGTTATTAATTTGTAGAGAAAGTCGTCGTAATATAAGTGAGACAAGAAGGATGTACCGTCAACGTTTTCCTCAAAGAAGGTTACCTAATCGGCAAACTTTTGTAGCAGTTTCTCAACGATTATTAGAAACTGGGAATCTCTTATCCCATTTCGAAAATCACATAACCAGAAATTTGTTTAAAAATGATAGAGTTTTATGGAAACGGGAGAGATTTAAATGTTGCATTGGAAAAAGTTCATGTGTTTTTGTGCAGAAAACCATAATTGTTCATTTTTTAGGCGTACAATAAAAAAATTGAACAAAATTGTTACATAAAATGTAAATTTAACATAATGATCTATTACTGAGATTGAAAGTTTGTATTTGCTGCTCTTTTTATGTAAACAACAGTTGTCCTGGGCCACCCATGCATTAGAATAGAGCATCTGTTTCGTATCGTATCTTCCTAACAAGTATTAGGCCAAGTAGCCTGTTACGGTCTCAAACTAGAATTTTCAGTCCATCTCTTCTTTGGACGGCCTAGAGATCTTTTGCCATATGGTGGTAATGAAACAGTGCTTTTGGAATTCTGCATCGATCCATTCGTTCGAGATGACCCTTCCACTGAAGTTGATATTTGCTGATGAACTGCATAATGGATTCTATTTGAAGTTCTTGCATTATGTCCTCATTTTTTATGATCCCAGCGAGTATATCCAGCTGTTGCTCCCATAAATCTCATCTCACTTGCTGTTATTCTACTGAAATCTTTATTCTTCACAGTCCACGCTTCACTACCATAGCTTAATACTGGCTGTGCTAAGGTTTTATACAAGCCTATTCTTGTGTGTCTTTGTACTAGTGAAGGTTTCATGATTTTATTAATGATCCCCATTGTTTTATTATATTTACATATTTTTTCAGCATTATCTACTTCATCATAAGGTGATAGTGTATAGCCAAGATAAGTGAAGGTATTTACTCTTTCTATTATTTTATTATTCAAACAGATTTTGCTTGGTACAGGGAATTTCCCACAAAATGACATGATTTTCGATTTTTCAATATTAATTTCCATGTTATATTTTTCACTGACCATATTTAAATTGTGTACTGAATATTGTAAATCATCTTCAGTTGATGCCATGAGAACTAAATCATCAGCGAAAAGTAAAGCATCAAGCTGCAAATTTCGATTAATTGGAATAAATCCATGTCGTGTCTGTCGCCAATCTTGAATGATTCTATTTATATACATAATAAACAGAAGTGGTGAAAGGCCACAGCCTTGTCGTACTCCACTATAAATAGGTCGCCATTGCGAAAGTTTATTGTTTGCTTCGAATTGCTATGATGGTTGTTTTATATATATATTGTAAATATTTTGTATAATCTGTTGAGGTACTTGATCATCTGCCAAAATCTGAAGTAATGTATTCCGATTAACTTTATCAAAAGCTTTTTTAAAGTCAATGAATGCCATATGCGTTTCTAGATTAAATTCTCTATGTTTCTCAACCAGTAATTAATTTCAATGCGAAATATCCATCACAACAAGACCTTCCAAGTCTCAACAGAAGCCTCGTATATCTGTACCTGCTTAAACTGTACTGTGCTCTTGTAAACCCACTTCTCCACATCCAGCAACGTTGTCAAACGTCTAATATTGTAAACTTTAACAATTATTTAAATGCAAATCAAGATTTCAGGTATAACTTCCTGTAAAGTTGATTTGAATAATTTCGAGGGAAAAATTGTTCCGGAGCCGGGTATCGAACCCGGGACCTTTGGTTTAACGTACCAACGCTCTACCACTGAGCTACTCGGGAACTCTAACCGACACCGATCCAATTTTTCTCTCTATATCCACAGACCTCAAAGTGGGCTGACAACCGTCAAGCAACCAACTTCGAGTGCACACTAACTCCGTGTGACTTAAATTGTGGTTTTCTGTTAACGAACAGTGAAGTGTATTATGCAAATCAAGATTTCAGGTATAACTCCCTGTAAAGTTGATTTGAATAATTTCGAGGGAAAAATTGTTCCGGAGCCGAGTATCGAACCCGGGACCTTTGGTTTAACGTACCAACGCTCTACCACTGAGCTACTCGGGAACTCTAACCGACACCGATCCAATTTTTCTCTCTATATCCACAGACCTCAAAGTGGGCTGACAACCGTCAAGCAACCAACTTCGAGTGCACACTAACTCCGTGTGACTTAAATTGTGGTTTTCTGTTAACGAACAGTGACGTGTATTATGCAAATCAAGATTTCAGGTATAACTCCCTGTAAAGTTGATTTGAATAATTTCGAGGGAAAAATTGTTCCGGAGCCGGGTATCGAACCCGGGACCTTTGGTTTAACGTACCAACGCTCTACCACTGAGCTACTCGGGAACTCTAACCGACACCGATCCAATTTTTCTCTCTATATCCACAGACCTCAAAGTGGGCTGACAACCGTCAAGCAACCAACTTCGAGTGCACACTAACTCCGTGTGACTTAAATTGTGGTTTTCTGTTAACGACCAGTGAAGTGTATTATGCAAATCAAGATTTCAGGTATAACTCCCTGTAAAGTTGATTTGAATAATTTCGAGGGAAAAATTGTTCCGGAGCCGGGTATCGAACCCGGGACCTTTGGTTTAACGTACCAACTCTCTACCACTGAGCTACTCGGGAACTCTAACCGACAATGATCCAATTTTTCTCTCTATATCCACAGACCTCAAAGTGGGCTGACAACCGTCAAGCAACCAACTTCGAGTGCACACTAACTCCGTGTGACTTAAATTGTGGTTTTCTGTTAACGAACAGTGACGTGTATTATGCAAATCAAGATTTCAGGTATAACTCCCTGTAAAGTTGATTTGAATAATTTCGAGGGAAAAATTGTTCCGAGCCGGGTATCGATTTGGTTTAACGTACCAACGCTCTACCACTGAGCTACTCGGGAACTCTAACCGACACCGATCCAATTTTTCTCTCTATATCCACAGACCTCAAAGTGGGCTGACAACCGTCAAGCAACCAACTTCGAGTGCACACTAACTCCGTGTGACTTAAATTGTGGTTTTCTGTTAACGAAAAGTGACGTGTATTATGCAAATCAAGATTTCAAGTATAACTCCCTGTAAAGTTGATTTGAATAATTTCGGGGAAAAATTGTTCCGGAGCCGGGTATCGAACCAGGACCTTTGGTTTAACGTACCAACGCTCTACCACTGAGCTACTCAGGAACTCTAACCGACACCGATCCAATTTTTCTCTCTATATCCATCGGTGGATCGGTGTCGGTTAGAGTTCCCGAGTAGCTCAGTGGTAGAGCGTTGGTACGTTAAACCAAAGGTCCCGGGTTCGATACCCGGCTCCGGAACAATTTTTCCGTCGAAATTATTCAATTATTTAAATATAGCAATTAGAAAAAATTGTGAGAACATTTTTTCTTCCTCATGACGTGAATAATCATCAATTAAAACAACGGCACTTATACCTCTTACACCTTGTATAATAATAATGTTATTATTTTAGCATTAATGCCAGTTGTGCAAAAATTGACCTTTTGTGAATTATCTATCGCATGTTCGTAAAAGGTTGGTAATGTACATATAAATGTAATACAGTACCATGCAATGTATTTTTCGGGTTTCTTACAGTTTGACCACAGCATAGAACAACGCGAAGGGACGAAAATTAAAGCGAAATCTATCCGCACAAAACTAGAAGGAAGATGTGACCTAATTGTGATGCCGAGTTGGAAGATCTTCTCTCGGTCTTACAGTTTCATTAAGTCTACAAGATACTCGCTACGTGTTGTGGTTTAATGGGACGATTTTACCCTCGAAGACATCGCAGGAGCAAACACGTCAGTAGGAAGGAATAAAAAATGGTGTTTGTCACAATTGTGAATTATTAGACACAAGGGCTGCATTATGATCTGCCTCCCTTTTATTCGCCCTTCCACCTCCCACTAAAGGATTTATAGGCTTGCTAGAACTGCGAATCGCACAACTCATTCCTGGTAGGAGATCTTTATGTCGCGGAGAATATGGCGACGGCCTGAAATGATCTGTTCCGCTGGGACCGAGAGTAAAATTGACGAGAGGACAAATACGTTATTGCTGACACTTTGACTCCGATCACGGTATTAAACACTGTTATTAGTGTCAACATCACCAATGCGTTTAAATTACCTTAATAGTACATAACGTTATGATTTATAAAGAGTGCGTCAGAAAGAACGGATGGATTTCAAACTATCGATACGCAACGAGGAGAGAGATATAGTGAGGGGGACCACGACTGTTGGGTCAGCCATAGAATGCAGTTTCAGTTGAGAATATGGTGTTGGTCTGGTGTACAACGTGCTTTCATCGTAGAGACATTTTTGAAAAATGAAGAGTCTGTGATCGCCACTCAGGACTCATTTCGACATCGGATGTCACGCTAGGATTCCAACTCGGAATACAATTTTGCGGTGGGTGGCTTCATTTCGTATCACAGGTTCAACATTAAAGAAGAAATCACCTGAACGAAATTCTATTGCACTGAGGTTGTCCGAGGCTACGGTAAGATCTCGCGCCCTGCGACTTCTTTCTTTGGGACCATTTGAAGGCGTAAGTTTGTAAACATCGATCACATACACTGGACGAACTGAAGACAGCGATTCGCGAAGAAATCGTGGCAATTGCACCAGCTATGACTGTGAAAGTGATGGCGAACATCAGAAAACGCCTCGATGCCTGTATTGAAAGCCAAGGATATCATATGGATAATGTTGTTTTACATAAATAAACTGCATGTATTGGTGAATATGTTGATAACAATAAATTTTTGATTTGATGAATCTTTACAATTTTCTTGCCATGTGAAATCCATCCGTTCTTTCTGACGCACCCTGTACTATTACACTGGGTAAAAAATGAAAAATTTATCTGGTTCTTGAACAAAAGAAACTGTATGTGCTATTCTGAATACGATAATAACAATAAAACTTTATTTGTTCTTGTTTTTGTGATACACAGTATAGTCATATATCCACATACACATAAACATAATTAGTACAATATAATTATTTTCTTGGTATTTATTTTATGATACAACGCCATTTTCGTATAATATCTACATACACATAATGAGAACGCTACTAGCCACCGGCTTAGCTCAGGCAGTAGAGCATTTGCCTGCTGATCAAGAGTTGCGCTGGGGCTGTGTTTGATTCCCGCTTGGCTGATTACCTAGTTGGGTTTTTCCGAGGTTTTCTCCAATCTCGATATCACCATTTTCATCGAAGCTAAATAATCCAATAGTTGATATCGTTGTTAAATACCCAAGAAAATAAAATAAGAACGTTACTGTCAGTATAGAACACTTTTTAGGTTTGCAAATACAATATTGCTGCTGCTGATACTACTACTACAACAGATACTACTACTGCTGCTGATACTACTATGCCTACTACTAATACTACTGCTACTACTACTACTACTACTAATACTACAGATATTACTACTGTGGCTATTGCTGCTGATACTACTATGAATATTATTGCTGCTGATACTACTACTGCTGCTCATACTATGCCTCCTACTACTACTACTACTACTGCAGATACTCCTACTGCTGCTGATACTACTACTACTACTAATACTACTACTACTACAGATACTACTACTGCTGCTATTGCTGCTGATACTACTACTAATTTTATTGCTGCTGATACTACTGCTGATACTACTATGCCTACTACTACGACTACTGCCATTGCTGCTGATACTACTATACCTACTGCTACTGCTACTACTACTACTACTACAGATACTACTACTGCTGCTATTGCTGCTGATACTACTACTAATTTTATTGCTGCTGATACTACTGCTGATACTACTATGCCTACTACTACGACTACTGCCATTGCTGCTGATACTACTATACCTACTGCTACTGCTACTACTACTACTACTACTGCTACTACTACTACTACTACTAATACTACAGATATTACTACTGTGGCTATTGCTGCTGATACTACTATGAATGTTATTGCTGCTGATACTACTACTGCTGCTCATACTATGCCTACTACTACTACTACTACTACTACTGCTGCTACTACTACTACTACTGCTGCTGATACTACTACTACTACTAATACTACTACTACAGATACTACTACTGCTGCTATTGCTGCTGATACTACTACTAATTTTATTGCTGCTGATACTACTACTGCTGATACTACTATGCCTACTACTACGACTACTGCCATTGCTGCTGATACTACTATACCTACTGCTACTACTACTACTACTACTACTGCAATTGCTGCTGATACTACTACTACTAATACTGATACTACTGCTACCGCTATTGCTACTGATAATACTACTAATGTTATTGCTGCTGATACTACTACTACTGCTATTGCTGCTGATGCTACTACTACTACTGCTGATACTACTGTTGATACTACTACTAGGCCTACTACTATTGCTGCTACTGCTGCTGCTTTTACTATTATTGTTGTTATTATTATTATTATTATTATTAACATTATCAATCGAGGATTCAGTGTTCTTCATATTCATTCCTTATTCCATTCCTGTTAAAAGCTACACTTACGTAAGGCATAAAGCATACAGCAAATTGTATTTATTTATCCCAATTCCATTACCCGTTTTTCTGTATAGACATTCGCAATCATGAATTTCCTCAAATCACCTTGTTTTCAGCGAAATGTAGGTATATTATGTAAGTTACGTTTCTTTTGCAATGAAATGTGAGAACGGAAATCCTACGACACTGAGAACTTTATTACTACAATCCCTGACACATATAGAAACCCTAATTCTAATTCAGGTGACCGCTGAAACACTTAGTCGAGCATTTGCGAACGCTCAGAAATCTACATAGGCTGTTGTCACGAGATGTTTAGGCAAACAGGGATAAGCTATGGTACTTGATCGACGCTCAGTTGGGTGACAGATGAGAGATTGCACCATCTCTCCAGAGGACAGCGACAGATAGAGAGAGCCCTCATGTTTCACCCCGGAACCCACATGCGCTGCTCCCACCCTGATGAACAGGTAAATCAGCCCTTGTGCTTGAAAACAGTTACAACAGAGCTTGGGCATTTCGATGAATTTCGACGATTCGCTCACAACAATGTCGCTCTTTACATTAACGAAATTAGGCAACCTTCACCTGGGCTGTCCTTGGACTTTACTTTCAGGAGTAAAAAATATCAATATGACAAATTTACTCAATATACAGGGTGAAGTCAACACCTGTGGAGTAACGGTCAGCGCGTCCGGCTGCGAAACCAGGTGGCCCGGGTTCGAATCCCGGTCGGGGCAAGTTACCTGGTTGAGGTTTCTTCCGGGGTTTTCCCTCAACCCTATAAGAGCAAATGCTGGGTAACTATCGGTGCTGGACCGCGGACTCATTTCACCGGCATTATCACCTTCATCTCATTCAGACGCTAAATAACCTAGATGTTGATACAGCGTCGTAAAATAATCTACTAAAATAAAATAAAATACAGGGTGAACCTTAAGTAATGTCATTAATTTCAGAGGGCTGTTCTTTAACTATCTCAAACAAGAAATTTTAACACAATTTTGCTCGTTTTTGCTTCCTTTTGGAGATAAAAACTTATTTCGGAATATGTATGATAAGACTTGCTTGTGTTAAATTCTAACGTACTTTGTTTACATGTTTCGACCTTTTATAGGTCATCCTCAGAACTGGGTGTTGTTGGTCTTGGCGCCTCTTGTTTTGTTTCCTGTGAGGGTGTGTTCGTGTGGTATAATGTAGAGTCAAAGAGTGTGTGTGTTCTGAAATTGAGTTGTGTATTGAGAATTTCGTTGGGGTGTGTTTTCGTGTGTCTGTATATTTCATATTGTTCTACGTGTGTCTGTATATTTCATATTGTTCTAGTGTGTTTAATTTCTGCCTCTTTGGTTGAATGTGTAGTATTTCCAGTAGTAGTATCACATTCGTACCAACCAACGTACAACTCCGCCATTCCCAGGATTTGAACTCGCGTCTGCGGTCGTCGTGAGCCAGCGCTCTGCCAACTGATCTACCAAGAAGGCTTAGAATGACTGTTTTTTTGTTTGTTTAGTCAACTGTCCGAAGACAGGTCTGAACCTCACAAGTTTATTTATTTAAATTATTTATTTATTTATTTATTTAACTAACTAGTTAGTGAGTACAAATTAAATTTATAAAACAAAAATGTTTCTTGCAACTACCGTAAGAGCCAGGCTCGTGTACGGTGTGGTCAATAATATAACATACAATTTACAAGGACAGTTTACTAAATACAGTAAGTAACTTAATTCAAACCAATAAATACAACACAAGAGCAAGAATAAAGAAGAAAGAGAAAAAGAGAGAAAAATACATATTTAATAGAAATTGATAATCCGACAGAAGCCAGTGATATTCAATAAAAACATGAATATAGTCGACAGAAATAAAGGTAAAATATAATATAAATTTAGCTTCCTTTATGAAAAGGTTGCCAGATTTGACAAAGCATATTAGATATAATTTGGAAACACTCCTGAAAGGTAAAATGATATACATTTGAAACGGTTAGGGAATCGAATATATAAAATGTCAGAAAAATGTACACCTAATTAGCGTTTGTGCTCATTAACAGTTAAGAAAGGGGGAACAAATATCATCAGATAGGTTAGAATGATTTGAATGCCATATACCGCGAGAAAAATAATAGTACGGATTTATTGGGATTGATATCTAAACCAATCAACTGCCATCGGTTAAGATAACTACAAATTTCCATTATCACTCCCATACAAATGATTTCTCAATATCTGAACCGATCCTTTGAGGGCACTAATGGCTATTTCCTTCACAATGCTGTGTGTTAGCCCCAGGGTTTTACATTTGTTGGTAAAGAAGGAGGGTATGGTACCTCGTGCTCCCACCATCAGACCTATTACATCAATGTGGTCAGGCTATATTTATCTTTATAGAACGGGATTGTTGGTTCATAGATCCGTTTCTTTTCACCGTCCACCTCATGCGGTTGATCTGTATGTGTCTCAAATCTGATGGTGGGATCCAGAATGTATGCCTTGTTAATATTATATATCATGGATAATTTTGCAAATTTCTTTTTTAAAAGCTTCAATTTTAAAATATTTCAAATTTGGAAAATGGTTTGTAATTTTGTTATAAAGTCTTGAGCCGAAACTAGCACCATGTTTAAGAGCTGCACTTGTATGACATTTAGGCTCAATTAATGGGAAAGTAGACTTTTGTCTTCGAGTACGATGATAGAGGCAACTAGGCCAGGAGATAATGGGGTAGGTTGGCTGGTTCCTTCCCCAATCCATTGCATACATCGTCGACTAGCTACATATTACACTAGTCACACTTCAGATGCAGACAAACAATTGTTCTTCCTCTGACACTTATCGTCAAGTGAAATGTACTGCCTGATAATAGATGTACATATCAGCCACGAACTCCAATCAGAAGATTTGTAATGACTAAGTGAATTAAAAGAGAATAATAATTGGAGCTTGCCTGGACTAAAGTTTACAGGTAACAATCTCTCTGCATTAAATAGGAATGTACAGCAGTTGCTACGGACAGATCCAATTCACGAGAAGTATGTGTTTGGGAACAATTCCACATTCCGAGCTAGATTTCGGACGTAATCTCATATCGTGATAATGAAATTTAAACCAATAGCCTTCCAGTGAGTCGTTCATACATTAATAGCGTATTATTAACGTACCTAACTGCAAGGCTTCAAATTAGCAATTCTCGATCCCACACGTAACAGCCCATTAGTCTGTGTAATATCAGGAGGTCAAACGTGATCTCTGGAAATTTAATGAGGCCGCCCCTTCTCGTTTGTTCCACAAGATTCAGCAAATAGCTGGAGAGGATTATTACAGATTATGACGTTCAGCCTCTAAAGAAGATGGGACTACACCGGCTCAATCGACTGAACGGTCCCTTCTTCGACGTGTGCATGGCTTGAAGTAGAACGAAATTAAGGAAACCAGAAAAAATATTAAACTTATTAAATTCGAATACAGAACTGCCTATAGGGGAGAGTCGGGTAGTATCGGACATAGGGTAATATCGGACAGTGAGTTTCTTTCATCTACCACACGATGATAGTACCTGATTGACATGGTTACGTTTCTGTGATGTCGCATAGATAACGTAACCATGTCATTCAGGTACTACCATATAGTGGTATATGAAAGAAACGCACTGTCCGATACTACCCGACTCTCCCCTAACTAAATAGGGACGAAGATGAAAACTTAAATGATAGTAGTGGCTTGTGTAACAAATGCTGCAAATTTAGTTAAATATAAGTTAAAATAAAATTTTTCATATTTATTTTCCAGAAAGATTACCAGATATTTTGAAATGTAAGGTAGGTGTCCCTGATATGGCCATGCTAAGATTTGAGAATTTTTCTAGCCGCCATTTTGAAAAAAAATGTAAGCCACTTTTTTCTTACTCGTTCTCAGTCTAATGGACTTTCTTAAAACAATTTCCTTTCCCAATAAAAATATCTATAATTGTCCAAAAAGTCCCAAATTCCAAAAGTCTACCTAGTGGCCATAACAGGAACATGTGAACATGATATGGCCACCCTTGTTCCATGTTCTACAAATCGTGATTGTTTTCAGTTTGATAGCGCAGTTGTGCTAAAATTAAATAATTTTGGTGTAAAATGAATAAAAATGACACTTAATAATCTTTTTATAATTCAAAAGTGTAGTCAAAACAGGTTTTTCCATAAAAAAATAAGTTGTTTTTCTTAAAATACAACATTTTTGCGTAATCCCAGCTATAAGGCATGCAAATTTGTCAGGTGAACTAATAAAAGTGAAATGAACTTGATATGGCCATGGTGCATTTAATATGGCCATATCAGGAGCAGGTAAGCCACTTTTTTCTTATTCGTTCTCAGTCTAATGGACTTTCTTAAAACAATTTCCTTTCCCCATAAAAATATCTATAATTGTCCAAAAAGTCCCAAATTCCAAAAGTCTACCTAGTGGCCATATCAGGAACATGTGAACATGATATGGCCACCCTTGTTCCATGTTCTACAAATCGTGATTGTTTTCAGTTTAATAGCGCAGTTGTGCTAAAATTAAATAATTTTGGTGTAAAATGAATAAAAATGACACTTAATAATCTTTTTATAATTCAAAAGTGTAGTCAAAACAGGTTTTTCCATAAAAAAAATTAAGTTGTTTTTCTTAAAATACAAAATTTTTGCGTAATCCCAGCTATAAGGCATGTAAATTTGTCAGGTGAAAAAATAAAAGTGAAATGAACTTGATATGGCCATGGTGCATTTAATATGGCCATATCAGGAGCAGGTAAGCTTTCACGAAAATCGTTTGATTATGAACAACTCGTAAAAGATATGCCATCAACTACAACACCAACCAACAGAACATAAAAAACTGAATGGAGTACGATGGTTTTCATGGAACAAATCTTTGAAAAACATGCATAAAACAAAGGAGACTTACCAGAGAAAAATAACAAGAGGTCACATGAAAACCGCAAAACAGGCAACTGACGCTATATTGCTCAACCTGACTGGATGGAAACGATCAAGTGACATACCAGGATGCCCTTTCACTGGATGCTGCTGCAATTTAACGGATTTTTTGGTTAACTAACTCACAATAGGGGGCATATCAGGAACATGGCCATAATAGGAGCACCCACTTTATTTGCTTTCATAATGATGAAGATGTAACATTTAAAGCAACATAATAACTCAATAATCCTGTCAAAAATATCTCTTTTAAAAAGCTTCCTCTTTAATGTTTTTTATGCTAAATATTTTTTCTTGAACACATCTATCTTCAGTTCTTTGAGTTCTCCCTACAACAAAATGATATGCTTGGCAGCGATCTCAGATCTAATCGATTAAACCAAAGGAATATGAAATTAATTTTGATAAGATGCAGCTAAAATAGAAAGCATGACTCAATCTACTAATGCCTCTTCCATATTACTGCACAACATCCTAGAAAAATTAGAGAATCACACATATAAGTATCTACACCGCCCAGCCATTAAATATAACAAAAAGACCCACACCACTTCAGTAATAACCGTAAAAATATTTCATTTTTAATAGCAATATTGTTACGTAAGTTTTGTAGTTTTCAGTAACTCTATATATTCTATAGCCGTTACTCTGTAAATTATAGATATTAAGAACTAATTTAAGATATTCCCTATAATGTATATCATTAGTGACAAATACATCATGCCATAAACTGTGATAATATTCAAATTTTAATATAATAATGTCATCAAACCTTCTTAAGTTTTGTAGTTTCTAAAATCCAACACACAGCTGCACTCAGAAAATTACGCACCAGAGAATCAGACCTGTAAATTATTTTTAGTAAGTCTTGAGGTTTTCTAAAAAAAAAAAAAAATACACAAATGAAGATCGACATAGCTATGGAATTATGGTGTCAGAGAATCTGAGCTCTAAATATGTCAGCAATCCTGCAGGTCATGGCCTTCGTGTAATATTGTTTATTGTAATGTGTGTGTTTTGTTTTATTCTGAAAAGCCATTAGTTCTCAAAACTGACGACAGATGGATTTTGGAAAATAGGAAGATTATGTAAGAAAATTGACATTTCACTGAAAAATACTATTTTTCTGAAAAACTTTGGGTTCCAAGCTTCAAAATGAGGGGTCATTTATTAAAATCGGTTCAGCCGTTTTCCCGTAATTTTCATTACCAGTTCAAATTATATATATAGATGTTTCTTGTAAATAGATTAAATTTTACAGTAGAGCGTCTCGTTTAGGCACAGTGAAAACGTAAACAAAGTGCAGGTAACGTGTGGGGGAAGAAAGAGCCGTACGATAAACTCGAGGGATGCACAAGGTTTTAGTTACAACATTTATGGCGGAGCATTAATTGAAATTATATTTTCCAAAAACACACAAAACAAAAGAACACAAATTGCATAACGTTA
The DNA here is from genome assembly GCA_025594305.2 of Periplaneta americana. Taxonomy (NCBI): domain Eukaryota; kingdom Metazoa; phylum Arthropoda; class Insecta; order Blattodea; family Blattidae; genus Periplaneta; species Periplaneta americana. The sequence continues at coordinate 4,280,670 of JAJSOF020000029.1, forward strand.
TTATATAGCTACACATTTAAAAAACGAGCAATTGAAGCGTTGAAATAATTCAATGTAACAAAATCACATTTTGCTACATGATGTTGCTTTCAAGCAGCATTTTTTAAGGTCATGAACAGGCAAAGGGATTTGGAGTATTATAAAGAATAGTGAAACGTAGTATAGATATTCGTAGCTCAGTGACTGTCAAGCGAGCTGCGTCACGGCGCATGGAAGAGTACAGTCCACTTCATACAAACTTACACGCAACATCTGTAAATATATTTCAGAATAAACAAATGGAATAGTTTAATGACATATAGTGACTACATACATAATCTGAATTTCTTTTTGAACTACATGTGCTTTTCTTCGCAACGCACAAGACACCAATAAACAACATTACAAATATACATAATTAAATATCAACCTCTGCATCTTCGCGTGTCAGTGGACATATTGATGTTGATAGACAGTCGTCTTCTGTATGGAACTCGCCTCTGAATATGTAGATCCAAACGAAATGGCATTTTCAATTAATGCTATGCCTTGTTATGCCTTGTTATAATAAATTGTAAATATTATTTTCAAATTTTCAAAATACAACTTTGCTCTGTTGCAAGGAAGGAAATTTTGTAACATGGAAAAACTCCGCTCTCCATCTGCAGAGACAATTAGAGAGTACATGAAACAAGATACGTCAATTAAATTCACATGTTGAATGACGTCATTGGGAAACGTCTTTGTTAGTACATCTGAAATCCGACTAAGAATATCGTATCCATCGTTTTTAACCAAAACTTTTGTTCATTTTTTCACCAACACGTTTTCCTATTTCACCTTCTACTGCACTCAGTTTATTTACAATAGTCCTCATAATATTTATTTGCTCAACTAGTTCTACTCCTGACTTTCCTAATTGAATAATGGCATCCGGAAAATATAAAAAAAATTGACTTAATATCCGTGACTTCTTTCTCGATTGTTTCATCATTTAGCAGTTCCTGGCGTATTTGAATCGCAGCCGCGTCATCGGTATCGAAAGACTGGACCACTTTCTTCACAGATTGGAGGTGACGTGCGTAATAATTGCAAGCTTCTAACCATGACCCCCATCTCGTAGGAACTGGACATGGGGGAAGCGACAATTTAGGGAATTCTTTCCTGAATTTTGATACTTGATCTGGAGGTTTTACAAATATAGTCTTTCAATACTGTATTGTTAGTTGGTTTCACTTTCGGCATTGTACCTGCACTTCACTACTCTGAACTGCAAACCTGCATGTTGAAGTTCTTATGCGACAACTGTCCCGTTCACCTGTTGTTGACGTGCAGAGAGCTGCGAGTATGTCATGGAGGGGAGGACTTGGTATAAAGGGTTGTAAACAAATGACTGTGTAGATGCCAATACTAGCTTTTACTACACAAAATTCCGTTCCCTAGTCATGAATTTCATTTTATGTATGACTAACATAATATCACCGTCTTCTGTGGTCGAATTAACAGAACTACAGTATATTGGTCTGAAGTGACAACACTATTTCTTAAACAAAATTATCCTTTTTTCAAAGTACAATTTATTCAGGTACAGTGCAGAAGACGGTCAACCAGTAACTTGCCCCGACAGGGAATCGAACCCTGGTTTCGCGGCCAGACGCGCTAGCCGTTACTCCACAGGTGTGGATTAGTTCTTTATCCAGGAGTCCGTAGAAGATGCTCATTTTCTTAATAAAAGCTTCCTTTGCCATTGCTATCCTCCTTTTGACTTCCTGGCAGCAGCTCATGTTACTACTTATAGTACACTCCAATCATTTGAAGCTGTCCACTTGCTCTACTGCCTCATTTAGAATTCACAAGTTTACCTTCTCTCTTTTTCTCCCGATGACCTTTGTCTTCGTCTTATTTGCATTTATCTTCATTCCATACTGCTCACATGTCATTTAGCTCCAGTAGCATATCCCTTAGTATCGTCTCCTTTTCTGCTAATAACGCCATATCATCATAAAATCTTATACACTTTATTCTTCTTCCTCCCACTATCACCCCTCTCATATTCTGAAAACAATATTTGATGTTTTTGTATGTTACTTATTTTTGTGTGAAGTAAATAATAATAAATTAGTCAGTAGGTCTAAATTTGAGAGGGTTTGGAATTGAACGGGTTACATCAGCTGCTTGTCTATGCGATTGACGTGAATATGTTAGGAGAAAATCCACAAACGATTAGGGAAAACACGGAAATTTTGCTGGAAGCAAGTAAAGAGACAGGTTTGGAAGTAAATCCCTAAGAGACAAAGTAACTTATATGATTATGTCTCGTGACGAGAATATTGTACGAAATGGAAATATAAAAATTGGAAATTTATCTTTTGAGAAGTGGAGAAGTTTAAATATCTTGGAGCAACAGTAACAAATATAAATGATACTCGAGAGGAAATTAAGCACAGAAAAAATGTGGGAAATGCGTGTTATTATTCGGTTGAGAAGCTTTTATCATCCAGTCTGCTGTCAAAAAATCTGAAAGTTAGATTTTATAAAACAGTTATATTACCGGTTGTTCTTTATGGTTGTGAAACTTGGACTCTCACTTTGAGGGAGGAACATACGTTAAGAGTGTTTGAGAATAAGGTGCTTATGAAAATATTTGGGGCTAAAAGGGATGAAGTTACAGGAGAATGGAGAAAGTTACACAACACAGAACTGCACGCATTGTATTCTTCACGTGACATAATTAGGAACATTAAATCCAGACGTTTGAGATGGGCAGGGCATGTAGCACGTATGGGCGAATCCAGAAATGCATATAGAACGTTAATTGGGAGGCCGGAGGAAAAAGACCTTTAGGGAGGCCGAGACGTAGATGGGGAGATAATATTAAAATGGATTTGAGGGAGGTGGGATATAATGATAGAGAATGGATTAATCTTGCTCAGGATAGGGGCCAACGGCGGGCTTTTGTGAGGGCGGCAATGAACCTCCGGTTTCCTTAAAAGCCAGTAAATAAGTAAGTAAGTAAGGTCTAAATTTCCCTTCTCTAGTAGATCTAATTGGTACTAAAATAATGAATTTTATTGTTACTGTACTTTTATAACTGTGGATAAATAAATTCCAGGTAGAGCAAATCATTGTTATGGACTGCTGTCAATTTTCAAACCCTCTCTTTACCGCCGATATTGTTTTATTAGCTATCAACTATTATATACTCTCAGAGCTGGGCTGCAATATGCGAATAGAGATAAAAAAAAAGTTGTCTCCAGGGAAACGGAGCACTCAACGATAATTTTCACCTTTGCAAACAACCTCGCTCAGCAACATTTATTACGAAAAAAATTTAAAAAGAGAGATAAAACACAGGTTATTGTATGACTGCCATTTTACCGTATGAATGACGTACTATTTATTTCTTCCATTGATTTCTTTTTCGTCCACTGTTTTCGGGTAACTGTTATCATGTCCGACCATGAAATTAGCGGGCCGTGGTTTAAATTTTGATTGGGACAACTTAGCTGGTTGAGGTTTTTCCGAGGTTTTCCCTCAATCCATGAAAAGCATAAACTGAGTAACTCGAGTTTGATTCCCGCTTGGATTGATTACGTGGTGGGACTTTTCCAAAGTTTCCCCCACTGTAAGACGAATGTAATGTAATCCATGACGAATCCTAGGCAATATCTCGCCAAATAACTTCTTGAAATACTGCTCTGCCATTTTATAGAAACAGGTGAAACTAAAGTAAACAACAAAACAGTAAACGTGGTCTGTTGTGACTAGAATCCAAACCTCCGCATACCGGTAATTCATCATGACACAAACACGTTCACGTCTGAGTATTTCTGACAAATGTTATTCAACGCCTTGAAAACGTCGAAAATTTAATGTTATTGCAGGATAGTTTAAGATAATGTTTATCTGTATATCTGCCTACGTCTACTCACGTATCCACGTACCTATCTACCGTTCTATCCATCCATTTATCCATCCGTCCATCCATCTATGCATCTATCCATCCATTTAATTATTTATTTGTTTTTTTAATTATGTATTTATAAGTATACACTTATTTATTTATTTTTTTTACTTATTTATTTATTTATTTGTTTATTTATTTATTTATTTATTTATATATACACTTATTTATTTATTTTTTCTAATTATTTATTTATTCTATTATAGAGGTAGATATATTCTAGGATATTAAATTAATCTGTTTTAACGATGTATCAGATTCACATTTTTTCATTGTTCATTTTAACATTTACGTAATCACTGATTAAATTTGTAATTTATTTACTTTGTTAATATGAGGAATTTTGTCTAGCTGACTAGTTTCGAAGTATATTTGTTTGTTTGTTTATTTATTTATTTATTTATTTATTTATTTATTTATTTATTCATTCATTTATTTATTGTATAGGTAGATATATTCTAGGATATTAAATTAATCTGTTTTAACGATTTATCAGATTCACTTTTTATCATTGTTCTATAGATACTTTTAACATTTATGTAATCACTGATTAAATTTGTAATTTATTTACTCTGTTAATATGAGGAATTTTATCTGGCTGACTAGTTTCGAAGTGTATTTATTTATTTATTTATTTATTTATTTATTTATTTATTTATTCATTCATTCATTTATTTATTTGTATGTTGATTTATTTATTTATTGTATAGGTAGTTATATTCTGGGATATTAAATTAATCTGTTTTAACGATGTATCAGATTCACTTTTTTTCATTGTTCATTTTAACATTTACGTAATCACTGATTAAATTTGTAATTTATTTACTTTGTTAATATGAGGAATTTTATCTGGCTGACTAGTTTCGAAGTATATTTGTTTGTTTGTTTGTTTGTTTATTTATTTATTTATTCATTTATTTATTTATTTATTGTATAGGTAGATACATTCTGGGATATTAAATTAATCTGTTTTAACTGTTTATCAGATTCACTTTTTTCATTGTTCTATAGATACTTTTAACATTTATGTAATCACTGATTAAATTTGTAATTTATTTACTCTGTTAATATGAAGAATTTTATCTGGCTGACTAGTTTCGAAGTGTATTTATTTATTTATTTATTCATTCATTCATTCATTCATTTGTTGTATAGGTAGATTCTAGGATATTAAATTAATTGGTTTTAACGTTGTATCAGATTCACTTTTTTCATTGTTCTATAGACACTTTTAACATTTATGTAATCACTGATTAACTTTGTAACTTATTTACTGTGTTCATATGAGGAATTTTATCTGGCTGACTAGTTTCCAAGTGGTATTCTTCATTGTCGGAAGTCTAGTACAATGAAGAATCTAGTCAGCCAGATAAAATTCCTCATATGGACACAGTAAAGAAGTTACAAAGTTAATCAATGATCACTCTCTTTACTGAATTAACAACTCTTAAATAACCATTCCTGTAGGCCTATGATTAATTTTTTTTTATTCTCCACAATATTCCTCGACATTCATGCTCTACCTAAACGTAAACATGATCTTTCCCCTATCTATGAGGATTGTAAATAAACTAATGGCAACATAGACAATACGAACATAATTATTATTGAACTTGTATGGAAAATACACTTACATCCCTTCAATATAATCATCAGCGTGTTCCTGTATCTTTTGCCAAATCCGCGGTAACCGTTGAATGTTGTTAGCGAGGTTATTTCTGTTTATCTCTCTGATGAACTGCCCTACTGCATACGTGCCGTCTCATTCCGACCCGTACGAAATGCAAAGACCCATCTTGCAACCGTCCGATACGGTAGTGCCACAGTCTAATACAGCCGTGGCGAGAATGCGACTCGCAAGTACATTGTGGCTCGCAGTGAGAGCTATGCATTTCTCTTCCTTCTAACCTTTCCCAACCCCCACCGTCTCACAACCTGGAGTCAAACTCCGTTCCATTTGTATTTGTCTCTGACCTGCGAATGGCATATGTCTCTCTCTAAACCATGTACCTCGAAAGTTTCAAATAGGATGGGAGGACGTATTTTTTTTTTTTTTTTTTTTTTTTTTTTTGCTGACAATATGATGAGAATGTTAAATGTATGATTTGTTCACGAATATTACGAGGAAAACGGTTGTATAACATAAAACGGCATTATACTACATGTTACTCATGAAACATTAAAATTTAGGTGTTAATAATAATAATAATAATAATAATAATAATAATAATAATAATAATAATAATAATAATAATAATATCATCATCTCTGTACGTCGATCCTTTTTCAGCAGATGTACGAATAATGCGGTTACCTCTTCAATTTGAACTCACTGATTTACTATGTGATGTCAAATGAAAGCTAGATGTAAGGACTTGACAAATGTTGAACTTTCAAATCTTTGCCAAAAATTAATATCCGAAGCTTCGTTCTTTCGCTTGCTCTGTTGAAGCCATGTTCGCTACAACTTACGTTTGTGAAAAATTATTTTCAACAATTAAAATAGTAAAAACCAAATTTAGATCACGACTGACAGACAAATACCTTCGTGATCAACTACGACTGGCAGTAAGTGACATAATTCCTGACTTTGAAACTTTGTCGCAGAGACATTCTGAAGACAGTTAATTTTAGATTGTGATATTGTTAATTTTTGTGCATTTCTTTCTTCGTTACACGTACTAAACATTAGTTTGTAACCTTATACTTTATAAAATTATATTTAAGCGCTTGACGTAAGGAAAATGAAAATCCGTTAATAAGTCAGACAATTGCTTCAATTCCGCCTCCCTCCATAGGTGCTATGCACGTTGCAGGTTACACAGTGGCTCGGCGCACAACTACAGTTTCGCCACCGCTGGTCTAATATATACAGTCACGAAGCTTGAGTTTATGAGGGTACTAAGAACAATAGACTGTGCATGTACTATTTCGCATTGTCTGTAATGAGGGGATAGTAGCGATCCTAGTGGCTAGCAACTACCTATGGATGCATATTTACTACGTATTGAGCTTCGTGACTGTATATGCTAAACTGTGGTAGTACACCGTTGCCACAAGCTTCAAGTAACCCTTAATGACATTGGTGTGCATTTCTACCACGGGCTACCTCGATTTTTATCCACGATCGCTGTTCAAGTTTAGTAAACATGCTTTAGAGCAATTAAAAATACTGCCATACATTTTAAGCACGCATAATAACATCTGTTGTCGTAGCAACCAATTTTATCATTCAATACATCGACAATATCTCCAACTACGATCATGCGTATGCACATAACCCATTCCCAGCAGTGTTGCCACTACTTTATTTGCTACCCATGTATATCGACAGAGCAGTATCATCAATTATAATGACTCGAAATAACCTAATAGGCCTATTTAATACAGAGTCTTTAAATATGTTTCCTCAATATTTCCATCTGAATGTTTCACCTTCATATACAGATTATGAAGTCGACAGGCAGACGACAGTAGCAACCATTAAATCAGCGGCTCGTTACGTGTGCGTGACGCAGTGCGTAGTAGAGCGCAATTACCTACAAGCCAAGATTCAGTACAAACACAACACAGAAGTAGCTGCCGCTGTTGCTTTTAATCATGAAATTGTTATAATGTCTTCTACTCTGGAGAGAGGCAAGAAGCACGCAACATTAAGCTGTCCAATTCGTTCCTAAAAGATTTTACCAGGGGAAAATGTGTAGAGAGAGTTCATTGCTTTTGAATTCCAAGTGTCCCTTTGTCGAGAGTTATGGCAGACGGCAGACTGTAGGAATCTTGCCAGCTGCACAAAAGCATTCAGTGAGAACTACTGTAAACGTGTAGCTTCTTTCTTTAGTTTGCAGTGCATCCACTTAGACAGCTCCTGAACAATGTCTCATTTCAGTTTGTTTTTGTGAAGTTAAACTTTGTGGTGTAGACATCACTGGTACTAGATCTTGAGTACTTCTTATGACGTAATACTGTGTGACAATGAAATGTGTCACAATGAGAAACATCACTGAGTGGCAAAGGAATAAACGGTTCCGGCATAATATGATGTAAAAACGCTTTTATTAAGTTGAATTAAGAAAATAATTTATCAACAGTAATGTAACAAGAAGTTTTGATTTTATCGATAAATCTGCGAGTGAAACACGAGCACTTTTATCTAGAGCAAATCAAATCTCGAGTAGGATTTAAAAGACTGTTACACGATTAGAAGAAAGTATGTAAAGATTAGAAGAAATAAAGTACTCTAATACAATGCGAGTGGAACACGAGCACATTTATCTAGAGCAAATCAAATCTCGAGTAGGATTTAAAAGACTATTACACGATTAGAAGAAAGTATGTAAAGATTAGAAGAAATAAAGTACTCTAATACAATGCGAGTGGAACACGACCACATTTATCTAGAGCAAATCAAATCTCGAGTAGGATTTAAAAGACTATTACACGATTAGAAGAAAGTATGTAAAGATTAGAAGAAATAAAGTACTCTAATACAATGCGAGTGGAACACGAGCACATTTATCTAGAGCAAATCAAATCTCGAGTAGGATTTAAAAGACTATTACACGATTAGAAGAAAGTATGTAAAGATTAGAAGAAATAAAGTACTCTAATACAATGCGAGTGGAACACGACCACATTTATCTAGAGCAAATCAAATCTCGAGTAGGATTTAAAAGACTATTACACGATTAGAAGAAAGTATGTAAAGATTAGAAGAAATAAAGTACTCTAATACAATGCGAGTGGAACACGACCACATTTATCTAGAGCAAATCAAATCTCGAGTAGGATTTAAAAGACTATTACACGATTAGAAAAAAGTATGTAAAGATTAGAAGAAATAAAGTACTCTAACACAATGCGAGTGAAACACGAGCACATTTATCTAGAGCAAATCAAATCTCGAGTAGGATTTAAAAGACTATTACACGATTAGAAGAAAGTATGTAAAGATTAGAAGAAATAAAGTACTCTAATACAATGCGAGTGGAACACGAGCACATTTATCTACAGCAAATCAAATCTCGAGTAGGATTTAAAAGACTATTACACGATTAGAAGAAAGTATGTAAAGATTAGAAGAAATAAAGTACTCTAATACAATGCGAGTGGAACACGACCACATTTATCTAGAGCAAATCAAATCTCGAGTAGGATTTAAAAGACTATTACACGATTAGAAGAAAGTATGTAAAGATTAGAAGAAATAAAGTACTCTAATACAATGCGAGTGGAACACGAGCTCATTTATCTAGAGCAAATCAAATCTCGAGTAGGATTTAAAAGACTATTACACGATTAGAAGAAAGTATGTAAAGATTAGAAGAAATAAAGTACTCTAATACAATGCGAGTGGAACACGAGCACATTTATCTAGAGCAAATCAAATCTCGAGTAGGATTTAAAAGACTATTACACGATTAGAAGAAAGTATGTAAAGATTAGAAGAAATAAAGTACTCTAATACAATAAAATATTAATTGAATTACTGATTGTCTTGAAAATGTAAAGGAGAAGCGAAGCGAGCATCAAGTCGGCCGTGATTGCAATCTTCATTGAACTCTATGGACGATTTCTAGTCAAGAAGGCTTTGTTGATTCAGTTTAATTTTTATTAATTTTTATAAAAATTAATATATTTGTACTGGAATATATATATATATATATATATATATATATATATATATATGTATATATATATATATATATTTGACTTCCGGTCACAGCTATCACTCACTTAACAACATACAAAAAATTTTAATTAGAGAGAAATAAATCGTCAGGCGTTAATTAAGGATGACCACGAGGATCCGGAAATTAATAGCAAATAAAAATATAATTGAATCGGTCGGAGCTAAAAGGAATTAAGGCAAAATATGGAGTTTTGGGTTATGCAATAATTTGAACAACTGATGTCATGTGCATCGAACTGTGAAAGAAGGAACTAAGACTTTTAAATATTCTTTCGTCTTCTATAACATAAAAATATAATATTTGTGTTATTAGTGGAATATTTTTGCTCCTGAAAGGTTGTCAAAAGTGACTTAATTCCTTTTAGTTCCGACCGATTCAATTAATTAAATATGAGTATTGTTATAAAAATAAAATTGTAATAATTAAGCACTACTGATTATCAATTTTAAAATAAAATCTTAGAAGATGACTTTAAAATTATACTTATAAATAAAAGGTTTTATTTAAAATTAGCATATCCTTAATTAAGGCTTTTTGAGTGGTATAAATGAAATTGTATAATTGTATAATTGGTGAAATAATCATGAAACATTTTAAGAGGTAGAATTATTGAAAGTACAATGTTTGCAAAAAAAAGAAGCAAATGCTAGCGAAGTTCAAAAGTAGTGTTCTGTGAGACTCTAGAAAACAATTTCTTATAACCATTGTAGCATAATCAAGAACGGGTTTTCTGTGACAGGCCCAGAAGCTGCTTTATCAGTTTTTCTGATAAAGTTCATCTACAAGTCGCAGAATAAGACATTTGAGTATTTTTTGTTTCTAAACTCGTAATGGTTTTTGCCACATATGCACATTTGTTTTTAATGAATAATAATATATTTCCATAGGCCAATAATTTTATTGACACAAACGATTTCACATTTCTTATGGCAGAGTTGTCTTCAATATTACAATGTTGCTTTAACGATTACAATCCCCAACTTACAAAAGAATTTTGTCTATTAAATTTCTCCAATAACATATTTACTGTAGCAGCAAGTGATGTTTCTAACATTATTTAAGTTTACCTAGCTGTAGACTATAAACATTAAGGCCCGATTGTATAAACCATTTAATCTTAGATCAGAGGTTAAATTGATCCTTGTTTCAGCTGAACTTGGAATGTTGTGTTGTATAAAGTCTAATCTGAGATTAATTTGTCTCAAACTAAAGTCAACTTTGACTGAAGAAATTTCTCCGATTAAGTTAGATGATCCAAGTTCAGTTATTTATTTTCTGTTTGAACTATACGAGTGATAGATTGTGCAAATAAAATATTCATTATTATTAATATTAATAGATATGTTAGGTACATTTATATATATATACATATATATATATATATATATATATATATATATATATATATATTTCTTTCAATTTCTTGCCTTTTCGATCTTCGATCAAAGTTGATCTTTAGTCAGGGAGTTTTATACAATTCGGCATAAGGGTGCTATTCATAGACATTTAGCTAGCCCGCGCTACGAGAGTGCTAAACTAGCTCTGGCTATCCACTGGTTACTTGTACAGGATTCATATCATATCATATCATATCATATCATATCATATCATATCATATCATATATCATATCATATCATATCATATCATATCATATTGCTAACACTGGTTTAGTATTTATTTAGTATTTATTTATTTAACCTGGTAGAGATAAGGCCGTCAGGCCTTCTCTGCCCCTGTACCAGGGGTTTATGAATACGAAGAACGTTAGTTCGCTGATAATCCACCAGAAGGCCGCGCTAAGAATGTCTATGAATACGGCCCTTACGTCGTAGGTAACTTGATTTCTTCTTCAGTGGATATATGCCCAGCTCCCGAGCCCTTCATATTATATATATATATATATATATATATATATATATATATATATATATATATATATATACATACATATATGCCTAATTGTCAAAAGATGTGGAGATATTATAACTCCTTGAATACTGAGCGTAAGAAGCCTTACAAATTATATTAAAAATGATAAATGGCTACATACAAAGGAATAATACATGTCACTCTTTTCAGATCGCCTGAGCGTAGCGCTTTCCATCGTAAGTTTAGAGAAAGAGCTGTTTGTATTCCCTTGGGCACAAGAATGGGCATGTTCTCCCAGAACAACGAAGCCCCTGTACATTTTGATCAATAGGTAATTCATTATCTAATTCTCACATTTCCCGAACGATGGATCGGTCGTGACAGTCACTTACATTGGCCATCAAGGTCCCCAGACCTTACTGCTGTCGAGTTTGTCTGTGAGAGTGGATGAAAGGTGAAGTGTACAAAAGCAAAATAAACGTGAGGAAGGAAATGTTCGCTCGCATTATGAATAGCGTTGCTCTAAAACATGAAAGATAAGATAACTTCAGAAAAGCAACACTTACTTTTTCAAACAAAACGGAAAAGTGCTTTAACTCTTGAAATGTATCGGTGTCATGTAGATAAGCAATAATTAATTTAATTTTTAAGCCTTTTTGTTTCATTATTTCAAATTGTAACTCTTGTTATGCGTCAAATTCGAACGGTTGCATCTCCACACATGTTTTATTAACTTTTTACTTAGAATAGTCAATAATAGCACTCCTTAAAATATGTAGGCCTAATATTTCTCCTGAATAATCCACATTTATGGATTATACCTTGCTTATGGAAGGAAACCTAAATCAAACACACACCGCCATATGTGAAAATAAGGTAGAGACATATGTATAGATGGTGGGCGTATGATAAAAAATAATCGAGCCAAATGCAGTATTTATTTATTTATTTATTTATTTATTTATTTATTTATTCATTCATTATTTTGCTAATAATTGTAACATAAGATATAATATATACAGAAAAACTTTGGCTCGCCCCTCAAAGAGTAGAACTCGTGCTCAGGGGCGGATTCCTGAATTGAAATTAATAATTATACAATACAATTTGTCTTATGTCTACTATGGAATTATAGTATGAATATGGATTTACTCTACATGCTTATTCCTTGACATTTAAAAAGTTGAAGTGTGTGGGTATTATCTTTTGTAATATCTTACATCTTAAAAATTATTTTAAATTGAAGATGTAAACGACAAACAGTAAATTTCATAGAAAATGATATATACGTATGTCTGTAAAATATTTAACTCATTTGCTAATGGCCCTGTTCTACTTCTTGTTTCACTTTTGTGGAAGGGAAGACAATGATTAAAGAAATGAGAATTGTTTACAAAGACGAAAAATGTGAAATACTTTCGAGATACGGGATATCTTTTGTTTCTTTTAATGCCTAGAGCTGTACAACACAACTGCTATACATACCAAACAAGAATCGCTTGATTTGCATACAGATGTCGGGATTTTCATAAATCATGCCTCTTTTACCGTCAGATCTCGTATTGAATTAATCGTTCCAACTCCGTGAAGGTATTTTCGTTTGCATGAGTCACAAATATTCATCTTGATGTAGGCTTCTGGCTCGGTTGAGCGGAGGAAGCGGCCTGGAATTTGACTGTACTAACATATATGAATGTATTCATTTTTTGCCCTTCCATCACGTATAAATCTCTAGGATTTCAGACTCGAGGCTTCCTCGTCACGGCACGGCGTCGGTAATGCCTGGCAGTAGACGGGATAACAGAATTTTCTGTTTTCTTATTACATGCTTCCTACCTCCACGTTTTATCTCTTATACTTTCCCCTACTTTTCCTGTTTTACGGCTTTTATTCGCAAGGTGTGGATGATTAAGGATAGTATTTAAGGTTTACTGTAAGATTAGCACTAAAAATTAATCTTTCGGAAAACATTTTGTGGATAAATTTGGCTAGATGGAAATCAATGATAGACTAGAGAAAAAAATGTCATTTAACTCCTTACTCTATGCCAGCGGTGACCAAAACTCGAACGGCAGTGATTACACGCGAGAGACCGTCTATGAAGTAAAGAGATGGGGGAGAAGTACTTGGCATGAAAACTACAACCAGTGGTGGTTCGTGCACTAACATTGAGTTCTTCATCAATTCGCTAATAAAAATCGCAAGCTTTGCTGTATCAGTAATGTCACTACTGTCATTTTCTTACTTTTTTGTTTTAATATTCCTCGTGAACACAATCAGAAATTTTCTGAATTCTCTTCTGGATATTTAGTCGAGAAATGCACAGCTTTTCAAAATTAATTAACAACATTCATTGGACAAACTATTTCAGCCACCTTGATCATTACGCTTTTATAAAACTCTCCTTCGTTGGAAGGCTTAAGAGAACGAACTATTTCGTGCGCCACTAGATAGCTGGCTTCCTTACATTTATTTATGTCATCTTTCTCTTCATGACGATGATTGAAGGCTGATTTCAGTTCTTGGAGTTTAATAGCTCGTTTCATTACTACACTAGCACGTAATATTTAATCAGTTTCTCTATATTATTTTTATTATTATTATTATTATTATTATTATTATTATTATTATTATTATTATTATTATTATTGTGAAACTTGGACTCTCACTTTGAGAGAGGAACAGAGATTAAGGATGTTTGAGAATAAGGTTCTTAGGAAAATATTTGGGGCTAAAAGGGCTGAAGTTACAGGAGAATGGAGAAAGTTACACAACGGAGAGCTTCACGCATTGTATTCTTCACCTGACATAATTAGGAACATAAAATCCAGACGTTTGAAATGGGCAGGGCATGTAGCACGTATGGACGAATCCAGAAATGCATATAGAGTGTTAGTTGGGAGACCGGAGGAAAAAGACCTTTGGGGAGGCCGAGACGTAGATGTGAAGATAATATTAAAATGGATTTGAGGGAAGTGGGATATGATGGTAGAGACTGGATTAATCTTGCTCAGGACAGGGACCAATGGCGGGCTTATGTGAGGGCGGCAATGAACCTCCGGGTTCCTTAAAAACCAGTAAGTATTATTATTATTATTATTATTATTATTATTATTACTTCCACTACTACTGCTACTGGTAATGCTATCAGTATTGTTGTTATTATTATTATTATTATTATTATTATTATTATTATTATTATTATTATTATTATTATTATTATTATTATTATTCTTGCACAGGATAGGGATCGATGGCGGGCTTATGTGAGGGCGGCAATGAACCTTCGGGTTCCTTAAAAGCCATTTGTAAGTAATTAAGTATTATTATTATTATTATTATTATTATTATTATTATTATTACTACTACTACTACTACCATTACTGCTGCTACTGGTAATGCTATCAGTATTGTTATTATTATTATTATTATTATTATTATTATTATTATTATTATTATTATTATTAAATCAATAATTACTAAATAACTGATAATTGACATCAAAAGATTAAAAAAAAGTTAAAATGGAGATATAGCGTAATTAGTAATTATTTTATCCTTCAAGGGAAGATGTAGGTCTATATATTCAGGCACGTATATAAGAATAAAATTATGGTAACACTTGCTGATAAATAATAATAATAACAATAATAATAATAATAATAATAATAATAATAATAATAATAATAATAATTTTTATTTATTTTTTATTTTTATTTATTTATTTATTTAATGTGCTGTACAACAGCCAGTGGCCAATTACAGTTCAGCACAAATATAACAAAAACATAAAACAAAAATAATTATTACACATAAATATAATTACAATTACAATAATGACGATGAATGGATAACTAAGAATACTATGAGAGAATGTTAATTGAGTATAATGCCTACATAAATGATAAATCGTTGCCAAGAGCAAACAAAGTCTATACATTGATATAATAATAATAATAATAATAATAATAATAATAATAATAATAATAATAATAATAATAATAATACCTGTTACGCCTGTGTATTCAGCGTAATGCCCTGTAATGTTGCTTCTATTTACTACTACTAATTGAACAATTGAGCAAAGCAACATATTACATTTTCTCCGACAGAACAGCAGATTCTGTACGAAACCTTCCCATTCTGTACGAAACCTTCTGTTCCTGCCAGAGATAGAGTTTGTAGAGCGACATGGTACCGACACTGCTTACCTTCAGTACGTGAGCGAGACAGAGAGTAATGTACAGGAAACTGACCTCACCAGTATGAATGTCTGTGATTACACGATATAATCACGACACCTCTGCTGTATGCAGATGATAGAGGAATTATCCAAGAAAGTTAAGAAATTACGGTGGCGGGATAGCACATTTGGTAGAGCAGCTGGCTGCGGACTGGAAGTGCCGGAGTTCGATCCCAGGTGGTGATGGGATTATCTCGTTGCAAAACTTGGAGAAGGGTCCGGAGTTTCACTCAGTCTTCTACCTTCTATGAAATCGAGTACCGGATCTTTCCCTGGGGGGAAAAGACAGTCGAAACATGGTGCCGACCAAACTACGTAATTCCAGTGTCGAGATCAAGAAAACACTGGGCTCTACCATCATGTCCTCCAAGTATCTCTATGGCACGTAAAGTAGCTGTCTTTACTTTTCACTTTTGCTAAGAAATTATAGCCAACAATATTTATATGTTGAATAAATCCCTACCAGACATTAATTTTAAAAATTCCTACTCATGAAACAAAAACAATTGCATTCATAGAAAATAATCTGTTAATAACAGGGAATAATAGACGAAAAGATTTTAAAAAAAGTTAAATATTTTAGACTTCTCGGAAGAAGTAACATATCTTACGAGTTCGACAGAGATTTAGAAAAAACAATCATTATGTTCCGAAATGTACAGGGTGTAATTAAAATGTACGTCCACTTCTAAAGTTTAGGGACACGGTCCTCGAATTGCGCTCGAGTAGCCAAAATTTGTATAAGAGCTTGCTTTGACATTATTAACATGCTGGAAGAAAAAAAAATATTTATTGGGTTATTTTATGACGCTGTATCAACATCTAGGTTATTTAGCGTCTGAATGAAATGAAGGTGATAATGCCGGTGAAATGAGTCCGGGGTCCAGCACCGAAAGTTACCCAGCATTTGCTCGTATTGGGTTGAGGGAAAACCCCGGAAAAAACATCAACCAGGTAACTTGCCCCGACCGGGATTTGAACCCGGGCCACCTGGTTTCGCGGCCAGACACGCTGACCGTTACTCCACAGGTGTGGACAAAATTATTTATCAGTCCTATGAGAATGTTTGCTTGTCATATGCATTTTCTATATATACTTTCCTTGCTGCATGCATTCATTCCAGTATTCCTGTTTTTATGTTCGCAGGGAATATATTAAATGCTTCACAAATTTTTTCACATAACTATTCTCTCTGTTTTGTCTCTCTGCCCCTGTCGGCATATAAGTGTAACTAAATTCCTTGTAGATACTGAAACCTCCTTCATCGGGTACTTATGTTTCGCCTCCGAGAAGGATGGATTACATTATAATTTTTCTTTCCGTTACAGTGTTTTTAGCTAGAATGGTTACTGCAATCATAAATATTTCTTTTTCAAATGCACTACATCTTAGTACTCAATCTTTTTATTATTATTATTATTATTATTATTATTATTATTATTATTATTATTATTATTATTATTATTGCTGGGGCGGTCGGATAGCTCAGTTGGTAAAGCAGCTGGCTACGGACTGGAAGGTCCGGGGTTCAATCCCAAGTGGTGACTGGATCTTTCTCGTTGCCAAACGGCCCCGAGGTTCACTCAGCCTCCTATAAAATTGAGTACCGCGTCTTTCCCGGGGGTAAAAGGCGGCCAGAGCGTGGTGCCGACCACACCACCTCATTCTAGTGCCGAGATCATGGAAAGCATGGGGCTCTGCCTCCATGCCCCCCAAGTGCCTTCATGGCGTGTGACGGGGATACATTTACCTTTCATTATTGTTGTTGGCTCTAAATCTCAAAAATCACTCTTCGATCCAACTTAGTTACTTACTTACTTACTTACTTACTTACTTACTTACTTACTTACTTACTTACTTACTTACTTACTGGCTTTTAAGGAACCCGGAGGTTCATTGCCGCCCTCACATAAGCCCACCATTGGTCCCTATCCTGAGCAAGATTAATCCATTCCCTATCATCATATCCCACCTCCCTCAAATCCATTTTAATATTATATTCCCATCTACGTCTCGGCCTCCCTAAAGGTCTTTTTCCCTCCGGCCTCCCAACTAACGCTCTATATGCATTTCTGGATTCGCCCATACGTGCTACATGCCCTGCCCATCTCAATTGTCTGGATTTAATGGTCCTAATTATGTCAGGTGAAGAATACAATGCGTGCAGTTCTGTGTTGTGTAACTTCCTCCATTCTCCTGTAACTTCATCCTTCTTAGCCCCAAATATTTTCCTAACCACCTTATTCTCAAACACCCTTAACATATGTTCCTCTCTCAAAGTGGGAGTCCAAGTTTCACAACTATAAAGAACAACCGGTAATATAACTGTTTTATAAATTCTAACTTTCAGATTTTTTGACAGCAGACTGGATGATAAAAGCTTCTCAACCGAATAATAACAGGCATTTCCCATATTTATTCTGTATTTAATTTCCTCCCGAGTATCATTTAAGTTATGTTTGTTACTGTTGCTCCAAGATATTTGAACTTCTCCACCTCTTCAAAAGATAAATTTCCAATTTTTATATTTCCATTTCGTACAAAATTCTCGTCACGAGACATAATCATATAATTACTTTGTCTTTTCGGGATTTACTTCCAAACCTATCTATTTACTTGCTTCCAGTAAAATTCCAGTGCTTTCCCTAATCATTCGTGGATTTTCTCCTAACATATTCATGTCATCCGCATAGGCAAGTAGCTGAAGTAACCCGTTCATTTCCAAACCCTCTCCGTTATCCTGGACTTTCCTAATGGCATAATCTAGAGCAAAGTTAAAAAGTAAAGGTGATAGTGCATCTCCTTGCTTTAGCCCACAGTGAATTGGAAACGCATCAATCTTTTTTTTTTTATTATTATTATTATTATTATTATTATTATTATTATTATTATTATTATTGTTATTATTATTGTTATTTTTATTATTATTATTATTATTATTATTATTATTATTATTATTATTATTATTGCTGGGTTCTAAATGTAAAAATCACTCTTCAATCCTAATTATATGAACGATTTTAAACTAATATGGCAACGTAGCAATATTGTTAAATTTCATTCGTAAATAAAATTATGTAGTATGTGTAGGCTATATTATTATGCCTTTCTTGTTATCATAATGTTTTCTGTACACTCTTCACATTCCCCCTTCTTAAGAATTCTGAATAACATGATCATACGAAAACTCTTCAAAAGAAATTAACTTTTATGGCTGCAAACAGAGATGCTTAATGATAGTGTAGATGCACATAATATCCTCCTCTAAAAGCGAGAATTCTCCTTAAATCTTCCATAATAGGTTCTTCTTCCTTTTGTGCAAGCTAACGAATGCTGCAAGCTTTGTCATGCAATATGGCTACCATGCGGCAAGAGCGGATATATCAATTTAGATTCAAGCTAATGTATACATTTATCCGCCGGATTATGCTTTCTGGAGTATTTTTATTTGCTCGGATGGAGTCCAGACTGTATAATTCGGTGATTACTCTTGTCCCTCGGCTTGGCCTCCTCGATTTATGTGTTGTTAGAGAAAATGATATGGCCTTCCCTTGCAAGCTACTTACAAAGACCAAGATGCAACAAGTTTTTTATAAAGAGAAATAAACCTCTTTCCCCTGCTCGCCCTCGATCTTTCATCCTTCTTGCCCGCCCTTGCTTGCCGTCGAACATATAGACACCCGAGCATTATTAGCTTATATAGTTCAAAGTTGCTACTTGTAACAGATTCAAGTTTTTCTTCTACGTAAGAACAGCGTCTGCTATCAGCTGGCAGCAAAGAGAAGATGCAGTCATTAGCTCTTAGTCTTTTGTTTTCCATCTGGAGAAAAGAGAAGGAAAGCAAAAACTTACTTCTTGGAATTGAAACGGAATGCTCGATTGAAGGTACCGTGTTGACTTTATACCTAGAACGAGGCACTAACGATTTAGAGAAATCATTATGATGAGAATAACTAAATGATTTATGCTCACAAGAAATTTATCTACACTTTCTTTAAGGGGTGAGGATGTTTTGGGAGTAAATGAGTAAATTAAAAAAATAATTAAAATACTCTGTGATATGTGTGGAATGCATAGCATAACATTTTGTGGGTATTTGTGCCCTTATCGGATGTTGAGTCGCCATTTTTAATCTTGCTGCGTTATGGATTTTTAAATTACTCGCCACATTTATTGTTGTTTCCGGTAAATTAAATTTTCCAATTTTTTCTTTAAAATACACTTTGATATGTGTGGAATGCATAGCATAACATTTTGTGGGTATTTGTGCCCTTATCGGATGTTGAGTCGCCATTTTTAAACTTCCTGCGTTATAGATTTTTAAATTACTCGCCCACATATATTGTTCTTTCCGGTAAATTGAATTTTCAATTTTTTTTCTTTAAAATAACCTTTGATATGCGTGGAATGCATTGCATAACATTTTGTGGGTATTTGTGCCCTTATCGGATGTTGAGTCGCTATTTTTAAACTTCCTGCGTTATGGATTTTTAAATCACACGCCCGCTTTTATTGTCGTTTCCGGTAAATTAAATTTTCAAAGAACTTTTTTTCTTTAAAATACCCTGTGATATGTGTGGAATGCATAGCATTACATTTTGTGGGTATTTGTGCCCTTATCGGATGTTGAGGTGCCATTTTTAAACTTCCTGCTTCATGGATTTTTAAATCATTCGCCCACTTTTATAGTTGTTTCCGGTAAATTAATTTTCAAATAATGTTTTTCTTTAAAATACTCTTTGATATGTGTGGAATGCATTGCATAACATTTTGTGGTTATTTGTGCCCGTATCGGATGTTGAAACGTTTTTTTTTAAACTTCCTGCGCTATGGAATTTTAGATCACACGCCCGCTTTTATCGGTTTCAAGTAACTTCATGTCTTTTGCTATATTGCTAGACAAAAATGGATATAATTTCTGAACTATTAAAGATACATGCATGAAATTTAGAACACACATTCTTTAGACTATTAGGAAACATTTCTCTGTAAAAGAATTTTGTTAATTGACTTCATTTTAAAAATACGTCTGTTTGTTTGCAAGAAAGGAAATCAGAAAATGTCTATTCAATTCTAATTGTTTATTTTACAAACGTAGGGACTAATATCAAAATTCTGTTACAGACAGTTTGTAGAACATGCTTTTGCAAATACATTGCAAAAACTCTTTGAATCTATCTTTAAAAACGGTTTAGATATATCGGTTTTAGTACAATCCTGCATTGGGTATATTTTTTTTTCAAATTTGGGCCCCAAGTAATTTTTTTAAATATTTTTATTTGGTTGAGTTTCCACAGCTATGAGCTCTCTACATAAAAAAAAATAATATTTTACATCACATAGGAAAAAAGTTTAAAAAATTCCATCCTCTCCCCTTGAAATTCACATTTCAAGGGCTATTTCAAATAAACTGCACAGAGATTAGATTTACAGCTATCCTTGTTTCTTAGCGCTTGTATAAATGTGAAATGTCTAACTCATAGAGATTAGCGATATATAGAAATATTAAATTATCATCAGTTCGCAACCAACCGTCAGAAGAAAGAAAAGGCGCACAAAATTATATAAAATGACAATTACAATTCTTTTACGTTGATATAATATTTATACCTTATAAAAACTACATTTAACGAATATCGGGTATAAAATTTAAATCCGAACGTAACTGGTCCACGACCTCCGTCGATTTGACATCATATGACTGGGAATAGAGCTATAGGCCTATTTTTTCTTGAGAAGGAATGGGACTACGTATTTATTAAGAAATCGGGATACTCCGTAATAAATCAGATATCAGAAATTAATCTTTTCGTAAAACGTATTATTTGACTTTCTTGTGTTAAATGTTACATTACCTCGTTAACATGTTTCAGTCTGCTATTGACCATCTTCAGAACTGATTGTTGTTGGCCTTGGCGCATTTTGTTTTGTTTCCTGTGGGGGTGTGTTTGTGTAGTGTAATGTGGAGTCAAAGAGTGTGTGTGTTCTGAAATTGAGTTGTGTGTTGAGAATTTCATTTGGATGTGTTTTTGTGTGTCTATATATTTCAAATTGTTCTAGTGTGTTTAGTTTCTGGCTTTTTGTTTGTATATGTAGAATTTCCATGCCTGTGTTGATGTCTCTGTAGGTGTGGTTTGCATTTGTGATGTGTTCTGCATATGTGGAAGTGTTTTTTTTTAATTTTGTTATGGGTGTGATGTGTTCTTTGTAACGTGTTTGAAATGATCTGGCTGTCTCTCCTATGTAATCACAGAAGCGTATGGGCTATTCCATCTCAAATCGACCGAAATATAGAGAAAATTGGCCTTGCAATTTTTTAATACAATGAAACTTTTTCTGTCCGTAGTTAACTATGATATAATGCTTTGTACAAAGTTTGAGGCATCAGAACGTCATAGTGTTTAAATTAAAAATATTTTAATTTATCGTATTTTCATAAAATTAGCAACTTTAAAGTGTTGTGGCTCCGAAACCCTTTCACCCAATGATCAAAACATGGTTTATTTTGATGCTGAGAAATTAAAGTTTATATTGACATGTAAACAGTTTTTCTTACTTTTTATGGAAATGGAGAAATTTAGATATTTCTTCATTAAGACGCCTTTGCCCACGAAAAAATATTTTTAAAATATATGGTTAAATTCAGCATTGAAAGTCCAAATAAACACATATTTTTCACTGGTGCACCGTTGATAACAAAGTATTGAAAATATCAAATAAAGAAAATAAATAGTACGCGCGTGAAGTAACCAGCTGACTGTGAGACGGGAGCTAGCCGAGACAAGCAAGGCCAGGAGAGAAACACGTGACGTATCGTCTAGTAGCGCATAGCTGGGCTAGCTTTATCACAAGTTTTCATAAACACTGGAGTAAAATGACGCCCAACGCTCGCTTATCTTCAGCTCTCGGCCAGTGCGTGCGGTACTGCGTCGTTCAAGTCTAGGCGTGTGAAAATAATTTATTTAATACCCTCGAAACTTATTGCCGAGCCACTAAGCAAACAATGCCGAATCGCTCTTAATAATGCAAGTTTTTTCCTCAATATTTTTTTACATTTTTACAAATTGGTAAAAAGCCTAAAAGTAAGTAAAATCAGATTATCTGTCTCTCTGTATACAATAAAAATAAGGATTACTTCTTATCATAACCTACCAAATGTCAGCTTCAAAATGAGCTTCTGTTCAATGTTCTGCAGTAAATGGTTCCAGAGTTCTGAGCGCTGAAAAAGGCTTGTTTTTATAAAATACGCTAAATTTGTCGCTCAATAGTACGAAAACCGTTTGACTTTCGATAGTATATTTTTGAAAATGCACTGTCCTCAGCATCTTGTATAAATAGGGGAAAAAATAGAGTATTAAAAAATGCGAGGTTTTTTACTGATCGATTTCATATGGAATAGCCCGTATACAAACTCAAATGCAACACCTGCAAAAACTGTCGATACTCCATTAAGATTCGTGTTACGTTGACAATAAGTGACAGACAAAACTTTAAAGCCCACCATTGTGATGTAACAGAAAATGTGACAATAAAAGGAGTGGACCTGGGTACAAATCCTGGTAGGGACAAGTTACTTGGTTTGAGATTTTTTGCAGTGTTTTCCCTCAACCCAATAAGACCAAATGCTGATAAATTTAAGTATAAGAAGGAGAAGAAATGGATTAATACGAACGAAAACGAGAGCTCTAGATGAAAGCAAAACATATGTAGAATAAACTTGCTTCAGAGTTCCGATGTGGATGGAGAACAAGAGAGCGTGAAGGGATATAGAGTGAAAGGCACAAGTTAACTTTTGCTATCGACTCTGAAGCCGAGGCTGGACCTGCAATAGATTGACCACAGCCACAGAGAGGGGTTTGGGGGATACTATGATTCAAAGCAAGTAAACTAATGTTGATGGCTTGAAGTAAGGTAGGCAGAGATTATGTGTCAGAGCCAGAGGGCTTAATGCGAAATCTGATCGGATGAGAGAATGTTGCTGGGAGCTTCTGGGATAATCAATTACATATAATCTTATTGCATGACGAGAAAGTAAAGAAGTGTATTCTTTCTTAATGTTGGCATGGTAACGCAATTGTTTCGGGAAAGGAATTAAAAAGGAGATTTAAAATTCACGGGATAGCTAAGACAAAGACCATGTTGCTAAGAGACTCTAGAAAAGAATAAGGATGTGCGTCACTGTTATTCTTTCGACGAGATAAGCACTTACGGTGCGAGGGAAAGAGTAGCAAATAGACTATGTATTGTTTATAAACAAAGCTCGGAACTTGGGGACTTGTGTCTTTGAACGTATCTAAGCGACCGGACTTCAATGTCAACAAACTCCCGCTTCCAGCACAGAGGTACTGTCAGGTCTGCTATAAAAGTGGTTCCTGGCTGGAACAATATAATGATAATATTATGATAGGTTGAAACATCTAATTTTATAGCATATATATAAATAAACATGCAAAATACATCAAATTTACAGTTCTGCTCTGTACATTTTATTACAGTGTATGACTACATGCATTCGAAGATTTTCGAACCCATAAATTCTTCGTCTGTTAGTTAAACATGATTTGAAACGAAGGAAACTTATTTCCACGTCACATGAAGTGACGGGAGCAAACTTTATTTTTTTTATGTTATTTATTTTAACTAGCTACCTAGTGAGTACAAATTTCATTTATAAAATAAAAATGTTTCTAGCCACTACCGTAAGAGCCAGGCTCGTGTACGGTGTGGTCTTAGTCAGTAATATAACATAAAATTTACAAGGACAGTTTACTAAATACAATAAGTAACTTAATTCAAACCAATAAATACAACACAAGAGCAAGAATAAAGAAGAAAGGGAAAACGAGAGAAAATACACATTTAATATAAATTGACAATCCGATAGAAGCCAGTGATATTCAATAAAAACATGAATATAGTCGATAGAAATAAAAGGTAAAAAAAGTACATTTGTTACTATTATATATCATGGATAATTTTACAAATTTCTTTTTTAAAAGTTTCAATTTTAAAAAATTTCAAATTTGGAAAATGGTTTGAAATTTTATTATAAAGTCTTGGGCCTAAATAAAATACTGAATATTTTCACTGTCACTGTTTCCTGTTCGATTTTCAGCAGATCTCGTATCTGAGAAAGATATATCCTAAATTTTTCTCGCAAATAGTTTTCAATTAGTGTATCACTACTAGGGAAGGTCTCTCTACGACTTGATCCATGGCTATGGACAAATTTTCCATCAATTTAAAGGACTGCAATGTCTTTCAATGAATGCCCGTTTCCAGCTCTAGTTTATGTGTGGCACAACTTACAAAATATAAACTCTGCAGAAAATAATGTATCTCCTCAGAATTCCTCCACAAAATTCTGTACCTAAAATTTAAGAAATGTATTTTCAAACTTCCATAACACCCATTCGAATAACACGTATTTTCTCATTCCTCAGACAGACCGTTTACCTGTAATTCTCTTAATGTCATTGGCTTCGACATGACACAGTTTCTTCGTTCGTCTTCTTGCCATTCGATGTGACCACTTTCTTAGTACACACGACTGTCCCTGAGCTCTTGCAGCGTGAGCTTTGTGTACGTTATGCCTGTAACCTTACTCAAGCACACGACACACAAGTCCCCAAGTTCCGAGCTTTGTTTATAAATATTGATATTAAACAGGCTTCGAGACTTCGGACCCAATAGAGCAGTTCAGTGGGAAATCCGCATAACGGCGTACTGAGTATAGTGGTAAAGCGTACAGTGGGTTGGGGGTACTGTAGAATGAATGCCAACAAATACGTAAAGGAAAAGGCTCTGGATTTGAAGGTTCTGACGAATCATTTGGTTTTCATACAAACTGTGTCTGAAACTATTACGCGGTAAGAGAAGTCAGAGCAAGAGATGCCGGAAGCCCTCAAATTAATTTAGAAAATGATGCAGAGAATTAATGAGACACCAAGTACACCGGTTACTGAACGTGTAAAACAGAAGTGGAAATCAGTTTTATGTAAAAATAACGGATATGGAACATTGTGTATTATAAACAGTAAATTAGTGGACATAGAGTCACCCGAGAATAAAGGACTGTCTCTTAGAGACTGCAATGATGTTAGGTCTCATCCTTTTGCTCCTATCAAGTCATGCGACGTAGAGCGCAGCTTTCTACAGTACAAACTTTGGCAGATAACCGAAAAAGATTTACGTTTGAGACACTGAAAATGTATCTTATAGTAGGTACATTTCAATTCGGTACTGTAACTGCACTTCCTAAAGACGACAAATAGGATAAATGAAAAAATTTAAATTGTTAGATGAAAGAGTAATGGAACGGAGAAAAAAATTTCTCTCCGGCACCGGGATTTGAACCCGGGTTTTCAGCTCCACGTGCTGATGCTTTTTCCACTAAGCCACACCGGACACACCCATCCCGGTGTCGGACAGAATCTTCTCAGTTTAATTTCCAACTCTTGGGTTCCCTCTAGTGGCCGCCCTCTGCACTACGTCATAGATATGAACATAGGACCGAAGTCCACACATGTGCTGAGGTGCACTCGTTATGAGTGACTAGTTGGCCGGGATCCGACGGAATAAGCGCCGTTCCATTACTCTTTCATCGTATGATGACGCAGAATATCTGCATAGAAATATCATATGTACTTCGGTATATTAAAATAATATATAAAATTGTTGGGCCTACATTTTTTTTTTCCACCATTAGCACTGTGTATAATTAAACACAAATGTTTATAAAAGATAGGAGAATAAATGCTTTTCACATTCTTTTGGCATTACCATTGTGTAATGTATATTTACTTTCAGAATGTACATATGTGCGTTTCCCCATACTACCGTACTCAACTCTAAATAGCAACGTTGTTACCTCAACACATCTCTATCTACCTGCAGCGAATCAACAACCTATAGTACATGCACAGTAAACTTATTGCATCGGGTCCAAAGTCTCGAAGCCTGATCATAAAGAAGAGCAATGAAAGAAATTCTGAGTATCTTTACAATAAGCATTTGAATTTGTGTCATTTATTTCATCACGGTTCCCAGAACTAGTGTCCATACTCGGTGTGGAGAAAATGTATGTCTATTCAACGTCGAAAAAGACTGGAGGCTCAAGAAATGCCATTTCTCAGACGACCTACCGTGCAAGAATAAAATTTTCAAAGAAAGAATTAAAGGAAACTTGAGAATAAGTACCAGGCTAACAGCAGAAGACATAAAACTTTACCAGTTAAAATGGAAAATCATGTTCAAAGAATGGGAAGTTTGAGACTTCCCAAGCTAGCATTTTATTAGTGACAGCAGGGTAGGAGAGATGTGGAACGACCTGAAAAGTGATGGTTAGACCAGACCTGCAGGCCTAAACCTTCAGAGGTAAAAGAAGTTATCTGTTTTAGAACGCTGATTTAACTGTAGGTAATATATTGTAATTGTATCAAATAATATATTGTGAACTTTATTAGTTACAACAATGTAATTTATTCGTCACAACAATAATTCCTTTCTACAATTCACCTTAAACGCTCTCGTCAACAATTGGATCTTCACTCAACAAAGTATTCGTTATAGCACTCCACCGACGACAATGACAGTTTACTTGGATTATTACGCACAACAATGAACTGTTAATCTTAACTAATATTTACAAAGCACTATTTACAAATCAGAACTACCAGTTCTCAGTTCACAGTTCTTCTATCTCAGTCACTCGAGTTCACAGTATCTCGAACCACAGACCTTCAGAGACAGTTCACTGTACTCGAACTCGGGTCCCTCCAACTGCGGTCCACTGCACTCGAACTCAGGTCCCTCCAACTGCGGTCCACTGCACTCGAACTCAGGTCCCTCCAACTGCGGTCCACTGCACTCGAACTCAGGCCTTCGGATGCTGACGCAGATGCGGACGCACACTCGAGTCGAACTCTGGCTTGCTTGCTCTGGCTTACTCACTGACGGAATAACTGAAAACTCTGAAACTGAAACTGAAACTGCTGTCGTTCCTTCGCGACCGTAATTTATAACTACAGCGACGTAGCCTCGAAAGTTCGACCCGTCTCTACAGATGGCATTCCAGAGAAATCCAGGGCCCTCTCCTCTCTACCAGCACCAGATGCGCACGCAAACTCGTCGCGTGACGTAATACACCCTCTCTCTTCTCTCCACCGCGCGACGTCACTCAATGTTCCGTGCAGCCTGTGCGATCTGCTTTCATGCGGGACGCTGGTCGTGAGTTCGAATCTCACGTCGCTGTCACAATATGGAAAGTCCACACCTGTGGAGTAATGGTCAGTGCGTCTGGCCGCGAAACCAGGTAGCCCGGGTTCGAATCCCGGTAGGGGCAAGTTACCTGGTTGAGGTTTTTTTCCGGGGTTTTCCCTCAACCCAATACGAGCAAATGCTGGGTAACTTTTGGTGCTGGACCCCGAACTCATTTCACCGGCATTATCACCTTCTTTTCCTTCAGACGCTAAATAACCTAGATGTTGATACAGCGTCGTAAAATAACCCAATAAAATAAAAATAAATATTGAAAATTAAATCAATGGCTTTCGCAAAACACGCTATGAAATGTTTCATACAAACAATTTTTTTACAAAAGGAACCAAAAATGAACAAATTTTAATTAAACGTTTTTAAAAATATCTCAAGGAATTACTCCATGAAATTAATGACATTAGTTACGGTTCACGCTCTATATATTGCATTACATTTACAATATTTCACTCTCATTTCCCATCATATTCACAATTCTCGTAATTAAGAACTGATGTCTTAAAAATCTAAGTACTACAATAACATCTAACCGATAACATAGGGTAAACTAGGGTCTGTTGGACAGTCGGGCATGTTGGACACTCCGTACTTTAACGTGTTACCACGCCACTTGTGGGCACCACATTCTGCTAGAAGTCAATGACGGAAGTAGCCCCACTCGTGGCTA
The DNA here is from genome assembly GCA_025594305.2 of Periplaneta americana. NCBI lineage: Eukaryota > Metazoa > Arthropoda > Insecta > Blattodea > Blattidae > Periplaneta > Periplaneta americana. The sequence goes on from JAJSOF020000029.1 coordinate 4,309,359, forward strand.
CTTCCGTCATTGACTTCTAGCAGAATGTGGTGCCCACAAGTAGCGTGGTAACACGTTAAAGTACGGAGTGTCCAACATGCCCGACTGTCCAACAGACCCTAGTTTACCCTAAGCGCTTTACAAAATTACAGGGCCCCTATGAATCTTCTGTTACCTATTTTTCTTCCTTTACTTCTTTATGGACCTATTTTGTCGTTGCAAAAGTGTTCTAATTTGTGCTTTCATAGATTTATTATTTATTTATTAGGTTATTTTACGACGCTGTATCAACATCTAAGGTAATTTAGCGTCTGAATGAAATGAAGGTGATAATGCCGGTGAAATGAGTCCGGGGTCCAGCACCGAAAGTTACTCAGCATTGGGTTGATGGAAAACCCCGGAAAAAAACTCAACCAGGTAACTTGCCCCGACTGGGATTCGAACCCGGACCACCTGGTTTCGCAGCCAGACGCGCTTACCGTTACTCTACAGATGTGGACTGCTGTCATAGATATTCTACCCAATAAAAATGATATCTCATCCACATGTTTTGTATCATCATTTGATGAAAATTTGTTTGGTACAGCTTTACAGATTTATGCGTTTGGCTGTCTTAAGAAAAGTAGGTTAAAAACTGAATGTTGGATCGTTGTTGCAGACAACAGTAAGAGACGTTCATTGTTTCCAGATTTTCACTGTACGAGGGAAGATATTGTGTCGAGTTTTCCAATTAAGTCACTCCAGAGCGCTGCAGACTACAAAGTAAGCGATACAGCGCTGCTATCGCACGATATTAAAAACTAATATTGTGCGGATTGTGTGTACACAATATATAATGCAGACACGACGTTAATTTAAACTTGGAGTTGGCATAATACCCCCCCCCCCTCCTTCCCGAGCGGGCCCACATTTTTATTTTTTAGACGAGGAACAAGTTTCGTAAGTCTTCACTCTCTGGAAAGCGCCGCTCGTCTCCCTCTCAACTATGAACAGACAAAACTCATAAATGTAACGTTCCTATTTCTCATCAAAATCCATGCGGGCTCCCTGCCTTCACTTGTTGGCAGCTATGACTACAGTCGTGAGTGAGTTAATATTGCGTCAATTTATCGTGCACTACCACAATTCAAATATCACTTTTTAGAATGTATACTTTTAAATGAAATTCGGGAAAACAAACTTTGAATAACTAACATTAAACTGATTCAGGAGAGTCTTGATTCCTGTAAAAATATGTGTAGTATGTGTGAATTCTACTGAGGAACTGTAAGAAATGAAAAAGAGAGAAGAAGAAGAGGATAAAGAATAAGTGGAAAATAAGCGAGCGTTGAGAATGGGGAAGATATGGAAAACGAGAGAAAAAAGGAGAGTAGAGGCAACAGAGTGGGTAAATTCAAAGCATGATGAAGAAATAGATGAAAGAAGGAGATGGAGAAAAGAAAAGAAACGAGGAGATAGAACATAACAAAGAAGAAAAGAAGTTAGTTGAAACACTGGAAGAGTGAGAAAAAGTTAAATAACTTACTAAAAGTAAGAAAAATAATTATATAGTTTGCGACAAACCAAACGACACGTCTGCTGTCCACGTTTCCCTAGTAACGAATTATTTATTTATTTATTTATTTATTTATTTGTTTGTTTATTTATTTATTTATTTGTTTATTTGTTTGTTTATTTGTTTATTTATTTATTTATTTATTTATTTGTTTATTTGTTTATTTATTTGTTTATTTATTTATTTATTCATTCATTCATTCATTCATTTATTCATTCATTCATTCATTCATTTATTCATTCATTCATTCATTTATTTATTTATTTATTCATTCATTCATTCATTCATTCATTTATTTATTTGTTTATTTATTAATTTGTTTATTTATTTGTTTATTTATTTGTTTGTTTATTTATTTGTTTATTTATTTATTTGTTTATTTCTTTATTTATTTATCTGTTTATTTATTTGTTTATTTATTTATTTATTTATTTATTTGTTTATTTATTTGTTTGTTTATTTATTTATTTGTTTATTTATTTATTTGTTTATTTATTTATTTGTTTATTTATTTATTTATTTATTTGTTTATTTATTTGTTTATTTATTTATTTATTTATTTATTTGTTTATTTATTTATTTATTTGTTTATTTATTTATTTATTTGTTTGTTTGTTTATTTATTTATTTATTTATTTATTGTATACAATTGTTTGACATATTGTGATTTCAGTTAATTAATTTATTAATTCATTCATTCAGTCATTTATTCATTCATTCATTAATTCATTCATTCATTCATTCGTAGTGTTCTTCCCGAGGACAGGTTTTTCACTGCACATTCAGCTTTCTCAAATCTTTCCTGTTTTCTGCCTTCCTCTTTATTCCTCATATGATCCATACAATCTTAATGTCCGTCTATCATCTGATACATTCTTCTGCCCCGAACTCTTCTCCAGTTCGCCTTTCCTTCCAGTGCATCCTTCAGTAGGCAGTGTCTTCTCGTCCAGTGACTCAACCAATTCCTTTTCCTCTTCCTGATCACTTTCAGTATCATTCTTTCTTCACCCACTCTTTTCAACAAAACTTCATTTCTTATTCTATCTGTCTGCTTCACACGTTCCATTCCATTCTTCTCCATATCCACCTTTCAAATACGTCTGTTAACTTCTCTTCACTTCCTCCTAATGTCCATGTTTCTGCCGCATAAAATGCAACACTCCATACAAAGCACTTCACTAGCCTCTTCCTTAGTTCTTTTTCCAGAGGTCCGCGAAGATGCTCCTTTTTCTATTAAAAGCTTCCTTGGCCATTGCCATCCTCCTTTTGACTTTCTGGCAGCAGCTCATGTTACTGCTTATAGTACACCCCAAGTATTTGAAGCTGTCCACTTGCTCTACTGCCTCACTTAGAATTTGCAAGTTTACCTTCTTTATTTTTTCTTCCTATAACCATGCATATTTTTAAATAAAATTCCGTAAAACAAACTTTGAATAACGAACATTAAACTCATTCAGGAAAAGTCTGTATCTGGTAAAAATATGTATGTGTAGCATGTGTGAATTCTACTAAGGTATTGTAAGAAATGAAAAAGAGAGAAAAAGGTGAGAATAAAATTTTCACAGCTTGAAGCCTATATATACTTTGTGACCTGGTAGAGTGTAAGGGAAGGCCCTATGTTCTTAAGTCTACTTAACTCTACTAATATAAATATATTATTATTATTATTATTATTATTATTATTATTAATATTATTATACATTTTTTGAAAGATTTAAGCTATTCTGAAATATAGACTTAGCCACTTAGATCAGGACCCTACGAAACACAAGGGAGAAAAGAAACGAAAACAACAAAATTAGTAAATTGGAAATAATACATCGATTAACCAAGGCCGACTCTTTAAACAGTTGAACTTAACTTGCTGTGGACCAAATTAACCGGGTTGAAAATATCAGCAGATTCACATGTAGATATATCATCCCCAATGCGACATTAACATTTCTACGATCGTAAATTTTGAAACCCTTACAGGAAATGGATTTTCGAAGTGTAGTTGATTTGTATAATATTCTAGATTATCTCTGTGAGTACAGAGGGACAATCTTTATGTTCCAGAACGTTCCTCTCACTTTAGTATCTGCCCACCACGTAAACTAGACGCTCATTTCCACTCCACTTCCGCAGTCAAATTATAAATGTTTGGTTTACGGTGTCAACAGCTGTAACTTGTTCGATATAACAGTAACGTATCTGAAAATGGTACACCGTGTTCTCTAATGTTGATCAACATGTGGTCCGTACGATCTAGCCGATGCAGACCGCATGTTTAAGCATGTTACCGCGAAAGCATACAATTCAATTATTGTGTATACTAACTAATTTTATTAAACTATACATAAACTCCACAATTTAGTTAAAACTAATGACTTGTGCAGGAAATACTACAAACTAAGTTCATTACAATTCAAATTTAAATTTTTCAAATTTATTTCCAATGAAGAATACCAAATATTTTGGAAGTCCCTATCCTAAGCAGGATTAATCCAGTCTCTATCATCATATACCACCTCCCTCAAATCCATTTTAATATTATCTTCCCATCTACGTCTGCCCCCTCAAGGTCTTTTCCCTTCAGGTCTTCCAATTAACACTCTCTACCATTTCTAGATTAACTCATACGTGCTACATGCCCTGCCCATCTCAAATGTCTGGATTTAATGTTCCTAATTATGTTAGGTGAAGAGTACAATGCGTGCAGTTCTGCGTTGTGTAACTTTCTCCATTCTCCTGTAACTTCATCCCTCTTAGCCCCAAATATTTTTCTGAGAACCTTATTCTCAAACACTCTCAATCTCTGTTCCTCTCTCAAAGTGAGAGTCCAAGTTTCACAATCATACAGAAGAACCGGTAGTGCAATTGAAGCGTCGGCTGGAACAACGTTATAAGTTACATTTGGTAAAATTTACAGGAGCTGCAAAAATGTGTACACGTACAACGTTCTTATAGGGTAGAAAACTTTTGAGTGGACAAATTTCACGTACTGCATTGATGGACAGTTGCAAGCCAAGAAGTATAGCAAAGTAACATGACATACAACATTATTACACGGAAACACGCCGAATGAACATTTTGTAACTTACAATGTTGTTCCAGCCGACACTTCAATTATTATTATAAATTCTAACTTCAAGATTTTTGACAGCAGACTAGACGGTAAAAGCTTCTCAATTTAATAATAGCAGACATTTCCCATATTTATTCTGCGTTTAATTTCCTCCTGAGTGTCATTTATACTTGTTACTGTTGTTCCAAGATATTTGAATTTTTCCACCTCTTCGAAGGATGCGTCTCCAATGAAATACAGGTTTAACAATGTTAATTACATGTACTGCGATTTTCTCATATTATTATAACAGAAATACATTTTCATTATCTACTGAAATCATAATTTATTAAACATTTTAATATAATTATTACAAATAACCTGATTAATGCATTAATTAAATTAAGAATTGTTGAAAACGCAGTTATCAAATCTGAACGAAGGAGTGTAATTTTCTTCAGATAGCTTACAAAGAACATGGAATTAGAAGATGAAGATGTAGATGTGGAAGTACGATTTCGCACTTTATTTAGTACCGATACTTTATCGTTACATTATGAGCCGTGCCCACGACCACGGCCGTTCACCTAGTACGTTACTTCATCCGTCAGAGCGCTCTCAGACGTCACAGAATAGATAGCGCCATCAATCCCTTCATTTGTTCTTTCCAAATAACCCCATTGGCCGGTGCATTACGTCTCATGAGCATAGAGGGGGAGAGAGTTTACCTGTTTTAATGGAGATATACGGAGATTCACTCGGGTTCCGGTACGCGCCAGATACACTTAACAAGACTTAGGCTCTCGTACGCGGGAGATATACGGAAACAGTTGGCTCGGATTCAACCTCTCGTCCGCGGCAGAAACATTAACAAGACTTAGGATTTTGGTACGCTGCAGATATAGACAACGTGACTCGGGCTTTGTACGTGTGGGAGATAGATCAGTGGAGTAGTTAAATTGCGTCGTGTGTGTTTGGGATTTGAGTGGATCGTAGTTTGAAACATCGCTTGCTAGTGATACGTCTTGGGGGCAAGTTTTAGTATTTGCATCGAGTAACATATTTGTGATATATATATATATATATATATGTTTGAGGTAAATTGTATTTGGGGATTATGTAATGAGATTGGTTTGAAATGTGAGTTCATGTTCCGAGACGGTTAGAGTGATAGAGCAGCGGTTACGGTCTCACATATTGTTTTTAGTGTAATCCCTGCTCCATTTGATTATTGGTTTCCTTCGCCGCTATTTTGTTATCATATGCGTCGAGTTTGTTGCTATTTAAATGATCGTTGAGATTGGATTTATCGTCCGTTTACTTATTACGTGTATCTGTCTCCATCCCTCTCTCTCTCCGTTGGGTGTTCATTTTGTAAAGTGCAGAGATTTGTGTTTGTGCAATTTGCACAGTTATGTGAGCAATATGTGCAATGGGTAATGTATAGTGATCAGTCATGTAATGCCTTATGGTGGGTAGAGTTTCTCTCTTATTGAGTGTGGATGTATTTATAGTTTGGTTACTCAGATTGAGTGGTATCTATGGTCGTATGGATCATGTATTAAGTTAATGTGCTGGCTGGGTGTTGTGTTCAGATTCGTAGTCAGATAGTTTATTTATATATATATATATATATATATATATATTTTAGAGAGTGGTTAATGAACATATGCTTAATAGGTTAGTTACTGATTGTCGAGAGACGGCTATGTTAGATTCTTTCTCCACTTATAAGTGTGTTGGCCTCAGCCTTGTGATACTTACATGATTTACATATCCTGGGGATATCATTTCAGATTAGTTTGTCCTATTTTCACTCACCCACTTCATATTTATTGTTATTTCATTTTCCATTTATGTACATTGTTACTTATTATTGTTAATTATATTTGTTTTACAAATTCACACTATTCATCTCTAAAAGTCTTCCACTGCGCACATCCAATCCTTCCAATGTGCCGTCCACCTGGCGAAAGCTGCCAATGTAAGAAAGATAAAGAGGAGGAGTGGATGATCGTACCACCGCCGCCCTCTCCCACAATTACACACTATACCGAGAACTAAGAACTATATAATATTTGTGGACAGTACCGGTGCGTCAATAAGAAATTTACATTCACTTCTCTTTCTCTTCGAAATCTTGAACTCTTCTATTCCTTCGTACCTGTCGTCTCGCTTCACTTACCTTTCTTCCCACCATAATCTGAACACACGCTCTCGTCATGAAACAATACTAACAATACCATCCCATCGCACCTTCTCATACTCATCTTCTTTCACAATAGCCCTGCCAAGACTCTGGAATTCGCTACCTGCTAGCATCAGGGACTGTCGAAATAAAATTGAATTCAAACGAAAACTTACTAGGTACTTGGTCAGTAATTGATTACTTGTAAATAGTTTCTTTAATCTATGACAAAATATTTCAATATTCAGTAATTTCATCACTATACAATTTTGTTATTCTAGATTTAATTTGTAATTCAGTAAATATAAAATATTCTTTGTTTCTCTATGATAAATTATCTAGCTTTAATTATTCAGGTAATTTTTTCGTACTTTGATTTTATTGTAATTGTAAATTTAATACTAACTGTAATATTATTTGTAATTGTAATTGTAAATTTAATACTAATTGTAATTTTATTGTTGATATTGTAGTTGGAATCTCCTGGTAGGGGGGCAGAGAAGGCCTGACGGCCTTATCTCTACCAGGTTAAATAAATAAATACTAATACTAATACTAATAATACTAATACTAAGAGCACAAGAGCACGTGAACACCTTGTTTCCATTAATGCACAACTAGTTTTATTATTTGATACCGTATTGATGTAGTGGGGATGTATAATATCAGAATAGAGTATTTTAAACTTCCCGCATCTTGCATAAACTTCTTATGTAAACTTGGCAACATCCGTTCACGCACAACCGTGCTCTTTTCGAGATGGTTACAGGAATTTCACGCATGCGCGGGAGAAAATTGTCTTTGGCTGGCCTCTTATGACTCCTCAAGAGCACAAAGCGTTAAGTGAACATGATGAGTATCTAACCTACAGATGTCAGGTGCATCGATGCCTATCGTTCACGTGCTATATCTCGAGGAGGAAATTTAAAAGCCTGTAGATGTCAGCATCTGACTGTAGGAACGTTTACTTACGTGGAGTGTGTACAGTGCTGCTACGAGAGTGTAGTTTGTGAATTACTATACTTCAGTGTCGGCATAATAGCATAGTTTGGCTTTCAAACACGTGCTGGTTGACTGTGGTGGTGGTATGAATTTAAGTATCTGTATGGTAGTGTATAATATTTAAGAATAATATTGACTGGCATGTATTTATAGTAATCTATGAGAGTATCTGTATGGTAGTGTATAATATTTAAGAATAATATTGACTGGCATGTATTTATAGTAATCTATGAGAGTGGGATTACAGTACTGGTATAGGCTATAGTGTATCAGTGTGTTGTGAATCAAAATCTATATATATAATTTGAATTGGTAATGGAAATTACGGGAAAACGGCTGAACGGATTTTAATGAGTGACCCCTCATTTTCATGCCTGGCATCCAAAGTTTTTCGGAAAAGTAGTAGTTTTCAGTGAAATGTCAATTTTCTTACATAATTTTCCTATTTTCCAAAATCCATCTGTTGTCAGTTTTGAGACCTAATTATTGAATCACGGCCGACTTGATTGAATTTCAGAACAAAACACACACTACAATAAACAATAGGCTATTACACGAAGGCCATGACCAGCAGGATTGCCGACATATTTAGAGCTCAATTCAATTTGTTATTAAAAACTGATTCTGCAGTGTGTAATTTTCTGAGTACAGCTGTGTATTGGATATTCAAATCTACGAAACTTGAGGTGGTTTGATGACATTATTACCATTAGAAATTAAATATTATTATAGTTAATATCATGATGCGTCTATTCTTCATTAATTGTACATAATATTGATGCTATATTGATGACATGAAAGTGAAACGTTTTGATGTTATGTAAGTAAATGTAGAGAATATCTTAATTTAGATCTTCATTTCTATAATTTACTGAGTGGCTGCTATATATAACTACAAAACTTAAGTAAGATAATAATATTGTTATTAAAAATCAAATATTTTTATACTTATTAGCCCAGTGGGGTTGAGTCTTTTGCATATACTTAATGGCGGTGTAGTGTAGATATTGATATGTGTCATTGCTTTCAGTATTGGCTCGAGAGAGCGCAAAAATTACAGTTCCTAAGGAAAGATAAAAATATATTACTTACTGATAAAATAAGAGGCCTAGAAAATTTTGTAGTCTCCAGATCATTTCAGCAAGATCTCTTAGTAGGATAAAATGATTTTACGCTCTACATTTCAAGTTCTACATGCAGCAGCTATACGAAAATGCTATTGTTCGAAAGCTTAGCAAACCTGACATTTTTTTAACTTTTGCCTACAATCCACAATGACCTGAAATAGCTACTGCTATCGTCCTGACATTGATACTTGAGTTTTCGCGTTAAAACTCAAAAACTGAAGTTGGATAGGTTCAAGAAAAAGTATTTGGCCTAAAAAAATCCATTCAGAGGGAGTATGTTTCATTATTATTGAAGCAAATAACTATCAAAAAGACAAGTATTCTTCATTGAAAATAAATCTGAAAAATTTTTATTTGAACGTATAACGAACTTAGTTTGCAGCAGCATTTGCTGCACAAGCCACTAGTAGCCTATATTACTGAACACACGCGTTTGTAATTAACGAGATTGTGGTATGTATTCATTTTTAACAAACGTAAACGATGAACTCTGTTCAAGTAATTTTTAACAGTAAAGAACTGGATAAACTGGCTTACCAAAAAAAAATTGGAAATAAAAAGACTGAGTTTCATTATTAATTATTATTATTATTATTATTATTATTATTATTATTATTATTATTATTATTATTATTATTATTATCATTATATGTTGTTTTGAATTTATATACGGTTTTTTTCGATAGTGAAACATTGGAATCATGTCATTTCATATTAGACTAAACGTACGATTTCAAATACTCTTCGATTTTGGAACCACAAAATTACATAATATATTATCACGAGCCGCCACTGTTTGTGGAGACAGGTAAAAATGCTGGACGGAACTGGAGTAACATCTGGACATCTGTCATGGCAACACGGAGCTTAAATCGAGCTTTTGTAATGAAAAAGTAGAACTTGGAATTTGTGCGTCTTTCCATGTTAACACAGTTGCGTGAAGTTCGTTCATTTACGAATAAACCACCTTTACTTTCTAACCATTCTTTTTTTAATCACCTTGTATTCTTAAAATGTTCAATTATGAAGCTGAAAATTTTGTATCAAATTAAGGCTGAAAAATGTTGTGCCTCTGGATTTTAAATAATAAGAAGCTTGTAATCATTTTTTCAATGATTTCTTGTACAGGGTTCCTTAATTATCTGATTTGGAATTTTCGAAAGTTTCTGCAACTGAAAAGCGAATATCAGGCAATTTAATAGCGAATTCTAGGATTTTTCTTACCAAATATCACCTACATAGCTACAGTATTACCAATCCAATCAACTCTAGGTGACATTGTAGTTTACACGGCACAGTTAAATAGCAAACGAAAATGAAATTACCCCATACAAATTTATATTTGATCACTGTTTCGATTATTATTTATCTCTGCCATTTAACACCGTAATTTATCTTTCGCTATGTGCATTGAAGTAATTGTAATAAGCTTATTGATGCCTGATTATTATTTGTTAATTCAACTGGTCCACATTTGATTAATTGCTTACATTGTATTCTAGACATAATGAGTTGTCTATACTATTTCGTATTGAACATTGGGAACAATACGTGTTTTGTCGTCAGCAATAAATACATTAACCTCTTTAAAACACTGATGCAATGTAGCCATTTATTGCTTACGGCTTAATACAACGCGAGATACCAGGAACACGTCACAGGATGGTTTATAAAATACCTAAATGAAATATTAAAGCAATATATATACGTACAATTAAGAATATCAAGGCTACAGTAACGGAAATTCACTGACATTGCCAACAAGATTCGAGATAGTGTTACGAACGAAATGAAATAGCCCACAAGTGTGACTCGATCCCTGAATACTACCACAGTCTACTATATACAGTCGCGAAGCTCGAGGTGTTTTTTTGCAAATCTCGTGATAAAGCGCTCCAAGCGGTTAGCAACTAGAAACAATAGACTGTCCATGGTCGACTTTGGACTGTGTCGTATTTCTATCGAGTGCTAGCTCGTTGCGTATTTCACATTGATGCTTGTGAAATGTTCGTTATTGGTTATAATAAAAATGTTAATGGCTAAAATATAATAATTGGAATAATAATATGGGACAAGGAAGAGACGTTTGTAGTGCTATAAATTGTAGCAACAGTAAGAGAAAGAGGCCAGAGTTATCCTTCTTCCGATTTCCGAAAGATTCAGAAAGGTTCCTGGGTTTCCACAAGAATGCTGTGCAGAAACAAAACTGTTAATTTGAAGTTCTTTGAGGCTGTTAGAATACATTATATCCTTAATTTTCACAATGAAATATTTCAGTCCAACCGAAAGGACATTAGATACCGGTCAAAGTTCTGTCACTTAGGCTGCTATAAATTTCCAGAGAAATAAAGGTTAGGTCTACTTTTTTTTCAGAGGATATATTTTTAATTGTAGCTATTAATTTTGTTATAATTTTTATGTGTTATTTTACTAAAGACGTAGAAAAATTAAGTTTGTTTTAATGAACTTTATTGATCACGTTTTATTTTCAATTCTGGTGGGATTATTATTGCTTAGGCCTAATTTTTTCTTCAAAGGATATATTTTTAATTATAGCTGTTAATTTTGTTGTTATTTTTATTTGTTGCTTTAACTAGAGACGTAGAACAAGTCTGTTACAATAAAATGTATTGATCACGTTTTATTTCCAATTCTGGTGTGATTATTATTGCTTAACCTCATCCCACTTTGTTAACTACGTAAGCCTACACTACAAGTACCGGTCCACGTAATTTACTCCATTAATTCATATTTCCATTATTATTGTTGTAAAGGGAAATGCAAATTAATATTTATTGGTTTCAATTCATAGTTAATTATCGCTATAATCTTGAATGAGTGAAGCTATTGTAGTAAATTTCAGTTCGTTTTGCACAAACAAAAATTATATTAACTTATTTCTTGCAGGTATCTTCGAGTTTATGGTGGAATTTAATATACTTCATTAAAATAATAAATTAACTTTATGCATTTAATATTTCAATAATGGAAGGAAGGTGTTAATTTTTCCAAAAGAACACGACAACGAAAGTGTAACATATTTTGTCGGCTGCTAGGAGAGTGATCTGCGATGATGAGGCGATAGTAGCGATCCTAGTGGTGGGCAACTACCCCTGTTTGCATTTTTACTACATATTGAGCTTCGCGACTGTATATACTAGACTGTGATACTACCCATATGACAATGAAGCAAAATATCAATATTTATTATCAGATCTGGTATCGTTCACGGTATCAAGAGAGTATGAATATGAAGCTGATGTATGCTAACAAGAAACGGATACTGCCATAAACTTATTTAATACAATTTTATATCCATGTTGAATCTTTCGTACACTACTTTTAACACTTGAATATAAATAATTGATTAAATGGCGATCTTACTCGTGTTAATTATGTAAGCATTTGCGGCTTACAACTGTTTCGATGCTTCTTCACACCATCCTGAGAGCCTACTAGATCTCGGCGTCATCTCGAACTTCGCTGACGTTGTGTGGGTGCGTTCGATAGTTGAAAAGTGTTGAAATGTGGTGTCAAATAGTGTGTGTGTTCTGAAATTGATCTGTATGTTGAGAATTTGATCATGGTATGTTTTAGTGTGTCTGTATATTTCATATTGTTCTAGTGTGTTGAGTTTTTGGTTTCTGGGTTGTATGTGTAGGATTTCCATGTCTGTATTTATGTTATTGTATGTGTGGTTAGCATTAGTTATGTGATCGGCATATGTAGATGTATTGTGTCCTCTGGTTATTGCTTTAATGTGTTCTTTGTATCGAGTTTGGAATGATCTGCCTGTTTGTCAAATGTCCTACACATACAACCCAAAAACCAAAAACTCAACACACTAGAACAATATGAAATATACAGACACACTAAAACATACCATGATCAAATTCTCAACATACAGATCAATTTCAGAACACACACACTATTTGACACCACATTTCAACACTTTTCAACAATCGAACGCATCCACACAACAGGCAGCGAAGTTCGAGATGACGCCGAGATCTAGTAGGCTCTGAGGATGGTGTGAAGAAGCACCGAAACAGCTGTAAGCCGCACATGCTTACACAATTAACACGAGTAAGGTAGCCATTTAATCAATTATTTACAATTTTATACATACACAAGTCAGTAATTATGTTACCCGTCTGGAGAAAACCGTTAAGATATAAAAATCTTGATGTCGATGGTAATGTCGGTTTGAGTGTATTTATTTACAGTTAACCTTTTAAAGAAAAAAAATGAAGATAACTGTTTTCAGAACATGGGAGGGGTGATAGTAGGAAAATAATAAAGTGCATAAGATTTTCTGATTAGGAAACATATTAGCTGTCCTCCATTCCCACCCCTTCATGTCTTAGCACAGATTTTGCGATTAATTTTTTCATATAAAATAAGACAAGTTTCTAATGTCTTGGTTTCCTCTCTCATGTTCAAACATTGCAGGACACTATTTTAAAACGCTTAAGGATTTGAGCACAGCTATATGGCATTATCAGCGAAAGAAGAGATGCTATTGGAGTTAAATGATAGCTGTGAGCAGTATGGGATGTATATTTAATGCAAAGAAAAAAAAAACATGTTTATCGGAAGAAAGATAAAGAAGGTAAACTTGTGAATTCTAAATGAGGCAGTAGAGCAAGTGAACAGCTTCAAAAACATGGGGTGTACTATAAGCAGTAACATGAGCTGCTGCCAGGAAGTCAAAAGGAGGATAGCAATGACGAAGGAAGCTTTTAATAGAAAAAGGAACATATTCTGCGTACCTCTGGAAAAAGAACTAAGAAAGAGACTAGAGAAGTGCTTCATATGGGGTGTAGTATTGTATGAGATAAATACATGGACGGGATTCTTTTGTTATAGAATATATTAGTAATTTTAATTTTTAGTCTGTAATTTTATTGGTTTTGTTTTAAAATCAGTACCGGTAACTTGAATAAGCTTACACGAGAAACTGTTCAACTAACGTCTTTAAATATAATCTTAGGTTATATCACCCTCAGATATTTTATTATATGAGTATAAATTCAAAGAAGGATTTATAATGTTGTAATGTCACTGCTATTACCTAACTGGTTGTGTAATATGAACCACACATTAAATAAAATAAAATGGAATTGATTTTATTTATTATAAACATTAATATCTTACGCGGGATTTCGATGGTACTAAAAATTAAAATGCAGAATATGCAGCATTTTCAATATCTAAATCATCGTTGGAAGTCATTTTAACAATGTTTGTTTATTTCTCCTAGTACTGCTATTCTTCTGTTATAAACAAAAACCTATCGTGTTCAAAACTAATAAACAAACATAAACGAATCGCCTCTCACAGGAAGAAACTAATAGTAAAACAAACGCCTCTCCACAAAAGACAGGTTCAAAACTAATAAAAATAATATAATTAAGTACTTTTATTAACTTCATATTACAATATTCAACTGGTTATCGAACTAGGTCTGTGGGCTCGTTTGGGAACTTTCCAATCTCGTATTGTAATATGAAAATTTACGATACTCATATCGTAAGTAATTACATTATTAAAAAATTCATATATCCGCGTTATGAAGAATCAGCAGTTCTATTTTAGGTAATAATAGCAATATTTTGAGTGTATACAACAAGATTACATGGTATGAATATTGTGGAATTAGGCCTAGGATAAAGCTTACAATTATTACTATAAGTTCTAAATAAATAATAATATAATCGTATAGCTATCATAGTATATAACAGTTTTTCTAAAAGCAATAAATAAATATTTTTTGTACTTCAGCATTATGAACAGTCCTTATCATTAATGAAAATCGTGCATAATATGCTACATTATTGTACCAGAGACGTAAAATAATACCATGTCAACTAAAACGTCACGATTTCTATTATGACGACATAACTTGTGCCATAAAGTTAACATTATGAAACGATTTGCCATTTAATACATCATTGTTGTCACAGTAACCTCTTTCTTCATAAATCACGATATCTGATGTTATTTCTTTATCAATTGTTTTATTTTCCATCGTATAAACAAATAACTTATGAAACACGTTTATAATGTTATTCAGTTATTGTATTCGTCAAAATTATGGAACTCGCTTCTTCGTGCATTATAAACTTGTTCCATAATACATAATAATATGTTCATATGAACTTTTTTCCTTCTTTTGGTGTAAGGAACCCATGCCTGAAGTTTGTACACGTATTTTTGATACACCCTGTAGAAACTTTCTATTTCATTATTATTTGCTGTGCTTCACTTTATTCCAGGGAATATTGAATTAATACAAGTTTTTGCATTCTTTACATTATATCGTATCGTGTGTTTTACATACCTACGTTCCTTTCCTTCACTATAAACTACAATGTTTGCACGTCAATTGTCACGTACCTCTCATTTCACACGTAATTTACTACATTTCCGAATAATTTCCTGTTCTTGAAATACTTCCCTATAAGATCCTTGACATTTCAAATCCATCTTCGCAAGAAATCCCTTACATATTTAACCATTTTCACTTCCAAAATTACTCGAACTAGACCTACCTGAACGCTTTCAAATCTATAGTGATAATAAATCTGTAGCCGAAATTTTTCTCGGAATTTTCGCTTTTCCAAAAATAATTGGCCCTTACATGCATAATTAACCATCCTGAAACCGAAAATCGCTTTTTTGAAATTTTTGTCTGTCTATCTGTCTGTCTGTCTGTCTGTCTGTCTGTCTGTCTGTTTGTTACCTTTTCACGCGATAATGGCTAAACCGATTTATATGAAAATTGGAATATAAATTAAGTTCGTTCTAACTTAGATTTTAGGCTATATGACATTCAAAATACTTTATTTAAAGGTGGGTTATAAGGGGGCTTGAATTAAATAAATCGAAATATCTCCCTTATTATTTATTTTCGTGAAAAATGTTACATAACAAAAGTTTCTTTGAAAATGATTTCCGATAAGTTTTATTCCATGCAAAATTTTGATAGAACTGATATTTAAGGATATAAAAGACTTTTAAAATAGCAATACAATACATTTTCACCGCCACTTCAGATTATAGCGTTGTTGTTTCTGCAATAACTCCTATGTGCAAAATATAAAATTTTTGAATAGGAAGAAAAAACATATTTATTCATTCCATGGTAATGGTACATAGGAGATCGTGAAGAAATATAACTACATATCACTATATATGCTGTATCACTATTTAAGTTATTTTAAGGGTTCAGAACCATAGTGGGCCAAGCGCCATTTACTGAAGACGTAAAAAACAAGGGTTAAAATTTAGTTATTACCATAATTCAATGGAAACATATAGCAAGTAATATAAAATATACACATTAAATATTTATTTAATTATTTGTATTTCTCTTTGTTTGTTTTGTAATTATATTTCTTTATTCTGTATATTCTGTATATTTGAAATATGCCAATCTTCATTAAACTATGATTGCATATAATAACAATTAAGAAACATGTTAAAGGAATTGTCATTGCACCAAATGATGGTCTCTGGATCAAAATGATGGCATTTTAATTTTTTTTAAATACAATTTAAATTCAGTAACATACTAAACGATTTATCCTTCTATCAAACACGAATGTTCCCTGGGTCAAATGTCCTATTTTAATTATGTAATTACTTTATATTTATTTCTATCGGGTGCAGCGGAGCGCACGGGTACGGCTGGTCAGTATTAAGTCGTAATGATCTGATAAAAAAATTGAATTCTCTCATAACATTTCAATATAAAACTTTACGATATATTGCACATTGTAGCACTGTAAAAACATTAGCTATTAACTGCCTAGTTACATAATAATACTCGTATATTACAGTAGACGAATGATAGAATATAATCTTACCTTGCTGTGGTCTTCTGTTTTGATTGTCCACTTCCAGAGCAACACAAATTCACTATCACGCTATACAGATTAAACTACAACACGAAAAACACATTAAATAGGCGTACAATCAAACTGTTCACACGAAATAACGTCTGTTTAAAATTAGATAAAGCCCGCAATTTTAACGAAATAGTCACCAAAACAGATGTTATTATACACTGAAGACAGTTTCACGTAACTCAGTCGCAGTTCCAATACTATACACTCCACTGCTCGCTGACCAATCAAATTTCAGAATGCTACAAACCAGTTGCTACTTCAAGGACAAAACGTCCACGTCATCATTTGAGGATACCAGTAAAAAATAGAGCAGTATTTCTCAAACAGGGACTCGCTAACCCCTTGGTGGTTTGACATAACAAGGAAATAACGAAATGAAAATAACATGTACAAAACTAAAGAGGAAAGACATTATCTGAGATAAACCAACACGTATAATATACACACATTTATTAGTTTAAAAGAAGTTTATTAAAAACTAAATAGGCTAATCCCAAAATTGAGTCTTAATGTGATAAATGTGTTTCTTTTTCATTTTAAATTATGCCTGTAAGCAGATCTACAATAAAAAGACACAAAAGCGAATAGTTTTCAAGCTATAATAGACTATGCCTTTATTTAGTTTTCAATGCTGCAATATAATAAAATGGCTCCTTATATTCAGTAGATAGAAAGTGGCAGCAGGATTTAATACGTTCAAGACTTCTGTCACTAAATTTCCATATTCACTCCGAAGGGCAAACAAAACTTCTAAATTTTCCAACGTGGAGTGTAGTTGTAATATGTTTTCAGCTGATAGATCGATCGGTTTTTGTGGTCTCAAATGGAAACTTTTCAGCTGCAATAGTAGTAGTAGTAGTAGTAATAATAATAATAATAATAATAATAATAATAATAATAATAATCTATACTAATAATAAATCTGTAGCCGAAATTTTTCTGGTAATTTTCGATTTCCCAAAAATAATTGGTCCTAACATATATAATTAACCACCCTGAAACCGAAAATCGCTTTTTTGAAATTTTTGTTTGTATGTCTGTCTGTCTGTCTGTCTGTATGTTTGTTACCTTTTCACGCGATAATGACTGAATAGATTTCGATGAAAATTGGAATATAAATTAAGTTCGTTGTAACTTAGATTTTCGGCTATATGGCATTCAAAATAAGTTATCTAAAAGGGGGGTTATAAGGGGGCCTGAATTAAATAAATCGAAATATCTCGCTTATTATTGATTTTTGTGAAAAAATGTTACATAACAAACGTTTCTTTAAAAATAATTTCCGATAAGTTTTATTCCTTGAAAAATTTTGATAGGACTGATATTTAATGAGATAAATGAGTTTTAAAATTAAAATAACTGCCATCTAAGGCCGTGTAATGAATTAAAAAACAAATGACTTTGTCTATAAGGGGCCTTGGACAGCAACAATCGAAAGCTATGAAAGATAGCCTACAGAGAATGTTTCAGTGTTTGTATGAAGTAATATCGTAAGCTAAATTAACCGATTTGTATAATTAATTATTATTTCACCATTGGAAAGTGTAGTGTCTCTAGATGGACATAATGCTATAATGTTATTACAGTAACTTCTGATATAATATAATATAATATAATATAATATAATATAATATAATATAATATAATATAATATAATATGTAATATTATATAATATAATTTAAGTTATTTGAAGTGTTCAGAACCATAGTGGGCCAAGCGCCATTTACTGAATACGTAGAAAACAAGGGTAAAAATTAACTTATTACCCTAATTCAATGGAAACCTATAACAAGTAAAATAAAATATACACATTAAAACTAAATGATGTCAATCTTCATTAAACTATGGTTGCATGTCATAAAATTAAGAAACATATTAAAGGAATTGTCATTGCACCAAATGGGTATCTCTGGACCAAAACGATCGCATTTTAATTATTTGGATGCAATTTAAATTAAGTAACATATTAAACGATTTATCCTTCTATCAAACACGAATGTTCCTGGATCAAATGTCCTATTTTAATTATGTAATTACTTTATATTTATTTCTAACGGGGGCAGCGGAGCGCACGGGTACGGCTAGTAATAATAATAATAATAATAATAATAATAAAATTAATAAAGAAAACTTACGTAAGTTTCCGAAAACAGCTTAAGGAATGAAGTACGTAGCATAAATTCGACGGAAATATAAATTTTATGAACAACTGATCCAGAGAAAATAATGCATAAGTTATGTTAGTTTCCGAAAAAGAACTCAAGGGATGAAATGGATACCGGTACTATAAATAAAACAGTGATACAAATGATCAAGAGATAAGAATGAAGTGGGCCTACTTTAAGAACCTTAACGTTTTATGTGTAATGGCAATGATATTATTTATTTATTTATTTATTTATTTATTTATTTATTTATTTATTTATTTATTTATTTATTTATTTATTTATTTATTTATTTAATCTGACAGGATTGAGGCCATAAGGCCTTCTCTTCCATCCTACCAGATAGCACATATAAATACAAGAAAGAAATACAGACGCCGATGAAAATAATACAAATTAAATTAAAGCCTTATAGAGCGTCAACAGCGTCAAAAGAACACTATAGAGCTCTCATCGAGCTAATATAAGAAAAAAGAAAGAAGATAGCAATGATAACTGATAATAATAATAATAATATCAATAATAATAGTAATAATAATAATAATAAATACATTACATATTAATTGTCAATTTTACAACAGCATAGTTACTATATTTACTATAACTTATGTCATGGGTTAAGCCGAAGTTGCGCAACCTGACTTGTGTTCAACAAGCAATTCCATGAACTAGAATGTATTTTTTTAATTTAAATGTATTATTATTATCATTATTATTATTATTATTATTATTATTATTATTATTATTAGTATTATTATTTCCACCGATTTGGAGTAACGGTTGGCATCTTTTACCGTGAAACTAGCAAGCCCGGGTTCAAATCCTGGTTAAGACAAATTACTTAGTTTGAATTTTTCTGGGGTTTCCCCTCAACCCATTAAGAGTAAATACTGGATATCTTTCGGTGGTGGACCCTTGATTCATTTATATTGCATCTCACTCAGACGATAAATAACCATAGCAGTAGATAAAGCGTCATAAAATTACCAATTAAAAATTATTGTAATTAGAACTCAAGGGATGAAGTAAATTTGTTAATAAATAATTAATAATAAATAATTGATGCCATTGATAGAATATAGTTTACTAGTTTAGCTTTGAATTTTGATAGTGTTAAACAATGCTGCCTGACGTCACGTTAAATGTATGATATAAAATCGAATTCCACACATAAGTTAAATCATACTCCCAGAGGAATTAGAAAATAATATCGGCAGACCGAGTGCTTTGGGAGAGTTCACTGCTACACAGTGGGGGCGTACGGACCACGTGACCCATACCGTGATGATAATGATGATGATGATGCGAAATCGTTAATTTAACCATATTACGTATATTCACTCATGGCTATTATTTCTATTATTATTATTATTATTATTATTATTATTATTATTATTATTATTATTATTATTATTACTATTGTTAAACTTTTACTAACATAATTGGCAAGGAAAATTTGAATGTTAAAGAAAAACCTGTTTCAAAGGCAGAATCGCGTTGCCTTAAAAATACAGTAGATACATTACTCACTTACGGCTTTCAGAGGACCCGGAGGTTCATTGCCGCCCTCACATAAGCCCGCCATCGGTCCCTATCCTGAGCAAGATTAGTCCAGTCCCTACCATCATATCCCACCTCCCTCAAATCCATTTCAATGTTATCTTCCCATCTACGTCTCGCCCTTCGCAAAGGTATTTTTCCCTCCGGCCTCCCAACTAACACTCTATATGCATTTCTGGATTCGCCCATACGTGCTACATGCCCTGCCCATCTCAAACGTCTGGATTTAATGTTCCTAATTATGTCAGATGAAGAATACAATGCGTGCAGTTCTGCGTTGTAAAAATTTGTCCATTCTCCTGTAACTTCATCCCTCTTAGCCCCAAATATTTTTCTAAGCACATTATTCTCAAACGCCCTTAACCTCTGTTCCTCTCTCAAAGTGAGAGTCCAAGTTTCACGACCATAAAGAACAACCGGTATATAACTGTTTTATAAATTCTAACTTTCAGATTTTTTGACAGCAGACTGGATGACAAAAGCTTCTCAACCGAATAATAACACGCATTTCCCATATTTATTCTGTGTTGTTAAATGTTATGTTTTTTTTTTTTAACGACGCTCGCAACTGCAGAGGTTATATCAGCGTCGCCGGATGTGCCGGAATTTTGTCCCGCAGGAGTTCTTTTACATGCCAGTAAATCTACTGACATGAGCCTGTCATATTTAAGCACACTTAAATGCCATCGACCTGGCCCGGGATCGAACCCGCAACCTTGGGCATAGAAGGCCAGCGCTATACCAACTTACCAACCAGGTCGACTTTATTCTGTGTTTAATTTCTTTCCGAGTATCATTTATATTTGTTGCTGTTGCTCCAATAAGTAAATAAATAAATAAATAAATAAATAAATAAGTACGTATGTAAGTAAGTAAATAAGTGAATAAGTAAATAAATAAATAAGTAAATAAATTAATTAATTTTAAAAATTTCACTCACTTATCTTAATTGTAAGTTGAAGTTGCATTTTTAATACGACTAGAAAATGTAACTGAATTTGTACCAGGTGCCCGTTAAAATTATGGAAAAAATGAGAAATTTATAAGAAATAATTATTTTGAACATACATTAGCTAGGCTGACATAAAATAATGTTATAACTAATTATTGTTATATATGAGATGCAAACTATATACCTGTTATGCGACACATTTCATTCACCTTACATACACTCCTTTTCAACACTTCAATATAATTCTGTGCCAGATCTTGAAAGGAAGAGTTGACTATTGCAACCATGAATTTCTACAGAGAGGAAAGCATAGGCCTATAGGAATTTTTACTACTTTTGTCATGGTTCAAATACACAAGCTGAACTATGCTGGTGGAAAATTGGATAGCCAACTTCATGCAAATCATAAGTTTTTCCTATTGTATAATAATACTGGGTGTTCAGTTCAAAATGTGTCTTGGCTCGCTGTATGCCGTCATGTGACTAGCTGATGAGCCTAGAGAATTCAATCTTCCTACACTTCCGCAGCTCAGGTGTATAATCTAAGAGGCAGAGAAGTTGGCTAGCAAGTACGGCGTTCATTCTGAAGAGTACGTGCCGATACGTACGGTAACGCCGGTAGTGGCAGGAATGTGAACTGTTTGGAAATACGTACTGTCGGGATATGGGGAGAGGGTTAAGACGATTACTTAAGTATTTGTTGACATTAACTTCGACGGTCAACATGATCACGGAGCATTTGATTTGTGTTGTGGAATGTTACCGTACGCAACCGATGATAACAAATACCCTGCGTACGACTTGCCGGCGCAAAACACAGTTCGAAAGAGGTTAGGGTAGCACACAGACCGTACAGACCGCCATCTGTTGCTACGACGTTCAAGTTATACCGTACACGTTCTCAAGTTCAGATTGAAGAACGCCTTAAATAATAGGCAACTTCTCTGACATATCAGCTGAAACTCGCTTCAAATCGGTGACCCAACAACAGTGACGTCATGACACACTTTGAAATGAACACCCAGTATAAGGGGGTGTAATATACGTCAATGATGCCACTGTGTAAACTTTAACGCAACACGTGAATGTCTATTCGAAGCACTGCGATTTGTTTCAGTCTGCGTTTAACAAAGACGTGGTTTCAGTCGTCTGCACTCGTTACAGGATAACATTTTTCTTCTTTATGTTTCAATTCAAATAAGTTTTGCTCTTGGGAATTAAGGGAGTGGAAAATGGAATTCGTAGGCGATGCGCGCTATGTTCTACTGCGTCGTATAATACGCAATGTGAGAATATAAATGACTCTTTGAATTATACATACAGCAGAGTCAAGACGCTCCGTTTGATCGTCTTGGCATTAAAACACATCAAATGTTTCGACGATTACACAGAGGTGGTAGTGACGAATAGCTAATCACTTACTTCGAACAATAAGGACACAAGACCTCGACGATTCTAGCATTTCGTAGTCTAAGGCAAAGCGACTCTGTTTGTGAGACAGGTTTTTCTCTAATATTTAAATTTTCCTAGCTCTTTATGCCAGTAAAAATATAATAATAATAACAATAATAATACTTACTCACTTACTTACTTACTCACTTACTTACTTACTTACTCACTCACTCACTCACTCACTCACTCACTCACTCACTTACTTACTTACTTACTTACTCACTTACTCACTTACTTACTTACTCACTCACTCACTCACTCACTTACTTACATACTCACTTACTCACTTACTTACTTACTTACTTACTCACTCACTCACTCACTCACTCACTCACTTACTTACTTACTTACTTACTCACTCACTCACTCACTCACTTACTTACTTACTCACTTACTCACTTACTTACTTACTTACTCACTCACTCACTCACTCACTTACTCACTCACTTACTTACTTACTTACTTACTTACTTACTCACTCACTCACTTACTTACTTACTCACTCACTCACTCACTCACTTACTTACTTACTCACTTACTTACTTACTTACTCACTCACTTACTTACTTACTCACTTACTTACTTACTTACTCACTCACTCACTCACTTACTCACTTACTTACTTACTCACTTACTTACTTACTTAGTTACTTTGTGGTAGCCAAGATGTTGCGACACAATTTCACCAAACAAAGAACGAGAAATGTCAGGAAAGGCAATATGCAATTCGTCGAGTGATGTGCGCCTGTCTTGCAAGATTCTGTCGTTCACTTTAGTCTTCAGGTCTTCTGTGATGAGTGATGGGCGTCCGGGTCGAGTTTCATCGTGGACATTTGTTCGCCCATTGTTGAACATTTCGCACCATTTTCTCATATTTCTTTCATTCATTACAGTATCACCATACACTCACTTACTCACTTACTTACTTACTTACTCACTTACTCACTTACTTACTCACTTACTTACTTACTTACTCACTTACTTACTTACTCACTTACTTACTCACTTACTTACTCACTCACTTACTTACTTACTTACTTACTCACTTACTCACTTACTTACTAACTTACTCACTTACTTACTTACTTACTTACTCACTCACTTACTTACTCACTCATTCACTCACTCACTCACTCACTCACTTACTAACTCACTTACTCACTCACTTACTCACTCACTTACTTACTTACTTACTCACTTACTTACTTACTTACTTACTAGCTTTTAAGGAACCCGGAGGTTCATTGCCGCCCTCACATAAGCCCGCCATTGGTCCCTATCCTGAACAAGATTAATCCAGTCCCTACCATCATATCCCACCTCCCTCAAATACATTTTAATATTATCTTCCCATCTACGTCTCGGCCTCCCCAAAGGTCTTTTCCCCTCTGGCCTCTCAACTAATACTCTATATGTATTTCTGGATTCGCCCATACGTGCCACATGCCCTGCCCATCTCAAACGTCTGGATTTAATGTTCCTAATTATGTCAGGTGAAGGATACAATGCGTGCAGCTCTGCGTTGTGTAACTTTCTCCATTCTCCTGTAACTTCATCCCTCTTAGCCCCAAATATTTTCCTAAGAACCTTATTCTCAAAAACCCTCAATCTCTGTTCCTCTCTCAAAGTGAGAGTCCAAGTTTCACAGCCATACAGAACAACCGGCAATATAACTGTTTTATAAATTCTAACTTTCAGATTTTTTGACAGCAGACTAGATGACAAAAGCTTCTCAACCGAATAATAACAGGCATTTCCCATATTTATTCTGCGTTTAATTTCCTCCCGAGTGTCATTTGCATTTGTTACTGTTGCTCCAAGATATTTGAATTTTTCCACCTCTTCGAAGGATAAATCTCCAAATTTTATAGTTCCATTTCGTACAATATTCTGGTCACGAGACATAATCATATACTTAGTCTCCATGTACCAAATAGTATAACCTTATTCCTTTGCTGTGGTCGTGCCGGAGAATCAGTCCCATTCCGAGGCTTATTGTTAGGTTTCGTAACAAGCTGTTTTTTACGGTGATGGGTTGTTAGCCCTTCGCCCAACCCCCAAGCTGGAGGACCACCCCTTATCGTCTGTCCACGACTGCTTATTCAATATATTCGCAGCTACCCTCCATATCTGAAGGCCGTCTCCTCTATCCGCAACCTGAGGACGCGCCATGCCTGGTGATAGGGACCCACAATACATGGAATAATAATAATAATAATAATAATAATAATAATAATAATAATAATAATAATAATGTACTGGAATTGAACAGTGAAGAAGTGGAAAAATTCAAATATCTTGGAGCAACAGTAACAAATATAAATGACACTCAGGAGGAAATTACACGCAGAATAGAAGTTCACCGTTGTCTCAAAAGTAGGCGAAAGATGTCTGACAGTATGGTGGAATGGCAAAGTTTTGACTGACATTCAATTTAAAAAAAGTATCACGTGATTAGGGGTATCACGGAAATAGGCAATTTTACCCTACATATGGGTAACATTTGAGCAGCTTAAAAAGTACAATTTCATCACGATCCAAGTGATTATTTCGATCTTACACTAATATGTGTTCCACTATATATTTACCG
This sequence comes from Periplaneta americana, assembly GCA_025594305.2. Classification (NCBI taxonomy): domain Eukaryota; kingdom Metazoa; phylum Arthropoda; class Insecta; order Blattodea; family Blattidae; genus Periplaneta; species Periplaneta americana. Next base: position 4,334,889 of record JAJSOF020000029.1, read on the forward strand.
GACTGCATTGTACTGAATTATTTGCGTCCATTTAATTATACAGTGTCAATGTGATTCAAATCACACAATGAAACAACCCCAGGCGATGAAAGTTGAACTTTTTTTTTCGATTTTCGTTTATACCTGTTCTTTTTCAACAAATTTTGTAGCCGTCAACGCCATTTATCATGTTGGGAATTTAATTAATTGCATATTTAAAATATAAGTTACATTGCCTTCGGTTATTGGTTTGTTAAATTCAATTATTGAAATATAACTGATAGAAGGCATATTATTATTTAAATCTGTTTGACACCTGTAAAAAGTTGGTAAGAAATTAAATAGGTCCATACACAGGGTGAATCCTAACTAATGTCCATTAATTTCAGGGGGTTATTCTTTGAGATATTTCAAACAAAATGTCTAATATTATATTCAGTTAGAATTAGAGTCTGGCTGGACGGAAGAGAAGGCCTACTGGCCTTAGCTCTGCCAGATTAAATAAATAAATTATTATTATAATTATTATTATTATTATTATTATTAATATAATTTTGGTCGCTTTTGCTTCTTTTTAGAGATAAAAATTACTTTATGTGAAACATTTCATTGCGTGACTAGGAAAAGCCATTGATTTAATTCCCAATATGCTCAGTCGATTTAAGAGAGCAGTGTATTATGATAATAAATGATTAAAAGGATTTCAGTTTTGTCCTTTAATTGTGCAGAAATTTAATCCGAACAAATGTAACATTTTAAAATTCCTTTTCAGAACGAAAACTTAGTAGATATGTTCCGATCACATTTCTGCATATTTAAAGGATGGAACTGAATTTTTTCAATAATCCATTATAAAAATACACTGCTTTCTTTAATTGACTCGGCAAATTTGGAATTAAATCAATGGTTTTCCCAAAACATACATTGAAATATTTTACATAAAACTGTATTTATCTCGAAAAGGAATCAAATTCGAGCAAAATTGTATTATATCTTTTGTTGGAATACCTCAAAGTATAACCCCTGAAATTAATACTTAAGAGTTCACTCTGTGTTATACAGGGTGTTTCCGAGGTGGTGTTACAAACTTTCAGACATGATGGCGAAGGGCACATGTATCAATTTGAGATAAGGAACCCTGGTCCGGAAATGACCGAGTCGAAAGTTACAAGCAAAAATAGTTCTGTGGAAATTAAATATTTTCATTCCTCTGTACACCTTATTTATGTGTATTTATCTGTACATCTTACACAGACTGTATTCATCTGACGTTGTTTACGTTGTCTACTTACAGTATTCCATTCAGTGCGCTGTCTGAGGGATAGGGACAGGAAACTACACTAAAGCAATGCAGATAGCGTAATGTGTAACGGACATGGTCGGTCCTGATATGCACGTCTGTAGACAGCAGTATATGTGTACAAGTTGCAGTGTCCAGTCGATCAGTTCTAGTGAAATGGAGGAGTACACGAGAGCGGAATAAGCAGACCTGATTTTCGAATACGGATGAGCATATGGGAACAGTAAACAAGTTCACAGATTGTATCGGGACAAGTACCCACGTAGGAGACATCCGGCCCATACCTTCTTTCCACGACTGTTCCAAAGGTTAAGGGAAGGAGGGCACGTGGTGCCGAATTACAATTTCATTTCCACACAACTATTTTTACTTATAACTTTCGACTCAGTCATTTCGGGACCATGGTTCGCTATCTCAAATTGATACATGTGCCCTTCGCCATTATCCCTGAAAGTTTGTAACACCACCTCGGAAACAGCCTGTATGTAGTAAAATTGAGCGTACAGAATATCCATGAAAAAATAAAGGAATATTATCATTATCAGGAGATTGATAAATTGAATAAATCAAAAGTTGGAATACCTACTGAGCAAAATTTTGGTTATTGACATACAGATACGTACGCAACATCCGATGATATGATCACATATCACAGTCCTTCGCAAGTCTTTCCTGGCTCCGACTTAAAGAACGTAGTACTTTACACTCCTTGCCATTGCTCTTTCGAATTCTGCACACCTCAACACCAAATTACCTTTCGTCTCGTTTCTCTTATCTATACTTTAACCACGACGTAAATACCAGATCACTTATCTGTGGCGCGTTAAGTATACCTCTTCATAGAACATCTCGTTATTCATCATCTTTTACAGTATCCACCTCGCGTCAATGGAATTCCCTGTCACAAAGTATTAGGGGCTGCAAGACAATAAACACTTTTAAAAACAGCTTAAAAGATAACCTTCTTAGCATTTCACTCCAATCATACAGACTTAAACTATCACTGTCTACATTGTTACTCCTTCCTTTAGACATGCATCCTGATAGTGCTGTATTTTCAAAATTGTCTCATAATAATCTCTTTCTATTATCTAACATTATTTGAAATATATTAACATTCCACGTATTTTAGCTTAATTCTGCTACATTGTTTATATTTCAGCGTTTAATTAATAGTTCATAGTATTTTGTTGTTTAATTCGTAAATAACACTTGCATACATGTAGCTCTTATGTAAATCAAATTGTTGGATTCTTTGTAAGTTCATACATATGGTTGAGTGGAAGAGAAGGCCTTATGGCCTTAACTCTGCCAGCTGAAATAAATCATTATTATTATTATTATTATTATTATTATTATTATTATTATTATTATTATTATTATTATTATATTTCACACAATGATCCAAATTTTGCTTTATTTCGCGAATTTGATTGGCTTAATATTTTCAGTATCTAGAAAGATAACTGTAACAAAGAAAATGTGTGAAAAATTTCACGCGTTTTGATATTTACCAAAACATACCGTCCCTACTTATGCCTTATATGTTTTCTCAAAAACCGGTTCAAATACCTATAGTAGGATTAGGATTGGTGGTATAGAGTGAAGGTAAAACGGAGCCTAAACTTGCTCACGTGCTATTTGCTACGAAACAGCTGATGTAGGCACGGCTCCAAGCACTTGGAAGCTCTTGATTGGAGAAGATAATCAGAGTGGACACGAACGCGTCTCCTGAGATATTCTACTCGCTTCCTGCCTTAGGGGCCAACCACGGTCATAGACATTAAAGCAACTAATGGCTACAATGGGCTTCCCTTATTACACACCCTCAGATTCTGGTCATAGGTTGTGGTGTAATCGACTTCCTATAACAGTAGAGCCACTACTGTACTTAACGGGTGTACAAAAATTCTTTTCTCCTTAGTTCAAGGTGTCTCTATAAGGACCCGTAACACACTTGAAGAGTTTTCGCTAGCTAGAAATGTGTTGCGAGAAAGAGGCGAAGAGCCTTCCTCCACACACTTGGCGAGTTCTCGTTATCACAGATCACACCTCGCTATGATCATCTATGCACTGCCTTCATGCAGAAAGCATTTTTCTGATTATAGTAATCACTCGTTGGGGAAAATATTTTAGGCTATGTATTTGCCTATATTGTCGTACTTAAATAATATAACCTGTATGTATTCTTGACAAATTACGTACGAACGCTATGTTGAATCTGAGTATTCAACTGAGGAGGAAATGGAGTTACATGAACATATTTTGCTAATGAAAAGAAAAAGTAGGCCTGAAATTAAAGCCAGAAATATCTGAAAATCACATTGTATCTTACGAAAATAAGGGTCAGTTTTGGACACTGGTTTCGATTTAAATGATGATACATTTAGGCGTTATTTCAGGTTGAATGGATCGCAGTTTTTTGCCATTCATGATATGATAGAGGATTCTTTGCTATGTTCTGATTAAAATTATGTAAACTGTTAAGACATATAGATACATTATTTCAAATGTTTAATTAATACTATTAAATCTCATCAAAATAAAATATAGCTATATTTATTTTCAGATAATCTGATATTTGTCTCCAGATTTCTTCTTTAAGTTTCGTGTTTTATAGTTTTCATCCCGTGTGTCATATAAATAGGCCTACGGGTGACATCGTACAAGTTCGATAAGTTTCTGACTACAAATATCAGCCATCTTTCCTCATTTTCAAATAAAAACAATACAATTCATCACCACCTGTGATGTCTCTTTTCTACATTCAATCGTCATAAAGAGTATAAATGTCAAACATCTTTGATAAATGTGTCAAGAAAATTCGCTGAGTTACCGATTCCAGCGAGAAACTCGCGCGTAGTTTTTGCCTCGAGCGAGAATCTCTTCCAGTGTCTGGACGTCCATTTCAATCCATGTTATCAATTTTTTTATTTTCTAGCAACTCATTTCTCTCTAGCGAAAGCTCTTCAAGTGTGTTACGGGCCTTATGTTGAACACACGCCAAAAAACCATGCACATTTTAAAACTTGTTTCATGAAGTAATAATTAATTGTTCGCTGCTGCATATCTATGGATACCGTGTCCGTGGTTCGATTTCAGACGTGAGCCGAGTCTATTTTATGGGACTGGGTGTTTGTACCATGTATTGTACTTGTCATGTGACATTTCCGTTGTGGCCCTACATTCTTCTGGCCACGTCGCGTCTGTGGGTGAAGTGCTAGCGAGTTGGCCTTCCATGCACGCGTCTCGGGTTCGATCTCCACACAGGTCGCGATGGAATTTGTGGTGGAGAAAGCAGGCATTTCAGAAGGTTTTTCTAGGGGTACTCCCGTTTTACTCTATAATTTTACCAACCTATCAGTCCACACCTGAGGAGTAACGGTTAGCGAGTCTAGCCCCGAAACCAGGTGGCCCGGGTTCGATTCCCGGTGGGGGCAAGTTACCTGGTTGAAGTTTTTCCGGGGTTTTCTCTCAGCCCAATATGAGAAAATGCTTGGTAACTTTCGGTGTTGGACCCCGGATTCATTTCACCGGCATTATCACCTTCATCTCATTCAAACGCTAAATAACCTAAGCTGTTGATAAAGCGTCGTAAAATAACCTACTAGACAGACCAACCTATCTACCTACCTCTCATTTAATGTCATCTACAATAGCAAAAATAGGTTAGAGTGAATTCTTGGGAGTAGTACGGAATTCCGGTGTTAAATTTCTGTTTTCTTTTTTTTTTTTTTTTTACCAAAATTTCAGTACAAGCTTGCCTAGTAGAGCATTTTATAACATCAGTGAATACTTTCATAGTAATATAATTATATTTCAAGTTTTAATTCCCTAATAAATTGCATTTTTAATTGCAACCAGGAGAAATAAGATGTACAAAGAAATAAATTGTACACATCGATGGTGTTGAACAGTAACCTCATGTGTTAAAAAAGTGAAATAAATGAAATTCCACTTTATCCCTATACAAAAACATGTTTCCGAATTTTCTGCAAAAACATGTTATCTTCAGGCATGGATACAAATTTTACTTAGTATTTACCGATATTTACTTACTTACTTACTTACTTACTTACTTACTTACTTACTTACTTACTTATGGCTTTTAAGGAACCGGAGCTTCATTACCGCCCTCACATAAGCTCGCTATCGGTCCCTATTCTGAGCAAGATTAATCCAGTGTTCACAATCATATCTCGTTTACTATTCCTTCCAGTGCATCCTTCAGTAGGTTCTTTTTTTCTCAGAAAATGACTCAACCAATTCCTTTTTCTCTTCCTCAACTTTCTCTCTTCATCCACTCTTTCCAACACAGCTTAATTTCTTATTCTGTATGTCCATTTCATACGCTCCATTCTTCTCCATATCTACATTTCAAATTCTTCTAATCGCTTCTCTTCACTTCGTCGTAATATCCATTATCTGCCCTGTACAATATCACATTCCACACAAAGCACTTCACTAGTCTCTTCCTTAATTCTATAAGAACCTATTGTCACGCACTTCTATAAACATAGAATCACCAAAGAACACTACTTCTCAATTTTGATCGCACTTTTCGACCGAGAATTATTGATTTCAACGACTTCAGAGTGTAGGAGGTTAAGTCTAAGCGAGTATGGACAGTCATTTAATTCAGATATATCTCCTTGAGATAAGTTTGTACAGTCCGACGTCTTTGCATGTATGGGGTCCTGACAAATAAAACTTATAGTTGAATGACGTCACCGTATTAAGGCAAAGTATGACCAGATTTCTCGAATGACAAGCGTATAAACTTTTCATATTAAAATAATGCAAAAGAAAAATAATGAAGTATACCTATAATCTGAACATTATTTAAGGGGAGAGGATGGAATTTTTAAAACTTTTTTCCTATTTGGTGTAAAATATTATTTTTTTCTATGTAGAGAACTCATAGCTGCGGCAACTCAACCAAATAAAAATATTTTGAAAAAAATTATTTAGGGGCCCAAATTTGGAAAAAAAATATATACCCAATGCAGGATTGTACTAAAACCGATATATCTCCTCTTTTAGGGGCGAGCTAAAGTTTTTCTATATATAATATATGTTATGTTATAATTATTAGCAAAATAATAAATAAATAAATAAATAAATAAATAAATATAGAAATAAATAAATCTAAACCACTTTTAAAGATAGATTCAAACAGTTTTTTTAATTTGTACTTGCAAACGAATTTTCTACAAACTGTCTGTAACAGAATTTTGATATTAGTCCCTACGTTTGTAAAATAAACAACTAAAATTTAATAACAATTTTCTGATTTCCTTTCTTGCAAACAAACGGACGTCTTTTTAAAATGCAACCAATTAACAAACTTCTGTTGCAGAGAAAAGTTTCCTAATAGTCTAAAGAATGTGAGTTCTAAATTTCATGCATGTATCTTTAATAGTTCAGAAATTATATCCATTTTTGTCTGGCAATGTACCAAAAAAATGAAGTTACTGGAAACGGATAAAAGGGGGCGTGTGATTTAAAACTACATAGCGCAGGAAGTTTAAAAGTGACGTCTCAACATCCGATAAGGGCACAAATACCCACAAAATGTTATGCAATCCATTAAGTTAATATTTGTATACCGGTATGTATTTTTTTTGTATGTGATTTGATCCTGGTTGAGTGGAAGAGAAGGCCTGATGGCCTTAACTCTGCCAGGGAAAATAAAACTATTATTATTATTATTATTATTATTATTATTATTATTATTATTATTCCCACATATCAAAGGGTATGTTAAAGAAAAAAAAATTGAAAATTTAATTTACCGGAAACAACAATAAAAGTGGGCGAGTGATTTAAAAATCCATAACGCAGGAAGTTTAAAAATGGCGACTCAACATCCGATAAGGGTACAAATACCCACAAAATGTTATGCTATGCATTCCATATATATCACAGAGTATTTTATAGAATTTTTTTAAATTTGCTCATTTCTCACCAAAAAAAATACCATCGTCTCCCCTTAAGGAAATAAGTTGAAAGATGTCGGGGCAGCCCTGAATCCGTCTGGCAAGTCAGTTTGTGTGCTCCTTGTTAATTCTGGCGCACAATGAAGATATATGAACAGGTCTCCCCAAGGAAACCAAGACAAGCAATCTAGCACGTATCGACTCATTAAATGGGAATGAACCCCGTCTGCTTCCTCCTTGTTAATGCAAGTAACTGGTGACTTAGTGCTCTATAATGCATTACATGACTCCACTAAACTGCTTCATGCTTTCCTATGTGGTTCCAGTTATGCTCATCAATAGCACAAAGTGCTGCCTCTAAGCTGCTCTCCCAAAATATTTGCTGCAAATGCTTCAATGGAACTGAAACGAGCAAATTACATTTAAGGGAGGAATTCTCGTTCTCATTTTGCTTAGTAACTGCTTTCAATGTTGTAATATTCACCACTCTTGGCAGACTCAGTCATAAAGGCACTTTCTGTATCTAACAGCTTCAAAACAGAAATAATGTAATATTGATTTCTTGTTACGACAAGAGAAGCTTTCCTGGAACTAACCTCAAAATACTGCCGCACAATACAGCGAACGTTTTACTACAGCTCTACTAGCGGGTTGTCAAGTGATCCAAATTTAGTTTATCGATTCGTTATTCTACTTAAAAAAATATTTATAGGATCCCTATAGTTAGTGAAACGTTTTTACTCTCGGTGAAGTATTACTGCAGTATTTAAATTTTTAAGGAATTAATTCCTATGTATAATGTTTCTGAATATAACTGACACGTGATAGTTATTTTTGCCACGATCATATAATGATAAGTATTGAGACACACGTGCCAGAGTCAGTTTCGACTTATTATATTATATTATATTATATTATATTATATTATATTATATTATATTATATTATATTATATTATATTGAGTCCACTTAAAGAAAGAAGATTCTTCAACTCTCTCTTATTACTATTTAAAATAATCCACACCTCCACACCCTCTTACCTAGCATCTCGTTTTGTTTACCTTTCACTACCTCGAACCCGGAACATGAACCTTCTCTCTATTCCTCTGCACATAACATCCTTCTACTCATCATCTTTCAGGATATCCATTCCACGCCTCTGGAATTCTCTCCCTGACCTTGTGAGAGACTGTCGGACAATATGAAAATTCAAATTTAAATTTAAAAATCACATTCTAGTTCATGGGATTGCTTGTTGAACACCTGTCAGGTTGCGCAACTTCGGCTTAACCCATGTAATATAGTAAATATTGTAACTATGCTATTGTAAAATTGACAATTAATATGTAATGTATTCATTATTATTATTATTATTATTATTATTATTATTATTATTATTATTATTATTATTATTATTATTATCAGTTATCAGTTATCACTATCATCATTGCTATCTCTGATTTTTTTCTTTTTTCTTGTATTAGCTCTATGAGAGCTCTATAGTGTTCTTTTGACTCTGTTGACCCTCTATAGGGTTTTAACTTAATTTGTATTATTTTCATCAGTGTTTGTATTTCTTTTTGTACTTATATGTGCTATCTGGTAGGATGGAAGAGAAGGCCTGATGGCCTTAATCCTGTCAGATTAAACAAACTAATTAATTAATTAAAAATAAATTAATAATATTATATTATATTATATTATATTATATTATATTATATTATATTATATTATATTATATTATATTATATTAGAGTTACATACAACTGTTCTTCTACGACCTGTTGTAAGGTTATAAAAAAATTTATTTAATTCAGTAAAAATTAAAATTAATGTTTAGATACAGTACATCCTTCTTTACATTATAATATAGAAGTATGAATATGATTTTAGCACAGTCTAGTAAATACAACCACGAAGCTCAATACGTAGTAAATATGCATCCATAGATATTTGCTAATCAAATACTAGGATCGCTACTATCGTCTCATCACAGACAATGCGAAATAGTACCTGCACATAATTGTTCCTAGTACCGTCATAAACTCAAGCTTCGTGACTGTATATACTAGACTATGGTTTTAGATAGTGGGAAACAAAAGAATACAAGTGATTCTTATTTGCAGTTGCTATAGGTACGAAAATAAATAAATGAAATCACAGTTCCTTTTTGTAAGTTTTAACGTTAACTTAAATATAAACATTATTGAATATTGAATAATGTCTGATAAAAAGACATTTCGATGAAATATAAATAACGGGGGAAGCTGTAAAATTGAGCAAACTTTATTGCCTGCAAAATCAAAAGTTTGCGTAAAGCACTTAACATCTCGAAATCAATAGTATTTATTGAAATAAGAAATCTGTATCGAAATGAATGCAGATGATCATTGCATAATAACTTCATTTCAGTATGGATGTAGAAAAATTAATTTAATGCAATTTACGCGTCGTATTTTAATATATTATTATTATTATTATTATTATTACTATTATTATTTACATAATAGTACATTATGCAACGAGCCTATAATGGTAGTAATTAAGATGCGAGTATGTCTGTTTATGAAACGAGCGCAAGCGAGTTTCATAATTTTCATACGAGCGTCTTAATTACCATTATAGGCTAGTTTCATACGACTTTTTATGCTCGACCATATTTCTAACTTGAAATTATTCATAAGTATTCATATTATTCTTATCTGACTGAGGAGCGGAACTGACCTTGTGCAATACCTCGTAAATTGTGAGATGTGCGCAGACGCGAAAGTTTTGATTTTTTCCGAGAAACAAATGTCGACATTGACCTTGATATAATGTAGAGAGTAAAATAAACATTAGTCTTGATATAACCTTGAAATTGAATTAGACATTGAAAAACGAGATGACAAATTGAATTTATTTCAATATTATTTACAATTAACGCTAATTATTATAGTAACAGAACTGACTTTATTTCAAATATAGGTGATTTATTGATTTATTGTTGTCTTTCGATTGCATATCCGAGAATAATCGATACTTGCGCTTTCATATTGCTGCAATGGTATTTTCTGATTGGTGGAACATCTGAACTTTAATGAATAGATGTACTTTAATGAGGTCCATTAAAGGGTTGCTACCAGGTGTATAATTACTACATTTCGGCATGGTCGAGCATAAAACTCATTATGAGACTGTTGTCGATGTTCACCTTCAGTCTATTTGTAAAATCTCAACGAGCGGGTGTAGAAAGATTCTTCCCATATTGTCTCAAAAGAAATCACTACGGCATCCAAACCGATATCACTCCCGCCGTAACGATGGAATAATGTTTCTGGTTTTTAATTAAATTATTGCGTGGTAGCCAATAATGTACCGTACGCTTTCTCTACTTCGTTATAACTTCAATTATTGTATTCGATTCTGTGTTTGGAATGTGTATCTGAAAGTTACTGCATAGCTCTTTTAAAATCAATATGCAGAATTCTTGCGTCCTCACCGAACGGAACAAGGAACTGAATTAGCCAGTAACCAGTTTATTAACTTTCTTCGTTACCAACTTTTTCATGGTAGCGATTCTACGTGCAATATTTTCAGCCACAAAATTAGATTTTCTAAGTGTAACATTTCATTTAATATTATTCATGAATTAAAAATAATAGCTAAAAAACAGCATTAATAAGCGGTTGCTATATTTTATTAGACTGTTGTATAAACAAGCATTTACACTACAAGCCGCATTTTTCTGTTCGGGTTCAAATCCTGGTTAGGGCCACCTGGGCCACCTAGTTTCGCGGCCAGACACGCTAGCCGTTACTCCACAGGTGTGGACTGTACATATCCCTATTTTATATGTTTGAATTTTGTCCTTTTTGTGTTTGTATTTGTAATTATTTTATTCCTATTTTCATTTACTTCTCTCTGCATTTGATTTTTATATAAGTTATGCATATTTATATTCTGTTGGTGGGGTAGAGAAAACTTGATGGCTTTAACTCCGCTAGATTGAATAAATGAATGTACAGAAATACTGATATACAGTTAAGTCAGCTTGTAAGACTAATAAATAACGTTAATTAAAAAAATAAAGAAATATTTTCTTTTTTTTTACACAAGAAAGACTGGATTCGGGTAAGTAAGTAAGTAAGTAAGTAAAGAAGTAAAGAAGGAAAGAAGGAAGGAAAGAAGGAAGGAAAGAAGGAAAGAAAGAAAGAAAGAAAGAAATAAAGAAAGAAAGAAGTAAAGAAAGAAAGAAATAAGGAAATAAATAAATAAATAAATAAGTAAAGAAATAAATAAAGAAATAAATAAAGAAATAAATAAAGAAATAAGTAAATAAAGAAATAAGGAAATGAATAAAGAAAGAAAGAAAGAAATAAATAAATAAATAAAGAAATAAATAAAGAAATAAATGAACGAACAAATGAACAAACAAATGAACAAACAAATAAATAATACATAAATAAATACATAAATAACTAAATACAAAAATAAATAAATAAATAATAAATAAATAAACAAATAAATAATAAACACATGAATAACTAAATACATAAATAAATAAATAAACAAAAAAATAAATACTTAATAAATACATAAACAAATAAATAAATAAATACATAAATAAATAATAAATAAACAAATAAATAATAAATAAATAAACAAAAAATAAATAATTAATAAATACATAAACAAATAAATAATAAATAAATAAATAATTAAATAAAGAAATAAATAAAGAAATAAAGAAATAAAGAAATAAAGAAATAAATAAAGAAATAAATGAACGAACAAATGAACGAACAAATGAACAAATAAATAAATAAATAAACAAATAAATAATAAATTAATAAATACATAAATAACTAAATACATAAATAAATAAAAAATAAATAAACAAAAAATAAATAATTAATAAATACATAAACAAATAAATAAATACATAACTAAATAAATAATAAATAAACAAATAAATAATAAATAAATAAACAAAAAGTAAATAATTAATAAATACATAAGGAAATAAATAATAAGTAAATACATACTGTATATAAATAAATAAATAATAAATAAACAAATAAATAAACAAAAAATAAATATATAATAAATAAATAAACAAATAAATAATAAATAAATAATAAACAAATAAATAATAAATAAATAAACAAAAAAATAAATAATTAATTAATACATAAACAAATAAATAATAAATAAATAAATAAATAAACAAAAAATAAATATGTAATAAATAATAAACAACTAAATATATAAATAAATAATAAATCAATAATAAACAAATAAATAAAAAATAAATTGTAAATAAATAATAAAAAATAAACAAATAAAGAAATAAATAGTAAATAAATAAGTAAATAAACAAATAAATGAATAAATAGTAAATAAATTAGTAAGTAAACAAATAAATAAATAATAAGTGAATAAAGAAATAAATAATTAATTAAAGAAATAAAGAAATAATAAATAAATAAATAAATAAATAAATAAATAAATAAATAATAAATAAACAAATAAATAATAAATAAATAATAAATAAATAAATAAACAAATAACTAAATAAATAATAAATAAACAAGTAAGTAAATAATAAATAAATAATAAATAAATAAATGAACAAATAAATAAACAATAAATAAATAAACAAATAATAAATAAATCAATAAATAAATAAACAAATAAATAAATAAACAGAATATCACTTTAATCGAAATGAGACATGACGAGTGTTTGCACAAAAATTATTTTCAGAGAAAAGGGGGATAAATTGCCAAAACGGGTGGATTAATGAGAATAATATCTTGCAAGTTTCTACAGCCTGAAAATTAAGAAATAAACGGGCTTACTAAAAGTATACTTTTTAAAATCCCAATCGGAGTATAATGGGACAAAGAATGTGACTATAATTATTTTTATATAAGGATATATTTTCCAAAATTTTAAAATACTTCCCTTCTTGTAAGCTTCTTCCAAAAAAGTTACAAATTTCTTGCTTCCAACAAGACATGGGGGCCTGGGAACATTTGGGCAAGTTTGTAGGGTGTAATGTGCAACACGCTTTGGCACGGGTGGATCTAGTAAATGAGATTCCCCCGCGTTCCTTAATAAGGCGGTTTAACTAACGATGTGTCTTACACTTGATGTGCCACCACGTGTCGCAGAGCTTCAGTTCATGCTGATACCAAGCGGAGTGAAGGGGCATTAATTATTTGCTTAATTGCCTCCTTGAGAATCATTAAGCAGCAAGTATTCAGCTTCGGACAAGTTGGGAGACCCTGTACAGATCTCGACAAGCGAACGTACACCCATTAGACAATCTGAGTCCGCATCTGCAAGAGGCCTTTGTAAAGGCTTGCAGAGAGAAGCATAATTACAATGGGAAGCCGATGTAATTCACTCGGTGCGGTCTGAGAGATGTATTCATGGATAACCACGAGCAAATATTTTAATGTGTGAGCCCTGCATTCCCTACCTTAGTGCCAAGTATAACGTCCCTCTCTTCAATTGGTCAGTAATAGGTTTACTTTTTAGTGCTCGGGGTTCTTTACTAAAGTATACTTAGTTACTTGCTTACTTACTTACTTATGGCTTTTAAGGAACCCGGAGGTTCATTGCCGTCCTCACATAAGCTCGCCATTGGTCCCTATCCTGAGCAAGATTAATCCATTCTCTATCATCATATCCCACCTCCCTCAAATTAATTTTAATATTATCTTCCCATCTACGTCTCGGGCTCCCTAAAGGTATTTTTCCCTCCAGCCTCCCAACTAACAGTCTATATGCATTTCTGGTTTCGCCCATACGTGCTACATGCCCTACCGATCTCAAACGTCTGGATTTAATGTTTCTAATTATGTCAGGTGAAGAATACAATGCGTGCAGTTCTGTGTTGTGTAACTTTCTCCATTCTCCTGTAACGTCATCCCTCTTAGCCCCAAATATTTTCCTAAGCACCTTATTCTCAAACACCCTTAACCTACGTTCCTCTCTCAAAGTGAGTCTTTACTAAAGTTTACGTGCAATTTTTTTAAAAACAATTATCAATTGTCTGAAATTTAAAAAATATCATTACCCAAATACTTAAAGATTTCCTGCAGATTGTGCAATTTAATTTATATCAGTCGGTAGGTCTTAATTAAGGATATGCAATCTGATAATTTTAACTAAAATATTTTTTTATATGTTAAATTTTAAGGTTATCATTTTATTATTTTAGTTTATAATTGATATTAACAGTGCTTAATTATTATAGGCTACTTTATTTTTACAACAATATTAATTTTTAATTCATTATATTCATTTCAATCATTTATTGTTCTGCCCATGGGCATGTCTTTCACTGCAAACCCAGCTTTCTCCAGTCTTTCCTATTTTCTTCCTTCCTCTTTGTTTCCTCATAAATGATCCATATATCTTAAAGTCGTCTGTCATCTGATATTTTCTTCTACCCCGAACTCTTCTCCCGTTCACCATTCCTTCCAGCATCATTCTTTCTTCATTCACTCTTTCCAACGCAGCTTCGTTTCTTATTCTGTCTGTCCACTTCATACGTTCCACGTTTAAATTTACTGTAGGTATACCGGTGTGTTATCTTATATTGTCACCAGTAACATAAATGAAGTTCATTAATTTGGTGTACGTTTTCAACAATATGGAAGGGGACTTTTGTACCACTCTGTATTTTAAAACAGGAAGATTATTGTACATTTTTACATTTTCTGGAGATCTACAGTCAATAATACATAAATTGTTAAATACTCCAAACTTTTAACAGAGATTGGTATATATTTTTTTCAATTATGGTTTATTTAACGACGCTCGCACCTACTGAGGTTATATCAGTGTCACCGGTGTGCCGGAATTTTGTCTCGCAGAAGTTCTTTTACATGCCAATAAATCTAGTGACATGATCCTGTCGCATTTAAGCATACTTAAATGCCATCGACCTGGCCCGGGATCGAACCCGCAACCTAGGGCACAGAAGGCCAGCGCTATAGCAACTGCGCCACTCAGGGCGACGAGAGATTGGTATATGATTTTGACGGAGGTAATTGTAACAAACCTTGGCAGCAGAAGGGTTAAGTCTCTTAATTGTTAAATTTTTAAAATTAAAATAACGCGTACTGTATGAAAACATTGGTAACTTATTGATAAAATATCTGTCGTTTAAAGAGTAAGTACTTTTGTTTTCAACTAATGGCGAGCACTTAATTTCCGTCACAAGCGTCCCTATCTAGTGACCGGCGCATCGAAGGTTGTAGTTCTTTAGGACAGTTGAATAAACAACAAACCCATTCACCGAATATAATAATAAATAAATCCGTAGCGCTACAGCCTATGAAGGGCCAAGGCCGACCAGCCGGCTGCTGGCTTCACGTCCACATGTCTAAACAGAGGTGGACGATCATCCAACCAGAATGGAGCTATCGTGTGGTTAGCAAGATGATCCCCCAGCCGTTATAACTGGTTTTCGAAACCGGATTTTCGCTACCTATTGTAGCTACCCAAGTGCATCACGATACTGGGGGTCCCATACTCTAGCCGAAATTTCATGAGAAAATTTCTTCCCCCATTAGGACTCGAACCAGCGCGCATTCCTAGGCAGGATGCGTTAGACCACAACGCCACGGCGTTGGACACTTACCGAATATAAGCTGGTAAAATATTACGACTGCAATTTACTCGTACATTAGAAGATTTAGATAAATTTGGGGCTATTCCGTCCAGGAAAATACGGAAATTTAGTCACAGAAGCCTTGAATATATTATTAATTCTTTTCGCCACAGCTACCTATGTGAAAGGAGATTTTCCTAAATTATAGCATTGAAAATTTAATTAAAAATTATCTATTATTTCTTGAAAACCATTTATTTTTGTTTATTTCTAATACAGATTCATGTCCACACCTGTGGAATAACGGTCAGCGCGTCTGGCCGCGAAACCAGGTGGCCCGGGTTCGATTCCCGGTCGGGGCAAGTTACCTGGTTGGGGTTTTTACGGGGCTTTCCCTCAACCCAATATGAGCAAAAGCTGGGTAACTTTAGGTACTGGACCCCGGACTCATTTCACCGGCATTGTCACCTTCATCTCATTCAGACGCTAAATAACCTAAGATGTTGATAAAGCGTCGTAAAATAACCTACTAAAAATATATGGATTCACGTATGGGCAAACTTCAAAAGAAAAACAAATGCAATCGTCCCATTGGATTTTTGACTGTAGTCTTTAATAATAATTGTGTGTCTATCATCATCATCATCATCATCATTATCATCATTCTTGCACATATATATATAGCTCCTCTTGCCAACGTTTTAAAGCCACAGGATGGTAGTTCAATATTTGGCTTGTCTTATAAATCTATTTTAAATAGTTAAATAAGTATATAATAAATTTTCAATCTCAAGACATATCAACTTGCAAATGTTTATTTGCTATTTAATAAAATATGTGAACATTTTCGCCGTTTGGGGCATCTTCAGATATAACAAAAAACATATAATCTGGACCTATAATAGTAAATTATGCAAATAACAAAGAATACTATTATAGGTCCAGATTATATGTTTTTTGTTATATCTGAAGATGCCCCAAACGACGAAAACGTTCATATATTTTATTAAATAGCAAATAAACATTTGCAAGTTGATATGTCTTAAGATTGAAAATTTATTATATATTTATTTAATAATTTACCAGGCATACTGAAATATAAAAATGAATTGTAAATTATTTTAAATAGGCCTACACGTGTTCATTTTTGTCAGAAAGTTCGTTAATTTTTTCTTTTGTACTATTCTTCAATTATTATCATGTTATCACGACCTCCAGCGACTCTCGAGCCCCAGTTTGGGATACAACGCAATGCACTATAATAAGGTGCGTGGTAAAAGGGAGTAAGTCACAAGTTGCAAGTTTTGATTAGAGCAAAATCAAACTTTGAAATGCGGTCTAAAATTATTACGATGGGCTAGAAACCTGGAGCTGTACATCATTATGAAACAGTATAGACATACGCAGTACCTATGGTACCATCTGTAAAGACTTTTTCTTTTCACATAGAGGTTATAACTTAAAACCACCTATTTCTCGCTTATGCACTTTTTACGCGCATCATATGTATAGCGTCCCCAAGTGACAGCATCTACTGTTTGTCCTTGAAGTAAGAAATTCTGAAATTTGATTGGTCAACGAGCAGTGAAGTGTTCAGCGTAGCAACCCTTTGCACTTTGAGAGACGTGACACTGCCTTCAGTATTTTATAGCGTCGCCTGGGATTACTTCATTATTTTCTGACGCTTATCCTCATTTGTACCGCATATACTTATTTCGTGTGATCCGTTCGTTTATATTTCGTGTTTAATAGCTTATAACTTTCCTGCATAGTGTGACAGTGAATCCGTGCTGGCCAGGAAGCGACCTGGAGGCCTCAACAAAGGTAAGATCGTGTTCTTTCATTACTCTTGCATTTTATTTTATAACGAGGGAATTAACCATTAATATTTTTTACAGTGCCACAATTTACGATTTATCATATAATTTGATATTGAATTCGGAGATAGAATTATAAAATCAACATCAAGATTTTAAGATACGTTTAATCTTACCGTTCAGAAATTGTTTTATTTATTCGTGTGATTCATAACATTTCTGGTGCTGATGTAGTTCCTAAGATTTCGGAAGCGAAAATCGTTGAATTTGTAAGGGATTAATTTTTTTTACCAATGTAGAGTATCCACCGGCCATTGAACGAATATTTCACACTTTTATTTATTTATTTACTTATTTACTCATTTATTTAATTAATTATTTATTATTTACTTATTTACTCATTTATTTCTTTATTTATTTATTTAATTATTTACTCATTTACTTATTTACTCATTTATTTATTTATTCATTTACTTATTTACTCATTTATTTATTTATTATTTAATTATTTACTCATTTACTTATTTACTTATTTACTCATTTATTTATTTATTTAATTATTTACTTATTTACTCATTTATTTATTTAATTATTTACGTATTTACTTATTTACTCATTTATTTATTTATTTATTTATTTACTCATTTACTTATTTACTCATTTATTTATTTATTTAATTATTTACTTATTTACTCATTTATTTATTTATTTAATTATTTACTCATTTATTTATTTAATTATTTACTTATTTACTCATTTATTTATTTATTTAATTATTTACTTATTTACTCATTTATTTATTTATTTATTTACTCATTTATTTATTTATTTACTTATTTACTCATTTATTTATTTAATTATTTACTTATTTACTTATTTACTCATTTATTTATTTATTTACTCATTTACTTATTTACTCATTTATTTATTTATTTAATTATTTACTCATTTACTTATTTACTCATTTATTTATTTATTTATTTAATTATTTACTCATTTACTTATTTACTCATTTATTTATTTATTTAATTATTTACTTATTTACTCATTTATTTATTTATCTATTTATTTATTTATTTATTTACTCATTTACTTATTTTCTCATTTATTTATTTATTTAATTATTTACTTATTTACTCATTTATTTATTTATTTAATTATTTACTTATTTACTCATTTATTTATTTATTTATTTATTTCATTATTTACTTATTTACTCATTTATTTATTTATTTATTTATTTATTTATTTACTCATTTACTTATTTACTCATTTATTTATTTATTTATTTATTTAATTATTTACTTATTTACTCATTTATTCATTTATTTAATTATTTACTTATTTACTCATTTATTTATTTATTTATTATTTATTTATTTATTTATTTATTTATTTACATGACAGGGCAAAGCCCCAATTACAATAGACAGTACAGATAAAAAAAAACACAGAATTGCATACAACACGAAAAAAGAGGTAAAACAGATACAAGTGCAATTACAAATTAAAAATGGAAAAGAGAAGAAAAATAAAACAAATAGATACCACCTAAATAAAAGACACAGATACAGATATAAATGAAAAACACCAAATAAAAACAAATCAAAAAGAGCCAAGTACAGACATCACAGCCAAAAATGCAAAATGTAGGCGTAGCTATAATTGACAAATTGCAGAGCAAATACAACACCATGTTAATAAATTCAATATACAGCACTACACAGCAGGCCCAATAGGCTCAATTAATTTATTAAAAAAAAAACTCACCAACACAGAACATGTGTTTCAAGTAATGCTTTATATAACTTTTTCTTGTACATATTGTACGATAACGAAAAATCTAAATCCTGTTTATTTGATAGTTCGAAGCATTAATAAAAGTGGAGACATTTTATGAGATAGTATTTTTGTTGCCTGTAAATAAAAGGGAGATCGCTTTCTCAAATTTGATTTACCAATATTGAAACTAATTAGCAGTAGAAGATCAGGGTTGTCTATTAATATTTATCACTGCCAACGTTGCGCTATAAACCACTTTTCGGCAATCTAATGTAAAAGACTGGAAAGTTTCAGAGAAAATACACAAATTCAATCTTCTAACATGATTTTTTTTGTTTTTATGAAGTAAGTACTTTGCTGGAAGACATCGTTAGATATAGACCACTCTTACACTAAACCTGGAGTAATTTAAGCTTATTAATCAAATATGATTCTACTTACTGTTTCTTTATATGCTAACCTGTAGGTATGTAATTTCTATTTTATACATATTTCATTGTTATTTTCCATCCAAAGATCATTAAGAATGATGAATATTACTTAATATCTCCTATCTTTCTTCAAATAGTGTTTATATGCTATGTTAATTTTCATTTGTTTTCATAAGTTAACAATCATGCACATTGGGAGCAACATATAAGAAATTATTTTCCTACAGAATCCACGCTATATTCACGTTGTTTTGAAATGATTAATCGAAGATGGTTTGCTTATTGTTTAATACACGCACATTAATTATATGTAATTCTATTCCACACTTTTTTTTCTATCCCAAGATCATTAAGAATGGTGAATAATATTCATACTTGTTTCCTATATTTCTTAAAATAATGTTATGTGGCATGTTAGTTTTTATTTGTCGTTATTTACGTAAAAATGATGCGGCAAAAATAATAATAATTTCGTACTCACTCCACATCCTATATATTCACATTTGCTTTTCAGTGATTTATTAAAGAATGTACCGGTATTTAAAAGACTAATAATTTAGAAACATGTTACATAAATCATCCTTGTGCCAAAAGACAATGCTCCCTGGACCAAATTATCGTATTTTGCAGTGGTCGTCTGTACTCGCTGAAATGGGTAATAATATAATATAATTATGTTGTACGTAGCAAGATCGATTATTCAATTGAGAGGATATTTTATGAAGTCATGACTGAGATATCTATTGTCAATTGCTTTTATTTGTCAGTAGGCCTTGACTGACGAGTATATAAGGACTGGCGCTCTTAGTGATGGAGGTCGGGGTTTAGGATGATTCACAAGCAAGAAGTTATACTAAATATGTTTAGAATTAGTATAAAACTGGCCTATATCTCCTAAAGTGTGCTGGACATAAGTAACATTCACCGAAATGAGTCCGGGGTCCAGCATCGATAGTTACCCAGTAATTGCTCATATTGGGTTGAGGAAAACCCCGAAAACCTCAACCAGGTATCTTTCCCCGACCGGGACTCGAACTTGGGCCACCTGGTTTCGCGGTCAAACGCGCTACTGTTACTCCACAGATGTGGATATTGTTATGTCTTGTACATACTAATCTGTGACAGGTTAGGTTAGATTAGTTTAGGCTTTTGTATGCCTTGCACATACGAATCTCTGCACGATTTTCAAAGCCTGGTGATTTTTGTGTAGTGATGTCAGTACGGGCTACCATAAGGTCGAAGTAGAAAGGAAGTTACAATTTAGAAATTTTGTGTTTATTTCATTACTATTTGTTGTACGTCACTGTATTAGAGTGTTTATTGAATTAATACAAGTTTTATATTTTTCTCATTACATCGTATCGTGTGTTTTATGTCCCTGCATTCCTTTTCTTCACTAGAAACCATATTCTTTGCACTTCCATTACCACGCACGTCATATTTCACATGTAATTTACTACATGTCCGAACAATTTCCTTTACATGAAATATTTCCCTATAAAATCCCTAACTTTTGAAATCCATCTCAGCAAGAAATCCCTTACGAATTCGACGATTGTTACTTTCAAAATCACCGGAACTACCTCAACGCTCGTTTTTCCTGCAAGATATAACAAAAGCCTAATCCAACCGAGCCTAACCTATCACAGATTCGTATTCATAAGAGAAGTAGGAAGGGAACTACCTCTCCGCTAGTTTAGCCAAATTTTGTTTCACTTATACACAATAAGTCAATTCAAGATATAAGTATTTTGTGCCTAAGTTTGCTACAATAATATAAAAATAAAATTACAAACACAGAAACAATCGCCCTACTGCAGACATGCGCGTGTAAATAAAAGTTTTATAACGAAATATTGTAATTTTATAACTTTGACACTCATTAGACATGCATATTTTTAATTTTGTTCACCAACGAATACAAAATATTTCGGAGAAACTTTAATATCTCCCCACACTACACACGGGAGAGAAAACGAACTTTGAAAACTGTTTACATTCCTCGGTCTCACGTCACTTATATATCCCTTCAGCTTACTCATTAACCTTGTCACATACCTCGGCATCATGTCATTTACATAGCTATCCCCTCATTTAACCCATCTAACCCATAAAAAAACACAAAGCAGACGTTTGACCCGGATGTGGGTGGGAAGATATCGGAGATGGGCCAATCTATATATATAATTTGAACTGGTAATGGAAATTACGGGAAAACGGCTGAACGAATTTTAATGAGTGACCCCTCATTTTCATGTTTGGTATCCAAAGTTTTTCGGAAAAGTAGTAGTTTTCAGTGAAATGTCAATTTTCCTACACAATTTTCCTATTTTCCAAAATCCATCTGTTGTCAGTTTTGAGAATTAATTTTATTGAATCACGGCCGACTTGATTGAATTTCATAACAAAACACGCACTACAATAAACAATAGGCTATTACACGAAGGCCATGACCTGCAGGATTGCCGACATATTTAGAGCTCAATTCAATTTGTTATTAAAAACTGATTCTGCAGTCTATAATTTTCTGAGTACAGCTGTGTATTGGATATTCAAATCTACGAAACTTAAGGTGATTTGATGACATTATTACCATTAGAAATTAAATATTATTATAGTTAATATCATGATGCGTCTATTTTTCATTAATTGTACATAATATTGATGCTATATTGATGACATGAAAATGAAACGTTTTGAGGTTATGTAAGTAAATGTAGAGAATATCTTAATTTAGACCATTTCTATAATTTACTGAGTGGCTGCTATATATAACTACAAAACTTACGTAGATAATAATATTGGTATTAAAAATAAAATATTTTTGTACTTATTAATCCAGTGGGGTTGGGTTTTTTTCATATACTTAATGGCGGTGTAGTGTAGATATTGATATGTGTCATTGTCTTCAGTATTGGCTCGAGAGAGCGCAAAAATTACAGTTCCTACGGAAAGATCAAAAGGTATTACTTACTGATAAAATAAGAGGCCTAGAAAATTTTGTAGTCTCCAGATCATTTCAGCAAGATCTCTTAGTAGGATAAAATGATTTTACGCTCTACATTTCAAGTTCTACATGCAGCAGCTATACGAAAATGCTATTGTTCGAAAGCTTAGCAAACCTGACATTTTTTAAATTTTGCTTACAATCCACAATGACCTGAAATAGCTACTGCTATCGTCCTGACATTGATACTTGCGTTTTCGCGTTGAAACTCAAAACCTGAAGTTGGATAGGTTCAAGAAAAAGTATTTGGCCTAAAAAAATCCATTCAGAGGGAGTATGTTTCAATTATTATGGAAGCAAATAACTATCAAAAAGACAAGTATTCTTCATTGAAAATAAATCTGAAAAATTTTTATTTGAACGTCTAACGAACTTAGTTGCAGCAGCATTTGCTGCACAAGGCACTAGTATGTATTATAAATATTAATGAATCCTTAATTATCTATATATTTATTTCAATTAGAAAAGGATTACTATATTTGGTAGGTCTGAGATATTTTTTATCTACAAATTCTATTAATTGTAGGATTTAGCCTACTTCCACAATATTCATAAGTTATTTCTTTGCTATTGCGTTACCACTTTAAGGTGCATATACAACCTCGAGTTCTATAGTCGAGTCAAACGTATCGTATACGAAAATATATTGAATGCCGACGCGAATTATACACCGAAAATAAGGATCGAATCTTGCTGCGAAAGTCACGGCTGTTCGCGACGGAGAGGTGCTGGCAGGAGGAATCGTTCGAGCGTGATGGTAGGGTAGGTGGCAGGGAGGGGTAGCAGGCACCTCATTTCCATGCGTTTCCTTACTGATCACGGACAAAAAACGAGTTTTCGCAGGTCAAATAAGTGACAGGTTAGGTTAGGTTAATTTAGCTTTTACTTTGCCTTGGCAAAAAGGCACATTCTTAGACAATTGAAGGGTACACGGGAAAAACGATCAAGGTCCATCAAAAATCGAAATTGAGTTAATAATTAATAATCAATTAATTAAAATGTGTCTCAGTGAAACATACTGCAGAGTCCATATAGGTCAGTTTCTATCTGATGCTTTTCCAATTCACTGCGGGCTAAAGCAGGGAGATGCAGTATCACCTTTACTTTTTAACTTCGCTCTAGAATATGCCATTAGGAGAGTTCAGGATAACAGAGAGGGTTTGGAATTGAACGGGTTACATCAGGTTCTTGTCTATGCGGATGACTTGAATATGTTAGGAGAAAATACACAAACGATTAGGGAAAACACGGATCTTTCACTTGAAGCAAGTAGAGCGATCGGTTTCGAAGTAAATCCCGAAAAGACAAAGTATATGATTATGTCTCGTGACCAGAATATTGTACGAAATGGAAATATAGAAATTGGGAGATTTATCCTTCGAAGAGGTGGAAAAATTCAAATATCTTGGAGCAACAGTAACAAATATAAATGACACTCGGGAGGAAATTAAACGCAGAATAAATATGGGAAATGCGTGTTATTATTCGGTTGAGAAGCTCTTATCATCCAGTCTGCTGTCCAAAAATCTGAAAGTTAGAATTTATAAAACAGTTATATTACCGGTTGTTCTGTATGGTTGTGAAACTTGGACTCTCACTCTGAGAGAGGAACATAGGTTAAGGGTGTTTGAGAATAAGGTGCTTAGGAAAATATTTGGGGCTAAGCGGGATGAAGTTACAGGAGAATGGAGAAAGTTACACAACGCAGAACTGCACGCATTGTATTCTTCACCTGACATAATTAGGAACTTAAAATCCAGACATTTGAGATGGGCAGGGCATGTAGCACGTATGGGCGAATCCAGAAATTCATATATAGTGTTAGTTGGGAGACCGGAGGGAAAAAGGCCTTTAGGGAGGCAGAGACGTAGATGGGAGGATAATATTAAAATGCATTTGAGAGAGGTGGGGTATGATGATAGAGACTGGATTAATCTTGCACAGGATAGGGACCGATGGCGGGCTTATGTGAGGGCGGCAATGAACCTTCGGGTTCCTTAAAAGCCATTTGTAAGTAAGTAAGTAATGCTATACTGTTTTCGCTGTAAGAAAAATCCTAATGTAAACATAAGCACGTTGCTGTCATACCCGTGATTGGCTCCCAGTCGAAACACTCACATGACGCAGGAAAATATAGTTCGTATTGGGAAACCATAATCTTGTATTATTTGAAAATAAAAAATTGAATTCTAGTTGTTAAATATGATGACACATTTAACTTCACTCATATGTAAAACGCTATGTGAAAGAAAAGCTATTCTTATATTTTGTTATGTATTATGAACGCGGATGAATACCGACACTAATACCGAGCAGTTTGTTCTTGTAACAAGCTGGCGTTCACGTTAGCATATGGAACTGAAATATGGCTTATGCATCCTCGGCGTGTGTGGTTATTAATCATAAGAGTGGAAATCCTCTCAAAAGCGGAGAAAAACAAATAATCTTAAATGTATATAATAAGTTAAGTGAGTTGAATCCAACGTTATATATTCAGAGCAAGTCAATCAGACCGCATGTTCCAGCTGGAAGGGATAACTGACGCTGTTGTGGACGTGGACAGTCTCGTCATAAATCCTGCCGACGATAGTTCTGACGGCTCCAATTTGTCCGGCAGCGATTGGCCTTATACCTAAGTTTAAAATAATTTAATTCCAGTAATTATAAAGTAAATGTTTCCAAAGCAAACGAATGCATAGTAGTGAGGTTAGACCTACTTGTCGAGTAACGGGAAATATTTAACATGAAACAGAATGTACAACAGTAGGCGAGAACACGTACTGAGAATCTATGGCGCCAAACAGTGGCCAATGAAGCCTCACTTCAGTCACGTGCTATTGTTTACATTAGGATTTTTCTTACAGCGAAAAGATTATAGCCTATCTTATAGTGGGAAGGAAGTAGTATCGTGTGGTCTAGTTAGTATTAAGAAATCATCGTTCTTGACATTCCACTACGTCAATTTCTATTAAATACACACATAACAAAGTATTAATTGTTTAAACTTTAAAATTCGTTTTTCTCGAAACTTTCTAAAATGGATCTTGATCGTTATTCCCGTGTACCCTTCAATTGTAAATAGGTCTATATGCAAGATATAACAAAAACATAAAGTAACACAGCCTAACCTGTCACTGATTCAACCTATCGAAAATTCGAAATAGTAAAGCTTGGAGAATGCTGAGTTTGCAGTGAAAGACCTGCCCATGGGCAGAACACTTATGTATGTATGTATGTATGTATGTATGTATGTATGTATGTATGTATGTATGTATGTATGTATGTATGTATATATGTATGTATGTATGTATGTACTCTAACAAGTATTCAAGAGATAGCGCTGGGATCGGATGTGAATTCGAATCCCTCTTGGACGGGTTACTTATTTGGGTTTATCCAAGGTATTCTTATACAGAAAAGTCAGGTCATCTCATGGCGAAACCTCAGATTACCTCACCAAGTACCATCGTACTATCACCGATTATATCGATAAGAAATAGTAACACAACTGGTTTCCAAAATTAGAGAATACATATATAATATAGGCTGATTAATTCATACACATAGGCTATAAATTTATTTAATCAAATTGAAAACATTAACACGTTTCTCATTTTCTTGTTATATTTTACTGGGTTACATGTTAGAAGTTGTGGGTGTAAATTAGTTCTGGGTGTAATTTAGCTAAAGAATTATACAACCGAGGGTCAAAATTAATGCTATGCTTCAGACAAGCAGCTGTGAAACATTTAGGTTCTACTAATGTTGAATTATTATTTCGTCTTGTGTCATGGTTATGTGCCTGTAATATAAAGTTGTTATGATTTTTACGATAAAATTAAAAAAAAACATTGTCCATGAAAATAGTCAAATCATATGATAATATTTTAAATAGGCCTTTATTTTTTTCTTTCATATTATGTTTTCTTTGACCCTAAAATTCTAATTTTTAAGATTTTTTGATCTGAATACAACGGTTCAAAATTAAATCAGTTTTTTTTTTCCAATTCCTGAACATTTTTAATTTTCAGAGATATGCCCTTTTCGAAATTCCATTCAATTACATATTATCCTTGACCCACTACAGTACTTTCTTTCTGTTTTAGTAGAGAGGACTGTAGAAATCTCATTTTCCGGTCAGTCCGACCAGGTCAGAAATTATGGTTGAGAGTTGAGACGAAATGTGAAGTGAGCAGTAATATTCAGTACTATTTTCTCTTCTTGGTCCAAGTTAGTGGAACTAAAACACATCTCTGAAGTGAGAATTTATAACACCAAAAAAGAAAAATTCCTAAGAATTCGGTCGTGAATATTTTGACTAACGTTTACTGTTAATTTGTCTTAATTTTTATCAAATTTATATAATCCTTAAAATGTGTTGTTTAATTACAATGCCAGTAAAATAATTCGAATTCCAGTTGTAAACGAACGTAGCTATAATCGTCACATATCACGATTTGACGCCCACATTTCAACGGCATGGAATGAAACGTTGAGGCGACATCGTCCATTACTGCAGTCACTCCCTGCTTTGGTGATGTAATGTTTATGATCTGTTTTTTACTTCTTTTCAGTATCCAGCCCTTGTTTCCTTTAGCGAGCGTATAATGGGAATAGTAATTAATGTTATTAATAGAATATAAAATAAAGTACAATGAAGCGGAACTCCGATAATTTTAATCAACAAGGCCGACGGGTTGGATACAGTTGTACTGTTATTATGTATGTTAATCAAAACAGTTTCCAGTTTTATACTAAATTGTCCTGGCTAAATGCAAAGTTACGAAATTCAATTATGTGACTATAGAGAGCCCAGATATTCTGTGCAATAGTACGATACGTTTAGAGAGTAGAATAAAATTATTCTCACGAGATTTAATATAGTAGCGTTATTTTTAAAAGTAGCATTTGTTTGGGCGAAAACAGATGATGAACATGATTCCATACCTATCCATCCATCCATCCATCCACCAATCGAGCAGGATTGTTCCCCAGTTTACACTTAAGTGTTAATCTCACTCACAGAATCCAGCTTGTTAAAAACGCGTGTTTACGTTTCATCGCAACATTCGTCGACCTGAACATGTAACATAGTCTCGGCCATGATAAACCGGACCTGGACAGACACGAACCAGAAGCTCCGCCACTTCGTGACATCGCTGGCGGTTCATGGATACCACCACAAGATATGCAGAATTCAGTCTTTCCACGAACCGGATGACAACTGTGTGTGTCCTATGCAACAAGACATGTGATAGATACCATATCCTAGTCTGTGGGAATCGGCAGCTATCAGTCATTAACTTTGTTCAATCCAAGTGACTTTCATTTATGCACAATTTGTGCGCTTTATTATTATTATTATTATTATTATTATTATTATTATTATTATTATTAAAAATGTTATGGTTTCGACTATTGACTGAAGAATCTCGTCTATTATTTTATATCTTCTTTTGCCTTGAACTCTTCACCCGTTCACCATTCCTTACAGTGCATCCTTCAGTAGACAGTGTTATTTATGGATGTATTTAATAAATAGCTTTCATATACCTGATATTCAAAAGAGTGGGCGATAGAATACACCCTTGCCTTACATCTCGATTTATTAAAATGTGTAACTCTGAAACTAAAGAATGGGACGTTTGTAAAGCGTTTCGGGGTTATACAACAATGAAAACAAACATGGTGGTTAAGAGGTTCTCCCACGCCATTGAACATATTTAATTGTAAATTTAATATTAATTATAATTATAATTGTAATTGTATTCTTAATATTGTAGTAGAGGGGAAGAGAAGGTCTGATGGCCTTATCTCTACGAGGTTAAATAAATCTATACTAATAATAAATCTGTAGCCAAAATTTTTCTGGTAATTTTCGATTTTCCAAAAATAATTGGTCCTAACATATATAATTAACCTCCCTGAAACCGAAAATCGCTCTTTTGAAATTTTTGTTTGTATGTCTGTCTGTCTGTCTGTCTGTCTCTATGTTTGTTACCTTTTCACGCGATAATGGATGAACGGATTTCGATGAAAATTGGAATATAAATTATGTTCGTTCTAACTTAGATTTTCGGCTATATGGTATTCAAAATACATTATTTAAAAGGAGGGTTATAAGGGGGCCTGAATTAAATAAATCTAAATATCTCGCTTATTATTGATTTTTGTGAAAAATGTTACATAACAAACGTTTCTTTAAAAATAATTCTCGATATGGTTTATTCCTTGAAAAATTTTGATAGGACTGATATTTAATAAGATAAATCAGTTTTAAAATTAAAATAACTGCCATCTAAGGCCGTATAATGAAATAAAATACAAATGACTTCGTCTATAAGGGGCCTTGGACAGCAAAAATCGAAAGCTATGAAAGAGAGCCTACAGCGAATGTTTCTGTGTTTGTATGAAGTAATATCGGAAGCTAAATTAACGATTTGTATAATTAATTATTATTTCACCATTGGAAAGTGTAGTTTCTCTAGATGGACATAATGATATAATGTTATTACAGTAACTTCTGATATAATATAATATAATATAATATAATATAATATAATATAATATAATATAATATAATATAATATAATATAATATAATATAATATAATATAATATATGTAATATTATATAATATAATTTAAGTTATTTGAAGGGTTCAGAACCACAGTGGGCCAAACGCCATTTACTGAATACGTAGAAAAGAAGGGTTAAAATTAAGTTATTACCATAATTCAATGGAAACTTATAACAAGTAAAATAAAGTATACACATTAAATCTAAATGATGTCAATCTTCATTAAACTATGGTTGCATGTAATAAAAATTAAGAAACATGTTAAAGGAATTGTCATTGCACCAATGAGTGGTCTCTGGACCAAAATGATCGCATTTTAATTATTTGGATGCAATTTAAATTAAGTAACATATTAAAAGGATTATCCTTCTATCAAACACGAATGTTCCTGGATCAAATGTCCTATTTTAATTATGTAATTACTTTATATTTATTTCTAACGGGTGCAGCGGAGCGCACGGGCACGGCTGGTAAATAAATAAATAAGAAATAAATAAATCAGTAAATAAATAAGTAGGTAAATAAATAAATAAATATGTAAATAAGTATATAAATAAATAAGTAAATAAATATGTAAATAAGTGAATAAATAAATAAAAAATAAGTAAGTAAATAAATAAATAAATAAGTAAATAAATAAGTAAATAAGTAAGTAAGTAAATAAATAAATAAATAAGTAAATAAATAAATAAGTAAATAAATAAATAATAAATAAATAAATAAATAAATTACGAAAAAGTACACGAGTTTTGAAGTGTTGGTCCTTATTTCTGTTTATTACAAGACTTTTAAATCCTCTATGAAACATTTAGGACAACCCTTTATTCTGTTATTTTTCATAATTGCTCTGTTTGGATATTAACTAACAAAAATGGTGTCTTAATTTTATAGTCAGCTCTTCAAATGCGCAGTAATTGCAAGCAAAATATTACGAGTCCTCTCTTCTCTGTTACATACAGAAAGAATTCAGAGTCTTGTGCTGCTAGGGGAAACAAAAGACAAGTGGCCAGGCCAAGTGGCTTCGCTTTGGACATGTTCAGAGCGTTATCTCGAAGCGAGGAGTGCGGGGAAGTCTTCACGAGTTATAACTTGAGGCAGAAAGAATAAGGACTCTTCCAGGAGTGAAATTTGCCTCCCACAGGAGTCGTCTACAACGGGACAAGCCCTTGGCAAAGGGCAAGAGATTAGGAGAGGTGATGAAATTGAGACGAGATCAGAAGGGAGGAGGGATAGACAAAACGCGAGGGTGAATTTAGATGTAAGCAGGAATAGGGTTGAGAAAGGGAAGAGGGAAGTTTATTGTAAGTAAGGGGATATTGAGCTGCTACAGTAAACATTTGGGGTCCGAGAGATTCGTGTACTTAGGGTCATTCTAAGACAAGACGAATGGCTTCCAAGTTGTGGTTAGTGTTCGTGTATCCTGAGGCATTGTTATCTAATGAACAAGGTTGCATTCTTAAGTACTTCCTGTGTTATTGTCATTCAAGTTGATGTAATTGTCTTTTGTCTAGTAATTTCAACATAATAGACGCACTAATTCCTTATGTATTACATTCACACCACCATATTAAAAGCCACTGTATAACTGGGAGTCTTAAGGGAGTTATGATTGAAATTTCAGGAATTTGGACAAACAATTTAATTTTTAATATTTTCTATTAACAAAAATTAAGTATTTCTCTATGATAAAATATCACCACTTTACTTGTTCCGCCTGATCATTTTTAAAAGGCGTACGCATATTATTTTATGCTCGACCATGTCGAAATGTAGTAATTATACACCTGGTAGCAGTCCTTTAATACATGCCATTAAAGTACACCTATTCATTAAAGTTCAGGTTTTATATTATTCTCGGATATGCAATCGAAAGACAACTAGGGAAACGTCACGAAGGCTGGAAATCCAATACTGTCACAGAAGGTTATGTTCTGTTACTATAATAATTAGCGTTAATTGTAAATAATATTCAAATAAATTCAATTTGTCATCTCGTTTTTCAATTCTAAATCAATTTCCAGGTTATATCAAAATTAATGTTCATGTTATTCTCTAGATTATATCAAGGTCAATGACATTCGTTCCTCGGAAAAAATCAATACTTTCGCGTCTGCGCACATCTCACAATTTAGATCAGTTCCGCTCCTCACTTACATAACCATAACATGAATACTTATGAATAATTTCAAGTTATAAATATGTTAGAGCATAAAAAGTCGTATGAAACTTGCCTATAATGGTAATTAAGACGCTCGCTTGCGCTCGTTTCATAAACAAACATACTCGCGTCTTAATTACTACCATTATAGGCTCGTTGCATAATGAACTATTAAAATACGGTGTAGTAGTAGTATTTATTTATTTAATCTGGTAGAGATAAGGCCGTCAGTCCTTCTCTGCCCCTCTACCAGGAGATTCCAACTATAATATGAAGAATAAAATTACAATTAGTATTAAATTTACAATTACAATTATAATAAAAATCAAAGTACATAAGGATTACCTGAGTAATGAAAGCTAGATAATTTATCATAGAAAAACAGAGAATATTTTATATTTACTGAATTACAAATTAAACCTAGAATAACAAAATTGTATAGTGATGAAATTACTGTATGTTGAAATATTTTGTGATAGGTTAAGGAAACTATTTACAAGAAATCAATTACTGACCAAGTGCCTAGTAAGTTTGCGTTTGAATTCAGTTTTATTTCGACAATCCCTGATGATAGTAGGTAGCGAATTCCAGAGGTGTACTCCTCCATTGATATTTTCTCAGTTCTTTATTTTTCAATATTTTGCTAAAAAGTATAAGGACAAAATTTATGTAAAATTAGGTTCACTGTATATTTTAACAGGTTAAATTACAAAAATAATGAATTACTTTTAAAAAGTATAAATGTAAAATTTAAACATATTTGTGGATCGCAAAATAGGATACGTAAAATATTAGCTTCATGGCAAGTTTTGTTTCCATACATGAAGTGTATTTCTACTATATTTCAGCTTGTTCAGTTTAAAACTCTCATTAAAGAGACTTTATATATCGAGTACTAATATTAAAAGTTAGCCACCGGCGTAGCTCAGGCGGTAGCGCGTTTGTCTGCCGAGCCGGAATGCGCTCGGGCGTGGGTTAGATTCCCGCTTGGGTTGATTAGTGGTTGGGTTCTTCATAGGTTTCCCCCAACCGTAACGCGAATGTCTGGTAATCTATGGCGAATCCTCGGTCTCATCTCGCCAAATACCATCTCGCTATCACCAATTTCATCGACGCTAGATAACCCAGTAGTTGATACAGCGTCATTAAATAACCAAGTACAAAAAAGTAAGTCGTACCATTATTGTTTAATGTCCTAAACATTGTATGAAGTCTTCCAGTTCATCAACCCTAGCGTATGTTCCTATCATTACGTGCTCCCGGGTTCAATTTTAGTAGGTTATTTTACGACGCTTTATCAATATCTTAGGTTATTTAGCGACTGAATGAGATGAAGGTGATAATGACGGTGAAACGAGTTCGGGTTAGAGCACAGATAGTTACACAGCATTTGGTCATAGTGGGTTGAGGGAAAACCCCGGAAAAAATCCTCAGCCAGGTAACTTGCCCCGACCGGAAATCGAACCCGGGCCACCTGGTTTCACGGCCTGACGCGCTAACCGTTACTCCACAGGTGTGGACTCCCGGGTTCAATTCCCAGTGTTGACTGAAATAATAATTATGATGGATAAAACCGTAAGATTAGAACTTTCCTTGGGACACTTCAAATTGTGCAAAGTTTATATGTCAAAGCCATTTGATATGTAAACAATGTAGTAATTTACTGGGGAAGTTCTTCGAAGCACACATGAAAAGTGTTTGAAAAAACGTATTATCTCTCTACACATTAGTCTCAGTAATTCTAGGAAAATGTTAATATTGTCGTTAAATAATCATTTTATTAATAAATTATTATAATAAAAATAATGGCTAAAACTAATTTAGAAACTTTTCCGACTTTTTAAATGCTGGTTGATCATTGGTTTAATCCTTGCATTACCATACATTTTGTAACACTGAATACTGATGTAATAATACTTACTTACTTACTTACTTACTTACTTACTTACTTACTGGCTTTTAAGGAACCCGGAGGTTCATTGCCGCCCTCACATACGCCCCTCATTGGTCCCTATCCTGAGCAAGATTAATCCAGTCTATCATCATATCCCACCTCCCTCAAATCAATTTTAATATTATCTTCCCATCTACGTCTCGGCCTCCCAGTAAGGTCTTTTTCCCTCCGGCCTCCCAACTAACACTCTATATGCATTTCTGGATTCGCCCATACGTGCTACATGCCCTGCCCATCTCAAACGTCTGGATTTAATGTTCGTAATTATGTCAGGTGAAGATAATAATAATGTAATAATATTGTTTAAAATTGGATATAGCCCAACTATTGACAGCATAGATCGAAAAAGGTGTATAATTTCAGAAAAAAAGACTACAGGGGTTTTTAGTTTTTACTGTTTCTAAGTAGCTGGATCTAGCCAGTTGGCAGAAACGTCATGAACCCAACCTATTTTGGTTCATGTTTTATCAGTGTACAGTTTTAAACATCTGAACATAATTCGAATCTGACAATGAGTGACGTAACACGCAGTCAGTTTTCCCATACTGCTCAAAGTGTTCGTCATTCAAAACGAGTATGTTGCTTAGACTTGTGAAACAGACTCGTACAATAATGTACGAGAGAGTGTGACAGTGACATAGAAGTAGCAGATTGTTCCAGAAATAACAGTGACACAATGACAGTCGATAGTACAGAGGACACTGACAGTGATGTACGAGAGAAACGCCGAACTGTACACAAATTTCATTTCTTTGTAGTCATATTGTATTACGTTTATTTATGGTTCTTAGCAGTATTAGATTCTCCGTTCTTTATCCAATTCAGTGATATGAAGTAATGGAGGGACGAAATACGAGGTACACAATGAAGCAGAACATTTTTTATTTCAGCTGCATTTCACTATTCATGTTTAAGAACACTTTTTTTCTCTTTCTTTATACGTGCTTTGCAATTGTATCTGCAATTTTGTATGCTACAAAATGACTTCTATATTTAATTCGTTATTACTTTTCCATCCAGCAGCAATTTATATTCTGCCACAGCTAACAGAAATCTCGTTACAGTTCCTTCCAATCTTTACGATGCCTCTCACAATTTATTCGCTTCAGCAAATACCGGAATTTTCATTTCATAAAATAGGTACAATATATAGTTTATTGTCTTAAGACAGACTCTAACTAGCTACAGAAACAACTAAATTTAACTTTCGTCTTTATATACAGTATATATTTTCTCGATAGTTGACTTTTTATCAGGTAGCATCAATTTCAGCATCATTCTTTCTTCATCCACTCTTCCTAACACAGCTACATTTCTTATTCTGTCTGTCCATATTCAACACATAAAATTTGTCTTTAGTGATCTCACACCTCGAGTGACATTTATTAGGACTATTTCGTGAATAAAATAAAAATGTAGATAACATATCCCTAAAATTCGATCAAAAATGTTAATAATAGTATATTATTCTAAGAAATATTTTGTCAATTAACTGTTTACGTATAATTATTTAGCATTATTTCAATCTATATTTAAGTATGGTATTATAGGTTGGGGTGGAACTTATAAATCCATCCTTTATCCGTTAATTTTACTACAGAAAAAAAGTATTAAAAATTTGTTTAAAAAAGCATAAAGATTACACAACTGAATTGTTGTTTAAACATTTCAAAGTTTTCAACATTAAACAAAAGTATTATTTTATTTTATTAAAATATTTCCATAGAAATTTTAATAACTTTGAGAGGTATATACATAAATATAGAACTAAAAATATTAATTCTCTGCGTTTGTCTGAACCAAAATGTAAAACAAATGCAGCTTTTTATCATAGCACGAGTCAAGGTCCCAGATTGTTAAACAAATTTTATTCCAATAATATTCAACCACGAATCCTTTCCAAATCAATAAAAAAAAAAAAATTGTATTGAATTTATAGTTTGGATTTAAACATATTATACATTATTTAATCTGTATTCACTCTCAATTTTAATTTTATTTTTGTCTGTATTGGAATCCCCTCCTGAGCACGAGTCTTACTCATTCAGGAGTGGGCTAGTTTATCTTTCATTGTATTTATTAATTTGTATTCATTTCAAACTTACTAGCAATAAATAAATAAATAAATAAATGAATAAATAAATAAATAAGTAAATAAATAAGTAAGTAAATAAGTAAATAAGTAAATAAGTAAATAAATAAATAAGTAAATAAATAAATAAGTAAATAATTAAATAAGTAAATAAATAAATACATACATAAATAAATAAATAAATACATAAATAAATACATAAATAGATACATACATAAATCAATAAATTACGAATACTTAACCTATCCAGACATTGTGAAGTTGAAATAGATGAATATCGATTACTGCAATAAAGAAATTGGTTGTTGTTCAGTAATGCCAATTGCGAAAAGCGAAATACAGGTTTAACAATGTTAATTACATGTACTGCTCTTTTCTCTTATTATTATAACAGAAATATATGTTCATTATCTGCTGAAATCATAATTCAATTTAAAATTTTATAATATAATTACAGTAACCTGATTAATACATTAATTAAATGAAGAACTGTTCAAAACGCAGTTATCAAATCTGAATGAAGGAGAGTAATTTTCTTAGATAACCTACAATGGACATGGACTTGGAACATGAAGATGTAGATGTGGAAGTATAATTTCGTACTTTATTTGGTACTTCATCATTACAATACACACTACACCGAGAACTAAGAACTATGTAATATGTGTGTGGAGACAGCTATATTGCAATCCTTACGTATTCACACTACACCGGAACATATTGTTGTTACACAGTGATCTGTATAGATAATAATTAAAACACGTGTTTTATTACACCATACGGAACGAATTTTGATCAAAGAACTTGTATATAATACTATACAAGATCTTTAGGTTGATATACGCTGATGTTATATAAATTTGAACATCTGACTTTCTACAAATACTCTATAACAATAATACTGGAAAGCTTGCCTGTTTTAAACTAAATATAAATATATTTTACTAAAAAATTCAAATTAGTGGAACTCTGAAAATATTGAGATTAGGACAAATGTTTATATAACATTTCTTGCTCAGAATATCTAAACAAAAAAAGCTTTGTAAGTGACGGTAAATCCTCGTGAATCACCCTGTACAGTGAACGCTGTGTGACTGACGTGGAGTAAAAAAAAAAGCTGTACTTATGAGGGTTTATGGTGGGTCCTAGGCAGTACTGGATGGGTGAAAAGTGCCATTCGAGCGCGGGTTCGATTCCCGCTTGGCTTGATGAGTTTTTCCCCCCGAGCTTTTCACCAAACATAAAGCGAATGTCAGGCAATCTGTGGTGAATTTTCGGACTCATTTTGCGAAATACTATCTAACTATCACCAATTCTATCTGCGCTAAATAACCCAGTAGTTGATACAGTGTCGTTTAATACTTACTGGCTTTTAAGGAACCCGGAGATTCATTGCCGCCCTCACATAAGCCCGCCATGGGTCCCTATCCTGAGCAAGATTAATCCAGTCTCTACCGTCATATCCCACCTTTCTCAAATAAATTTTAATATTATCTTCCCACCTACTTCTCGGCCGCCCCAAAGGTATTTTTCCCTTCGGCCTCCAACTAACACTCTATATGCATGTCTGGATTCGCCCATACAGGCTACATGCCCTGCCCATCTCAAACGTCTGGATTTTATGTTCCTAATTATGTCAGGTGAAAAATACAATGCGTGCAGATCTGCGTTGTGTAACTTTCTCCATTCTCCTGTAACTTCATCTCTCTTAGCCCCAAATATTTTCCTAAGAACCTTATTCTCAAATACCCTTAATCTCTGTTCCTCTCTCAAATTGAGAGTCCAAGTTTCACAACCATACAGAACAACCGGTAATATAACTGTTTTATAAATTCTTTCAGATTTTTTTACAGAAGACTGGATGACAAAAGCCTCTCAACCGAATAATAACAGGAATTTCCCATATTTATTCTGTGTTTAATTTCCTCCCGAGTGTCATTTATATTTGTTACTGTTGCTCCAAGATATTTGAATTTTTCCGCCTCTTCGAAAGATAAATCTCCAATTTTTATATTTCCATTTCGTACAATATTCTGGTCACGAGATATAATCATATACTTAGCCTTTTCGGGATTTACTTCCAACCCTTTCGCTTTACTTGCTTCAACTAGAATTTCCACGTTTTCCCTAATCCTTTGTGGATTTTCTCCTAGCATATTCACGTCATCCGCATAGACAAGAAGCTGATGTAACCCATTCAACTCCAAAGCCTGTCTATTATCCTGAACTTTCCTAATGGCATATTCTAGAGCGAAGTTAAAAAATAAAGGTGATAGTGCATCTCCTTGCTTTAGCCTGCAGTGAATTGGAAAAGCCTCGGATAGAAACTGGCCTATACGGACTCTGCTGTAAGTTTCACTGAGACACATTTTAATTAATTGAACTAGTTTCTTGGGAATACCAAATTCAATAAGAATATCATATAATACTTCCCTCTTAACCGAGTCATATGCCTTTTTGAAATCTATGAATAACTGATGTACTGTACCCTTATACTTCCAATATTTTCCCCATTATCTGTCGAATACAAAAAATCTGATCAATAGTCGATCTATTACGCCTAAAACCGCACTGATGATCCCCAATAATTTCATCTACGTACGGAGCTAATCTTCTCAAAAGAATACTGGACAAAATTTTGTACGACGTCAACAAAAGTGATATTCCTCGAAAGTTACCACAGTTGGTTTTGTCCCCCTTTTTAAAAATTGGTACGATTATGGACTACTTCCATTGTTCTGGTACAATTTCCTTTTCCCAAACTGCAAGTACAAGTTTATAAATTTCGTTAGATAATGCCCTTCCACCCTCTCGTATTAATTCTGCTGGAATTTGATCAGTACCTGGAAACTTGTACTTTTTCAGATTTTCTATCGCAATTTCGACTTCAGAGTGTGTGTGTTCCGATATGAATGGCTCAGCAGTTTGTATTTGAATTTCGTTCTGATCATTGCTATTTGGCCTATGTTTATTTAGTAGTTGCCCAAAATAGTTTTTCCATCTGTTCAGGATTGAATGAGAGTCTGCAAGTAAGTCACCATTCGCATCCTTGATCACGTTTACGCTTGCCTGATATCCGTTTTTAAATTCCTTTATACCCTTATATAAATCTCGAATGTTTTTATTCTTACTATTTGTTTCTACCTCATTCAGTTTTTCCTTCAAGTAATCTCTTTTTTTATTCCTTAGTGTACGACTTGCCGTCTTTCATTGAAATAATTATCTCTATTCTCCACAATTGGATCCTGTAAGAATTTCAATTTTGCCTGTTTCCTTTTATCTATTACAATGGAACAATCTTCATCAAACCATGGTTTCTTTTTCTTCAGTCCCATTCCGAGGCTTACTGTTAGGTTTCGTAACAAGCTGTTTTTACGGTGATGGGTTGTTAGCCCTTCGCCCAACCACCAAGCTGGAGGACCACCCCTTATAGTCTGTCCACGACTGCTTATTCAATATATTCGAAGCTACCCTCCATATCTGGAGGCAGTCTCCTCTATCCGCAACCTGAGGACGCGCCATGCGTCGTTTAATAACTGAGTAAAATAAAGTAAGTGCCTTTTCAAAATTGTTAATAGCTTGTTAATAGCCCCATGCCGTTGCGGATGGTAAAATTATCGTCGAAGTACTATTTCTGATACGTGCCCCCGTGGACCTTGTAACGTCTTTATGAATACAATTTTATGACTTAAGAATTTCAAACTCTATTTTCAGTTGTTCATGTGTTAGTAGTGAAACAAGTGACTGCAAAAATTATGAACACTTACGTGTTAGCTACTTTTCCAGCGAAGGATCTTCAGATAAATGTTGATTGCATTAGAGAACCTTAGGCAGTGTGTGTGTGTGTATATACATACTAGGTTCAAAAAGTTCCCGGAATTTGCTAGCATCATAGAAACAACGTACCTTAAACACTATTCTACAGCATTCCCTTCAAAATAGTTGCCATCCGCAACAACACACTTTTGCCAACGCGTGTAGAGTTCCTGGAAGCAGGCCTGGAAGCCATTTTGTGAAACCCGTCTTAGTGCTCTCGTCGCGTTTGCGATAACCTCTTCAGCATTGAATCTCCGTCCTTTCATATGACTTTTCAGACGGGGAAACAGAAAGTAATCAGGTGGTGAGAGATCAGGAGAGTATGGTGGGTGATCCAAAGCAGTTATGTTGTGCCTGGCAAGAAAATTCTTTACAATAATTGCGCGATGAGCAGGTGCATTGTCATGCATAAGGAACCAGTTGTTTTCTACCCACTTTTCTGGACGTTTCCTTCTCACTGCGTCCCAGAGGCGACGGAGGGTTTCTACGTACAATTCTTTCGTTACAGTACGACCTTCTGGAATGAACTCATGGTGCATGAGACCCTGAGAGTCGAAGAAAACTTCCAACATAACTTTGCTTTAAGTGTGCTTAAATGCGACAGGCTCATGTCAGTAGATTTACTGGCATGTGAAAGAACTCCTGCGGGACAAAATTCCGGCACATCCGGCGATGCTGATATAACCTCTGCAGTTGCGAGCGTCGTTAAATAAAACATAACATTTAAAATAACTTTGCCTTTGGAAGTGTGCCTAGGAAATTTTTGCTTCCGAGGAGATGTTTTCGATTTCCACTCAGATGACTGTCGTTTAGGGACTGGGTCGTACAAGTAGCACCAGTTTCATTTTGTTTAAGAAATCACCATCTTCATCAGCCATACTGATCATGTCCCCAGCAAAACACAGAACTTGATGTTTGTACTTTGCTCTGTGGACATAATTACAAAATGCGACGAACAAACAAAACACTATGATAAACAATTGCCTACAACTCAAAACCAATAATTGCCATTATCAGCAAACTTTAAGGAAATGACATCATGAATGTTACCAACAAAACAAATGTATAATATCCCTTGTTATATATTAATACGAAAAATGGTAGTAAAATTCCGGGAACTTTTTGAACCTAGTAGTATATATATATATATATATATATATATATATATATATACGAAATACGAAAAGCCTGAAATCCCATAAGGGCAATGGCCTCCTACAGGAGAGTGTAGGGTGAGCTGAAGGTCTGCTACACTTGGGAGCCAGTCCAAGAGAGCTTACAATATACACTTACAAACTGAACGCAAACAAATTATACCAACTAAACACGAAAAACAATACAGACTAAACACATAAATTATGCAAACTAAACATCCACAAAACATATGCAAACTGAACACATAAATTATAATCTGAACACAACTGTCCTCACTAAACACACGACAAAAAAGAAAAAAAATACACAAACTGAACACATACATAGTCTTAACTCACACACAAACTAAATTCACAAAAACCTATACGAATTGCACACATAAATTGTACAGCCTAAACACACAAACTATCTAAACTAAACGCACAGAAACGATGCAATTGAACACAAAAATTATACTAACTAAATACATGAACTATACCAACTACACACGGAGTCAAACTATCCAAACTAAAACACACAAAACCATACAATTGAACATAACAATTATACTAACTCAATACATGACTATACCAACTACACACGGAGTCAAACTAGCCAAACTAAAACACACAAAACCATACAATTGAACCAAAAATTATACTAACTTAATACATGAACTATACCAACTACACACGGAGTCAAACTATCCAAACTAAAACACACAAAACCATACAACTGAATACAAAAATTATACTAACTAAATACATGAACTATACCAACTACACACGGAGTCAAACTATCCAAACTAAAACACACAGAACCATACAACTGAACACAAAAATTATACTATATATATATATATATATATATATATATATATATATATATATATCGTCGGTTTCTTGGTAAAAGTGACCAAGTCACATTCCAAGGCTTCCAAGCATTATGAAAATTTAAGACATAATTTAATATTAAAAACTAATAATATAGCACATTTACCTTCAAAATAACTTATTACTAACATCTAAAGAAGTACAGTTATCTTTGGATGGATCATTAAACCTTTAAATGCCTTTTCCCAACAATTATGCATTTTGGACTTGGTCACTTTTACCAAGAAACGACGATATATATATATATATATATGTATATATATATATATATATATATATATATATATATATATATATATATACACGCCTTGGGTGCGGGAGTAAGTTATCTTATCGGTGGGTTACAAGTCCCTTCAAAAGACTATTAATTTCGACCACAAATTTTGAGGAAATCACACATTAAAATATTACTTGTTTTAAACTATGATAGAACCATACAACTTTAACTTAAAAGATACCTTATGATTAGACTTCGTTGAATTGCCACACGCAGCATGCAATCAGGTTGCCGATGTATGTATTATAGAAGAGGTGAGCGACCGCCCGGTCTCGTAGTATAAGCAGTTCATGTTAAGAGTTGTGACCGATCCAAATAGATAGAGCAGCTACAGCTAATGTATACCTATGTAAGCACTTGTTTTTGCATTACTGTGGTTGGAATAGTCAAAGCTTAACATATTTTGTTCAGTGCAGACAAGAATTCAATCAAACATACTACAATGAGAGTGTTGCTATTCCAAATAATTGCCCTTGGAAAACCCTTACCCCCGCAGCCAGTCTTGACCCATTGAGGAACGTAGTTGGATGCTGGTAATAATAACATTACGTCAAAATAATGGAGGTCATTGATGCATTGGATAGGACAGACAGTTCCGCTGTTGCAGCTGTAAAATCATTGTCTTCTGAACAGCTATTGGTATATATTCTGTTCATTGATTCTAATTTTAAAATCGTGTCCAAAAGCATCATCCTGTTAGAATCGTCTCAACTACTACTCTCGGAATTCCTTAATATAGTGTATAAAGTATCACAAACCGTTATCCAAAATAACAATTCACTAATCTCAGAAAAAGTGAAATGTAAGTTGACAAACATTATTGCTAAAAATTCTGGCTATTCACAACTTCGTATTATAAATGATGTACTATCAGGTCACGACAAGACATCTGAAGTTGACGTACTAAAAAGTAGTGACTTTCCGCTCTTCAAATATGTACGTATTACATCGTGTGATGTCGAACGTACATTTTCCCAAAATAAAAACTGTTTAAGTGACCATCGGAGGAGGTTACTTTGCAGTCGTTCAAAATGTATGTAACTCTTCACCGCAATGCACATATTCAAGGATGATGCGAGCATCTTACATTAAGTTTTAAGAGTTAATATATCTCACTGTAAAATAATTGTGTAATTACATGTTTAGACATTTCCTACTTCAATGATCATTCATTATATTTCTTGAATGCAGGATACAGGTTTTATTGTAACCGCAGTATACTGCTCAGTGTTTACATCAGAGGCATACTCAATCCTTAGCACGCCCCCATCTCATACAGTCTATACTGCGTGCGCAGTAAACCTTACGATTCTCGTGGCAATTCCACGAAGTTTACTTATGATAGACTGACCCTTCTCAACACCGGTGTGGTGTCATCTTGAACTCCTTCGAACTACTGCGGCTCCGGCTGGTTTTGATTTACGGCGATTGCTTT
Source organism: Periplaneta americana (assembly GCA_025594305.2). Taxonomy (NCBI): domain Eukaryota; kingdom Metazoa; phylum Arthropoda; class Insecta; order Blattodea; family Blattidae; genus Periplaneta; species Periplaneta americana. The sequence continues at coordinate 4,378,093 of JAJSOF020000029.1, forward strand.
CGTCAGTGGTGGGGGTGTGCTGCTCTTATGGTGGGGGAGGATTGTTTGTATGTCATGTATTATAAGTTCGAATAATGTGTATTGAATTCTAACTTTGTATTAAGTATATGCTTCTACATTTCTTATTGTTTTAGTATATTTAATTGTGGATTTTCTGGTTGATTTTTTCAGAAGTTTTCTCCAGTCATAAGGCAAATGTCAGGTAATCTATGGTGAATCCTTGGCCTTATCTTGCCAAATACCTCGCTATCACCAATCTCATCGACGCATCTGAAAAAAAAAAGATGTTTTTACTGAGAAATGGCAGAATCTGCATCAGTTGCGACAGATGATCGAACAGTAATTCGTGTTTGGGGAAAGAGACTTTTCGCCCACTCTATAGACACACTAACACCACAGTCTACTATATACAGTCGCGAAGCTTGAGGTGATTTTTTGCAAATCTCGTGATAAAGCGCTCCAAGCGGTTAGCAACTAGAAACAATAGACTGTCCACGGTCGACTTTGGGCTGTGTCGTATTTACATCGAGTGCTAGCTCTTTTCGTTGCGTATTTCACATTGATGCTTGTGAAATGTTCGTTATTGGTTGTAATGAAAATGATAATGGCTAAAATAGAATAATTGGAATAATATTTTACTAGAGACGTGGAGAAATTAAGTTTGTTTTAATGGAATTTATTGATAAAGTTTTATTTTCAATTCTGGTGGGATTATTATTGTACTTTTTTTTTTTTCAAAGGATATGTTTTTAATTATAGCTGTTAATTTTGTTAATTTTATTTGTTACTTTACTAGAGACGTAGAAAAAGTCTGTTGCAATAAAATTTATTGATCACGTTTTATTTCTAATTCTGGTGTGATTATTATTGCTTAATCTCATCCCACTTTGTTAACTACGTACGCCTACACTACAAGTACCGGTACACGTAAGTTACTCCATTAATTTATATTTCCATTATTATTGTTGTAAAGGGAAATGCAAATGAATATTTATTGGTTTCATAGTTAATTATCGCTATAATCTTGAATGAGTGAAGCGATTATAGTAAATTTCAGTTCGTTTTGCACAAACAAAAAACTTTTGTGCGAGATCGTTATATTAACCTATTTCTTGCAGGTATCTTCGAGTTTATGGTGGAATTTATTATACTTCATTAAAATAATAAATTAACTTTATGCATTTAATATTTCAATAATGGAAGGAAGGTGTTAATTTTTCCAAAAGAATACGACAACGAAAGTGTAACATATTTTGTCATCTACTAGGAGAGAGATCTGCGATGATGAGGCGATAGTAGCGATCCTAGTGGTGGGCAATTACCAATGTTTGCATTTTTACTACATATTGAGCTTCGCAACTGTATATAGTAGACTGTGCTAACAGTGACCGGCATGTTCCGTGCTCTGTGACGACACACCACGGAGCCGCCACGCTCTTTGCTCGGCAATCTCTGCATACTGATCACAGCGAGGAGAGAAGGTTCAACTGAACAGTGGTGGTACGGCGCCTATGCAATGACAGAGCGCGATCCGTTCGTCTGAGGCAGTATGGGAACAGCACAATTACAATACATTTGTACGAAAACAAAACTGTACATCCGTGATAAATCAATGTAACAAAATATTTTGGTTTGTAATCAAATTTAATATACTTATAATAATATGAAATTCATAATACAGCCAGCTGCAGAAGCGTTCGCTTTATGTAAATGAGGCTCCGAAACTGCTATAAATATACAAATATAGAAATAAATAATTTAAGCAGTACTACAACACTTTGTCTACTCGGAAACTTGAAAACATTTCAGGTGTTTTTAACAGACATTTTCCTACACGATATATAGATTGAACTATATTGGCCCTAACTTGGTGAGTAGTATGCAAAGTATATTTCAACTTTTGAAACACACCATCACTTTGTGTTACTATCGTGCTCAAGATACATAAATGCTTTGTCGAGATCAAACTGTGTTATGGAGTATGGAGGAATGGCGAAGTGTTTGATTTGTGGCAAGCTGTTTCAGCATGTAAAGAAATTCAATATACAACGCCATTGTTCTGTATGCCACACAAATGATTATGACAAATATGGGGGAGAAGATCGGCAAGTACTATTGCAGCAATGGAAAGATAAATTGTTAAGTGAAACTAGAACACACTGTCAGTGAATCAATGGTAAGCTTAAGGCTTAAGATATAGGATTTCACTAGTCTTTGCAAAGAACATGCGTTCTTTTAATGACGGGGAATTTGCCAAGAATGTTGCCATCATGACCGTAGAGTAGTTATTCCCTAGCAAAACATAGGAATGTGATTCCATCAGTTTATCTCCAAGAACTGTCGTATCATTGCTGCACTGACGCCACTGCGCTGGTGCGAGTTAACAGTAATACGACTCAACTGCTCGCTCTTGCAAGCTATTGAGGCCTGACTGGCTCTTACGTCATAACTGCAGCTCCTGCCGGCCACAGCAGTAACAGAAAAGGTGAAACAACTTAAACCAAGACAAACGGCACACGAAAATAAATACATTATTTTAACATATCACAATACTAAAACATTCAAAATTGCAGTTCCATTCAGAAAACTAAAATACAAGATAGCATTACAGAACAAATAACACAGCATTGAAATATCTAAATAATAACAATTATAATAAGTACACGTTTCCATATTAAATTAGATAATACAATTTAACATATTTCTTGATTTGTTTTTAGTCCCTTATGAAAAACAGATTACTGGTTTCAGTCTTAATTTGAGGTGTTTTTGCTACAATTCTTTCAGTGAAATCTCCTTCCTTCTACTAATCACATATTATAAACGAGTCTTACATTTAAGAAACAGATCTTAAAAGATTAATACTTACTGCACCTGCTGAAAAAAATCACTTCAACATTTACATCACCGCGGTGCACCGGTGTGATGGTATTTCAATTTTCGGATGAAGGACTTCTAGATCAATGAAGTCCCAACATTCCATTCGTTGCGGGAGCTAGGTCACGGCTTTCATGTGTCATTCGAGACATCAGTGGCGTGCTGATATTTGAAGCGTTGTAAATATCCCAGTAGTTCAACGACGTGCATCAGTAACTACAAGTAAAACCTGCAACAGTTGAAACATGGAGCAATTAAATAAATTTCTAAATTATAGACATCAGCTCAAAGAATTTTGAGTAACCACAAGGGTCCTGAATACAATAAACATGTATAATAATGTGATGTGATACATTAAAGAAAAAAGAAAGTTAATTGTTGAAGGCAAATATAAGTTGATTAATTGAAATAGAGATGATGATGTAATATTTTAAGAGAATCCTTGATAATATTTATAAGAATAGACATTACAGAATCAAAAGGAATGTGAAGTTCCTTAAGATAATTCCACGTGAATTTTGTGATTGAACCTCTACTGCCAAACAGCAAACCAATGACGGACCATTGTTTAAGAGGGACGTTGTACTTTTGAGAAAGATACGGCAGACAAGGTTCATATATGGACTTCTTCTCAAAATGCAACCTCGGTGGCCTGATTTAGGTTTCTTTCGAAACGGATAGTAGGGTCAAGAACAAGAGCCCGTTTTAAGCGTCCGTTGATAGCAATAATGTCTGCCCGTCTAAAAGAACCATCTGATGATACACAATGTACTTCCTCATGAATTTCCCAATTTAAAGTTTTTAACGATATCGCCAAAGCATGTCGTACACGATGATGTCTAGCATTGATCAGCAGCTCGCCTTTGGGGCATTGTCCAAGCACGTGTCCAAGTGTTTCAAGCTCGCTACAGTCTGGATGACGGCAGCGGGTTGTGCTTAGAGTTCTGCCCGGTATTGCGCGAACCGCCGAAATATTGCTTGACATTTTTAAAGCATTGGTCCATTCTGAGGAAGATAGGCCCTTTCGATTGCTTACCCATGAGTTAGCCTTGGGGAGATCACTATAAACAATAACCCCTTTACCACGCAGGGTATGGTTTGTCCAAGTTTGGAATGCGTCATTTCTTAAGTGTTTACGAATCTTACGACCTGACCAGTTGATAGCATCAATAGCTGTGATATTCAATTTTGACAGAGCAGAAACTTTTTCACTTACAAGGTCCCTAACATTGTGGAGATGGGAGTCATCAACACGAAGAAGAGTATTACAGATATTTATGTGTTGCACATAAGCTTCCCAAGATGCTTTCATTAACGAAAGACCACGATATTTTTAGGGAGTAAAGCATTCCGTCTGGGCAGTCATGAGGAAGACCAATAAGCTCTTTGCATGCTCCTCTGGTAACTTTATCTAAATCATTAAGAAATTTGGTTTTGATTTGGTAGAGTGGAGCACACTGTAAGGGATAAGTAAGAGTGGGCCAGAGATATTGATTCATAATCGTTACCTTTTGATCAGGTTTTATTAAAGGGGAGAGACAGAGTTTAGAGATATTTTTACTGGATGTGGTAAAAACTGCACATTTATCAAAAACGATTTCATCATTAAAATTAATACCAACGTATTTAATGCGGTCATTAGGATTAGAAATGGATTGAATGAGCGAACCATTAGCGGATATGACATTAAACTGGGATAGGACACCACTTTTAATCGCTATTAGATTGCACTTGCTAGGGTTAATAGCCAAACCAAGGGTAGAAAGGTTACTTTCTGCTAGACTAATCAGAGATGTAATTCTCTCAAGTTCACCGATGATATGCTCTAATTGGAATTTGGACGATGTATTTCTCATTTCAGTACACAGTGTGGAGAAAGTGGAAAAAATTAAGAATTCCGAACTCGTCAAGTTTGCTCATTTACTCGAAACAATGCAAGAAGTTGTGTATGTAGCAGCCGTTACTCAGTGGTATTTAACTTTCGGTTTAACAAGGCTATCAGCTAACAAAATTATTTAGCGTCAATGGAATTTGTGAAATAACGTCGAGCCATGAGCCTTACCGTTACCAGATATCCACTTTGCGTCGAGAAAACCTAGGGAAAAAAAAAAACCGAGTACCTAATCAGCCCTAGCGAGAATCAAAACCATGGCCGAGTGTAGCCAACGTTCAGCAGACAAACGCATCACCACCCACATGAGTTACGCCAGTGGCGACGTTTCAAATTGTTGATCGCTAAGGAACAAGTGAATGAATTGTGTGCTGTACGGGATTGGAAACCCAGCATATTGTTAGTATATCATAATCAGCGGCTTGCCGAAGAAAAATCCGGTAAAGTGCAACTGTTTACATTTTGCTTCATGTGGCATTTCAGATTTGGTGCTGTCAAATGTCCAAACCAGAGTGCAAGTGCTATTTTTTAATTCTGTACAGTTTTCTAAATGTGCAAGGCTGTCCCGTTAAGCCAAGGAAGGATGCAGACAGCAACGGTTTAATTTCTTTGAACACATGAGCCAAGCATCCTTCCTCGTTACACCCGACCGCCACACTGAGACACGGGGCAATGGGCGGGGACCTGAAACAAAGAAAATGAAGTTACTAGCAAGAAAAGAAGAGTATTACCGTCGACACAAATTTACCTCTTTTGTGTATTATCTTCGTAAGTGCTTCTTTTAATACATAAAGACAAAATTCAAGGCGGACCAAGTCAGAGAATAAAAAAAAACACGTCAAAATGCAAGTACAAGAATTAAACGCAAACTTTGCTTAATACATTGGAGTCACGTGTGAATTACAAGAGAGTCTTCGTGGCCCCTTCTTTACAGGAAGGGACATATAAATAAAACGACTGTACACAACTATAGTATCAATTCTATGCTGTAAAAATGCACGACATTCAGAAAGAGGTGGGAGCAATTCAAATCGGAATGCGAGTAATCAAATTCCCTTAAAACGTAGGCCTAATTCCATTTGTTACACTAATTTACTATCTTAGAACGGTGCAGCATTTCTGTAGAAATAGTTGTTCTCGTACACTATGGAATACAATACATTAAAAATATTTAAAGAAATGCAGGAATAATGCAAACCGAAGTTCAGTTAAACACAAATACATTTAAACAATGCAATTCCCCAGGTTACACGAATATTCGAGGTTACAACGGTTCCATATATGTGTAGTAACAATTTTACTACTATAAAAATGCGCTACATTCAAGAATCATTTGAAGAAACACAGGCGCAATTGAAATCTAAGTTAAAGTAAAATTCATTGAAAGTTGTAATTCCGTGGGTTACACGAATTTACGATCATAGAACGGTACACAATTTCACTTCATAATTTACATCACTGGCGTGCTGGCATCTCAGTTGTGTGAAGAAATTAAAGATCAGTGGAATTACGATATTAAAAACCTTGTGGGAAGCTAGTACACATGACGGCTTTCATGTGTCGTTCGAGACATCAGTGCCGTGTTAATATTTGAGGCGTTTTAGACATCTCTGTAGGTCAGCAATGTGCATCAGTAAAAACCTTTAACAATTTAACCATACAACACTTAAATGATACTCCAGTGACGCTCACAGAGGGACGCTGCTGAAATTGAAATTTTAATGATTATCTCATTTCTTTACACAATGGAGAACGTGAAAAGTGAACTCCAAAGTTGTCAAGGTTACTCATTTGGTCAAAGTAAGTCAAGTTGTTGTGAATGTAGCAGCCATTACCCAGTGGTATTTTTAACTGGCTAACGACGCTATATCAACTACCAAGTTAGCGCCGATGGAATTGAAGTGATGCGAAGCATAAGCCTCGCCATTAACTGATATTCACTTAGCATGGAGTAAAACCACGGAAAATAAAACAACCTGCTAATCAGCCCAAACGGAAATCAAACCCATGACCGAATGCAGCATACGATGAACAGGCAAACGCTCTAACGCCTGAGTTACGCCAGTGGTGGCGATTCAAATTGATTGCTAAGGAACAAGTGATTGAATTGTGTGCTGTACGGGACTGGAAACCCAGTTCAGTGCTCATATTTTAGTGCCTTATGACAATCCGTGGTGTGTTGAAGTCACAGCTGTAAAAATTTCCTGCTCATAATGTAACGCTTACCAAATTCCTCAAGTATCCAATCCAGAGTAGATTAGATTAGATTTAACAGGGGTGTTCCTTCCGGCCCAAGCACTGCGACCTATAAGATCTATTGCGCATCCCCGTCTTTCATCCCTTTGAGTCCAAAAGTTTCAAGTTCTTGATGAACTGTATCAAACTTTGGAATGGGACCTTTGAGATCTCTTCAAGTTTTGGAAAGTGACTCCCAAAAAAGAGAGATCTTTGTTGCGCAAGCGCATTACAAACGCACAGCAGATGAGTTACTGACTCATCTCCTTGTGAACATCTTATACACAGTGGGTCAGTAATAAGTCCCATCCTGTATAAGTTTTTCTTCAGGGCACAGTGTCCTGTAAGAAATCCTGTTGCCCAAGAGAGCTGCTTTTTGCTAAGTCTCAGCAGCTCATTCGATTTTGTCCTTGAAAGACCTTTGATAAGGGCCTTGCTGTGATTACAGTCCTTAATTGAGTTCCAGTAACTAATATGTCGTCTGTGAGCCCAATCCCTGATGACCTGCTTAATTGGTCTTGAAGATAGTCCCAACACAGGTTCTGGTCCTATAAATGGGGTCTCAGCTCCATCTTTAGCAGCCTCATCCGCCTTCTCGTTTCCGAGAATCCCTGCATGTCCTGGTACCCACCTCAGATGAACCGAGTTAGTGTTTGCCAGTGTCATGAGGGTATTCCGGCACTCCAGTACCAGTTTCGACTTGACCAAAGGCGATTCAATCGCCTTTAGTGCCGCCTGGCTATCAGAAAGTATAAGGATGTGTCTACCTGAATAGCCCCTCCTAATACTTTCCCTTACACTGGCTAAGATAGCAAAGACCTCAGCCTGAAAGATAGTGGCGCATTGACCTAGGCTAAAAGAAAGTCTGGTACCATTGCCAAACAATCCAGCCCCGGTTCCTGATTTGGTTTTGGAGCCATCAGTATACCAAACTGGGCCCTTATTGTTAACCAGTTTAGTCCGGTCCTTCCATTCACTACGTTCTGGGTAAGTAACTGTGAACTTTTTGTCAAACAAAACCCTTGGTTCTAGGATGTCAGTTTCCATGCTCAGGGCATCACCGACACTCCTATCCCAAGGGAGTTTGAGATGATTAAGGTATTCAACATTGAACACCTTCGTCTGACGGCAAATTCTGTGAAATGCCTTAAGGGCCTCAGCTTCAATCCAAATATGCAGAGGAGTGAGTCCTATTAGCATTTCAATTGCCGCTGTTCAATCCAGAGTAAGTTTCCAGTATTGTACAGTTCTTTTCTGCAGCACTGGATAATTTCCCAATACAAATTCTAAATCTGCAAGACTGTCCCGTTTAGCCAAGGAAGGATGCAGACAGCTACCGTGCTAATTTCTGTGAACACATATGAGCCTTGCATCCTTCCTCGTTACACCCGCCCGCCACGATGAGGCACGGGACAATGGGCGGGTTCCTAAAACTACTATTACTTTTTTTTTATTTTACGACTCTGTACCTACATCTCAGTTAATCTAGCTTCTGAATGAAATGAAGGTGATAATGCCGGTGAAATGAGTCCGGGGTCCAACACCGAAAGTTACCCAGCATTTGCTCGTATTGGGTTGAGGGAAAACCCCGGAAAAACCTCAACCAGGTAACTTGACCCAACCGGGATTCGAACCCGGGCCAGACGCGCTGCCCGTTACTCCACAGGCGTGGGTGGTGGCCTGAAACGAAGAGAAAGCACAATATCAGAGTCGACAGATCGGAAAGGAACTCACCTCATTTCTTGAATACACTTCGTGTTTCTTCTTTTTTACACCAAGATAAACTTCAAAATTAAGAAAGAACACAAGTAAAAGTAAAAAATACGTCATCATCCAAATAAGCGAATTAAGAACTCTGCTTGGTATGATGAATTCAAGTGCGCACTATAAGAATATCTTCGTCGCCCCTTTTTACAGTAAGAGACCTAGAAATAGAATGAATGGTTCAGTATATCAGTAATATTTCCGCACTATAAAAATGTAGACTCGTTAAAAAAATCGGAACAATTCAAATCGGAGTAAAAGTAAACTCGCTTAAACGACGTAATTTCCGAAGTTATACAAGTGTACGATCGTAGATCGGTTCAGCACTTCTCCAACATTAATTCTACACTATAAAAATTCACCACATTAAAATATAAACATTTCAATGAAGAGAGGTTCAATTCAAATCGAAGTTCAAGTAGACATGTTTAAACGACGTAACTCCATATTTTACACGGATTTACAAGATTGGAACAGTTCAGCATTTCTGTAGTATAAATTCTACAATACTCTTATTATTTAATTGCATTTCATTTATTGTATTCCATACATCTCATATTAGCATTCAACCTATTGGCCAAGATGTGGAACAACTGAAGTTTGGTAAACCTTAGAAAAACCCTACCATGTAAGCTGCCGAGACGATAATCTAACAAGTCCAAACGAAGTTTCGAATCAGTAGGCTAGCGAGTCTACCGCCTGAGCTACATTGGTGGCTACACAGGGAATATACTGTACCCTTATAACCAGAATAATAAATTGTTCTTGAGTTGAGCTATAAAATATAATACATAGCAAGTAAATTAATTCAATATAAAAGCATAAACATTCCAATCAGTTGAGATATCACTTATCTGTGGCACGCTAAATATACCTCTTCATAGAACATCTTGTTATTACTCATCTTTTACAATATCAACCTCGCGTCAATGGAATTCCTTGTCACAAAGTATTAGGGGCTGCAAGACAACAAACACCTTTAAGAACAGCTTAAAAGATAACCTTATTAGCATTTCACTCCAATCATACCGATTCAAAACTATCACTGACCACACTGTTACATTTTTCTTTAGACATCATCCTGATTGTGCTGTATTTTCAAAATTGTCTCATAATAATCTCTTTCTATTATCTAATATTATTTGAAATATATTAACATTCTATGTATTTTAGCTTAATTCTGCTACACAGTTTATTTCAGTGTTTAATTAATAGTTCATAGTATTTTGTTTAATTCGTAAATAACTCTTGTATACATGTAACTCTCATCTAAATCAAATTGTTGAATTCTTTGTAAGTTCATGCATATGTTTGTACACTTTTTGCTGGTTTAGTGGAAGAGAAGGCCTTACGGCCTTAACTCTGCCATCTAAAATAAATCATTATTATTATTATATGCAAATATAGATAACATATCATGCAAATTACTTCACAATTTACAAACAGACAATTCATCAGTCGAGTTATGCCGATTACTATTCAATTTACAGCATATAAAATTGATAGTCAAGATATAAAAAATAGTATCTAAATACATAGTAGATTAATCCAATTTACAAGAATATTTCACTTGAGCCATATAAAATTGTACCATATATATCTGATAGATTAATTCAATTTATAAAGATACACATAGAATGTAGCTATATGGATAGATGAATTCAACAATAAAATACACACAGATGCACACCGCCATCAGAATTTGCTCTTAGATACAGTGCACGGGTCTTCTTGACCACACGTGCTTATAACTCAAGTCCTATTTCGTAGATTTCGCCACCCTTACCTATTAATAAATCCAACCAATTCCTGGCATTTAAGTATGTATAAATGCGACAAGCTCATGTCAGTAGATTTACGGGGATGTAAAAACTCCGTCGCGACAAAATTCCGGCACATACGGCGACGCTGATTCGTTAAATAAAAAATAACATTTCTCTGAAATTAAACTCAGATTAATATGAAAATGGTACGAAAAAACATTATGTATAAATATGTAGAAGTTTCGTTAAATTTGTTTGGTCCTTCAAACATTTAAGAGAAGTAGTGCCCTGAAAACACAAATACATACACAGCGAACTCTTTTCAACAGCTTACACTAACAGGGGATATGGAGATCCATTTGTATTATGTATAAATATTCAGAAGTTTAGTTGACTTTGTTTGAATATTTTCTCATGGTTCTTCAAACTTTCAAGACAAGTAGTGTCCTGAAAACAGAAATACATACACAGTGAATTCTTTTCAACAGGTTACACTAACAGAGGATATGGAGGTCGATTTGTATTATGTATAAATATGTAGGACTTTAGTTGAATTTGTTTGAATATTTTCTCACGATTCTTCTAACATTTAAGACAAGTAGTGCCCTGAAAACACAAATACATACACAGTAAACTCTTTTCAACAGCTTACACTAAGATATGATATGGAGGTCGATTTGTATTATGTATAAATATGTAGAAGTTTAGTTAAACTAGTTTGAAAATTCTCTCATTGTTCTTCAAACATTTAAGACAAGTAGTGCCCTGAAAACACAAATACATACACAGTAAACTCTTTTCAACAGGTTACACTAACAGAGGATATGGAGATAGATTTGTATTATGTATAAATATGTAGGAGTTTAGTTGAATTTGTTTGAACATTTTCTCATGATTCTTCAAACATTTAAGACAAGTAGTGATAAATGTAATTCTTTCTTACACAAATTTTAATATGTAGATTTCATATTTTGTAAACTTCATTCCCTTGCTATAAGTATTGTTGCATGTAAATTTCATCAGATGGATGGTTTCAGAGTTATTGAAATTAATTAACAATGGCATTTTCAAAATCTATGTTCTCCTTAAGGCGGGTTACATCAGCTGCTTGCCTATGCGGATGACGTGAATATGTTAGGAGAAAATCCACAAACGATTAGGGGAAACGCGGGAATTTTACTTAAAGGAAGTAAAGCGATGGGTTTGGAAGTAAATCCCGAAAAGACAAAGTATATGATTATGTCTCGTGACGAGAATATTGTACGAAATGGAAATATAAAAATTGGAGATTTATCCTTCGAAGAGGTGGAAAAATTCAAATATCTTGGAGCAACAGTAACAAATATAAATGACACTCAGGAGGAAATTAAACGCAGAATAAATATGGGAAATGCCTGTTATTATTCGGTTGAGAAGCTTTTGTCATCTAGTCTGCTGTCGAAAAATCTGAAAGTTAGAATTTATAAAACAGTTACATTACCGGTTGTTCTGTATGCTTGTGAAACTTGGACTCTCGATTTGAGACATAATGCTGTAATGCTATTACAGTAACTTATGAGTGAATCGAGGACAGTTAAGATTAAAATAACTTCTTATGCACAGAAAACTAGATAGGCTATTCTGTACATTCGTTTCCTGTATTTCCTAAAATAATTGTTATGACCAAATGAGTGGTCTCTGGATCAAAATGATCGCATTTTAATTATGCAAATACAATTTAAATTAAGTAACATAATAAACGATTTATCCTTATATCAAACACGAATGTTCCCTTGATCAAATGTCCTATTTTAATTATGTAATTACTTTATATTTATTTCTAACGGGTGCAGCGGAGCGCACGGGTACGGCTAGTATTATATATATAGGGACATCACTTTATTTTTACCAACATTTTAACATTAACCTGGCTATACTCGGAAACACTGTTGCCCCCTTCCATTACAGGAGTTTGATGTTACTAGTGCAATATGTAAACAAATCATTTTACTAGCTATAGGAGGAGAGAAAAGTAGGGTATCTATTTATGTTGTAGGGAAATACGATATTACGATTTTCAGTTTGATTATCACTTTTACGGAATTTATGTAGAGTAGTAACATTTTTTTTCTAAAAACTCAACTTTTCAGGCGCTATGTTCGTTATGTAATGTCTACTTTATTTAGCATATTAATTATTGATGTTAACATACAATATAGAGAGTGCATTTTAATTGAGGGGTCAAAAGTAAAGGGCTGTAAGTGCAATTAAGTTACTTTTGAGAAAATGGGGATTAAATATTTAAGCTTTCGTAAAACCGGTGAAATTTTTATTTAAATTTTAATGTGTGATGCGATTAAAATATCCCTTTGCCACTAAAATTTTAGATACTTTAGCTTACACTGGATGCACTTAACTCATGTTATTACAAATGTCACTAGCATTCCTTTGCTTCTAGCCACCTCAATTCAAAATAAGCTAATATGCATTTTTAAACAAGTTGCTGAAAATGGTTGCCGTTCATTACAATGCAGGCTTCAATTCTTTACGCATATTATTAAAAACATTTTGAATCATATCCTCTGAAATTGAATTTATCGTTTCTTCAATATAATTTTTTAGTACGATATTATTAATATAGGTTCTTTCTTCTATAGAAAACGCAACCATATTTCTGAAACACACTATAAACTGCAGTGTTTACTTCACTGCTTGAAGACTTCGAACACAACAGCGGCCGTAAGTTTGTGTGTCTGACGGGAGCAAGGACATTAGTGAAGGGGTGAGAGTGAAGTACATTCAGAAATTCAGGTATAATAAAAATGCAAGTAAAAATAAAATGATGTCCCTGTAGAAGATATAAATAACAAGAACACAGAAAGATCAAACATGAACCTCGATACAGCACGGAAACTTTCGATGTTTGAATATATCACGACACAAAGTTATAAAAAAACATTACTTTATTCAGAGAATTCGAGAATTAATATTGTAGTACATAATACAGTACTTTGTTTGGAATTACAAGTACGTTGTCTTTATTTGCGCGTGCGCAGTCAGAAGTCTAATGCGTCTTGTTGTATGGCTCGATTCGGAACTTCTGGTTGTGGCCTCCATGCTTGTGGAAGCCTACCACCCGCACGCCCTGGTGGTTGTTGCCTCCTTCGATGTCATTACGAGCCCCGTACCGTTGCGGATGGTAAAATCATCGTCGAAGTACCATTTCTGATTCGTGCCCCTGTTGACCTGATATGACTCAGCCGTGGCGAAAATGCGACTCACGAGCACATTGTGGCTCGCAGTGCTTTTCTCTCGCTTCCTACCTACAACCCCCACCCTCTCACTCACTGGAGTCAAACTCCGTTCTATTTGTATTTGTCTCGGACCTGCGAGTGGCGTATCGTCGCAATATCTCTCTCGAAACCATGTACCTCTATAAAAAATGAAAGTTTCAAGTAGGATGGGAGGATGCATTCTTTTGCTTACAATATGATGAAAATATTAAATGTATGATTTGTTCACAAATATTACTAGGAAAACGTTGTATAACATAAAACGGCATTATAATTTGCTACATGTTACTGATGGAATATTAAAAGATTAAGTGTTGTTATTATTATTATTATTATTATTATTATTATTATTATTATTATCATTATCATCTCTGTACGTCGATTCTTATACAGCAGATGTACGAATAATGCGGTTAGATTTTCAATTTAAACTCACAGATTTACAATGTAACGTTAAATGAAAGCTAGATGTAAGGACTCGACAGATATTGAACTTTTCAAATCTTTGGAAAAAAATAAATATTTGAAGCTTCGTTCTTTCGCTTGCTCTGTTGAAGCCATGTTCGCTGTAACTTATGTTTGTGAAAAATTATTTTCAACAATGAAAATAGTAAAAATCAAATTTAGATCACGTCTCACAGACAAATACCTTCGTGATCAACTACGATTGGCAGTAAGTGACATAATTCCTGATTTTGAAACTCTGTCGCAGAGACATTTTGAAGACAGTTAATTTTAGGTTGTGATAATGTGTCCTATGTTTTCTTGTTCATTTCTTTCTTCGTTACACGTCCTAAACATTAAATTCCCCTTCGGTTGTCCGCCTCCCTCCATAGGTGCTATGCACGTTGGAGCTTACACAGTGGCTCGGCGCACCATGGCCTTTTCGCCACGGCTGTGATATGTGATTACACCGGCCCCACGATTACCCCCAGTGACGTCGAGCACATACCTGAGAAATGAAGAGAATTCATTATTGCGTCACAGTAACTTGCGAAAATTTGGTTTACCTATTATTATTCCTCTGTTATCAAATAGACTTAAGTTACATATGTATCGGGTTGATCAGTTTATTGAATACAGTGTAGTGAGTGTTAGTTGGGAGGCCGGAGGAGAAAAGACCTTTGGGGAGGCCGAGACGTAGATGGGAAGATAATATTACAATGGATTTGAGGGAGGTGGGATATGATGATAGAGACTGGATTAATCTTGCTTAGGGTAGGGACCGATGGCGGGCTTATGAGAGGACGGCAATAAACCTCCGGATTCCTTAAAAGCCAGTAAGCATAAGTGTAGTATGGTAATAATAATACTTACTTACTTACTTAGTTACTTACTTACCTACTTACTTACTTACTTACTGGCTTTTAAGGAACCCGGAGGTTCATTGCCGCCCTCACATAAGCCCGCCATCGGTCCCTATCCTGAGCAATATTAATTCATTCTCTATCATCATATCCCACCTCCCTTAAATCCATTTTTATATAATATTCCCATCTACGTCTCGGCCTCCCTAGAGGTCATTTTCCCTCCGACATCCCAACTAACACTCTATATGCATTTCTGGATTCGCCCATACGTGCTACATGGCCTGCCCATCTCAAACGTCTAGATTTAATGTTCCTAATTATGTCAGGTGAACAATACAATGCGTTCAGTTCTGTGTTATGTAACTTTCTCCATTCTCCTGTAACTTCATCCCTCTTAGCCCCAAATATTTTCCTAAGAACCTTATTCTCAAACACACTTAACCTATGTTCCTCTCTCAACGTGAGAGTCAAAGTTTCACAACCATAAAGAACAACCAGTAATATAATTGTTTTATAAATTCTAACTTTCAGATTTTTTGACAGCAGACTGGATGACAAAAGCTTCTCAACCGAATAATAACAGGCATTTCCCATATTTATTCTGCGTTTAATTTCCTCCCGAGTGTCATTTATATTTGTTACTGTTGCTCCAAGATATTTGAACTTCTCCACCTCTTCGAAAGATAAATTTTCAATTTTTATATTGCCATTTCGCACAATACTCCCGTCACGAGACATAATCATATACTTTGTCTTTTCGGAATTATTTCCAAACCTATTTCTTTACTTGCTTCCAGTAAAATCCTCGTGTTTTCCCTAATCGTTTGTGGATTTTCTCCTAACATATTCACGTCATCCGCATAGACAAGAAGCTGATGTAACCCGTTCAATTCCAAACCCTGCCTGTTTCCTAATGGCATAATCTAGAACAAAGTTAAAAAGTAAAGGTGATAGTGCATCTCCCTGCTTTAGCCCGCAGTGAATTGGAAACACATCTGACAGAAACTGATCTATACGAACTCTGCTGTACGTTTCACTGAGACACATTTTAATTAATGGAACTAGTTTCTTGGGAATATCAAATTCAATAAGAATATCATATAAAACTTCTCTCTTAACCGAATCATATTCCTTTTTGAAATCTATGAATAACTGATGCACTGTACCCTTATACTCCCATTTTTTCTCCATTATCTGTCGAATACAAAATATCTGGTCAATAGTTGATCTATTAGACCTAAAACCACACTGATGATCCCCAATAATTTCATCTACATATGGAGTTAATCTTCTCAAAAGAATATTAGACAAAATTTTGTACGACGTCAACAAAAGTGATACATACATACATATCAGTAAATTAAAATATATAATAAGGTAAATATGAATACATAAATAGATACAGTATTCCTAGTCATAAGCAGACATCGAGATTTTGGACCCGATAGAATAAGTTTACTACGTCCGTACTACAGGCAGCATTTTCATTGTGTTGGAGTCGGTAGAAGAAGAGACATGTGTACATGAAACCAAGTTTAGTCCAGTCTGCTGGTACTGTACAGTGACGTTCCAAAAAAAAAGGCAACTAATTTATCAAACATTAGAATAAAATGATTGATAGAGGAGAAAAATTCTATAGGACCAAAAAATTAATCTTTACATAGATTAAAATAAAAAACCTATCATGCGAAATTTTCAAAATTAATTAATATGCATTTCCTTTCGGCTTCTGTCATAAGCACAAGTGCAATACTTACTCAACATACATAATAATCCTACACAATATACACAACTTATGATGTACAATACATGGTACTGTTACAATGTAGCCTACTACAACGCACAATCTGAAGGTCTCAAAACTAAACTTTCTTCGGTAGTCGGCAAGACAAAGTTTATATTGGGAGAAGCTCCGCTCTACATCACATAATGTAATGGATTTATTTTAGTAGGTTATTTTACGACGCTTTATCAACATCTTACGTGATTTAGCGTGTGAATGAGATGAAGATGATAATGCCAGTGAAATGAGTCCGGGGTCCAGCACCGAAAGTTATCCAGAATTTGTTCATATTGGGTTGAGGGGGAAAAGCCCGGAAAAAACCTCAACCAGGTAACTTGCCTCGACCGGGAATCGAACCCGGGCCACCTGGTTCCGCGGCCAGACGCGGTAACCGTTACTCCACAGGTGTGGATGATGTAATGAATGCAAAACGAAAAAACAGTAAGTCATTAAAATCTATCTTCACTACCCCAGCAGTGTCCGTAGACTTCTTCCCTGCTAGCATGTCTTTTATGTCACAGAATATCGCATATATTCTTAGACTAATCACATAGATAACCACATGTACAGATCAAAACTAGACTACTAGCTATCTTCTGTCCTCTCTTCTGATAAAGTGAACTAGGTGTACGGGACTGTTTTTATTGTCAGAACAGTACCTCTTCTCCCTGCCTTAGGAGTATGACTGAGTAAATAAAGCACATGGGACGACAGGTAGGTCGCTACCATCACTGCCCCCACCCACTACAGTCCAGCTATACAACTTGAAATCGCACTGTTTTCATCTATCGGGTCTAAAGTCTCTAAGCCTGGTCATAAGTAAAAGAGAACTTTCAAAACTTTGTCATTTTCAATACGCATCTTTTCAGAACAGGCAGTGGCGGTGCGTCAATAAGAGCACAAGAGCACATGAACACCTTGTTTCAATTAATGCACGACTAGTTTTATTATTTGATACCGTATTGACGTAGTGGGGATGTATAATATCAGAATCGAGTATTTTAAACTTCCCGCATCTTGCATAAACTTCTTATGTAAACTTGGCAACATCCGTTCACGTACAAGCCGTGCTCTTTTCGACATGGTTACAGGAATTTCACGCATGCGCGGGAGAAAATTGTCTTTAGCTGGCCGCTTATGACTCGTCAAGAGCACAAAGCGTTAAGTGAACATGATGAGTATCTATCCTACAGATGTCAGGTGCATCGGTGCCTATCGTTCACGTGCTATATCTCGAGGAGGAAATTTAAAAGCCTGTAGATGTCAGCATCTGACTGTAGGAACGTTTACTTTACGTAGAGGTGTGTACAGTGCTGCTACGAGAGTGTAGTTTGTGAATTATTATACTTCAGTGTCGACTGTCGGCATAATAGCATAGTTTGACTTTCAAACACGTGCTGTCTGACTGTGGTGGTGGTATGAAAAGTATCTGTATGGTTGTGTATAATATTTAAGAATAATATTTACTGGCATGTATTTATAGTAATCTATGCGAGTGGGATTACAATACTGGTATAGGCTATAGTGTATCAGTGTGTTGTGAATCAAAATATATTACTGAACACACGCGTTTGTAAATAACGGGACTGTGGTATGTATTCATTATTAACAAACGTAAACAATGAAGTCTGTTCAATGAAATTTGGAACAGTAAAGAACTGGGTAAACTGACTTACCAGGAAAAATTGGAAATGGAAATACTGATTTTCATTATTATTACTATTATTATTATTATTATTATTATTATTATTATTATTATTATTATTATTATTATTATTATTATTATTATATGTCTTTTTGAATTTATATACGGTTTTTTCGATAGTGAAACATTGGAATCATGATATTTCATATTAGACTAAACGTACAATTTCAAATTCTCTTCGATTTTGGAACCACAAAATTGTGAACACACATAATTTTTTATCACGAGCCGCCACTGAGAACAGGCCTATCATTATGTGGCCCGGCCGAAATATGTAGCCGCCAAGACGTTTACGTCAAAATCAAGACTGCTTTGTTCGAGGGCAGTACTTCTCGCTCTCTCGTGGACCCGACGCAGACTTGCTCGAATCAGATAAGCCCGAAGTCTTAAAATTAGCAGTGTTTGCACAGCACGCTGCATACCTGTTCTATCTCACGCCTCTCGTGATATACGCAAAACATCCATAATCCTCTTCTTCTTGTTGTAACTTAACACTTTGCGAGCTCCATACTCTACATGCATTACAGATGTTCGTAGGCCTACATATTAAACAGTTTAAAATGTAATATAGTAGAGCACGAAAATGAGTTGTGTTTGACGTAAAATCATAATCAGGGATGGGGAAGTTTTCGATGCACCTGCACCGATCTTTTATGCCACAGCTCGATGATTTACCATAGCTTATGCTGCCAAAACAAGGTTTCAGTGGCGGATTTTTATGTCTCAAGAATGACATTTTAGTTTACTATTGAGCATTTCGTTTATATGACGTCATTCCATTTTCAACCAATGAAGTGTAATTAAATTTTGAATTCCAACAATCACAACCAAAGGTATCGATAATTTCTACAGCTCGATTTATTACTATCAATTTATCGCATGGTCGTCCTTTTGTTTAATCAGTGTCGCCAACTGTTTCCACGTAAATCGATAAGCATGAATCCATTGTACTCAATAAAGTGCGAAATCCTACTTCCACATCTACATCTTCATCTTCTAATTCCATGTCCATTGTATCTAAAGAAAATGACATTCCTTCATAACTATTGTTCATTTAATTAATGTACTAATAAGGTTATTTGAAATTACTTACTTACTTACTTACAAATGGCTTTTAAGGAACCCGCAAGTTCATTGCCGGCCTCACATAAGCCCGCCATCGGTCCCTATCCTGTGCAAGATTTATCCAGTCTCTCATGAAACTGTATTTCTATTATAATAACAAGAGAAAAGCGCAAATTAACATTTTTAAACCTGTATTTCGCTTTTCTCAATTGGCATTACTGAATAGCATTCAATTTCTTTATTACAATAATCATTATTAATCTATTTCGACTTCACAATGTCTGGATAGGTTGCTTACTTACTTACTGGCTTTTAGGGAACCCGGAGGTTCATTACCGCCCTCACATAAGCCCGCCATTGGTCCCTATCCTGAGCAAGATTACTCCAGTCTCTATCATCATATCCCACCTCCCTCAAATCCATTTTAATATTACCTTCCCATCTACGTCTCGGCCTCCCTAAAGGTCTTTTTCCCTCCGACCTCCCAAGATATGGAGGGTAGCTGCGAATATATTGAATAAGCAGTCGCGGACAGCCGATGAGGGTGGTCCTCCAGCTTGGGGTTGGGCGAAAGGCTAACAATCCATCACCGTAAAAAACAGCTTGTTACGAATCCTGGATAGGTTAACTATTCGTAAATACACAATTATTAACGTTTTCATGATAGCTTCTCATTTATACTCATGATTTTAAAACTTTGAAATCAAAACTCTATATCTGATAAAATTAGTTATTCTTGACTACTTAATCACGTGTTCTTGTCAATATATCTGTTATTTCTTCGCTAGCCAAAGCTTCTCGGCTAATTCAGCAATGGGTCTATGTCGATAAAGTGCTACAGTCTCCACCCCACAAAGATGTTCAC
The DNA here is from genome assembly GCA_025594305.2 of Periplaneta americana. Classification (NCBI taxonomy): domain Eukaryota; kingdom Metazoa; phylum Arthropoda; class Insecta; order Blattodea; family Blattidae; genus Periplaneta; species Periplaneta americana. The sequence goes on from JAJSOF020000029.1 coordinate 4,398,623, forward strand.
TTGTTTTCCCCGCGACAGCGAGAGCGCCATCTGTTCTAAGGCGCACACATTTTGCTCATGAAATGTGGTTCCCAGCAAAAAGTCAACGATTTAGAAGGACTCTCGTCTACAGTGTGTTCAGTTCCACACGAAAGCAAAAAAATACTGTGTAATATTTTCCTCCCATAAAATGCGTGCTTTCCATCAAGATTTAATCAATTAGCAAACGAAAAGAAGTTTCAGGTTTATTGTAAACTAGCCGTACCCGTGCGCTCCGCTGTACCCGTTAGAAATAAATATAAAGTAATTACATAATTAAAATAGGACGTTAGATCCAGGGAACATTCGTGTTTGATAGAAGGATAAATCGTTTAATATGTTACTTAATATAAATGCATCCAAATACAGAGGTGTGAAAATTATTAGAATAATCTTAATTTTAAAGGGTTTTTTAATAGTTCCTTCACAAATATTAATTGAATTGATGAATATTGGTATATATGACTATACTGATGTAGGATATATTTACTACTAACAATGCCGGAAAGCATTGTTGTACATTGGTATTTTTCTTGTTTTACAATTGTTATGGGAATTCAGAAATTATTATATTATGTTGGCGGAATTGGAAAAATAAAAAAATTATATGCACAAACAGATGTATACGTTCATTTGAACCGTCACAACAATGTAAACGCAAAGAACAATTTGTTTAAAGCATTTCTTAATTAATTTTTGATATTTCCAATTCCGCCAACATAATATAATAATTTCTGAATTCTAATAACAATTGTAAAATAAAAAAATACCAATGTACAACAATGCTTTCCGGCATTGTTAGTAGTAAATATATCCTACATCAATATAGTAATATTATATACCAATATTTATCAATTCTATGAATATTTGTGAAGGAACTATTAAAAAACCTTTAAAATTAAGATTATTCTAATAATTTTCACACCTCTGTACCATAAACACAAAACAAAAGTAAGAAAAAAAATGAATGGATTTTTCCGACCATTCATATTAATTATATTGAAGGCTTGTCTTCTAATTTATGTTGTCGATAGCCCAAACCCAAATTCTTGCATTTTGATTACATATTTCACCAGTTTTTGCTCTTCCTCAACGGTTAGAGCTAGGGGTCTTCCTTTCTTGGGAAAGACAACGTCGTCAGGTCCTGAGGATGCATACAGAAACCTCTTTAAGTTGTTAAAGGGCACATTGTACTTCTTAGAAGCCCTATAAGTCGACCATCTAACTTTCAAAACACTCCCAACAGCAGCCCGCATATCGATCTTCTTTGGAATATTTTTCAGAATAATGTCCTCGTTCTCTTGGTATATCTGCAACACACCACACACAGTGCTGCATTGAAGACTGTAAAAATCCCTCATACGTCCCTACTCTTAAATTTTACCATCGAGTACACATTCTTGTTCAAAGAGAGTAGCAAATATATCACTATAAAGGAAAATGGCTAATTCACACTACTCTGTAGAAGACATTTTTTTGCTAAGAAGAACATAAAACGAGCTAAGGCCTGATGAGTTATTAACTTACTTACTGGATTTAAGGAATCTTTAGGTTCATTGCCGCCCTCACATAAGCCCGCCATTGGTCCCTATCCTGAGCCAGATTAATCCAGTCTCTACCATTATATCCTACCTCCCTCAAATCCATTTTAATATTATCTTCCCATCTACGTCTCGGCCTCCCCAAAGGTCTTTTTCCCTCCGGCCTCCCAACTAACACTCTATATGCATTTCTGGATTCGTCCATACGTGCTACATGTCCTGCCCATGTCAAACGTCTGGATTTTATGTTCCTAATTATGTCAGGTGAAGTATACAATGCGTGCAGCTCTGCGTTGTGTAACTTTCTCCATTCTCCTGTAACTTCATCCCTCTTAGCTCCAAATATTTTCCTAAGAACCTTATTCTCAAACACCCTTAATCTCTGTTCCTCTCTCAAAGTGACAGTCCAAGTTTCACAACCATACAGAACAACCGGTAATATAACTGTTTTATAAATTCTAACTTTCAGATTTTTTGACAGCAGACTGGATGATAAAAGCTTCTCAACCGAATAATAACAGGCATTTCCCATATTTATTCAGCGTTTAATTTCCTCCCGAGTGTCATTTAGATTTGTTACTGTTGCTCCAAGATATTTGAATTTTTCCACCTCTTCGAAGGATAAATCTCCAATTTTTATATTTCCATTTTGTACAATATTCCCGTCACGAGACATAATCATATACTTATTCTTTTCGGGATTTACTTCCAACCCTATCGTTCTACTTGCTTCAACAAGAATTTCCGCGTTTTCCCTAATAGTTTGTGCATTTTCTCCTAACATATTCACGTCATCCGCATAGACAAGAAGCTGATGTAACCCGTTCAATTCCAAACCCTCTGTGTTATCCTGAACTTTCCTAATGGCATATTCTAGAACAAAGTTAAAAAGTAAAGGTGATAGTGCATCTCCCTGCTTTAGCCCGCAGTGAATTGGAAAAGCATCAGATAGAAAATGGCCTATACGGACTCTGCTGTATGTTTCACTAAGACACATTTTAATTAATCGAACTAGTTTCTTGGGAATACCAAATTCAATAAGAATATTATATAAAACTTCTCTCTTAACCGAGTCATACGCTTTTTGAAATCTATGAATAACTGATGCACTGTAACCTTATACTCCCATTTTTTCTGATGAGTTATTAACAGAAGATATTAATTATATAAACGGCTTACCTTATAATATGGAATCTCAGCTTTTGATATATAATGCACAAACAAATGTAGGTAATGAACAACACCTTTCTTCCGTCTTTTTATACACACGTCCACACAACCACCACGTCAACAGGAAGTATTCAACACTTCTTTCTATTAGTAACAATATGTGCCATTATAATGCGCGGATTCGAATGAAACGAAAACTAAAAGTACACTCAGATGTTGCATTCTATGATCGTGTCATCGAACTTCTTAAAACTCTGGAGGAAATTTGGCAATAGAAGAGATACAAGAATATTGCCAAATTTCCCATATTGCCAAATTTTCCGAGTTTCCCCTAAGTTAACATTACTAACACTATTCTCTAACAAAGGAAGTTACCTGCCCACATTTGGTCATGTTTTTATTTTTGTCCGTCCCTAGTGTTCCTTATTCCTGTTGCATTATTAATTTCATTTCCCGCACAGCGATGGAGTTCCACCACTTTAATATTCTCGCCCACCTTGATAATCTCCGCTTTACTAACGAGGTTGCATTTCTGGGTACAATTACAGCGGGAATGGGCCCGAGATAAAGACCATCTCTCTCTTCTATACATTTTGTTTGTATGCCTCTTGACTCGTATTTATCCCGTAGTCGGTGTTGGTGAATTTTGGGCGTAGTTTCCAACGAACTGTGTCTGCATATGTCATCCGCATGTCTTCTTCCAAAGCATTGGCAACAATTGAGGCATTGACATGGGAAAGGTCGTAACTACCAAAAATTCGAATTTTTAGGTTTTTCATTGAGAAGGTAGTAAATGGCCATACCAATGGCACAGAGAAAGTAGTATGTCCGTATGTAATGAAACGAAGTTGGAAACGTAGTCACTAGATGTTGTAAGTTGTATGTGCATAGCTGTTGGCGCGGAGAAGGTAGTAACTCCTTTTACAACATCAGAGTGTGTCTAGACAAATATGGGCTGATAACTGTGCAGGGCAGAATAAGAATCGGATGAGTCTAATGGCCCTGATTTACATTATTGCCAAGAAACATTTTGATTCAGTGGACTTGAAATTCCTGGTTTCAGAACATTCCTATATGCCATGTGATAGAGAATTTGGCATCATAGAGAAAAGAAAAAAAAAAGATGCAAGACCATGGTTCCAGAGGAGTTAAGGCCTAATAATATAGTAATGATGAAGGATGAGGGTTTCTTCGACTTTTCTGCAGAATGTGACAAGTTTTTGAATACAACTCCTATCAAAATCAGCACCCTCAACTGGATTAGACTCTCAAGAGCTGATTTTCCTCTAAAAAAACAAGACAGTCATTTAAAGACCTTGAAATGTGGACAGAGCACAGGATTTTTAAGAAAGGACAGTCATTAACGTCAATCACTAACTTGCAGTGCTTGCAACGCCTTGAAAGAAGACCAGTCGTCCCTGATGCCAAAAAGAGAGACTTGTTATCTATGTTAGACTTCCTCGATGAAAAGTATCATGCATTTTACCGAAAAATTTGTGCATAATGTATAAATAACGTTAATTCTCAGTTTCGCTAAGGAGTGATTTCAATGTTGTATTTTCATAAAATAGGATTTCACAGATAAATCTGTCCCAGTCTTTTCAAATTTCATATGTAACACAAACATGAGTGTATGTCTTTCATTTAAAGCAGTTTCTGTAATAATGTAAGTGAGAAAGTGTTCATAAATTTGTTTTTTGCTTCCCCTGAAAAATTTTGTTTTTGGCAGTTACTACCTTTCCCATGTCAGCGCCTCAATTACCTCGGTACTGATGTCCGGTGATGATATCAGCCTTCCAGTGTGTTGGTTGTCTTCGGCAGTAATACGACCTCCGCGGAAACCTAGAGACCATCGGGAAACTGTACTTCGTTCCACTATAGAGTCACCACACACTTCTCTCGAAGCAATTCATACGATAAATAATAATTATGATATAGTTTTATTAATTACTAGCCGTACCCGTGCACTTCGCTGCACCTGTTAGAAATAAATATAAAGTAATTACATAATTAAAATAGGACGTTTGATCCAGGGAACATTCGTGTTTGATAGAAGGATAAATCGTTTAATATGTTACTTAATTTAAATTGTATTTAAATAATTAAATTGCAGTCATTTTGGTCCAGAGAGCAATCATTTGGTGCAATGACAATTCCTTTAATACGTTTTTTAATTGTTATTACATGTAACAATAGTTTAATGAAGATTGACATATCATTTTAGTTTTAATGTGTATACTTTATATTACTTGCTATATGTTTCAGAAGTTACTGTAATAACATTGTAGAACTATGTCCATCTAGAGAAACTACACTTTCCAATGGTGAAATAATAATTAAACAATTAATTAGCTTCCGATATTACTTCATACAAACACAGAAACATTCTTTTAGGCTATGTTTAATAGCTTTCGAGTGTTGTCCCGGCCCCTTATAGACGAAGTCATTTGTTTTTATTTCAGTACAGCACCTTAGATGGCGTTGTTATTGTAATTTTAAAACTCATTTAGCTCATTAAATATCTGTCCTATCAAAGTTGTGCATAGAATAAAACTTATTGGAAATTATTTTTAAAGAAACGTTTGTTATGTAATATTTTTTCATGAAAATCAATAATAAGCGAGATATTTCGATTTATTTAATTCAGGCCCCCTTATAACCCCCTTTTAAATAAAGTATTTTGAATGCCATATAGCCTAAAATCTAAGTTACAACGAACTTAATTTATATTCCAATTTTCATATAAATCGGTTCAGTCATTATCGCGTGAAAAGGTAACAAACATCCAGACAGACAGATAGACATACAGACAGACAGACAGACAGACAGACATACAAACAAAAATTTCAAAAAAACTATTTTCGGTTTCAGGATGGTTAATTATACATGTTAACACCAATTAGTTTTGGACAATCGAAAATTACCAGAAAAATTTTGGCTACAGATTTATTAATAGTATAGATTTATCATATCTCTGACTGAGATTGTGGTTGGTATTGTCAGGTGGTACATTTCACTTTACGATATATCAGAGGAAGAACAGGCCTACATCCGGAGTCAGCGATGCATGCAATGGAACGGGAAACAAACTGGCCGCCCTACCCCATTACCTCCTAGCTTACTTGCCTCGTGACTGTTGCCTTATTTGTGTCACTTATGAGGTTCAAACCTGTCTCCAGACAGTTGGCTATACAACAATAACAGTGTTTACTAAAATGAAATTAGAATGAAATGCACTCACATTTCGTATAAGTTTCCATACGCCTAATTGTTTTATTTTGAACCATCTATATTTCGAAAAAGGGAATAAAAACTTGCTGGGATTAATAATGAATACCATCTAGGAAATTTATGTTCGTCAGTTATCAATAATTTTCTTAAACTTCATGAGTTTAGTCGACACCTGTGGAGTAACAGTGAGCGTATCTGGCCGCGAAACCAGGTGGCCCGGGTTAGAATACCGGTGGGAGGAAGTTACCTGGTTCAGGTTTTTTTCCGGAGTTTTTCCTCAACCCAATACGAGCAAATGCTGGGTAACTTTCGGTGATGGACCCCGGACTCATTTCACCTTCATTTCATTCAGACGCTAAATAACCTAGATGTTGATACAGTGTCGTAAAATAACCCAATAAAACATCATGAGTTTATATCTAATACTCTAGTTTTGTCTCGATTCTTGCAAAACACGATTCGTATATTAAGGTTTAATTTTCGTAACTTGTCTTCTATCCTAAATACTTAATCAAACATATTAGGGCCTAATGCAGGCAAAAAAGATTTTCTGAGAAATAAAACATTTTGCTGCTTATGCAAATGACATCTACATTTTGGCGACAGTGTAACAAGATGAACGGTTTGTATGAGCCAGAAGATCTTTTTGAATGCATAATATTGCACATAAAATGCAGCAGCAATTGTAGCTGCTTATGTCGCAATATCTTCAGTAAGAAACGCACGCTGACGGAACAAGCTTGTTTCTAGCCGGGAACGTTCGTTTCTTGCCAGCAACAGGATGCCGGATAAAAAATATGGCGCGCTGCGTCTGATGCGATCTGGGAGGAGCGTCGGCCCACAAATCATGACGCGCGTCGCGTCGCCTCAGTACACACACTGAATGAAGCAACGATATTAATACTCCTCCGCCTAATGTTTTATACTCATTAACGTCGCTCCTAATTTAAGCGCATGCGCACATCAAACTTATTACCAGGCCTGGTTTTTGTGGTAGCGATAGCGCGCGACCCAAAATGAGCCGTATCTACGACGCCCGGCTTCAGAAGCAGTTCCTCGGAGACTATGCGGAGACAGTGATGGACTGAAATGGAGTTAAATGGGGCAAAATTGTATTAGATGTGGAACTAAATATAAAATACTAACGCGCCACCGGCGTAGCTTTGTCGGCTAAGAGCGACGATTAACGAATGAAGAAGCAGCGATGCTATATCAGAGAGAATTCAAGCATGCAGTGTCATTGAGGTGTGCATAACGACGATGCTATTCGCTGACGATCAGGTAGTAATAGCAAATAATGAAAATAACCTACAGAGAGCAATACATGAGTTATGGAAAATAAATGAGGCGCTGACATGGGAAAGGTAGTAACTGCCAAAAACAAAATTTTTCAGGGGAAGCAAAAAACAAGTTTATGAACACTTTCTCACTTACATTATTACAGAAACTGCTTTAAATCAAAGGCATACACTCATGTTTGTGTTACATATGAAATTTGAAAAGTCTGGCACAGATTTATCTGTGAAATCCTATTTTATGAAAACACAACATTGAAATCACTCCTTAGCGAAACTGAGAATTAACGTTATTTATACATTATGCACAAATTTTTCGGTAAAATGCATGATACTTTTCATCGAGGAAGTCTAACATAGATAACAAGTCTCTCTTTTTGGCATCAGGGACGACTGGTCTTCTTTCAAGGCGTTGCAAGCACTGCAAGTTAGTGATTGACGTTAATGACTGTCCTTTCTTAAAAATCCTGTGCTCTGTCCACATTTCAAGGTCATTAAATGACTGTCTTGTTTTATTTAGAGGAAAATCAGTTCTTGAGAGTCTAATCCAGTTGTGGGTGCTGATTTTGATGGGAGTTGTATTCAAAAACTTGTCACATTCTGCAGAAAAGTCGAAGAAATCCTCATCCATCATCATTATTACATTATTAGGCCTTACGTCTTCTGGAACCATAGTCTTGCATCTTTTTTTTTTCTTTTCTCTAAGATGCCAAATTCCCTTTCGACTTATTAAATTAATTATTGTAGATACTGACAAATTGATCAGTTGTGTATTTATTCGTCCCATGTTATTTGATCATAAGAACCAATCACAACACAACGAATTTATACTATCTTTGGGATGAGAAACGGGTTCAATTTTGTACGTATTTAAGTTATATTAACCTTGAACTTGGCAGCTGATACTTTCTATGTATCTTCTCTCATTAAGTGGATGCATAGAATATCTTCTACTGATAAATCAAAATGTTCGCTTCCCGCGTCCTCGTTGCTCCGATATGAACACTTGATTCTTTGATAATACCAAAGGGTCGCTAGATCATTTCTCTTATCGTTTATCGTTGATACAACGTGTACGTACCCTAAGGCGCTTGCCTGTCGATCCGGAGTTGCACTTGTGCGCGAGTTCGTTTCCCGCTTAGGCTGATTACCTGGTTTTCCGAGTTTTTCCCCAATCGTAAGACAAATGTCAGGTAATCTATGGCGAATCCTCGGCCTCATCTCGCCAAATATCATCTCACTGTTACCAATTCCATCGATGCTAAATAATCTCGTACTTGATACAGCGCCGTTAATTAACCAAATAAATAAATAAATAAATAAATAAATAAATAAATAAATAAATAAAAAAGTTAAATACTAACCACGTTGAGTCATACATACAGCATGATTCTGAAGAAAATTGGACATTTAATGTGCAGCCTCTACCATAGACCAGAGACATAATAAGTAGATGTTTTTAGCAATCAAAAAATGTTAAGTTGTAACATAGTATTTGCGTTAATTTTCACATTTTAACAGATATTGTCCCATAATTAGGGACCGCACTTTGTCTCCGGAGACTGTAAGTATTTTATTCTATTTCGCAACACAATATCCAATATAACCAAACCAGTAACAAAAAATGTATTTAAAAATAGACTTAATGACTTTACTAATAGACAGTAGTATATTATACACACTATTTAAAGGGTGTAATTGATGTTTTTATTGAAGTGTTGTATCAGTGAAGAAGTGTGTTGTGTCAGTGAAATTTTATAGTTTATAGTGGTAGAGTAAAGTATTTGAACAGTGAAATATTTTTGAACTGTTAGTGAGATCAGGACAGTATCAGTGAAATGTGTCGTAGTTCCAGTGCAGTGAGTGAGTTGTCAGCGAAATGAGTGTAGTGCTGAAAGGTACTTGTGATGTATTAAAATATAGTACTTGTGGGTTTTAGTTCGAACTTGGGTTTAAGATACAAATTAGGTTTACTTTAAATGTTATTTTAAGTGATCATGCTTCATTTAATTTAGGATGCTCCTTATTATTATTATTATTATTATTATTATTATTATTATTATTATTATTATTATTATTACTTACTTACTTACTGACTGGTTTTTAATGAACCCGGAGGTTCATTGCCGCCCTCACATAAGCCCGCCAATGGTCCCTATCCTGAGCAAGATTAATCCAGTCTCTATCATCATATCCCACCTCCCTCAAATCCATTTTAATATTATGTTTCCACCTACGTCTCGGCCTCCCTAAAGGTCTTTTCCCTCCGGCCTCCCAACTAACACTCTATATGCACTTCTGGATTCACCCATACGTGCTAAATGATCTGCCCATCTCAAACATCTGGATTTAATGTTATTATTATTATTATTATTAGTATTAATTACGATTATTAGTATTATTATTAATTTATCATTAATTGTATTTTATTGTGATTATTAATTGTCATTATTGAGTGTAATTAGTTACCACTGTCAGCGGGTATTTATCCCTTTGCAGTGTGAATACATACATACATACATACATACATACATACATACATACATACATACATACATACATACATACATACATTACAAGCGATAACTAAAACGTTTACTGTTATACATTTTTGCACGGCAGCACCCATTGTTGCGAAGAGAATATGGACTGACTGAAAAACAATAATATACAGTACATTCGGTGAAGTCACTTTCGTTGTAGCGGTGATAGCAATATTAACATATACCTGTAGGCAATTTTTAATAATAAATTAATTATTAATAATAGATAAATAATCAAATAAAGGCAAAAAAGCATTTATTTTGTAAATTAGGCGTGTATATTAAAAAGGGCAGAAAAGGGCAACATAAAACTGTGAAGTTTCAATCACAAAGGTATAATTCGTACAGATTTACTTTCAAAATGAAGATAGATTTAACACATTTAAAAAGGCATGGTACCAAATTCCCAGTCTCTGCAAATCACATTATCAGGACGTTGTTCCTACTTAGAGAGTACAATAATGACAAAAATAATATTAATATACTTCATTATAAAAACTAAATGAGTTAAGAAAACATAATGTCCACATATTTCCTTAACCTTAGGATGCATGGCGGGGGTCTTTGAGGCCTTTCATTAATTTTATTACTCTCTTAAAAGTGTTAAAATTTTATGAAATTGCACCAAACTTCATGTAATCTCCTAAAATATATCTAAGAACATGTTGTATGATCATTTAAGGAGATACATTAAAATAAACAGTTTAAAATTAATGTTTGTTAATTCTACACGTATAATGCACAGCGGGGGTCTCTCAGGCCTGTCCTGTTTTATTCATTATACAGCCATACAATTTTATGTTTTACTGCTAATATGTGAATGTTGACACTTCTGACATTTGTATCCTAGTGGCATTGTTACAATATTTTAATTTTATAACCATTTTTGGATTTAACATTTGCAGAGTAAGGTGCAGTTCTCAGTGCTGTGAAATGCAAGTATTTTTATTATTCTAATTATGTTTTTTTCTGTCTTACTAATAGAAATAATATCCACCGCTGTAGTCTCGTGGTAATATGTTCGCTCCCGAGCCCATCGGGCCGGGGTTCGATTCCCCCTTGAGACGAGTTGCCTGTGTGAGTTTTTACGGGGGTTTTCCCTCACTCCTATGGATGAATATCAGGTAACTTTATCAGGCGTATGGAACTCCACTCATTCTCTCCACTTCCTTTCCCCCTCCTCATCATCCTTTTCTTACAATTCCGGTAGTCTTTCTTGGCCTTCAGATCACGCCTGCGGCACCCTTCGATACTCCTGATGCTCGCGGCCGACCTCCATGGATATCTCAAAGAACGGTATTTGGTAACCCAGGAAAGGAACCCACTCCCCTCCCGACGAGAGGGGTGGTGTACACCTCAGACCGTTGGCCAGACGGGACGGGTGGCGTACACCTCAGACCGTTGGCCAGACGTGACAGGTGGCGTATACTTTAGACCGTTAGAGGGGGGAATGTGGTGGAGGCTGTTGTGGTGGTATGGTACACGGACTTAGAGGGATGACGGGACAGGTCGTTAGGGTGTTAGAGCTTAGGTCGGTTCGGCGTGGGTGCGGTCGTTAGGCTGCAACTCATTCCAGGGGCGCACAATAGGCCTCAGTTCGCGGTGTATAGGGATGTTCCCCTCCCGGCTTCATAGAGAGAAAAAAAATAGAAATCATGCAAATGTTCATCATGCTCAGTGTTGTTCAAAATCTTCTAAGAATGTGTGCAATGAGCAAAGTGTTCTTGTTTGGGAAGACTGTTTTCAGTTAAAGGGCATTGGACTTAACTTTATATAATAATAATCCGAGGCACGACAGTTCATGAAGGACCATGACCGACCAGGAGGCTGCTGAACTCACGTCCATACACCGAAGAAGAGGTGGACGATCATCCAACCAGAATGACAGTATCGTGGGGTTAGCACGATGATTCCCCCAGCCGTTAAAGCTGGCTGTCATAACTGGATTTCGCTACCTATCATAGCTCCCCAAGTGCATCACAATTCTGGGTGGGCATCGGTCCCATACACTGGCCGAAATTTAAAGAGAAAATTTCTTCCCTCATGAGGAATCGAACCAGCGCGCATTTCGTAACGCGAGTCCTAGGCAGGATGCCTTAGACCACGACGACACAGCGCAGGACCGCTTTATATAATGGAACTATAATTTCAGAACTTGTGCATATAGAGAAATCATATTTAGTTACTGAAAACATATACATAGTGTATAATTATTTTATTATAGCACTATATTGATTAACTAACTGAATAAAAATACCACAACATTGAAATTTAACTTAAAAGATAAGAATATCCATTGAATTTAAAATGGGGGCCTTTGAGGCCCCCATTATGCATTGATGTAAGTCCAAGAGGCCATGCATCCTAGGGTTAATGCGTATATAACGGACTTTACGCAGTTCGATTAATCTCGAAGAAAATATTTAAATGATTTTTAAGATCTCATTAGAATGCAGAATTTAGGAGGTCAGTGCAAGTTCCGATATCAAGAACATATTCTGGATCGAAGAAATTGGAGAGCGCCAAGCTCGGGCAGAATACACATTAACCAAATTGGCTAAAGAAACTAGATACTCGGCATTGCATTACCAACGCTGTACTTGACTGGCAACGTACAAGGCATAGGAACACAAGTTGTCACTTGAATAATGCAACATTTTGTACTGTGTTCTATCATACATTTAATAACTGAATAATACTAAAACCTGCGCAGTCTTTAACAATCGGAGCCAGACAGTATTTCATTGCTGTCCGAAATTGAATTTTACGGTCGTAAGCTCTGCAAGGAAAAATGAAGAACTTTGAATCCATAATCCATTTCTTTAAACGGCGTTAGAAAACTTAAGAAGTAAAATTTTTGGAAATATTTAACATTTTTTTCCTCCATTATTACATCTCGTACAATAATGAAAATTAATATGTGTAAAACACTGACCTTTTGATATATGAAAAAAAAAAATATTTATACGATTTGAAAAAATTATGTATCTATATATTTTCAAAATTCAAAATATGCAGTTCACTGTGCAGTGATGAAGTGTTTCCCTCATAACTCACAAACTTGTTAACTTTTTTTATGTTCTATCTCTTTTATTTTATTGCTGAAATTCATGTTTACTATATCATGCTCCTTCAACTACATTCCTTAATAAATAGTATTTTTTTTTATTTTGTGTTAGAAGAAAATACTGATATTTGGCCATTTTGTAAAATGAATTTATTTTTTTATCAGACAATCTATCAAAGATAGAGAAGTGATCTTGCATCATATTGTAAATTTTATTAGTAACAACAATGTAATTTATTCGCCACAACAATAATTCCTTTCTACAATTCGCCTTAAACGCTCTCGTCAACAATTGGATTTTCACTTAACACAGTATTCGTTATAGCACTCCACCGACGACAATGACAATTTACTTGGACTAGTACGAATAACAATGAACTGTTAATCTTAACTAATATTTACAAAGCACTATTTACAAATCAGAACTATCATTTCTCAGTTCACAGTTCTTCTAGCTCAGTCACTCGAGTTCACAGTATCTCGAACCACAGACCTCCAGAGACAGTTCACTGTACTCGAACTCAGGTCCCTCCAACTGCGGTCCACTGCACTCGAACTCAGGTCCCTCCAACTGCGGTCCACTGCACTCGAACTCAGGCCTTCGGATGCTGACGCAGATGCGGACGCACACTCGAGTCGAACTCCGGTACACAAGACTGGCTTGCTTGCTCTGGCTTACTCACTGACTGAATAACTGAAAACTCTGCTCTAGTTCGCTGGCGCTTCTTCTTTTATAGCAAAATCATAGTTGCGAGAAATGTCTACAGGTGTGTAGAGAATTATCTCGATATCTCCACTTCGACGCACTTCTGGAATAGTCACTGCGTTAAGTAGCAGCTGCGCGCGCAGCCTCCCCTCGCGTGTAGGCTCCTTTCCCCTTTCCCCGTGAAGCCCGCGCGATATGCTCTCTCGCGGGACGCTGGTCGTGAGTTCGAATCTCACGTCGCTGTCACAATATTGTAGGTGTGACATACATAAATACACACAAAAGATTTAATCACAGAATGTTAGATAGTTTTTTAGTTATATGGGAAACGCTTCGTCACTGCACAGTGAACTGAATTTTGAAAAAAAGAAAATGTAAATAATTTTTTTAAATCGTAAAAATATTTTTTTATATATAGTACAAGGACAATGTTTTACATATACTGATTTTCATTATTGTACAAGATACAGTAATGGAGGAAAAAAATGTTGAATATTACCAAAATTTTACTGCTGTAAGCTGTACCTAACCCTTAATTTCACAGAGTTGTTTTTCCTTCCCTCTCTTAAGTTGACATACTTTCTCTGTAAATACCACACCGTTTCACTTGCCACTTTATCTTTGGTAATAATATAAAAACAATGAAAGTTTCAAATTTATCTGTTATCCCGTTTTACTAAAAAAAATGTCATTGTGTTAATTCTACGAGTTATGCAACGAAAGAAAAAATGAAGCTGCAATATATGATTTCAATATTACTTTTACTGAAAAACTTATTTATCTGTCTGATGGTTTGTCTGTATATCTGTCTCTCTGTCTATTCATCTGCATGATGAAATTTCTTCTGAACTATAGGATATATTTTGATCAAACATAATTATCTGCTAGTCAGTACAGTCTAATACGAATATACATATAATATTTTGCTGGAAAATTAATGGACCTTTATATGAATTCAACAAATCAATGGCGATTTAGTTAAAATTAAGCAATTAGTTTAGTGATTCTTATTATATAGAATAAACCGACAAGAAATAAGGTCTGACGAGAAAAAGAAGAAAACCTGAACTGAGAAATAAAACTGTACATTTCGTATAAAACGAAGACTGTCTTCAAATTACATGGCTAATGAACAAATAGTAATATGCGTTACAAGAGCGGTATGTTGAAGTTTTCATGTTCGAGGAAAAGATTGAAAAAGCGAAACGTAGTATTTTTTTAATTTCCGAGACTTGAAAGAAAACATACCGCTTGTGTATCGTACATTATTTTGTGCGAAGATCGTTCATTACATACCTGAAAGAGGATTTTTTAATTAGTTGCAATGAAATCTCCATCTTGGTTTCTGTTCAATGACGGCCATTTTGCAAAACAAAAATATCTATCTTCAACATTGTTGCTTTAAAATGTTTTCTGTGTTTACTATACTCCAGCAGGCCGTGATATACGTCTGTATTTTTTCCCCCAGTCTATGATGAGTCTGGAATCTTGTTGATTTTTTCACGGCTTCCTTAATGTTACTTGCATCACGAATGCAGTAACTTTAGTGGAGTTGTAGAGTTTACTTAATTTTTGCAAATATTTAAAAACAATAATTAACAGTGCAATTTTGGTGAAATTGCAGTGGTAAGTTTCCTATTTTTAATTATTATTATATTGAACGTCTCTAAAAATAATATGTTAAAAGCCTAAAGCAATAAAATCAATATGTCACTTAAGCTGTAAGAAGAGGGAAATTGTTATGTGTGTTAGATTGGGAATACTGAATGTAGAATTTTACACTTTCCGCGGATTGGTTTTGTGCGGAAACCAAGCAAATACGCACGATCTCGCACAAATATATTTTTTAGTGTTCAGTTTTTATTAAAATTGCATCATTTTTACGCCCTTATCACAACAATTATTATTACAAATCATGCCCCTCCTGTAAACTCTTGACGACTGTACATTGGGATACAAAATTTAACTGTAAAGAATCAAATTGCCAGAAGTCATGTGATTTGTAACAATTGTTGTAATAAGTGCGTAAGAATAATGTAATTTTTAGTTGAAAATTAGAAAAAAAGCTAAGAAATTAACAACACAGTTTTAGCTTCAGAACACTAGCCAATTACAAAAATTATACCTCTGAATAGTTAATTCTTCATTCGTAATATTCTTTTACCCTTAAAACTAAATAAAAAAATATTTTACAAACAACTTCAAATTAGTGTAACTCTGAAAATATTGGGAAGACCCATGTTTATGTGACATTTTTTGATCAGAATATCTTCGGAAATAAGTTCCGTAAGTGGCGGTAACTCCTCTTGAATCACCCTGTATACTATAGGATATCTTTTAATTTTTTAGTGGCGTCACAAATCACATATAAATAATCGTAAAAATATTCATTTCGATAAAAATTATTCCTTTTTAAATACAACGTTTCACTCGTCTGAATTTTTTTTTGTCCCACATCCCCTCATTATATTTTAATTGCAATTATGCGTCACTTTCAAAAATTCTGTGTCTGTCATGACATGTAGTAATGAACATTGTCATCTAATAAATAAGTCTGCAGCCATTCGCTTTCAAATTGCGGCAAGCACGAGTGATTTTTTTTCTAATAAATTCGGAGAAGAGCCAGTTCTTCCTTGTCATCATTTCAGTAATTTTTAATTCATTTTCATCCATGAAACCCATAAACATTTTCAGTGTCTCTGGAATCTGCTGATTGGACACATATCTATTATTCTGTCCACGATTAAGAGATCTTGCAAAGCAGAAACATATAAGCTAGCCTATGAAAAGCTTGTCTATTTTGAGAAGAAAATAATTTTAAACAGTTTTCTGGTTCATCTACAAATTCGCAGAAACAAGGGTATCATTTCTTAGTAATCGATATTTAATTTTGAAAAACCTTGTACCCTGTACGTATACAATTCCCTAGTTTGAAGCAAAGTGAAAGTCTGCTGTATTTGTAGAGTTTCACACCTGGTAACGTCTTTGCAACATTTGTTTTTTTTATTATTATTATCCAATTTAATATACCCTATTTCACCCTGAGATATATTAGGGTTATAGTTGTCATCAAAATACATATTTTATAACCAATAAACAATATTAAAGTTATGATATAAAATAGTGATCACAGTTACAATTCAAATTAATTATGTAGAAGAATGCACCTTAATGAAAGAATGGATCCTGTTAAAGATTAATGAGATGTTTGAGGAATAATCAATGCAAAAGATATACAAGAATGTCTAACCGCTTCAGAGTAAATACACGACCTTAAAAAGATAATCAATAGTAGGTTAATATAACAGAGTTTGACTTTCACTTTCAAATTAATACTTAATTCATGAACAATGAAACAGTTATGAGTAATAAAGAGATATTACAAGCAATGATTTACGGTTACAAGTTACATACGTGATTCAGGAACAATTACAATAATTAAAATAATAACACAATAATGACTTATAACTAACGAATAACGAAATTCTTGAAGGGCAATATACAATAGTAGGGGCAATACAAAATATTTAAAAACAAATGTAAACAGTAAAGGAATAGTAGAAAAATTGCCTTAAAATTAGAAGTTAAGCACATTCTTTTTAAAGCAATAGGTAATAACAAAGAGATACTAATATCAATACACTAACTGTAGTTACAGATTAAATACATTATTTTAAAAAAAAACACGCAAAGGTTCAATAGCTATTTTCAGGTATTATAGCCTATACATGGATCATGTCTTTAATTCATATCTTTTTGACGTTACTTCGTATATTATTTTGTGTTTCAATCTATTTCAATTTGTTATTTTTCACTGTAACAACAAAAATATGTTTCATAAAGCCTCAAGGAATTTCTCTATATTTATTGTATCATGGTACTCTTTGTCAATGGCAACCTGTAATGGTTATAGGAAGAAATATATAGTCTATAAATAAAAATAAAACAAATTATTTTAGAAGCAATAAACAGCTATACTAAGAGATGACTTAAAATTTACGAATTAAATACATTATTTAGTAACAACAATTGGCAATAAGGAGGTATTACAAGAAATGGCTCAAAATTAGAAATCAAATACCTAATTAAAAATAAATAAATAAAAAATTAAAACCAATACTACCATAGTTTGCGAAATTGAAAACTTACAGTTTCATAATAGTTGATTAGAACTAATACGATTTTTTTCCCGGAATAATTTAACATTTTACAGTTTCACGAATATTCTATTCAACAAGGACATTGCAACATTTGTTAGTCACGCATGTTTATAAACCAATTTAAGGAAGGAATATTCTATTCAACAAGGTCGTTGCAACATTTGTTAGTCACGCATGTTTATAAACCAATTTAAGGAAGAAATATTCTATTCAACAAGGTCGTTGCAACATTTGTTAGTCACGCATGTTTATAAACCAATTTAAGGAAGAAATATTCTATTCAACAAGGTCGTTGCAACATTTGTTAGTCACGCATGTTTATAAACCAATTTAAGAAAGGAATATTCTATTCAAGAAGGACATTGCAACATTTGTTAGTCACGCATGTTTATAAACCAATTTAAGGAAGGAATATTCTATTCAAGAAGGACATTGCAACATTTGTTAGTCACGCATGTTTATAAACCAATTTAAGGAAGGAATATTCTATTCAACAAGGACGTTGCAACATTTGTTAGTCACGCATGTTTATAAACCAATTTAAGGAAGGAATATTCTATTCAACAAGGACATTGCAACATTTGTTAGTCACGCATGTTTATAAACCAATTTAAGAAAGGAATATTCTATTCAACAAGGTCGTTGCAACATTTGTTAGTCACGCATGTTTATAAACCAATTTAAGGAAGAAATATTCTATTCAACAAGGTCGTTGCAACATTTGTTAGTCACACATGTTTATAAACCAATTTAAGGAAGGAATATTCTATTCAACAAGGTCGTTGCAACATTTGTTAGTCACGCATGTTTATAAACCAATTTAAGGAAGGAATATTCTATTCAAGAAGGACATAGCAACATTTGTTAGTCACGCATGTTTTTAATCCAATTTAAGGAAGGAATATTCAATTCAAGAAGGACATTGCAACACTTGTTAGTCACACATGTTTATAATCCAATTTAAGGAAGAAATATTCTATTCAACAAGGACGTTGCAACATTTGTTAGTCACGCATGTTTATAAACCAATTTAAGGAAGGAATATTCTATTCAAGAAGGACATTGCAACATTTAATCTTACCATGCAGGCTTTCACGGCCGGTGTCTAGTTGAAACAGAGCTTCCGGGCTAAGATGCCGTGGTCTACTGGTGCTGACGTTACCAGACGTTTCGTCTACTTCTACGGCAGACATCTTCAGTGGTTAGGTATCCTCGGTCGAAGTCTTCTGCTCGGGTATCCCGAGCTACAGGTATCCCGAGCAGAAGACTTTGACCGAGGATACCTACCCACTGAAGATGTCTGCCGTAGAAGTAGACAAAACGTCTGGTAACGTCAGCACCAGTAGGCCACGGCATCTTAGCCCGGAAGCTCTGTTTCAATTGCAACATTTGTTAGTCACGCATGTTTATAAACCAATTTAAGGAAGGAATATTCTATTCAAGAAGGACATTGCAACTTTTGTTAGTCACGTATGTCTATAAACCAATTTAAGGAAGGAATAAGGCCATTCAGATAAATTCTGAAAAAAAAAAAAAAAAACGTGAAAGAGTAAAAGAAAGACTTCAGTTAACTCTTCAAAACATACACAGTTTTAGTCATGTCGCAGCTACGAGGTCTCAACAATATAGCGCCAATGTCTAAGAGGAGAATCGCGTTGTTCTTCTGTCTGCTTGATGTTTTTTCAACACTTGCTTTACGATATCTATAGGTTTACGGTTGCCGTAAGAGGCCTCTTCAACAAACCGTTCGGAGAAAACGCTCCAGAAACGAAGCAAAAGTTTAAGAGTTAGAAGAGAGGGATGGAGGAATTGAAGAGGTTGGGGGGGCAGAGTTCGGAGGAGGCTGGAGGAGAACGGAAATACTTTACTTCTTTTTCGAGTATGCTTCCATGAGGTTAGAAAAGAAAGTTTTGAGTAGAAACATTGATAAAAATCGTTTCCAGACCTGTGCTATTATGTATCCAAACCAAAAGTGAACTTTTTATAAGAAGAGGAAACGGAATTGATGTGAAATTGCAGGTCGTATGAACAGTAGAGTAACTGCTGTTATGTTTCCCGGCTTCCTTCTATGCACATAAGAAGAATTCCTTTACCTTCATTTAGTATGCGCTGTTCTTGCCAACGGCAATAACAATATTGAAAAACAAGTCAGAGTTTTATAAGAGAAAGATACGCAACTACAATCATGAAACAGATTTATTGTAGTTCCCAAAGCCACAGTACCCTCTAGTGTTCCTTAGGGAATGGTTCCTATTTTTATATAGAACTGATCACAAAATAGCTGTGAGCAGGAGAACTTGCCTTTAGTAGGAGTTATTTGATATCCTGAGATGCCTGGGACTTTATACAGGGACATCATTTTATTTTTACTAACATTTTTAATATTAACTTGCCTATACCTCTGGATCAACGCCTTTTCCTACCCCTTTCCACGACCGGAGTTCGATGATACTGGCGTAATATACAAACAAATCACTTTACTAGGTATAGGACGGAAGAAAAGTAGTTCATCCATTTACGTAAACTAGGAAATATTGCGCTTGTGAGTTTGATCATTTTCATTAGGTTTTTGTTTAATCAAAATACAATACAGTATTAACAATGAGTGTTTTTACTCACGAACTGAGCTGTCCATGTGGACGTATTCATTATGCAATGTATATTATACTGTCTGTGACCAGCCTCATGGTCTAGTGGTCAGAGCTTCTGGCTATAGTTCACGAGGTCCCGGGTTCGATTCCCGGAAATTTTCTTAAAGGGGATTATTCCTGTGTTCGTCCATGGTCTGGAATTTAGGTTAAGTTTAGATTTAAACCTGTCCTGGCACCGCATTTTCATAATCATCCTATCACATCATCGGGGTAATGTAACTCCGCCTTCCAGGCGCCCCAACCTCAGAAGTGGGTTACAACTAAGCCACGGCCAGGAGAGAAGACCAGAAATGTCGAAAAGACAACCTGGTGGCATTGGATAAAAAAAAAATATTATACTGTCTACGGCATATTATCTACGGCATATTAGCATACAATATAGAGAATGAAGTTAAATTGAAAAATAATCGTAATATGGATATTTAAACACATTTTTTTTAAGATGGTGGTCGTTCATTTCGATAAAAGCTTCAGTTCTAATGTGTATATTATCGACTATAGCCTATTGTACGTAATTCCAATTACCACGTTCGTACTTCGTATCAGTAACTCATGTTGAAATAATTCTGTACCTGCTCTATAAAAGGGACCTTACGTACTGTAAATTCAATCTTCACTTCTGCCCGATCCGAAATGATAAAATTACTCAGACATGCTATCTACTGTCCGTCCAAGTGGTTATGTCGTAGGGTCGTAGAAAGGGAGGAAATCACGTGACAGTTAATTACTTAACGAGGCCCTTTTATTTAAGTTATTTTAAACAGTTGTATGGGTATAATATTACGTAGACGTCCAATTCCTAACAGAAATTAATGTTCTCAGAAAAGAGCTAAGACAGCCTAGCCACTAGCTGGCGAATAACAGCTGGTGGGGGAAACCGGGATACGACAAAGGCAAATGGACGATAGTACCTGTACGAAAATGATTCAATATTGAAAGCTTTTTCGTCACTGGAAAACGTGAACGTATTTTTGGAACGTACTGTTTACTGTGACCGTATGGCTACTATGACTGTATATGCGGTCTTGGATCTGTGTGGAGGACAGTTGAACTTTATTAGTAGAAGGGGTGGGAGTGAAGAACATTCAAACACTCAGGTACAATAAAAATTGAAGTAAAAATAAAATGATGTCCCTGTAGAACATAAACACTACTAAGAGAGAAGTTTTCTTTTACGAACTTATGCATCTAAGCCGCATTCACAACCGCCGGGTATCAATCATGTACTAGTACTTCTTCATCAACTACAAACATAATACAGTGAAACCTCTCCTTACGGACACCCCCAAGATACGGACACTCCTCATATACGGACAGATTTTTATGTCCCAACGGAAATAATATAGAAATAATGATAAATTTAACTCTCGTTTACGGACACTCTCAGACACGGACACGAACAGCTGTTTCA
This sequence comes from Periplaneta americana, assembly GCA_025594305.2. Classification (NCBI taxonomy): domain Eukaryota; kingdom Metazoa; phylum Arthropoda; class Insecta; order Blattodea; family Blattidae; genus Periplaneta; species Periplaneta americana. Next base: position 4,420,416 of record JAJSOF020000029.1, read on the forward strand.
CAGTCCTGAAGCTTGTTTTACCTCCTGACTGCGGACAGAATTTGGATTTCAAGATCGAATGTGTTACACAAATGCAAAATTTAGTACAGAAATCCCTTAACATGAAAGAAGAGAATAAGGGTCTCGTAGGCTACCGCTAGCCCAGCCGGCTACCTCTTGTTAGCTGGAAGCGGGTGATAAACAAAGCCCGATGGGTCCAAGGTTTCTGCGATCGTGAAATTGTATTCGACACATGATGGGATTAGTAGGATTATTCTCTTCACTTCAATCAGTTGTTCTCTTTCGAGAGATATGGTACCTGAACATAAAGGTTAAGTTGAAAGCTGTAATAGTACATTATGCAACGAGCCTATAATGATAGTAATTAAGAATGGAATATGGATATTTATGAAACGAGCGCAAGCGAGTTTCATAATTTTCATACGAGCTTCTTAATTACCATTATAGGCGAGTATCATACGACTTTTTATGCTCGACCATATTTCTAACTTGAAATTACCAGTATTCAGATGTATGTATACATTTTATTTGTAACTGACAAGATCGGAAGTGACCTTGTTCTAGGTCGTGAATTGTGAGATGTGCGCAGACGCGAAAGTATTGATTTTTTCCGAGGAACAATAATGTCATTGACCTTGACGTAGTCCCGTTAAACTTGATAATATTATAATATTATAACCTTGATTATTGAATTCGACATTGAAAAACGAGATGACAAATTAAATTTATTTGAATATTATTTACAATTAACGCTAATTATTATAGTAACAGAACATAACCTTCTGCGACAGTATTGGATTTCCAGCCTCCGTGACTTTTCGCTAATTCTCTTTCGATTGCATATCCGAGAATAATCGATACTTGCGGTTTTATAACGGTAGAAAGCTGACCTGTCATTGGCTGAATAGTTGTAACCTGAGTCGTCATTGGCTGAAAGACCTGATCTTTAATGAGTAGGTGTACTTTAATGACATGCATTAAAGGTCTGCTACCAGGTGTATAATTACTACATTTCGGCATGGTCGAGCATAAAATATAATACTGCATAACTGTAGACCTAGAATAAAATTGTATGGCACAGTACTGTATTTTTCTTTTTCGGTCTTATTTACTGTAGTTCAAAGTTGCAAAGAATTTACTGTAGTATACTCTATTTAGAATTAAACTAGAGTAAAACATTTCATTTAAAGAGTGAAGGGATACATAATGCATATTATAAATTTACTGTTAGATTGGGGAGCCTCCCTCACAATAAAGGACACCTCCCAGATGCGGACAGATTGTTACGTCCCTTCGATGTCCGTAAATGAGAGGTTTCACTGTATAGTACAGGGTGATTCATGAGGATTTACTGTCACTTGTAACGGAGCTTATTTCCGAAGACATTCTGAGCAAAAAAGTCATATAAACATTTCTCCTAATCTCAATATTTTCAGAGCTACACTAATTTGAAGTTGTTTATAAAATACCATTATTCTTGAGTTTTAAGGGTAAAAGAATATTACAAGGAAGTCCACACCTGTGGAGTAACGGTTAGCGCGTTTAGCTGCGAAACCAGGTGGCACGGGTTCGATTCCCGGTCGGGGCAAGTTATCTGGTTGAGGTTTTATCCTGGGTTTTCCTTCAACCCAATATGAGCAAATGCTGGGTAACTTTCGGTGCTAGAACCCGGACTCATTTCACCGGCATTATCACTTTCATCTCATTCAGAAGCTAAATAACCTGAGATGTTGCTGAAGCGTCGTAAAATAACCCACTAAAAAAATAAAGAAGGAACTATTCAGAAGTTTCATTTCTTTAATTAATTAGTGTTCTGAAGCTAAAAATATGTTGCGAATTTCATAGTTGCTCTGTACAATTTTTTTTCCGATTTTTAAGTACAAAATTACATTTTCTTACGCATTTATTACAACATTTATTGTTACAAAATACGCCGCTCTTGTAAATTCTTTAAGACTGTACATTAGTATGCATAATTAAACTGTAAAGAATCAAGCTCCTAAACTCTTATGATTTATAACAATTTTTGTGATAAATGCGTAAGAATAATGTAATTTTTAGTTCGAATTGAAAAAAACAAAATGTGTACAAAGCAATTAACAACACATTTTAAGCTTCAGAACACTAGCCAATTAAAGAAATGTTGCTTCAGAATAGTTCATTCTCTATTGTAATACTTTTTGCCCTTAAAACTAAAGAAGAAAGGTATTTTACTAACAACTTCAAATTAGTGTAACTCTGAAAATATGAGATTAGGACAAAATGTGACATTTTGCTCAGAATGTCTTCGGAAATAAGTGGCGGTAAATTCTCGTGAATCATTCTATATAGTGAACGCTGAATGAGTGACATGAAGTCTAAAAGATGGCCGAACTTATGAGGGCCTATGGTGGGTCCTAGGCAGTACTGGATGAGTGAAAAATAAGTCCCGCTCGAGTGCGGGTTCGATTCCCGTTTGGGCTTGTTGAGTTTTTTCCCCCGAGGTTTTCATCAAGTAAAGCGAATGTCAGGTATTTTACTAAAGATTATTATTATTATTGTCCTACAGAATATATCTGTTATGGTAACAATTAATATTAGAATATTAGAGGAGAAAAATTCGCTCCGGCGCCGGGATCGAACCCGGGACCTTGGTCCTACGTACCAAGCGCTCTCACCATTGAGCTACAACGAAGTCCAATCCACAGCATCGGATCGAACTCCCCTCCTCCAGTGTTTTTCCCTTTGTGGCTTGACTCCAAGTTGGGCATGTATGTTGACATTTTAAGTCAACTGCCATTATACAAGGAGTGCACTCAGTTGAGTGACTTGGTGGCCGGGATTCCACAGTAATAAGCACAGTAATCTGTGGCGTAGCTCAATGGTGAGAGCGCTTGGTACTTAAAACGAGGGACCCGGCTAAGATTCCCGGCGCTAGAGCGAATTTTTCTCCTCTAATATTAATTGAATGTCAGGTAATCTATGGTGAATTCTCGGACTCATTTTGCCAAATAGTATCTCTTACCAATTCTATCAGCGCTAAATAACCCAGTAATTGATACAGTGTCGTTTAATAACTGAGTAAAATAAAGTAAGTGCCTTTTCAAAATTGTTAATAACTTTATTAATAATTGATCTATACTGATGAAACAAGTTGCACTATGGACCGGGAAAAAGGTACAAATTGTGGATAATATTAAAATTCCACGTAGGTACCGCAATGCCCACTAGAGCTCTGCACGGACAAGGGTCAAACCCGAGGTCTGTCGGCAGGATTCGGATCAAAATTCACTTACTATTTACCTACTGGCTTTTAAGGAACCCGGGGGTTCATTGCCGCCCTCACATAAGCCCGCCATTGGTCCCTATCCTATCCATTCTCTATCATCATATCCCACCTCCCTCAAATCCATTTTAATATTATCTTCCCATCTAATTCTCGGCCTCCCTAAAGGTCTTTTTCCCTCTGGCGTCCCAACTAACACTCTATATGCATTTCTGGATTCGCCCATACGTGCTACATGCCCTGCCCATCTCAAACGTCTGGATATAATGTTCCTAATTATGTCAGGTGAAGAATACAATGCGTGCAGTTCTGTGTTGTGTAACTTTCTCCATTCTCCTGTAACTTCATCCCTCTTAGCCCCAAATATTTTCCTAAGCATCTTATTCTCAAACACCCTTAATCCATGTTCCTCTCTCAAAGTGAGAGTCCAAGTTTCACAACCATAAAGAACAACGGTAATGTAACTGTTTTATAAATTCTAACTTTCAGATTTTTTGACAGCAGACTAAATGACAAAAGCTTCTCAACCGAATAATAACAGGCATTTCCCATATTTATTCTGTGTTTAATTTCCTCCCGAGTGTCATTTATATTTGTTACTGTTGCTCCAAGATATTTGAATTTTTCTACCTCTTCGAAGGATAAATCTCCAACTTGTATAGATCCATTTCGTACAATATTCTGATCACGAGACATAATCATATACTTAGTCTTTTCGGGATTTACTGTACTTCCAACCCTATCGCTTTACTTGCTTCAAGTAGCATTTCCGCGTTTTCTCTAATCGTTTGTGGATTTTCTCCTAACATATTCACGTCATCCGCATAGACAAGAAGCTGATGTAACCCGTTCAATTCAAAACCCTGCCTGTTATCCTGAACTTTCCTAATGGCATATTCTAGACTAGAGCGAAGTTAAAAAGTAAAGGTGATAGTGCATCTCCCTGCTTTAGCCCGCAGTGAATTGGAAAAGCGTCACATAGAAACTTGCCTATACGGATTTTGCTGTAAGTTTCACTAAGACACATTTTAATTAATCGAAATAGTTTCTTGGGAATACCAAATTCAATAAGAATATCATATAAAACTTCTCTCTTAACCGAGTCATACGCCTTTTTGAAACCTATGAATAACTGATGTAGTGTACCCTTATACTCCCATTTTTTCTCGAATATCTGTGCGAATTATATACTGATTAAATAAATAATATTATGATTTTAATGCTTGAACGATTAAATGTACACTCGACACCCATTCAGAACTGTAGATTACCGATATCTTAAGTTATTGTTTAGTTCGTCTTTGTATTTCGTAACGGTATTTCTCTCGTCTCTACTCTGTCATAGACACGCAGCATTGATTATTTGTTTTACCTGGCAGACAGGGAGATACTCTTTCTCAAGCTTCTACTGATGTGATATATCTCGCAGCTGTTCCTGACTTCTGTGGCCTCTGGCCTCTGCCTTATCTGCTAGTCTTCGGGTTTCGGGTCGTACTCAGTTAATGTAATCTAATTTCGGGTTTCGGGTCACGTTTGTGTCTTATTCAGACCCGTCTGGTTTGACTCGTGCAGACCTCTAACGGATGCTTGTCTGACCGTGAAACAAGCGGGACTGGGTTTAAATCCTGATTCTAACAATTTACTTGGTTTTCCTTTTAACCAAATTGATAATGATTTATTTTAGCTGGAAGACTTAAGTCCATAAGGCCTTCTCTTCTACTCAATCAGCAAAAAGTATACATACATATGTATGAACTTACAAGCTACAAAGAATACAACGATTTCATTTAGATCAAAGTTACGTGTGTACTAGAGTTACTTATGAATTAAACAGTAAAGTAGTATGAACTATTAATTAAACAATGAAATGCAAACTATGTAGATTTTTTTTAGTAAGTTAGGTTATTTTACGACGCTTTATCAACAGCTTAGGTTATTTAGCGTCTGAATGAGATCAAGGTGATAATAGCGGTGAAATGAGTCCGAGGTCCAGCACCGAAAATACCCAGCATTTGCTCATATTGGGTTGAGGGAAAACCCCGGATAAAACCTCAACCAGGTAACTTTCCCCGACCGGGAATCGAAACCGGGCCATCTGGTTTCGCGGACCGTTACTCCACAGGTGTGGACCAAACTATATAGAGGAATTAAACTAAAATACATAGAATGTTAATATATTTCAAATAATGTTAGATAATAGGAAGAGATTATTGAGAGATAATTTTTAAAATACAGCACTGTCAGGATGCATGTCTAAAGAAAGAAGTTACCATATAGTCAATGGCCGTTAAGTCAGTATAATTAGAGTGAAATGCTAAGAAGGTTATCCTTTAAGCTATTTTTTAAAATGTTTATTGTCTTGCAGCCCCTAATACTTTGTGACAGGGAATTCCATTGTCGCGAGATGGATACTGTAAAAGATGATAAATAACAAGATGTTGTATGAAGAGGTATACTTAGCGTGCCACAGATAAGTGATCTGGTATTTACGTCGTGGTTAGAGTATAGATAAGAGAAACGAGACGAAAGGTAATTTGGTGTTGAGGTGTGCAGAATTCGAAAGAGTAAAGACAAAGAGTGTAAAGTTCTGCGTTCTTAAAGTCGGAGCCACGAAAGACTTGCGAAAGACGGTGATATGTGATCATATCGTCGGATGTTGCACACGTATCTGACGCACATATTCTGAGCTGGCTATAAATTGACTGACAGTTCTGAACTTAGGTCACTTAACAGAACGTCACAATAATCGAAGTGTGGCATTACTAGGGTTTGTACTATACTTGATTTTTTGAAAGATGGGACATGACAGGAGCGTTGCGATCGGAAAAACAACTGAATGTCACATAGCATAGTAGGCCTGTTGCTATGGTAACAACGATTGGTTGCACACAATGTTACCATTGGTACGTTTCGTCTTTGATTCTCTGTCGATTTTTTTATTGTTTTCTCATCTTCGCGTCAATTGTCAATGAATGTTTTAACGTCAGCCATCTTAACGTAAATTGCTAGCTTCCATCAGCTGTCAGCGTGGTAGTACATATTGGCAACATAGCACTGTAGTTCCAAGCTAGTCCGCTTATCTGTCATTAAAAAAACAAGTATAGGATAAGTTTTATTTTCAGGGGCATCTTATCTCTACTCGAGAATACGAAGTGATAGAACATTAGCAGTGGTGTCAAACAATTTGTAACCAACAAGGATATGACTAAATTGAGCAAAAATCAACAACCAGCAAGTTAATTTAGAAAAATTGAATTTGAGTGTAAAGAAAATTCACAACATTGATACATATGGCAGAGCACATAGGACCAAGCATATTATGTTAACAAAGGATATCTTTCGTTCAACATCCCATCCCGAGATACGTATTCTTGCATAAAAATTGCGATAGAGTCTATCCCGATTTTTGTCCCTGGTTTAAACTTCCGTCACAAATTACACCTAGAATTTGAACCAGAGTCTTTTACACGGAATGCCGACGATCCGGCTGTTGATATTTTGCTACAGGGAAGTTATATGAAGTCCTTTTATGTTGAAATATTACCTACTTCGGTGATTTTTAATTTTAGCAGCAGAACTATGTACTCGTCTAATATTTCATAGCTGTACTCCGATGAAAGAAAATCCGTGTATTACCCAAGAGAATTCAACACACACACAGTGCATATACACCCTAAGGGCAGAGTCGATCCCTTTCTGTGGACATGAATTGCGTACTCTCTTCGTCTACCAATTTACCGCATGGCTGGCAGCCTGACTCACAGGAGCGCATCCAACTGCCGTATGAAATGGGTAAATATACTACAAAGCACACAAAACTTAGTGACAAGTTAATGATTGGGCGGTGCGCTATATTTCACCTCTATAGCCTAATACGTGTCTACTTTAAGTACCATAAAATAGAATAAATAACAGCACAGCCTTCCACGAAGCAATCCGCAATTCGCTGCATGACCTTTAAACTGATGGGACATACAGTATGTAACAAAAATTTACAGTTAAAATCGTTTTTTTCCTGCAAAACGTTGACACAAATCCCATGAACATCATGGTTCTAAAATATTAAGTCTATTGCATACCTACAATTAGAACGATTTGATCTTTCCGTTTTGTTTTACGTCTTCTTTAAGGTCCCACACCTGTGGAGTAACGGACAGCTTGTCTGGTCGCGAAACCAGGTGGCCCGGGTTCGAATCCCGGTCGGGGCAAGTTATCTGGTTGAGGTTTTCTACGGAGACCTGCACTCATATCCCCATGAATCTCCCTAATTACTCTAAATTAATTAACAATTACATCTCTCCCACCCTCTTCGTAATTGAGCCATCATATAGCCAAATGGCTGGTCTCTAAATTGAGACGATTCAACAAGGCTCATGACAACAATCACCTCCTACATAATAGCCAAATTGGCTAGTCTCTTATATATGAGACAACTCATCCTGCCTAAGATATTCCGTGGTTTTCCTAAGGCGTAAGACAAATGTCGGGATGAGCCCTATAAGAAATGGGCCACGGACCTATATGCCCTTCCCCATATATATTCCCCTTTATTATAAACGATGTATGCCCTAGTTCAGAACCTATAAATTGTCTATTAAATATACGAGGTCACTCAATTAGTCGCAATTTGAAAGGACAGGGACCTTTCAAATTGCAGATTTAGATTTCACGGCGCTTCTTCCGACGGCCTTCACATGCTTTGTCATCGAACAACAGATGACAGCGTCTCGCCATCCTAACGGCAAACACCAGCCATCTCCTCCTCGCCCCGTTCCGTGATCAATTGATCAAATCTCCGTCCCCCTCGCGTATGTGGTACCTAAGAGGTTACGTCCAATTTCGGCTTCCCATTCAAAATTTTCTAGAGCTCCTTCAGTGGAGCAGCGTAACCCGGAGTGAGACTAGTGGCCAACAGGCTTGGAGCTCACATATTTAGTTTTGTACAGCCCCCAACCCCTTGTAAGGACGCGTTTTGCGTACCTTTTAAATTTGTCCTCCCAATTCTCTTTCGATTTTTCTATTTTTCGATTTTTTCGACGGGGTTTTCCCTCAACCCAATACGAGCAAATGCTGGGTAACTTTCGGTGCTGGACCCCGGACTTATTTCACCGGCATTATCACCTTCATTTCATTCAGACGCTAAATAACCTAGATGTTGATACAGTGTCGTAAAATAACCCAATAAAATAAAATAAATTCTTTAAGGTTATTACTAAGATTCGTGTGAAGTAGCTGCATCGGGCTAGGTAACCTCGGTCCGTGCGTGTTGTATATAAACATTAACTAGTTGTCAGTGTCTCGACAGTAGTGACGACGTACTGCAGCCGTGGCGAAAATGCAATCATGCGCCGAGCCACTGTGTAACCTGCAACGTGCATAGCGTCTATGGAGGGAGGCGGACACCCGAAGGGAAAGTGAAGCAACTGTCTGCATTATTAACGGATTTTCATTTTCCTTACGTCAAGCACTTAACTATAATTTTATACAGTATAAGGTTACAAACTAATGTTTAGTACGTGTAACGAAGAAAGAAATGAACAATAAAACATAGGACACATTATCACAACCTAAAATTAACTGTCTTCAGAATGTCTCTGTCAAAATCAGGAATTATGTCACTTACTGCCCGTCGCAGTTGACCACGAAGGTATTTGTCTGTCAGTCGTGATCCAAATTAGGTTTTGAAAATAATTTTTCACAAACGTAGGTTGTAGCGAACATGGCTTCAACAGAGCAAGAGAAAGAACGAAGCTTCGGATATTTATTTTTTGGCAAAGATTTGAAAACTTCAACATTTGTCAACTCCTTACATCTAGCTTTCATTGTAACATTACATTGTAAATCAGTGAGTTTAAATTGAAGACCTAACCGCATTATTCGTACATCTGCTGAAAAAGGATAACCTTTTAATGTTCCATGAGTAACATGTAGTATAATGCCGTTTTATGTTATACAACCGTTTTCCTCGTAATACTTGTGAACAAATCATACATTTAATATTCTCATCATACTGGCAGCAAAAAAATGCGTCCTCCCATCCTACTTGAAACTTTAGTTTTTGTAGAGGGACATGGTTTCGAGAGAGACATTGCGACGATACGCCGCTCGCAGGTCAGAGACAAATACAAATGGGACGGAGTTCGATTCCTGTGAGTGAGAGAGAGGGGTTTGGGGGAGCAAGAGACTGCACAGCTATCATTGCGAGCCACAATATGCTCGTGAGTTACATTTTCGCCACGGCTGACGTACTGTATATTCAGTTTCTATCGGCTGTAATGTCCATTTACTGATGTTTTAGCTAGGGGGTGGGGAGCATTCTTCCCAGCAGGTACAGTTTCAGCTAATGAAAGGGGGTAGTGTTTATTAGTCTGAAGCAAGTCAAGGCCCTATCCTATACAGCTCTACAGCCTATCCTGTTACAGCCACTTTATGCGAACCTTAATTACTTACGTCATTATTTTTAAAGTAGTGTCATTCTTATTCATTCTAGAAAGGTTGGCGCAGTTGGTATAGCGCTGACCTTCTGTGCCCGAGGTTGCGGGTTCAATCCCGGGCCAGGTCGATGACACTTAAATGTGCTTAAATGCGACAGGCTCTTGTCAGTAGGTTTACTGGCATGTAAAAGAACTCCTGCGGGAAAAATACCGGCACAACGGCGACGCTGATATAACCTCGGCAGTTCCGAGCATCGTTAAATAAAACATTTAGATTTCTAAGGATAGGATCCTGCAGTAATTTACGGTTTTATTTATATTCTACCTCATTATCAATCGCTGTGGAGTAACAGCACGTCTGACCGTGAAACCAGTGGGCCCGATCAAATCCTGGTTGCGACAAGTTACATGGTTGAGTTCCCCCAGGATTCTCCCTCTATGCCTTAGCAAATGCTGGGTAACATTCGGCTCTGAACCCTGGACTCATCTAACTAGCACTACCACTACCATCTCGCTCAGACGCTAGATAACCATACTTGCCTACAAATGACTTTTATATAATCCAGAAGTTCATTGCCGCCCTCATATAAGCCCGCCATCGGTCTCTATCCTGAGCAAGTCTCTAGCAAGATATCACACCTTCCTAAAGTCCATTTTAATATGATCCTCCCATCTACGTCTCGGCCCCACAAAGGTCTTTTTCCCCTCAGGTCTCCCAACTAACACTCTACACGCATTTCTGAATTCGTCCATACGTCCTACATGCCCTACTCATCTCAAACGTCTGGATTTAATGTTCCTAATTACAGTATGTCAGGTGAAGAATACAATGCGTGCAGTTCTGTGTTGTGTAACTTTCTCTATTCTCCTGTAACTTCATATCTCTTTAGCCCCAAATATTTTCCTAAACACCTTATTCTTGAACACCCTTAACTTCTGTTCCTCTCTCAAAGTGAGAGTCTAAGTAACCAAACAGAACAACCGGTAATATAACAGACTTTTATGTGATGAAGGATGAGTGAAACGGAGAAAAATTCTCTCCGGCACCGGGAATTGAACCCGGGTTTTCAGCTCTACGTACTGACGCTCTATCCACTAAGCCACACCGGATTCCCATCCCGATGTCGGATTGAAACCTCTCAGTTTAAGTTCCACCTCTTGGGTTCCCTCTAGTGGCCTACCCTCATCCACTGCGTCGTAGAAGTATGACAGTGGCAGAATGTCCACACATGTGCAGAGGTGCACTCGTTATGAGTGACTAAGTGGCCGGGATCCGACTGAGAGGATTCAATCCGACATCGGGATGGGAATCCGTTATGGCTTAGTGGATAGAGCGTCAGCACGTAGAACTGAAAACTCGGGTTCAAATCCAGGTGTCGGAGAGATTTTTTCTCCGTTCCAATCATCCTTCATCATATGATGACGCAGAATTTCTGCACGGAAATATCATATGTACTTAGGTATAGTCGCGACGCTGTTATTCCCGGCGTGACTCCTCCTCTTTGCTTACGTCTTAGGAAATGAAGGCTCTATAAAGTCTAGGTAGGTAGTATCGTTCGCCATTTTCGTTCTTTCGTTGCCGAGCTATCATACGAGGAATCTATTTGCCATACTGTTAAACCTTATCATGTCGTAGCTCCTATGATAATAAATCAAACGCACTGTAGTTCAGCAAATAATTGAGCGGCAAATAACGTCTTCATGTGCTTTCTATGAACGCCAACGAAAGAGCCAAAATGGCGGGCGATTATATTAAGTATTTATCGAGCCTTAAGAAATGAATAACGTCTTAATAAGCGAATCACAAGACGCACACGTTTAAATGTAGCCGACCTGCAACGCGATTGGCTGCCGTAAATTAGAGCGACGGTACTATACATCGTAATAATAGACTGTTTTATATTTTCTGACTTTGAGTTTGAGAATAAGCTTACACCTAATAAATAATATTTTTGAACTATAACTGCACAAATTCAAGTCAGTTATGTACGCCTATTCACCAGGTAGAACACCATTTCCGTCAACTGTTTTATGATTCACGTAAGTGATTTATACAGTATTTTGTTTTTATTTTATTTCCTTCACAATAGGCTAAAATTATTAGTTTTTCATAATCCGTGTATTACGCTGTTAAAAGATTGGATAATGGCCGCTTCGGAGATGATATTGAAAGGATACCATAGTCCAGAGAAAGGGTAAGGTGTATAGTTTATCTCGTACAGTACATGAAAACTAACAGTTGTTTTTATGATGGACTCGAAGCAGGTCTCCTGGACGCTGTTCTAACAATCCACACACTTGTGCGATTTGTTACATTTATACACTTCACTACATTGTACTCAATAATCTGTTCACTACAGACAACACGAAAAACATTCTTCCAGAGAGAAGACGAGCTGAAGTTTGAGACTTGTTTGAACATGTTCCGACAAGTTCCGAGACTCTTTTACCCCTACATCTCTTGTCAAGTGTTACCAGATGCATGTTCAGGACTGTAGACTGCTTTGGGTTCAGTAGCAACACCATGAACAGAAGGTCAGACACGAACAATTTCTTATATATTTACTAAAGAACTGATAATTATATCATAGGTAGAAAGTTCGTGCAAAAACAGTAAATTTCAGTTGAGTACAGCAAGGACTATAGTTGTCACCACCGTCTCGCCTTGCTACCGCTACCCATTTCACATAAACAACGCATAGTATCATTCTGTGGAACTGTGTTCACTAATAGTCGTGAAAAGGTTGAAGAATATTGTTAGTTTATATGAATACTCGTAGTTTAGGTTCTGAATAAAGTGAGTTATTCTGTTGTTATTGTGTTATTTACGTAACGTTAATATTATGCATGATTTAAAAAAAAAAGGAAAATCATCTGTTTTTAAATAAGTATGCAAACAGGAGTGTGTGAAACTTTTTTCTCGGATTATTCTTTGTTAAATATTGGTTGAAAAACAAGTTTATTTATCAGCCGTCAATACTTGTTTGTTTTGCTGGTCTGTTGACGTCTCGTGCTTCTGCGCTACTATGCATTCGGTTGCGTTACAAAGTTCATTCAACATCAGAATTACGATACGAACTTCCTAGATGTCACTAGAAATGAAACTTTTCTTAATAATTATGGGTTTAATGATATGTTGCACATATGAGATACACTATTAGATTCACAAAGTAGTTGTTCACCTGATGATAGTAAGGAATACTGTATCATAAATTCTTGTGACGTAGAACGAAACAGAAAAAATATTGAACCCTGATGAACAGTGTTGCCATTTTCTCAGTTCATATATTTTTTTTCCTTCGTGTTATGTGTGTGATATTCTTAAACTCGTATGTCTACTTTGTAGAACACATACTGCAGAAAACACTGCAAAATTTCATGTAAATTGATTCAGTAATTTCAGAGAAAAATTCTCTTAAATCTGAAAAATATAAATATACGGAAAACTGCATTTAAAAATAATGATGTATGAATTACTTGTGCAGTCAAATTTAAAGAGATAATTTAAAGGACTTATCTGCAGAGAAACTCTCCTCAATATATATAATTATACTATTTTAAAAAGCAAGTTTTGTACTTTTTTTAAAAACGAAAAATAAAAAATCGGATTTTTGACACCTAATCACTACCCGGTCCTCTTCAAAGATATCTCCAATTTTATGATCGTGTAATCGAAGTTTCTAACCGCGAGAATAGTAAGAAGTAAAGATATAACAAATTGAAAAAACTGAAATAGTTCCGGAAGTTCTCAATAGGTGTCACTATTATTTGAACGAGTAATAAAGTATTTGGTGAAATGTTGATGTAGATTAAGTATAAAATATTCTCATAATTCACAGTACAAGCAGTTAGTACTAAATCTAATGCTTTTTTTTACTGTTAACAGAGGGGAATGAAATTTTGAATTTCATAATGCGGGTGTATTTTTATACTATTGGCGACAATGACTGTTACCTTCGCCATCTTTTCATAGAAGTAATAACTAAGGAAAAAACATTTACACGAACAAACTATCGATCACTATCGATTAGTAGGAGTCAGGTCTCTTTGTACACTAGTGTTCATACGGCATATCCAGAGTTCAGTAACGTAATTACATAATTGGTTACTTTTATACTGGGATGAAACACTTACGTACAACAACAATAATAATAATAATAATAATAATAATAATAATAATAATAATAGTGATAATAGTTTTATTTTCCCTGGCAGAGTTAAGGCCATCAGACCTTCTCTTCCACTCAACCAGGATCAAATCACATACAGAAAAATACATACCGGTATACAAATATTAACTTAAAAATAATCATCATCATCATCATCATCCTTCACGAATTAGGCCTCTGTAGACCTGTTTCGGCCCCATCTAGCAGTCTTCTTAACGGTCTTCCTGGTCGACGATGTCCTCTAGGTTTATATTGCATCATAATTTTTGGGATTCTTGAATTTTCCATTCTTCTTACATGATCTAGCCAATTGAATTTGTATCTGGTGATTTTTTCTTCTACTGACTCTACTTCTAATTGTTCTAAAATTTCTTCATTCCTTTTTCGGTCTAAAAGAGTATATCCTGCTGTTCTCCTGAAAAATTTCATTTCCGTTGCTTTGATTCTGTTCATGTCTTTTTTCTTTAATGTCCAAATCTCGCTTCCGTATAGAAGGGTGGGTAATGCTAGTGTATTATATATTTTTATTCTTGTAGATTTTTGTACTAATTTAGCTTTTAATGTATTGTTTATTATTCCTAGAATTTGTGTAAATTTGGTAATTTTCTTGTTCACATCTTTTTCATTTTGATAAGATATTTCACAACCCAGATAATTGAAATTTTGCACTTGTTCGAGGCATTGGTTATTGTGTATTATCTTACTTCTCACTGGGTCTTGTCCTAAAATGCCATTACTTTTGATTTTTGTGCTGAAATTTCCATCCCAAAATCTTTTAATATTTCATTTAATGTATACAATCCTCTTAATTAAGTAAAAAAGAGAGATTGAATACATATACACAATCAGTATTAACTTTAAAATAGTAATAATAATAATAATAATAATAATAATAATAATAATAATAATAATAATAATAATAATATATATACAATAAAAAAGAGACTAAATATATAATCACAAACAGGAAAATACATTCTAGTATACAAGTATTAACTTAAAAAAAAGAATTAATACATATGAATATAATCTCACAACTAAAGGAATAGTACAATTAGTATGATCAGCACAGCACGTGTTACATTGAGACAATGACAATTACCTAGATATTAGTGTTAATGGAAAAAATAAAGTAATGACTGTAAAATAATAATAATAGTAATAATAATAATAATAATAATAATAATAAATAAACATTATACCTAAAAACTAATTCTGTGCATTTAAAATATTTCTAAACAGCCTATATATATATATATATATATATATATATATATATAAGTTTTCCTTTACATAAATAAAAGTTTTAGTTAAGATGCTAGTTTATTTATGTTTATCTTTTAAAACCCTTGCCTCTTTACCAACAGATCACGTGACGTAGACAGGACAGAAAGGAAGGAACTGACAATTGCCCATAATTTGTATCTCCGTCTACAGTAACTGTGTATTTTTCCGTTTTAAAAATCTGAAAGATATCTCGGAGACGGAATACTTGTGCATTATGAACGCTAAATACGTAAAATATCATATTTAGATTCTCTTTCAGGAATGGAATACGAATAATTGGATGCGCACAGATATATAAACTTATACGCTTTCAAGAACGATAATTTTACCTCTGGAAGATATGATATATAACCTCATTTCAAACCGTTATTAATTTTTCCATCTTCTCAGAGAAATAAAGACGAGGAACCTTGTTAAGTGAAGAAGAGATGAGATACAGCCAGACAAACTCCCAAAGAGTCAAGGTATGTGTAGACTTCATTTCGCCCTGGTTCTGAGAAAAATGAGGTAAAATCTGAGTCCTTGTTACACATCATCATCACACATACTGGTGACAACTTATTCTGGACGAATTTTTCAATTATATTCCCACACAATGTATTTCATAGCGTCTCCATTCTAGGCTATGAGGAATATGACTTCTAAGAAGGGATTTATTATGTAAAATGAAATAATAATTCTATTTTTATTATAATTTATTCCCTCAAGCAAGTGTCAGATTATGATATAAATGAAGAGATCTTTGAGAATTTTGCATGCGTTTTATAGCACATGTCACGTAGTATCATAATTATAAGCGTATGAATTTTCTTTGAATACTTTCTAATTTATTCGAATAAATTTTAACAGAATTCCAGACTGCAGATGCATATTCGATTTTCGGTCGAACTAATGGATAAGTGCAAATTTCCCTAAATTACCATAAAAAGATATAAATTCCCCTACAACTACTCCAAGTCATCTACCTGCAAATGATAAATTCCCCTAATCGGAGTAAAGTTATAACATGAAATTTATCGAATACACACAGTTCAAACAAACGAACATGTCACAATCTTTTACTCAACATCGATAACAGCGTCGGGAATAATTCTATTTAAGAACCGGAACAATAAATAAATAATGTTGGTAACGCCACTAATCGATTAAAATGTATCGATACTGAGGTAGAAATAAAATGCTAAGAAGAGGACAATTTTTAGAAATTCCAAATTTTATTTCGAAAGGTCTTTAGCGAGTGATGAAAAAAATTGGCGGTGCACCAAGAGAAAATATATATATATATATATATATATTTTTTTTTTTTTAAGGCCCTGAAAATAATTTGATTTCATGTAATGAGGGTCATAATCTGACCTCGCCATTTCCAACCCACGATCGTATAGTTTATGATGCATTTACCTTAGCGTTTCAAATTCTAGTTGCGTGGTAAGAACAGGAGATTACGTAATAATCTATACTAATAATAAATCTATAACCGAAATTTTTCTGATAATTTTCGCTTCTCCAAAAATAATTTGTGTTAACATACCCATATAATTAATCATCCTGAAACCGAAAATCGCTTTTTTGAAATTTTTGTTTGTATATCGGTCTGTCTGTCTGTCTATCTGTCTGGATGTTTGTTAACTTTTTACGCGATAATTGTTGAACCGACTTATATGAAAATTGTAATATAAATTGACTTCGTTGTAACTTAGATTTTAGGCTATTATGTCATTCAAAACACTTTATTTAAAGGGGCCTTAATTAAATAAATCGAAATATCTCGCTTATTAATGATTTTTATGAAAGTTTTACTTAACAAAAGTTTCTTTAAAAACGATTTCCGATAAGTTTTATTCTAAGCAAAATTTTGATAGGACTGATATTGCTATGATGTACCGAAGTACATAATGATATTTCAGTGCAGGAATTCTGCAGTAGCATATGTCGAGATATATCCGTTTTAAAATAACAATGCTTTTTATATCACGGCCAGGCAGATTAAAATACGAGTAATAAAGGTAAAACAAATGAGTCTGCATTTATTTAAGGCGGCCTTGGAGTCCTTGGACAACAATCGGATTAATATACGGATGATATGATATGTGTTTATAATATTAAATAGGCCTATTATTATATTTTAAAGAGAGAGTATTTGTGTGTTTGTATGAGACAATCTCAGGAAACTATTTAATAGATTTAAATAATTCTTTCATCATTCTAAAGTATACTTTCTTTAGATGGACGTAGGCTTTATGTCATTACAGAAGTTGGTTATTTGTAAGAAGTCGTCGCTGAACGATTCACATCGTCTATAGTTCACTTCTATTGTTACACAACAAGATGGATGCACTGAACGATTCACATCATTTATAGTTCACTTCTGTGAACGATTCCATTGTCTATTGTTACACAACACACTAAACCTGGAGTAATTTAAGCTTATTAATTAAATAAATAATTCTACTTACTGTTTTTTATATGCTCACCTGTATGTAATTTCTATTTTATACTTATTTCATTGTTATTTTCCATCCAAAGATCATTAAGAACGATGAATATTATTTAATATCTCCTATCTTTCTTCAAATAGTGTTCATATGCCATGTTAATTTTCATTTGTTTTCATAAGTTAACAATGATGCACATTGGAAGCAACATATAATAAATTATTTTCCTACACAATCCACGCTATATTCACGTTGTTTTGAAATGATTAATCGAAGATGGTTTGCTTATTGTTTATTACACGCACATTTGTATGTAATTTCTATTCCATACGATTTTCTTCTATCCCCGATCATTAAGAATGGTGAATATTGTTTATGCTTGTTTCCTGTATTTCTTAAAATAATGTTATGTGGCATGTTAGTTTTTATTCGTCGTTATTTACGTAAAAATGATGCACCAAAAAATAAAAAAATAATAATTTCGTCCTCACTCCACATCCCATTTATTCACATTTGTTTTTCAGTGATTTATTAAAGAATGTACCGGTATTTAAAATACTAATAATTTAGAAAAATGTTACATAAATCATCCTTGTGCCAAAACAGAATGCTCCCTGGACCAAACTGTCGTATTTTGCAGTGGTCATCAGTACTCGCTGAAATGGGTAATAATAGTATAATAAAATAATGTTGTACGTAGCATTTAGAAACATGTTACATAAATCATCATTGTGCCATAAGAGAATGCTCCCTGGACCAAATTATCGTATTGTGCAGTGGTCGTCAGTACTCGCTGAAATGGGTAATAATATAATATAATTGTTTTGCACGTAGCAAGCGGGGTATTGGGACTGCAAACCCCGATGATGATCCGACGTGTAGCACATGATGAAAAAAGCGGGGTATCGGGGCTGCAAGCCCCGATGATGATCCGACGTGTAGCACATGATGTAAAAAGCGGGGTGTCGGGCACTTAAAAGTGCCTTTTGGAAAGCATGGTGATGCGCATTTGACAAACCCAGTGTACGTACTTGCTAATAATCCCTTTTTATTTGTCGTTATTTACGTAAAAATGATGCGCCAAATAATAATAATAATTTCGTACTCACTCCACTTCCTATATTCACATTTGTTTTTCAGTGATTTATTAAAGAATGTATCGGTATTTAAAAGACTAATAATTTAGAAACATGTTACATAAATCATCCTTGTGCTAAAAGAGAATGCTCCCTGGACCAAATTATCGTATTTTGCAGTGGTCGTCGGTACTCGCTGAAATGGGTAATAATATAATATAATATAATTATGTTGTACGTAGCAAGATCGATTATTCAATTAATAGGATATTTTATGAGGTTGTCATGACTGAGGTATCTATTGTCAATTGCTTTTATTTGTCAGAAGGCCTTGACTGACGGGTATATAAGGACTGGCGCTCTTAGGGGTGGAGGTCGGGGTTTGGGACGGCTCACAAGTAACAAGAGGAGAAGGGATAGAGACATCTAGTATTTTAAAGATTTATGTCGTTCACTAGATGAGTTGATTCAACTAACCTGGAAATAATGTGAATCGTTCAGCGACGACTTCTTGTAAATAACCCAGAAGTTCATGAGTGAATCGAGAACTGGGCAAAAATGCATATAAGGTATGACTAAACAGAACCTTACTCACAGAAAATTTTATATTCTACTGTTGAAAGTAATAATTAGCAATATGTACTGCAGTTAAATTTAGTGCTATTTGGAGTTACCGTCCTGAAATTTTATGTGATGTGTGTTGCGTTTTTTATGAAAGAATGAAAGCTAGAGATGGAATAATTTTACAAATATACAAGCGGCACATATCCTAAGTATTAATTATTCAGTAATATAACAGTACATATTTTTATTGCTTACTTACGTATTTGGGTGAGCTACGGTAATGTATACTTAATAGGTAGGGGAGAGTCGGGTAGTATCGGACATCGGGTAGTATCGGACAGTGCGTTTCTTTCATCTACCACCATATGGTAGTACCTGAATGACATGGTTACGTTTCTCTATGCGACATCACAGAAACGTAACCATGTCAATCAATTACTATCATCATGTGGTAGATGAAAGAAACTCACTGTCCGATATTACCCGATGTCCGATACTACCAGACTCTCCCCTAACAGTTCTATTTAGTGCACAATACTCCATATTGAATAATTAAAAAACCAACATCTTTAGCATGACTTGTGGCCCGAACTCCACCCCTCTGAGCGCGAGGTCTTATATACTCGGTCTGTTATGGCCGAATGTTACAATAAAAACAATTAACAATATAGGTATTTCAATCATAACGTCATACACTACCAGATGAAACTATGAAGTAATTACATAATTAAAATACGACTATTTAGTCTCTACAGAATCCGTTGTCGTTGCAAGAATAATTCGATTAACATGTTTCTAAATTAGTCTTGAATATTTTGCGCTGCTGGAGAAGTTTTTCTTCCTGAGATTCAAGAGCCCTCACAACCAATTAAAAATTTAGGTAGGTACTTATAGTAGTAGGGCTACATCCGTTATCAACACACTTTTAAAATAATATAGGGCAGTACAACACCTTATTTCAAATGGTATCGTTTGGTGACAAAGTCTTCTTCCAGCTGAGAGTAACAACCTTCAGTTCTTACAAATATATTCTACATTTTCAGACACTGTTAGGTCTAATATAATACCAAGCTTAAAAGTAGAATTAATTGAACAACTCCATAAACTATTGCATGGTAATAACTAGGCTTCGTGGAATTGCCACGAGAATCGTAAGGTATACTACGCACGCGGTATAGATTGTATGAGAAGGGGACGTGCGACGGACGGAGTATGCCTCTGATGTAAACACTGACCAGTATACTGCGGTTACAATAAAACCTGTATCCTGCATTCAAGAAATATAATGAATGATCATTGAAGTAGGAAACGTCTAAACATGTAAATACACAATTATTTTGTAGTGAGATATATTAACTCTTAAAATTTAATGTAAGATACTCACATCATCCTTGAATATGTGCAGTGAAGAGTTACGTACATTTTGAGCGACCAAAGTGAACTTCCTTCGATGGTCACTCAAACAGTTTTTATATTGGTAGAATATACGTTCAACAACACACGATCTAATAGGAGCATATTTGAAGAACGGAAAATCACTACTTTTTAGTACACCAATTTCAGACGTCTTGTCGTGACCTGATAGTACATAATTTATAATACGAAGTTGTAAATAGGCAGAATTTTTAGCAATAATGTTTCTCAACTTACATTTCACTTTTTCTGAAATTAGTTAATTGTTATTTTGGATAACGGTTTGTGATACTTTATACACTATATTAAGGGCTTCTGAGAGTTGTAGTTTAGACGATTCCAATAGGATGATGCTTTTGGACACGATTTTAAAATTAGAATCAATCAACAGAATATATTCCAATAGGTGTACAGAAGGCAATGATTTTACAGCTGCAACAGCGGAACTGTCTGCGCTATCCAATGCATCAATTACCTCCATTATTTTGCCGTAATGTTCTGCATAATAATTAACAGCATCCAACCACGTTTTCCAACGGGTCAAGACTGGCTGCGGGGGTAAGGGTATCCCAGGAGAAAATATTATTTGGAACAGCAACACTCTCATTGTGGCATGTTTGATTGAATTTTTGTCTGCACTGAACAAAAGTTAAGCTTTGACTGTTTCAACCACAGTAATGCAAAAACAAGTGCTTACATAGGTATACGTTAGCTGTAGCTGCTCTATCTATTTGGTCCGGTCACAACTCTTTAACATGAACTGCTTATACTACGAGACCGGGCGGTCGCTCACCTCTTCTATACTACCGTACATCGGCAACCTGATTGCATGCTGCGCGTGGCAATTCAACGAAGTCTACAGGGTGTTCATTTCAAAGTGTGTCATGACGTCACTGTTGTTGGGTCACCGATTTGAAGCGAGTTTCAGTTTATATGTTATAGAATTTGCCTATTATTTAAGGCGTTCTTCAATCTGAACTTGAGAACGTGTACGGTATAACTTGAACGTCGTAGCAACAGATGGCGGTCTGTACGGTCTGTGTGCTACCATAACCTCTTTCGAACTGTGTTTTGCGCCGGCAAGTCGTACGCAGGGTATTTGTTATCATCAGTTGCGTACGGTAACATTCCACAACACAAATCAAATGCTCCGTGTCCATGTTGACCATCGAAGTTAATGTCAACAAATACGTAAGTAATCGTCTTAACCCTCTTCCCATATCCCGACAGTACGTATTTCCAAACAGTTCACATTCCTGCCACTACCGGCGTTACCGTACGTATCGCCACGTACTCTTCAGAATGAACGCCGTACTTGCTAGCCAACTTCTCTGCCTCTTAGATTATACACCTGAGCTGCGGAAGTGTAGGAAGATTGAATTCTCTAGGCTCATCAGCTAGCCACATGACGGCATACAGCGAGCCAAGACACATTTTGAACTGAACACCCAGTAGTAATAACACATTCATAGTTCTAAATACAACTTTGAAAGTAATTCAGGATCAAACGATTTATAATTGATAATAAATTAATTATTAACTAACAATAACAAAGCTGTATTTGAAAATATTACAGATTTAAGTCAATTACATTTATTTATAACAAGTGCAGCGAAACGCGCGGGTACGGCTAGTAGTAGTAATAATAATAATAATAATAACAATAACAATATTTACTATAAAATTTGCATTTGTCAATCCGTCAAATAATTTTTCTTTAGATTACAGTAACTGGCTTTCAGTTATCACAACTCTTACCTCACTGCAGCTTCTAAAAATACGTCGGGAATTAAAGACCAAGAACAGAAAAGTAAATGAGATGGCTTTTAGAAGTTATTCACTTTTATATGTATCCTTCCGACTTCAAACTACAAAAGAGAGAAAAGAATGGAACTCTGTTTTATAGTTGAAGTTTCGTGTAGAGTGAGAGAACAGCAGCAGCAGGAGAAGAAGAAGATGTAGAAATGCAAATTTCTCGCTATACTTTAAAGAGATTTTCTTTCTACGGGCTAGCATCGCGAGGTCACAAAAAGCATAACCTTTGAATTCATTCCTTCGAGGAATATTTATTGTACAGAATAAAGAACAGTATTGTTCCGTCAAAATAATTTAAACAATGCTCGTTACTTGTTCCATTCACTGGCTAAGAACAGCACGCCTCTTTGTTAAAAGGAATTGTTAAATTCTGCGCAATAGCATACACGATAACTAGGAATTTCCAACGCTTTCCAGACGATTTCTGAAATTTCACTACAGTTTGTAACACAGTCAATGATGGAAGAATAATTTGGAAGTTCTTCAGATCATATCTTAAATGATTTCCTGCTGTTTGTCAGGATTTGGATCCTGGATCTTTTTGCTTATTAGTTAATACGGGTACAGTATATCAGTTATTCATAGATTTCAAAAAGGGATATGACTCGGTTAAGAGGGAAGTATTATATGATATTCTTATTGAATTTGGTATTCCCAAGAAACTAGTTCGATTAATTAAAATGTGTCTCAGTGAAACATACAGCAGAGTCCGTATAGGTCACTTTTATCTGATGCTTTCCAATTCACTGCGGGCTAAAGCAGGGAGATGCACTATCACCTTTACTTTTTAACTTCGCGCTAGAATATGCCATTAGGAAAGTTCAGGATAACAGGCAGGGTTTGGAATTGAACGGGTTACATCAGCTTCTTGTCTATGCGGATGACGTGAATATGTTAGGAGAAAATACACAAACGATTAGGGAAAACACGGAAATTTTACTTGAAGCAAGTAGAGCGATCGGTTTGGAAGTAAATCCCGAAAAGACAAAGTATATGATTATGTCTCGTGACCAGAATATTGTACGAAATGGAAATATAAAAATTGGAGATTTATCCTTCGAAGAGGTGGAAAAATTCAAATATCTTGGAGCAACAGTAACAAATATAAATGACACTCGGGAGGAAATTAAACGCAGAATAAATATGGGAAATGCGTATTATTATTCGTTTGAGAAGTTTTATCATCTAGTCTGCTGTCAAAAAATCTGAAAGTTAGAATTTATAAAACAGTTATATTACCGGTTGTTCTGTATGGTTGTAAAACTTGGACTCTCACTCTGAGAGAGGAACATAAGTTCAGGGTGTTTGAGAATAAGGTGCTTAGGAAAATATTTGGGGCTAAGCGGGATGAAGTTACAGGAGAATGGAGAAAGTTACACAACACAGAACTGCACGCATTGTATTCTTCACCTGACATAATTAGGAACATTAAATCCAGACGTTTGAAATGGGCAGGGCGTGTAGCACGTATGGGCGAATCGAGAAATGCATATAGAGTGTTAGTTGGGAGACCGGAGGGAAAAAGACCTTTAGGGAGGCCGAGACGTAGATGGGAGGATAATATTAAAATGGATTTGAGGGAGGTGGGGTATGATGATAGAGACTGGATTAATCTTGCACAGGATAGGGACCGCTGGCGGGCTTATGTGAGGGCGGCGATGAGCCTTCGGGTTCCTTAAAAGCCATTTGTAAGTTGTAAGTTAATACGCCTACAATCTGGACCGGATAGTGTCCCTTTGCAAGGGTTAGGAAATATCTCTCTCTTTCACTCACATACGCACACAGGTACACACTCACTAGGGTTGCCAACCCTCTCATATTTCCCGGGATCTCCCGTATTTGCCCCTAATTTTTAACAGACTACTGGCTCGCATATTAGTCTTTTCTTCGAGTATTTTTGTCCCTTATTTTTGCATAATGTAAAAATTTTTATTCCAAACATTTGATTTCGCAGTGAATGATGATTGATTATAAGATGCATTTTGTCGCCCAAGAAAGGCATTAAAATGTGCAGTCTTTATAGAAATGGGTTTTATTTCTCACTAGTCTAAAATCAAACCGTGTCAATGTTAATAAAAAAAAACTGACTAGTTTTGTTCTACGCATACCAAGTAGTAATGTTCATACAAAGAGGGTGTTTCATCTCATGAACAATAATTGAACAGATGTTCGAAACTTGATAACGACAAATTTAATCAAATCAAAGCATGCGTGTACATGTAGATCTGTAATTATTTCCCTCACAGTTTTAGATACCTAATACGTAATTACATATTATTTATAGAGTCATTGTTTAATGTTTTAATGCACCTCCCTATATCAATTGATGCTGGTGTGAATTTTTATTTCATCACGATAAAAACTGCATTGAATGACGCAAGTCTATCATTCAGTCGATGCATTGCGTGAATACGAATACCGATTTGAAGCGTAATAGAAACTCACACATAATATTGAAGCTGAATAATTGAATGCACAGGATTATTTCATAGTCGTTGTTTGTGTGCAAAGTAATAAATATTTGATTTATTTTCCACAATAAAAATTGTTATGAATGCTTTATTCTTCTACCTCGATTAATTTAACTCATCGCACGTCTAAATATATCATTTTACGTCCAAATAATAAAGTTTCATTCCATGCAATATTTCCGTCTATTGACAGAGTGTGACGTCATGTTTATAATATTTATGATGTGGAGAAATCGATACTGAAATCGATTAATATTTCAGCCTCGCATTATGACATTAATACCCGACAAATGACGGAAAAAAATATAACCCACATCGGTTTCTGGTTTTAAAGACGGACGTGGTTTTAGTAGTAGTATTAGTAGTATTTATTTATTTAACCTGGTAGAGATAAGGCCGTCAGGCCTTCTCTGCCCCTCTACCAGGAGATTCCAACTACAATATCAACAATAAAATTACAATTAGTATTAAATTTACAATTACAATTACAAATAATATTACAGTTAGTATTAAATTTACAATTACAATAAAATCAAAGTACGAAAAGATTACCTGAATAATTAAAGCTAGATAATTTATCATAGAGAAACAAATAATATTTTATATTTACTGAATTACAAATTAAATCTAGAATAACAAAATTGTATAGTGATGAAATTACTGAATATTGAAATATTTTGTGATAGATTAAAGAAACTATTTACAAGTAATCAATTACTGACCAAGTGCCTAGTAAGTTTTCGTTTGAAATCAATTTTATTTCGACAGTCCGTGATGCTAGCAGGTAGCGAATTCCAGAGTCTTGGCAGGGCTATTGTGAAAGAAGATGAGTATGAGGAGGTGCAATGGGATGGTATTGTTAGTATTGTTTCATGACGAGAGCATGTGTTCAGATTATGGTGGGAAGAAAGGTAAGTGAAGCGAGACGACAGGTACGAAGGAATAGAAGAGTTCAAGATTTCGAAGAGAAGGAGAAGTAAATGTAAATTTCTTTTCTTATCTAGTTTAAGCCAACCTATTGCTTCCAGGGATGGGGTAATATGATCATATTTACGAACATTGCTTACAAAACGTACACACAAATTATGAGCACGTTGAAGTTTCATTTTGTTGTCGCTGGAGAGGTCAGTCAGTAAAATGTTCGCATAGTCGAAATAGGGAAATGCAAGTGTCTGCACAAGGGACTTTTTTAAGCAAGAGGGAAGATGAACATTTACCCTTTTTAGCACATGGATAATAGAATATACTTTCTGCAGGTTTCTGTGATTAGTCACCATAACTACTGAAGTACTAAATAAATGAGCGGATAGACAAAACTAATGATGGGTTTAACGTGCATGGATTTATTGGCACCAATAACTATTGGCGCGCAAGTAAAAACAACTTTCACACGTAAACTTTCACTGGCGTGCAAGTTTATACATTATATGCAATATTTGGAAAAGTAGGGACATTCTAACTTTTCAATGCGCCAGTGACAACACATGCGCAAGTGGACATTTCTGTTGCACGTGCTAGAGTCGATTTCTAAAACACGGACGAAATCGTGGTTCCAAACCTCGGCTCTTAAACCATGATCGAGGTCTGAATCCTTATGCGTTTTCTAAAACGAAGTCGAGACGCGGCTTGAGAAGAAACCAAAGTTCGTGAGTTTTATATATGGCAACGAAGCTAAGAATCGATTTTTATTCCTGATAAACAGTCGATATTAGAAAGAAATGAACATCGGGATTAATTTTTTTATTGAATTGCAGTAAGTCACATTCTTTTGTTCTCAGCTAAGATATTGTTGTGTTTAATAATTTACAGAATATAGGCTATGTGTGTTTAATACTAGCATTACTTAGTATTTAATAGGAAACGAATTTTTAGGTACCAGAATGATATTAACTAGACTATTACACTCTTACTACGTCATACTACTTTTGACCAATAAAACGGTACGAAAGGACGTATTTCAACCAATCATGGCTGCTTATCGCACAATTTTATCGCTCCCTAGCATTTGTTTAATTTTATCGCGTCCCTAGCATTTGTTTAATTTTATCGCGTCCCTAGCATTTGTTTCTTTGTTTGCCAACATTTGAAACTGCGCTGGTCTGGACTTCAAAAATATACATAAAATTACAAATCACTCCAGTCGATGCACAGCAGTTTCAAATATGACTCGCATTGGCATTCAAGAACAAGAATTAATAAAAATCACTGATCATACCTATGCATCTTCTGAAATCCGATTTACAAATAAATGAAGAGCACCATTCGGAAATCCTGAACAAGTTGAATACACCATGTAGGCCTAAATCAACGAGTTGCACTTCTATTATGCACACGTCCAATATAACATCAACTGAACCATCAACCACATTCAAATTTGAAAATTGTACATTCAATAATTATTCCTTTTAAAATTATTCATGTTTATTTTTTATGTCATCGTCGTTAATTAAAACTTTTCTAATACTTGTGTATATTAGTTAGGTTATGTTATAGCTTCTGCTCTGAGAGGATAAAAAGAAATTCTGCTATATGATATTATGGATAGTCACATATCAGAGATTGTTTAATATTAAGATTTATTGAATAGTAATCATTGCAGTGTCTGTATAAAGACACTACTGCCATCTAGCATGCATCTAGCGTAATATTTGTAATGTTGAGATGGTACAATAATACATTTGAAGACAGTTGTATTTTCGTAAGTCAATTAATATTTTATTGTATTGGAGTAGTTCGTTACTTCTAATCTTTATATACTTTCTTCTAATCGTGTAATAGTCAATTAAATCCCACTCGAGTTTTGATTTTCTCTAGATAAATCAAAACGTCTAATGAGATTACTGTTGATAAATAGCACAAGTCGATCGTTTATGTTGTAGTTCATCATTTGTCCATAACTACTACTAACATTAACTACCTGAAAACCGGTTCTAAGGAATTAATAACCTAAATATTAACTGGATTAAAATTTCAATTATAACTAAAATGTAATATGGTTGTATTTTCACATATAATTGGCCTATTACGTAGAAAGCCCCAATAGTATAAAACTTAAAATAAGAATCTTAAAAAGTATTTATTTCAGTCACTGACTTCACAGCATATGTTTAAGGTGCTACACCTTTACATTACATATTTAAGACGTATGAACGTTTTCGTTGGTCTACGCCAACATCATCAGATACGAAGTACATTTCAGCAATATCAGTGCTCTCTACATAATATCTACAAATACAAAACATATTTAGTGGCATGCAAAATGAGACATATTAAAAACCAACATTGCTGTGATACACATTTACATTCTATATGACTGCCTTGATTGTCACTTACTTAAAATACACGTATAGATTACAAAAATATTGATTTACATATATATATATATATATATATATATATAAATGCAAGTCTTGACATATGAGATAATAAAATGACATGATTTAAAAGTGATAAAAATAATAAAATATAAAACTAAGATAAAAATTATGAATGTGAAGAGTTGCAAAATTACAGTGATACAAACCATGATACATACGTTTCTGAATGGTGGAAATATATATATTATTGTGAAACAGAAAAAAAAATTAATAAATGTAAACACTGTAATTTTGCAACTCTTCACATTCATAATTTTTATCTTAGTTTTATATTTTATTATTTTTATCACTTTTAATTCATGTCATTTTATTATCTCATATGTCAAGACTTGCATTTATATATATATATATATATATATATATATATATATAAATCAATATTTTTGTAATCTGTACGTGTATTTTAAGTAAGTGACAATCAAGACAGTCATATAGAATGTCAATGTGTATCACAGAAATGTTGGTTTTTAATATGTCTCATTTTGCATGCCACTAAATATGTTTTGTATTTGTAGATATTATGTAGAGAGCACTGATATTGCTGAAATGTACTCCGTACCTGATGATGTTGGCGTAGACCAACGAAAACGTTCATACGTCTTAAATATGTAATGTAAAGGTGTAGCACCTTAAACATATGCTGTGAAGTCAGTGAGTGAAATAAATACTTTTTAAGATACAATATAGACTTCTCTGAAAATTAAAAATGAATTGCAAAATATTAAAACAAGAAAACAAAATCACCTTAGCTTCCTATTGTTGTAGGCTCACATCATTTTCGATTATTAAATAAAATGTCAAAAACTACTGTGAAACTAAGAATTAAGTTACATCGCCTTATAAACATAACGGTATAATTAATATAAAATAGGCCCTACTGTATTTTACTTCCCTCAAAACAACAAAGTCTAAAAAAATTGTCAACCTGCCGCCTCTTGCATTTCGTTGCAGATTATTATTTAGCATTCTTGCTAAATTTTGCGTTGATTCCTTCGAAAATCTAAATATTCGTCTGAAATTTTTGTCGTTACATAGTTACAAAGGATTATTCCTGTCTTTCATCACTCTAATCCAGGGATTTAATACTCGTAGACACAAATTTTCATTTGATAATCATCCAGCTGATCTACTACCTCCAACTTGTATACATGAAGCCATGGTTTTAAACTTGCCCCAGCCGTGGTCCCTGCTTCAGACCATGGTTTCGAGCCATGGCTCAGAAAAATGAAAAAGACTTCGTTTTATAAATCCAAACTCGGTTTAAAGCCATAGCCGTAGTCTAGACCTCGTTTTAGAAATCAACCCTTAGTTTCTCATCTGCTCGCCAGTATTCTACAGCACATAGTCAGCTGATGCCTTTGCATCAAGTTTTTTTTTTTTTAATTTTGATTTATAAGAATGAGTAAGTGGAATTATGAGATA
This sequence comes from Periplaneta americana, assembly GCA_025594305.2. Taxonomy (NCBI): domain Eukaryota; kingdom Metazoa; phylum Arthropoda; class Insecta; order Blattodea; family Blattidae; genus Periplaneta; species Periplaneta americana. The sequence goes on from JAJSOF020000029.1 coordinate 4,450,144, forward strand.
CGGTGAAGTATGAAGAATACCATTGGTTGTGGGATCTAAACTCTAATCTTTATAAAAAAATAGAGATGCCAAAATAGACGCTAATGAAGATATGGCAAGGGCAATGAAAATTGATGGATTTGAAGTTCCCCAGGTGAAAGCAAAAACACAACTCATGCGAGATACGTACAATCTGGAAGTAAGGAAAGTAACAAAAAGCATGAAATCTGATGCTGGGACAGATGACATAAACAAATCTAAAGTAACATGGTTTCCAGTTGCTGATAGGATTTTGCACTAAGTGGTGCGAATAAGAGAAAGATAGTCTTCAGAAATTTTGAGAACTTTGTATAAAATCGACATGAATATCGTACTCAAAGACCAAAGTCTACTTTCCCATTAATTGAGCCTAAATGTCATACAAGTGTAGCTCTTAAACATGGTGCTAGTTTCCGCCCAAGACTTTAAAATAAAATTAGAAACCATTTTCCAAATTTGAAATGTTTTAAAATTGAAGCTTTTAAAAATAAATTCGTAAAATTATCCATGATATATAATATTAAGGGGAAGCAGAGGTAAAGTTTTCGAACAAAACTGAAGAAGAAACGAAAATTTGGTTTTTTACATTTTTATTATCTTTATTTTGATATTCTGATGTTAGTTTTTGATTTTGTGCCCTTAAAAGTATGAAATTAAAACCAAGATAACTGTATTACTATATTATTTCCATAATAAACTAATACTTATCATTATTTATATACCTTCTCTGAACATATAAATAAAAAGAAATGTTGAAAATTTCTTACAATATGGTGCATGGAGCATTTTATATCAAACGATATAAAGTTTTATAAAATTATTAATATTTACAGAACTATTGTACTTAGAAAGTTGAAACTTGGTATGTCCATTACTAATAACATACTTAGTATCCATGATCGATTTCAAACAAATCGGATAAATTTGGTGGATTTTGAAATATTCACCTCTGCCTCCCCTTAATAAATGTATTTTTTTTACCTTTTATTTCTGTCGACTATATTCATGTTTTTATTGTCGGATTGTCAATTTATATTAAATGTGTATTTTTCTCTCTTTTTCTCTTTCTTCTTTATTCTTGCTCTTATGTGTTACTTATTGTTTTGAATTAAGTTACTTACTGTATTAGTAAACTGTCCTTGTAAATTTTATGTTATATTACTGACTAAGACCACGCCGTACACGAGCCTGGCTCTTACGGTATTGTCTAGAAATATTTTTGTTTTATAAATGTAATTTGTACTCACTAGCTGGATAGTTAAAATAAGATAAATAAAACATTACAATCTTAATTTATATACAATCTAAGACTGGAAATTCAAAAGGGACTAAGTAAGTGACATCTACTTAAAAATGAGATTTTGATGTATGTGCGCTATTTACTTATGTAATTACTATACTCATTCATTTATTCATAGTTCTCTATCTAAGGATAGGTCTTTCACTGCAAACACAGCAATTTATAGTATTCCCTATTTTCAGGCCTTCCTCTTAATCTCTGCATGTGATCCATGCATCTTAATGATAAGTATCTATCATCTGATATCTTCTTCTGCCCCGAACTCTTCACCCATTCACCAATCCTTCCAGTGCATCCTCCAGTACGCAGTTTCTTCTTAGCCAGTGACAAAGCCGAATCTTTTTTCTCTTTCTGGCCAGTCTCAGTCTTATCTTTTCGTCACACGCTCCATTCTTCTCCATATCCACATTTAAAATGTTCCTAGTCGTTTTTATTCGCTTCGTCGTAATGTCTGGTAGAGTTCCTGGGTAGCTCAGTTGGTAGGGCGTTGGAACGTTAAACCAAAGGTTGTGGCTTCGATACCCGACACCGGAACAGTTTTTCCCTCGAAATTATTCATACTTACAGGCTATATAACTCCTGCCACCCTAATTTGCACTTCGAAATGAATTTATTTTTCTCGTCGAATTTGTGTCTTTAGTAAACATACAAACACAATTCTGAATAAACTAGAAAGCGTAATCCATGGGTTTTTTTTTCCTCCCCATTCTGAGTAGCATGAGAGTCAGGAAAGGTGAAGATAGAAAAGGGAGGTAGAAAGAATTAAAGGCACGTGTGAGGGATAAACACCCCTGTACGTGAAGAGGGTGACAAGTGTGTGCGGGAACTGTTTGTGATGAGTCCCACATGAAGGTTATCATGTCCGAGCATTTAAAGTGGGAGGAAATTGATTTAACGCTCGGAATTCACTTCCCCTCTGCCATTTAATGCCATTAGCTTTAAAAATAATTTCGCAACTTTTTAACACTTAGTGCAGAAATCATTAGTGTGGAAACGCGCGTTCTACCGAGACTCTACAACCTGTGGCAAGCGAAACGTAATACATATTTGTATATTTCATGTCAGTAATTACATCCGTGTAATGTGGAGCTCACAATTTTGCATACGACGCCACAATTACATTCATTACATAGTACACACTTTCTTGCGTAACGCTATATTATACTAAACTTCATACCTACTACTTTATTCTATTTTATTAAACAGATGTCCCATTTATGCCCACACTTCTACCTTTGACATACAGTTTTTATACCTAGTCATTGCTTTATACCAATCATGAACTCGCTATTTTCCTTTGTCTTATTGCAATAATTTTCTTGAATAATTGTCCGCCGAGTTAGCTCTGTGGTAGCGCGTATTCCTCCAGACTAGCTGACACGGGTTCGATTCCCGGCGGGGTCAGAAATTTTCATATACAATTTCTACTTCGGGACAAGGAGAGATGGCGGTTCACAACTTCTAATCACTAAGGCCCATATTCATAGATATTCTTAGCGCGGGCTTCCGGTGATGATCAGCGAACTAACATTTTTCGTATTCGTAAACCAGTGTTAGCGATATTTATTTAATATTTGCTAATAATACTTACTTACTTACAAATGGCTTTTAAGGAACCCGAAGGTTCATTGCCGCCCTCACATAAGCCCGCCAGCGGCCCCTATCCCGTGCAAGATTAATCCAGTCTCTATCATCATACCCCACCTCCTTCAAATCCATTTTAATATTATCCTTCCATCTACACTGGTGGCCGTAATTCTGGAAACTTTTTGTTTTTGTGCTGAATTATTATAACATCCATATTTATTCACAGATTTATACAATTTAAAATGTTACTCGTGACTGATCCGTTAATTATGGGGTTATAACAAAGGTATTATATTAAATCCTGAATATTTAATAATAAATCATCATTACTATGTGGGGAATTATGTTTTTGTCATTTAAGATCTAAATATTTATTTCAAGTTTCATTATAATTTCTCATTATTTACTGCAATAAAAATTAGTTCATTGTTGATTTTAAGATTATTGTTGATCAGTAGGAGCACTGTTGATCAATTTTAGCATAAAATATGGACATTATGAGTGTGTTTCTATCATTAGTCTGACTTAAGATTTCGTTCGGTTAATATCTGATTGTTTTACCACAAACTTTATTGATAATTTTATCACAATGGCTCCAAGACAGGACTGGACACCTTCTAAACGAAGTAGGGCAGTCACAGTTCGCGAAGAAGGCTACACATTCAAGGAAATTGCAAGAAAACTTGGTAATGGTGCTACAGTGTCTGGTGTTCAGAAGGTGTGGCAGAGGTACAAATCCACAAAATCTTGTTAAACAACACCTAGGACTGGTAGAAAAGCTTAAGTAAGTCCAAGAGATGTGAGTCAGATTTGTCGATTAGCATTGAAAGATCGAAGGAAATCTTCTAAAGAGATACGGGAAGTTCTACACAGCAGTGGACTTGGGATTTCGAAGGAAGTTATTTGACATTGGACTGAAAACAAGAGCACCAAGAAAAAAACCATTTCTCAACAAAAGGGAACCATAAAATCGTGTAAATGGGTGCAAAAATCATCAATCATGGACCGATAATAAGCGGGTGATCGTGATATGGAGTAATAAAACAAGGATTTCTATATTTGGAAGTGACGGAGTCAAATACGTTCGTCGCCAAAATGGAGAAGCTTTGAATCCTGAGTGCCTCATCGCAACTATGAAACATCCTGTTGCTGTCATGATCTGGGGATGCATGTCTAAGAATGGAGTAGGAAGACTTCAGATTGTTCAAGGGAACTTCAATGCGGAAAAATACATAAAAGATATTCTCGAAACGAAATTGATACCATCCATTGCCGACTTACACCCAAATTGTGATGACTTTGTATTTCAACAGGATGGTGCTCCATGCCATACTGCCAAGAGTGTTATGCAATGGCTTCAACAGAAGAACATCAAGGTGATAAAGTTGCCTGGGAATAGTCCTGACTTTAATCTAATTGAAAACTTGTGATCAAGGTTAAAAAGTTTGGTGTCTAAAAAAATCCCACCAACAAAACTCAATTGATTGAAGCCATTATCCACAACTGGTTTCGGATCATCAGCAAGGAAGAACTGAAACGTCTAGTGGACTCAATGCCCCGCAGAATTGATGCTGTCATTAAAAATAAATGTTATCCCACAAAGTACAAACTTTTACAGAGTGAATGAGAAAATAACACGAAAATGTTTCTAAGTTTTAATGTGTAAATATATGCTTTCTCATACACATTATGTTATAAAGTTAAGTATTTTCTTTAAAATAGAATGGACAATGTTTGTTTGATGCTTTCAGTCACGAGTAACATTTTAAATTGTATTAATATGTGAATAAAAACATATGTTTTAATAATTCCGTACAAACACAAAAAGTTTCCAGAATTATGGCCACCAGTGTACGTCTCGGCCTCCCCAAAGGTCTTTTTCCCTCCGGTCTCCCAACTATCACTCTATATGCATTTCTGGATTCGCCTATACGTGCTACATGCCCTGCCCATCTCGAACGTCTGGATTTTAAGTTCCTAATTATGTCAGGTGAAGAATACAATGCGTGCAGTTCTGTGTTGTGTAACTTTCTCCATTCTCCTGTAACTCCATCCCGCTTAGTCCCAAATATTTTCCTAAGCACCTTATTCTCAAACACCCTTAACCTATGTTCCTCTCTCAGAGTGAGAGTGCAAGTTTCACAACCATAAAAAACAACCGGTAATATAACTGTTTTATTATAAATTCTAACTTTCAGATTTTTGGACAGCAGACTGGATGATAAGAGCTTCTCAACCGAATGATAACACGCATTTCCCATATTTATTCTGTGTTTAATTTCCTCCAGGGTGTCATTTATATTTGTTACTGTTGCTCCAAGATATTTGAATTTTTCCACCTCTTCGAAGGATAAATCTCCAATTTTTATATTTCCATTTCGTATTTACTAATAATTGTAACATGCAATGTAATATATACAGAAAAACTTTAGCTCGCCCCTGAAAGAGTAGAACTCGTGCTCAGGGGCGGATTCCTGAATTGAAATTAATAATTATACAATACAATTTGTCTTATGTCTACTATGCAATTATAGTATATAAATTTAAATTTACAATTTTTCAATCCATATATGATACGATATGAATCCTGTACAAGTAATCAGTCGATAACCGGGGCTAGTTTAGCACGCTCGTAGCGCGGGCTAGCGAAATGTCTTTGAATAGCACCCTAAATTGTTAAATCCCAAATCTCTCCACAGTGCATATGAAGAGAAGGCATAATGTCACTGTTGATAGTGATTTGTCCGTCGGATGGGGACGTTAAGCCCTGGCGGCCCCCTTGGTGCTAATCGATAGGAGTAAGCTAAGTGCTGGCACCGGGTCTCCCCTTCTCCGTTCCTCAACTTCATCATCATCCTCACTCATTCCCTACACTACACTTACACGAACACTTACACCTACACTCACCCTAGTACACGACATAGCTCTTCACAGATACACATCATGCATAACGTGGCCCACCGAAGTGGCGTGCAACTTGAAAATGGGTCACAGTCCTGCCAACTATCCGCAGTATGCGGAACCCGAATCACGTACCGGTAAGTGAAGTGGGTAGGCATTAAACATACACATATTTTTTTATTCAACTTCTCTCCCAAGTAATATTTATTTTCCAAATAATAATAATAATAATAATAATAATAATAATAATAATAATAATAATAATAATAATAATAAATTTACTATAGGCTACTGCTTATTCATTACTCAAACCATGCGAAATGCAGTCACAACGCACTGAAAGCATATAAAGTCTTCGGACGAGCAGTTCCGCCTTACGGTAGTGAAGCATGGACTGTAAAGAAACGTGAAATCGGTTGACAGCTGCAGAGATGAAATTTCTTAGACGAAATGCAAAATTTACGTTATTACATCGAACAAATGAAGAAAGATATAAGTCCTAAGATTTGAAAAGGGTAGGCCTAATTATTGTAATAATGCACATGCAATATTATAGAAGTAACCGGAAATACCATATTGAAAAATGAATGTGGAAAGACTTATGGCTGGTTCACAATAAACCGGGAACGAGAACCAGAATGAAAACGAGAAGCAGAGGACGTGAATATGAAAATTTTTGATTCACAATAAACCGAGAACATAGACGACCATGCATATCGATATGCATGTCAATAACGATATGTAAAATCGATATTACGCATTCTGATGTTATTTGTGTATAATTGACCAATGGCGTTCTCTCATGAGTACAAGGCTGCCAACATAAACACAGGTTAACCAATTTCAAAATTTCAACGGTACTATAAATATGCCCATGCATCTTTATTATCACAACCTATTTTAAGTCTACCATAACGCAAAATAATTAGAGAAGAAACATTTGTAATAGAACAAAAATGAACACAACAGTAGTTATTGAATTGAAGCATGGATATGTAGTGTGTAATACAACCAATGCAGTAATAAAATATGATTCGCTGCCGATCGGTGTTCAAAGATGCAGCTATTGAAAGCGACGTATTCTCCTTCATTTTCTCATCTTTATACGAGGCACGCCGCTTATCGTAAAAGTGAGGATTTTCCTCAACACTCAATATTAGAATCTCATCAAATAAAACTTGCTCCATGATGCACAGCACAGAACAAAATAATGCATAGGTTATGTCACGGTCTTTTTCCTACAAAATATACGACGACAAAATAGCTTTTAGATGGCAATAGAATGAATCTAGTGGGCTGTGATCGGAAACGTGAACGCCAAAGTTGAAACTTGGCCAACTATCCATTCCCGATCTCGGGCTCCGGCAAGCTTTTCGTTAATTGTGAATGCTCATATTTAAATGTATACATTTTAACAATTTTACCGTTTTCGTTTTCGTTCCGATTCTCGTTTCCGGTTTATTGTGAACCACCCTTAAGAGTTCCACCGCTATGTAGTTACGGTTACCATGACAATGAAGCGGCAGGGCCTGGATTGAAATCCTGGTTTGGGGCAAATTGGCTGGTTGAAGGTTTTCCGAGGTTTTCCCTCATTAAGTTCAAATAACTTTCGGCGTTGGACCCCGGACTCATTTCGCTGGCATTATCACCTTCATCTCATTCAGACGCTACATAACCATAGCAGTCGTAAAATAACGAATCTAAAAAAAATATTAAGAGAATAATCCTGCAGTATACCTCGCAGATTGCGCAGGAATTTTGGTTGTCCCAAGACTAGATGGGCAGATTCTGTAATAAGCCAGTAAGGACTACTTCAAGTGTTCCTGCTAATGATGATGACGAAGACGCCGACAAATTTCTTCTTCGTAGGCTATAGCTATTTGCAAAGGTTTTGATATAAGAAAAATGTTATTTCCGTGTGCCTACACCTGCATAATATACCTGAATGAAACTGACAATAATAAATGACGTGTGTATAATGCAGAAGAAAAGAATAGATCATTCTTAGTACAAACACTAGAAACATGAATTCACATCTTCTCTACATAGTCACTTTGTTTATGAAGTTGGATAGACTTTCCTCGTTACATTTTGTGTGAAAGGTTTTGTGGCTTTCACCATAAATGTGAAGTTTGTTGTTTTAATATCTGAGAGAGTAGACTCTACGGATAATGCGTAAGTTTGTACCTACATTAAGTTTCGAGTCTTGAGTTCTATTCTGCTCTGAGCATGGATGTTTTCCGTTGTTTGTCTGAAGTCTTGTGTCATCTTAACGGGAATATTCTATTTATTCCTTGTTAGTGTATTGTTTTGTATTGTATTTATCTAAATTCCGTGGTATTCGTACATCGCTTCAACAGCTAGAATATGGAACATGTCAAAGAAATCTTAATAGTACTACAAAGTCTTAATTTAGTTACTGACCAGTTGAAATATATACAAAAGAGTTTTACAATAAACTAGTACAACAAAGGGCAAGTATCGATACTTAGGCCTAATACAAGACAGAAATATTCATGAAGCGTTGTTGAATGTCATAAATTCACCTACGCAAAGTCAGCTCTGTCGTAGCGTGTCTGCCTCCGGATCAACCGGCTTGGGTTCAATCCCCGGCGGTGGTCAGACATTTTCAAGTAAAATTTCAACTTTGAGACTAGGAGGAATGGCGGTGACAACTTCTAATCACTACTGGGTGTTCATTTCAAAGTGTGTCATGACGACACTGTTGATGAGTCAGCGATTTGAAGCGAGTTTCAGCTTTTGTATTAGAGAAGTTACCTATTAATCAAGGTGTTGAATCTGAACTTGAGAACGTGTACGGTATAACTTGAACGTCGTAGCAACAGATGGCGGTCTTTAAAGTCTGTGTGCTACCATAACCTCTTTCGAACTGTGTTCTGCGTGGCCAAGTCGTACGCAGGGTACTTGTTATCATCGGTTGCGTACGGCAACATTCCACAATACAAATCAAATGCTCCGTGTCCATGTTGACCGTCGAAGTTAATGTCAACAAATATGTAAGTAATCGTCTTAACCCTCTCCCCATATCCCGACAGTAAGAAAAAACTCACCTCAGTACATGTTTCGAAACAGGTCACATTCCTGCCACTACCGGCGTTACCGTACGTATCGGTAAGGTACTCTTCTGAATGAACGCCGTACTTGCTAGGCAACTTCTCTGGCAGATAAGTATACACCTCTGCGGAAGTGTAGGAAGATTCAATTCTCTAGGCTCATCGACTACCATAATTTACGTCACGGCAAATGTGGGCAGTTCTTGAAAAAGCTATTTCAATATTAGGACAATAATGTATTGCCACCCCAGCTAATCCATTAGTTACCCCAGTCCATATTCAACCTGAATGATATTTCCTATTTGCATATGCAATTCTACGATCAATCCCAAACAAATTAGGAGGTGTAATTGCCTTAGTAATATCAATCGCAATTTTGTTTATTATACCCATATATAATTCAAATTTCCGAGGTACCACGTGACGGCATACAGCGAGCCATGACACACTTTGAACTGAACACCCAGTAGATTGTGCACTAATATGCCTGGGTTAAATCCCAAATCTCTTCGCAGTGTATATGAAAAGAAGGCATATGTTATTCTTGATAGTGATTCGTCCGTCGGACGGGGACGTTAAGCCTGGCGGCCCCCTTATTGCTATTATACAGGAGTAGGCTACGTGTCAGCACCGGTTTCCCCTTCTCCCTTCCTCATCTTCATCATCATTCATTCCATATACGATATAACTCTCCGTCGTCCTTGGTAGAGTAGTCAGTATAGCGCTGGCTCGTGGTTGCTGGTTCGATCCCGGCCGAGGTCGATGGCATTTAAGTGTGTTTAAATGCGACAGGCTCATATCAGTAGCAATTAATATTTGAGGAGAAAAATTCGCTCCGGCGCCGGGGATCGAACCCGGGTCCTTGGTTCTACATATCAAGCGCTCTGACCACTGAGCTACTCCGAATTCAATCCACAGTAACGGACCGAAACCTCCTCCTTCAATGTTTCCCTTTGTGGCCTGACTCCAAGTTAGGCATGTATGTTGACGTATATTATTTTAATGTACCGAAGTACATATGATATTTCCATGCAGATATTCTGCGTCATCATACGATGGAAGAGTAATGAAACGGAGAAAAATTCTCTCCGAGGCCGGGATTTGGACCCGGGTTTTCAGCTCTACGTGCTGATGCTTTATCCACTAAGCTACACCGGATACCCACCCCGGCGTCGGACAGAATCGTCTCAGATTAAGTTCCAACTCTTGAGTTCCCTCTAGTGGCCGCCCTCTGCACTACGTTATAGATGTCTATGAACGCAGAATATCTGCATGGAAATATCATATATACTTCGGTACATTAAATAATATATATGATATGCGTAAATCACTTCGTGATTTAAGATGGCGCATATTCCGTCGGATCCCGGCCAACTAGTCACTCATTACGAGTGCACCTCTGCACATGTGTGGACTTCAGTCCTACGTTCATAGATATCTATGACGTAGTGCAGAGGGCGGCCACTAGAGGGAACGCAAGATTTGGAACTTAATCTCAGACGATTCTGTCCGACGCCGGGGTGGGTATCCGGTGTGGCTTAGTGGATAAAGCATCAGCACGTAGAGCTGAAAACCCGGGTTCAAATCCCGGCGCCGGAAAGAATTTTTCTCCGTTCCATTACTCTTCCATCGTATGATGACGCAGAATATCTGCATGGAAATATCATATGTACTTCGGTACATTAAATAATATACGTCAACATATATGCCTAACTTGGAGTCAGGCCACAAAGGAAAACATTGAAGGAGGAGGGTTCGGTCCGGTACTGTGGATTGAATTCGGCGTAGCTCAGTGGTCAGAGCGCTTGGTAGGTAGACCTGGGTTCGATCCCTGGCGCCGAAGCGAATTTTTCTCCTCAAATATTAATTGTCAATATTACAGATATTATTCTGTAGGACAAATTAATAAATCTATAATATTCATAACAGTAGATTTACTGGCATATAAAAGAACTCCTGCGGGAAAAAATTCTGGCACACTGACGACGCTGATATAACCTCTGCAGTTGCGAGCGTCGTTAAATAAACCATAATTTAAATTTGTAACTCTCCGCAGACACACATCATATATAGTGTGGACTGCCAAAGTGGTATGCAACTATAAAATAGATCACAGTCCTGCCATCTATCCGCAATATGAAGTGGGTAGGCACTGGATACATAATACATATTTACTATTTTGGATTTGAAGTTTAGTAATAGCTTTATGTTAAATCTACGCTTAAAGCAGAGACACAGAAATTTAAGGCAGTTTCTAAATGTGAATAACATCTTCTTTATTAAGGCCGCTTCCACCCATTTCCTATACACGCTCGAAGTTTGGCAGGGTAGGGTTTCATTTGTGTGAGAATTATCAATCTACACTAACACTTTTGCTAACAGTGTAATTTCTTCATTTAGTGGTTAATATGGCGTATGGCTACAACTTGCGACGAAAATGATAAAATAATTATATTCAGTTATAGTTACAGTACTTGTTCTCCAGTAATCGAACACTGATCCTCTGTATTTGCAGCTAGGATCGCCATCTCCTGAAGTTAATGACATACGTCTGATATTTCGTTCCTCTTCAAGCTTTTATTTTTCTTTTTTCATTTCGTCCAACTCAATTGTTACGAAACTCAGTCTGGAACAAGAAACACGTGTATGTCATAATCTTTTATGGAGGAATTTTAAGGAAGAAACAGCAATGCCATTTACACAGCAAAAGCCATCAAAACTGTGCTATGAGTGTTTTGTTTCGTCGTTCAATTTTACTTTAGTGACTGTACTCGCACTTAATTTCCATAGCAACTCCTATGAATACACAACACAAAGAGTGGAAGTTGGGACTAGTGTCAAAAAGCTCAGTTCTCCTGTGGACACAAGACTGTTGCTAAAGAAGTTTTATAATTTAGAATATCAGCAAGATCACATCTTAACTTTTATTACATGTTCAGTGTTCGCGACTGAGAATTAAAAGTTGGGAGTGCATTACACAACTTGAATGCAGAAAGTATAATGGTCGAAAGTTTTGAGCCTTTTTTTTTTTAATAAATGGGAACAAAGACAATTATTTTGATAAGAAAGTCAGCAAATTATTTCGCACAATTTCAATTCCCTATACCTATTATTTCTTTTTCCTTTTTATTATCAAGATCCCCGGTTCCATTGCCTTTCTGCAAACAATGCTCACACGTGATATTTTTCACTTTCTAATTATGTAGAATTTTGAGGGAAAGTATTTTGATGTACCAGATATATATTTCAAAATTGCATCACAAATTTTACATTACACATACCAAGAAAACATTTTTGGTAATCTGTCTCCCTTTGCGTCTGTCGCCATGCAATCTTGTACAGTGTGTAACTAAATTCAATACCTAAACTTATTTATTTTATTTATCTATTTATTTAACCTGGTAGAGATAAGGTCATCAGGCCTTCTCTTCCCCTCTACCAGGGGATTACAACTACAATATTAAGAATACAATTACAGCTATAATTAGAATTAATATTAAATTTACAAATACAATAAAAATCATAGTACTAAAAGATTAAGGGCCGTATTCATAAACATTTTTAGCGCGGGCTTTCGGTGGATTATCAGCGTTTTTCGTATTCATAAACCAGTGTTAGCGATAGGATATGATTTGAATTCTGTACTAGTAACCAGTGGATAGCCGGGGCTAGCTTAGTACGCTCGTAGCGCGTGCTGCGAAATGTCTATGAATAGCACCCTAACTGATTAATAAAAGCTAGACAGTTTATTGTAAAAGTTAAGAAGAGAGAAACATTTTTTTATTACTTGATTAAAAATTAAACCTACTCAACGCGGTAGGAAAATGCTTAAGTTAATAAGTTTGCTTTTGAACGCTAATAAATTCCGACAGTCTCTGATGTCACTTATAGGGATGAAGAGACCAAAAGAAACGTTTTTTGTTAAATGACCATGGGCCTGAAACTAATTACTGAATGACAAAACTAGATACTCTACTGTACTGTAAGGAATAAGTACTACAGTTGTAACGTTACTTATGACACTCATGCTTCAAAACCATTAATATTTACATTAATAAGTAAGGACACTCTTTTTGTTAAATAACCATAGGCCTGAAACTAATTACTGAATGACAAAACTAGAAACTCTACTGTACTGTAAGGAATAAGTACTACAGTTGTAACGTTACTTATGACACTCATGCTTCAAAACCATTAATATTTACATTAATAAGTAAGGACACTCTTTTTGTTAAATAACCATGGGCCTGAAACTAATTACTGAATGACAAAACTAGAAACTCTACTGTACTGTAAGGAATAAGTACTACAGTTGTAACGTTACTTATGACACTCATGCTTCAAAACCATTAATATTTACATTAATAAGTAAGGACACTCTTTTTGTTAAATAACCATGGGCCTGAAACTAATTACTGAATGACAAAACTAGAAACTCTACTGTACTGTAAGGAATAAGTACTACAGTTGTAACGTTACTTATGACACTCATGCTTCAAAACCATTAATATTTGCATTAATAAGTAAGGACACTCTTTTTGTTAAATGACCATGGGCCTGAAACTAATTATTGAATGACAAAACTAGAAACTCTACTGTACTTTAAGGAATAAGTACTACAGTTGTAACGTTACTTATTACACTCATGCTTCAAAACCATTAATATTTACATTAATAAGTAAGGACACTCTTTTTGTTAAATAACCATGGGCCTGAAACTAATTACTGAATGACAAAACTAGAAACTCTACTGTACTGTAAGGAATAAGTACTACATTTGTAACGTTACTTATGACACTCATGCTTCAAAACCATTAATATTTACATTAATAAGTAAGGACACTCTTTTTGTTAAATAACCATGGGCCTGAAACTAATTACTGAATGACAAAACTAGAAACTCTACTGTACTTTAAGGAATAAGTACTACAGTTGTAACGTTACTTATGACACTCATGCTTCAAAACCATTAATATTTACATTAATATGTAAGGACACCATGACGTCAGAGTGCAATGTTTGTGCTGTGAGCACGCAGTACGTTATTGTTCTTTAAGAATAGAGAGATGGGATATTTCACTTTTCTGAATTAACAAATACGTACTTAGTTTATGGTGCATTTGAACCGCAGGTTCGGTGAGCAGTGGATTGGTCGCGGTGGGCCCATTTGATGGCCTGCCCTTTCTCCTGACCTCACTCCACTTCACTTTTGTGTGTGGGGGCACTTGAAGAGCATGGTGTACGAGATTCCAATTGAGTCAAAGAAAGAGCTCGTCGCTCGAGTGCTTGCAGCCGCTGACGCTCTACAGCTCATGCCTGGAGTCTTTGAACGTGTACGACAGGCAATGATACGGCGTTGCAGAGTTTGTATTGACGTAGGAGGCCGTGCTTTTGAACAGTTTCTGTAAAGGATTACAAATTGAAATGGTTTTGAAGTATAAGTGTCATAAGTAACGTTACAACTGTAGTATGTTTATTTTTTACAGTACAGTTCCTAGTTTTGTCATTCAATAATTAGTTTCCAACTCACGGTCATTTAACAAAAGAAAGCGTTAGTTTTGATCTCTTCTATCATTCCTATAAGTTTGAGTATTGAATTTACTTACACCCTGTATTTCGGTATCCAAAATTAATCTGCATAAAACAACAATGTTTTGACTACATTGTCGTGGAGTAAAACCTCGGTTATACGTATCTCCATCAACAGATCATCGGATTATCTAATGGTCTGCCCGTTCCCCCCATAATTTATCAAGGAAACTCAATAAACTTCAATTAATCACACTTGATACATACTGTATTTCACGGTAACCTCATGAAACCACACCAGATCATGATGATATAAATAACAAAATAAAAATTGTTATAAATAACACGAAATAAAATAATTTGGAGGCAGAGAAACATAGAAAATTAAGCTACACATTGAATTTTATATCCTGGAATTGTTATGACACAGACTACCAAGGAGGTAACAAGAACACCCCACATAAATAATGTGAGTTACATATTAAATTAGAGTAATTATTTATGTTGTTAATTCAAATTTTTATTAGACATATAACGGACAAATACATGGAATTTCTAAAAGAAATATGGAGAAAAATAAAAATAATATTTAAAAATCGTCAGTGGGGTAATACTCGTGTAATTTAAGCACTCGGCTGACGCCTCGTGCTTAAATCTTTCCACTCGTGCAATAAAGATCACGCTCACAAGTACCATACGTAATTTTATCCATGACCATAACGAAAAATTTTGTTTCATAAAAGAAAATATGTTGAAAATAAGTCCTCGTGTAATCACATACCATGGCATGGATTTTAGAATCAATACGTTACTAGGTAGGTCATGATGTAGGAGGCCATGATTAGTAAAGAATGGTATCTAAGGCGTTGGATAAATAACAAATTATAATTAATTATATAATTTTAATATATATTTTTTCACTTTAAACGTGTATTTTCGTCTTTTTGCAGTTTCAAGGATTATTTAGAAGTATTCACGGGACTATTGTGATTAAAATAATTTCACACTTTACTTCTGTAAACTTAAGAGGAATATTAAAAGTTGACTAGTTATCGTGTCTGTTCAGCTCAGTTGGTTAACGCGTGTTGTTTTAAAATCCGATAAACCCAACTTCGCAGGTTCAAGTCTCCTCGCATCTCAAAAGGTAAATTATTACAAAATTTTAAAAAGATGCATATTAGATATGGATGTAATGTACAAATTACGATGTAGCAGATTGAGAAAAGAGAAGGAGATTGAGTGTATGTATATTTAAGAAATGGTAATAAAGAAGTACAGGTAGTGACATCTAGTAACTAATATATTAACTTCTTGAGTAATAGTTCAATGGAAAAGTATACCCGGGTACCAGGAAAATACTAATGAACTGTGCGATAAAGTTCAAACTGTGAGGTAAAGTCTTTATCTCACTAGTGAAATAAAGTAACGTTGAATAAAAGCCTACTTTACAAACGCAAATGTATTTAGTAAAGGCATGCTCTTCGTTATGGTCATGGATAAAATATAATATTCAGGATTGGAATGTCATTGGACTTATGTTTGGTGCGCGAGGAACAAATCCCAAATTTACATTGGAGATCCTCAGAAAATTAAAGGTTCCTGATAAGACTCTTCAGACAATTGCACAACCATTTTAAAATCTTCATTGAACATCATCAATCACCATCTCTGTTCATCTTTATAATATTCAATGTATATTATTTATTTTTAATAAATTTTTATCGTTTTCATAGCTACCACATCTTGTCGCAGAATATTCTTTTTTAAAATTTCATTATGTATTTCTTTACCATTAATTTACATTTTCTTTTTGTGCGAGATTGTGCGTATTTGCTTGGTTTCCGCACAAAACCAACCCGCGGAAAGTCTAAAATTCCACATTCAGTATTCCCAACCTAACACACATAACAATTTCCCTCTTCTTACCGCTTAAGTGACATATTGATTTTACTGCTTTAGGCTTTTAACATATTATTTTTAGAGACGTTCAATATAGTAATAATTATAAATTGGAACTTACCACTGCAATTTCACCTAAATTGCAATGTTAATTATTGTTTTTAAATATTTGCAAAAATTAAGTAAACTCTGCAACTCCACTAAAGTTACTGCATTCGTGAAAAAATCAACAAGATTCCAGACTCATGATAAACTGGGGAAAAAATAGACAGACGTATATCACGGCCTGCTGGAGTATTGTAAACACAGAAAACATTTTAAAGCAACAATTTTGAAGATAGATATTTTTGTTTTGCAAATTTGCCGTCATTGAACAGAAACCAAGATGGAGATTTCATTGCAACTAATTAGAAAATCCTCTTTCAGGTATGTAATAAACGATCTTCGCACAAAATAATGTACGATACACGAGCGGTATGTTTTCTTTAAATTCTCGGAAATTAAAAAAGCTCAACTTCGTTTCTCTTTTTCAAACTTTTCCTCGAACATGGAAACTTCAACATACCGCTCTTGTAACGCATATTACTATTTGTTCATTTGAATTGATTAGGATGCCGATATTTTAAATCCAATATTTGGACGGCTATCATTTCGATGATACTCTCATATTGTACAACATATAAAATATGGACATTGCGACAGTTGTTTTCTTTACGGTCCGACACGGTTTAATAAACTAGTGTGAGAAATGAATTTTTGCCAATTTAAGAGTTAATCTGGCGTCATTTTGCACAGTAACAAATAATACCGACCCTCACAATCACACTCGGTTATGGACGTAGTTTTACGTCAAATCGCCACCAACTTAAGAATCAACCTGTTATAACAATTCATTTCTGATAATCTAATTATGATATGGCCCTCCAGTGGGCTTAAATATCCGTTGTCAGGATAACTTTTTGTTTTGTTTAACCGGATAATGGAAATTAATACATTGAGCTTGGAGTGTTGTTTAACAGGGACATATAAGCTCACAAACAGAAGTTCCTCACATATGGAGCTGACTAGCGATAATGGCGTGATCTAGCGGCACGATACAAACACTGTACTTATCGTATTAAATCAATATCAACTGGCATGGTACAGACAATAATTGGATTAGCTAGGTACAAGCGAACGTATGTGGTTAGAAAATGTTTATTATATCTGTACAGTATTATAATTGTCATCACTGCGTAGGATTTAGTTTTGAGTTGATTGCTACTGACTGAAACGCTGTCTCTGATTTGAAGGTGACAAGCTAGCAAGTCCAAATTCGCTCACTGACGTTAACAATTCCATTATATTGCGCACGTAACACGTTGTGATGAAATTAGACACAGAAATTCACTTCAAATTTAAATGTGAAATACAGGGTATGTATTTCCCACATGTAGACAATCAAAACAGTTCATTACAACATGTGTCCGGAAATGCTTTATTTCCGAGTTATGGCCTTCACGACATTGAAATTCACCGGAATGTTTTTCTTTCCGCAGATCGTTACCATCAAAGGAGACATTAAGAGGGCACTCTGACAGTTCATTCCGAGGCGAAGGTTACATTCAGTGTTGTGCATGCGTTAGACTGTGCGACATGTATTCAAATCAAGAGCTGGCAGAGATACACTTCATGTACGGTAAGGCGGACGGCAATGCTGCGCTGGCTCGTCGTTTGTACCAGGAGAGGTACCCACAGCGACAATGTCCAGATCGGAAGACATTTGTACGTCTCCATTACCGTCTGTGCGAGTATGGAAAATTTAACTCTCCTGGTTTGGGAAAGGGATGACCAAGATCTATAACTCCAGAAGTACAGGAGGAGATTCTGGAGGCTGTGAACATGACTCCTTCTATCAGCACATGAAGGGTAGCGTTGCAAGTCAATGTTCCTCATACGACTGTCTGGAGACTGTTGAAAGAGTATCAATTGTATCCTTATCATTTGCAACGTGTACAGGCCCTGTCACCAGCAGATTACCCTGCACGAGTTAGGTTCTGTCAGTGGTTCTTGCAGCAGTGTGGTGTAAATCCGAACTTTCCTGCCTTAGTATTATTTACAGATGAAGCACAGTTCACACGAGATGGCATAACAAATTTCCACAATCAGCATGTATGGGCGTATGAAAACCCACGTACAACTGTTCCATCTCATCACCAGGTGCGGTTCTCCCTCAACATGTGGGCCGGTATCATTGGTGATCGATTAGTTGGACCCCATGTACTTGTAAACAGACTTACGGGGCAGGCGTACACAAACTTCCTGGCAAACATCATACATCATGTTTTAGAAGACACTCCACTTATCAATCGTCAACACATTCACTTCTTGCATGATGGCGCTCCTGCACACTTCAGTCGTACGGCTCGCCGGTACTTGGATCGAAGGTTTCCTGATCGATGGATAGGTAGAGGTGGCCCAATTGCTTGGACTCCACGCTCACCTGATCTGAACCCTCTCGATTTCTACTTGTGGGGCCATTTAAAATCATTGGTTTATTCGTCTCCGGTGCCTGATTTGGAATCCATTCGGAATCGAATTGTGGCATGTTCTGAGGACATACGCAATAGGCCTACTCCTGGAGTTTGGGATCGTGTTCGCAGGTCAATGAGACATCGATGTGAGGTCTGTATTCAAGCAGGAGGTGGACATTTTGAACATCTTCTGTAATGACAACGACCTGCTGAAAGAAAAACGTTCCGGTGAATTTCAATGTTGTGAAGGCCATAACTCGGAAATGAAGCATTTCCGGACACATGTTGTAATGAACTATTTTGATTGTCTACATGTGGGATATACATACCTGAAATTATGCCCCGTATTTTTTAAACAACCTGTATATTTAATTTCGTTCTGAAATTACATTGATTGCACTGGTGAACATGAGAAACGTCTTAATCAGTTACTATGAGAGGGAAAACGTCATAATCGGTTACTATGGTAGGAAAATAAAACAAAAGCATTTATCAGTTACTATGAGAGGGAAAACGTCATAATCGGTTACTATGGTAGGAAAATAAAACAATAGCGTTTATCAGTTACTATGGTATGAAAATAAAACAAAAGCGTTTGCTACAAATGGTTTTGTCTGAGATTAATTTGTAGAAATGGATTGCGTTGAAATTCCTAACGAAATATTGGTAGAAGCAGAACAAGCAAGCCAAAGAGATATACAGGAATATCACGAGAATTACATTGTAATGAGCGACTAGCCTCGTGGTCTAGTTAGTGGTCAGAGCTTATGGCTATAGTTCATGAGGTCCCGGGTTCGATTCCCGGTTAGAAAATAGGATTTTTCCTTAAAGGGGATTATTACTGTGTTAGTCCATGATCTGGAATTTAGGTTCAGTTTAGATTTAAGACCTCTCCTAGCACCACATTATCATATATTAAAAAAAAAAGATATTTTACATTCAAAACTTTGAATTTTTGTTTTCACGAACCCTCTACGTTTACAATATTGCAATTATTTATTCATATATTAGTTATAAACGGGTATTTTGTATTAGCCAAAACCCTGTTTCATGACTTATGGAATTTCTAAAAAAAATCCGAATCAATTACATTTCCTTACCTCGAAACAGAAATCAAATTTCTAAGACATTCTTTTTCGACTGAAATTACTGTACTTCACAAAACAGATAAGTTTTCTATTAGCAGCTGCTAACGTTGCAAAGAAAAATAATGTTACATATAATGAGATTTTCAGTAAATCCTAAGCTCCATTGCAGCGTGCAAAGCTATTTTAACAACAAAATTCTGAACACACGTTTTCCATTAATCCATTTAATAATGCAGTACATACAACATTAAACATTAAAGTCGAAATTTGCCTCCATTTACAGCTCAGAGCCTAAAGTAATGAAATGTACAATTCCGTATAATCCTGCAGGATCATGGTCACTCCTCATAGCGTTGCGTTCGCAGAACATTTAAAGCAGTGTTAATATTTAAAGCCTTATACATGTACTGCATGTTGCAGATAGATTTCACTAATTTTTACTCGAAGTGGGTTAGGTTTTAACTGCTGCAAATGAAAATGACACCGTGGGTAGTAGTGAAGCAAAGTAACATAATTTTATATTTATATTTTATGGAATTAAAGCTGATTCTCAACGAGTAAGTTTGGATTCTGTGTGAGTTTAAAGTTTGACTTCGAATCCGATCTCGAATCGACAATTACGTAATTTTCTCTATGAAGTAAGTTAAGAAGAAATGACATTAAACTTATATGAATCAGGAATGATAAATATCTCTCAACAACAGATCTGCGGAATGTGAGCCGTGAACACAGACGTGCGGTCTCTGATACCGCTATAGTGTTAGTATTGTTGTCGACACAAGAATAATGCAATGATTGTGAAACAACTTGTGTCGAGTTCTTTTACTTTCTTTAGCTTCATGTAAAAATCAGAGATGCAGTAAACTGTAAAATTTTATTTATAAATTTATAAAGACAAGCGGTAGAGAGCTCGCTTAATGATTTGAAGGTTGTGAGTTCGGGCCTTATTCAAGTCTTTTTTTTTTTAATTTGTCTCGGATATCAGCTAAATGGTACATCGGTGCCACAAGTAAACACTTGTAAATACCTAGGTAAATATTTAAGTAACAAACTGGGTTGGGAGGGACAAGTCACTAATACCAGCCTGGAAAGCACTACATTTCTCTATGCGTATTCTTAAGAAATCTAACCGAAGGTCAAAAGAATTAGCGTACAAAACCCTTGTTCGCCCAATTATGGAATATGGAGCAGTAGGTTGGGATCCGTACAGACAAAACCAAATCGATTCAATAGAAAAGGTCCAACGCAAGGCAGCAAAATATGTCAAAATGGGGAAGGGACATGGTGAAGAGATAGTAAAAGACTTAGGGTGGGAATTTCTCAAATCAAGACGACGAAAAACCAGACTCACCACATTATTTAAGGCACAAATGGGACACAAAGCATGGACCGATATCAATGCTAGATTAGCAACACCATCATACTTAGGAAGGGCTGATCATATTAGGAAGTTTAAATGTAGAAAACAAAGAACGGATGTGGCAAAATTTTCCTTTGTTAACCGCACAATAGTAGACTGGAACAGCTTACTTGCGGCAATCTTTCAGGGTCGTCCTCTTAAAATCAATACATTTAAGGAAAGGTTGAGAAGGTTAGACTGAAAATGTAATTGGAGGTGCAGTGTAATTATTTAAGTTGTGTCATGTAACTAATTGAGTTGATATATAATTAATTAAGTTGATATGTAATTAATTAAGATGATATGTAATTTAGTTGATATGTAAATAAATTAAGGTGATATGTAATTAATTAAGATGATATGTAATTAAGTTGGTGTGTAATTAATTAAGGTGATTTGTAATTACTTAAAATGGTAATAGTTGGGTGAAATAGAAGTACTTGTAAGTTAGATTTACTTTTGCTTATCGTAGGCGTTATTATATAATAGTTTTTATTTATAGTCCTAGGTTTATTGCATCTACTATTTATAGATTTACGTTTATTTTATTTTATTTCATTTAAGTCTATTTTTTTTTATTTCATGTAATTGTAATTATTGTATATTATATATCACTGCCACCGGGTATATACCGGATAAATTGTAGTGTTAATACATACATACATACATACATACATACATACATACATACATACATACATACAAACAAATGCTCAATATCGTGACAATAGTGCTTTGAAATACATGAGTACACGAATATACGCGTATATCAAAACTCTATATGTATTAATGTTCAGTTTTGAATGAAATTAGCGAAATAATATACATTTAATGACTACATGAATTAAAAACTGAAATAATATATGTTTAAAGCAGAAAATATACTTCGTCTTTTCGGGGTTTACTTCCAAACCTATCTCTTTACTTGCTTCAAGTAAAATTTCCGTGTTTTTCCTAATCGTTTGTGGCTTTTCTCCTAACATATTCACGTCATCCTCATAGACAAGAAGCTGATGTAACCCGTTCAATTCTAAACCCTCTGTGTTATCCTGGACTTTCCTAATGGCATATTCTAGAGCAAAGTTAAAAAGTAAAGGTAATAGTGCATCTCCTTGCTTTAGCTCGCAGTGAATTAGAAAAGCTTCAGACAGAAGCTGACCCTATATACGAACTCTGCTGTAACTTTCATTGAGACACATTTTAATTAATCGAAATAGTTTCTTGCGAATACCAAATTCAATAATAATATTATATAAAACTTCTCTCTTAACCGAGTCATATGCCTTTTTAAATCTATGAATAACTGTTGTACTGTACTCTTATACTCCCATTTTTTTTTCAGTATGTGTCGAATACAAAAAATCTGATCAACAGTCGATCTATTACGCCTAAAACCACACTGATGATCCCCAATAATTTCATCTACATACGGAGCTAATCTTCTCAAAAGAATATTGGACAAAATTTTGTACGACGTCAACAAAAGTGATATTCCTCGAAAGTTACTACAATTAGTCTTGTCTCCCTTCTTAAAATTAGGTATAATTGTGGACTCCTTCCATTGTTATGGTACAATTTCCTTTTCCCAAATAGCAAGTACAAGCTTATAAATTTCGCTAGATAATGCGCTTCTACCCCCTTGTATTAATTCTTCTGGAAATTGATCGTCCGTCCTTGCCTACTATTGTAATATCTAATTTTGTTCCTCGTTTCCATAGTGATCTCACTTCAATACTTCCAGTCACCTATTTCCTTGTCACAGTCTCTGTGCTTATTCTATAACTTTTTTCACTTGATTAACACTCAGAATACAGCTATTATTTTTTAATTTCTAAGTGAAACGTGTATTGAAAACGTATCTTTAGGACTAATTTGACTCCCAACTTTACTTCCATATGATACAAAATACGAGAAGGTTATGATGACTACTGAAAAATTCTGCTTCTGCTTTTATTTTTTAGATCTGTCGATCTGTTCCCGAAGTAATTAATTCTAAACTTATGGAGAAGTGCACTTCCAACAGTAATTCTATTCATTCACTCATTCATTCATTCAATCATTCATTCATTCATTCATTCATTCATTCATTCATTCATTCATTCATTCATTCATTCACTTTATTCCATAGATCTTATATGAGCAATGAAGCTTTAAGATGTGGAACAAGTCAAAATTATACAATATTACAATTACAATTTTTACCAATTTTTATAGTTCTACAATTTAGTGATTTTCTACAATTTTTACAATTTTGTGCAATTTTTTACAATATTTTGCCGAGATGTAGTGAGCTGAGGTGAGGTCCGAGGATTCGCCAAAACATTATCCGGCAGTTGCCTTTTGGTTGGGGAAAACCTCAAAGGGGGGTAATCAAATCAAGGGGGTTGATGCCGAGGACTCGCCATAGACCAATGTCCTCTATACGCTAGAAATATGCCTCTAAAGTTTTGACATACATTGTATTTACACGCTGTAGGGTAGAGTAGCATAAATCGCACCACTGTTAGTTTAAAACAAATTACTGTAGTAATATTGCATCTATTGGTATTGTTACAATCTACCATGAACTTCCACCATGTCACTTGACTTCTGCCACTTCTTCGTGTCAGCAGCATGATGATAGTGTATCTAATATAATCGCTCAGGTGGATGTATATTTAGCTAACATTTTTTAACTAAATAACGGATTTGTATGCTAAGGAATCCATAATCTTAGGGTGTTATTCGTTTAAAGAGATATTAAAGAACATTTCACTTAGTAGGATTTTCGAACATGTGGTGATTATAGGCTAGAATGAAGAAAATAATAACTTATGACGTAGTTTCTCAATTCGCACCACTTTGTAGGTGCCTAATTCGCACCGGTGCGATATGAGCAACTGTAGCAATTCTAACCGTACAAAAGAAGGTTCCGAAAATTTTAACTGAACTAGGAATGCATCAGGTGGGTGCAATATCAAGTGGTGAAAAGGGTGTTAATACAACAAGTGTGTGTTGTACAAGCGATCCAGGTATTTTGTGCCACCTGTGATAATTTTTAAACGTCAAACAGTGCGTCCTTCATTATCAGCTGGTGCTCCTCCAGGATCGTTATTTGTTTGCTCTGAGTCAGGTTATATCAACAGTGAAATATTTGTGGAATAGCTCAAACATTTTATTTGATACTCAAACCTGCCATAGAAAAAAGTTCTGCTTCTGTATGTCCACCTATACGACCCATTCCAAAAATTTAGAAGCTAGATTATCTCGGGAAAATGATATGCTCCTGTTTCAGCTTCCTCGTCATAATATCAGAGGCCCAGCCTTTAGATGTTTCTATCTTCAAACCATTTCAGACAGCTAAATTATGAAGCAGTTCTTAGGTGGCTTCGAGATAATCGTGGAGAAAAGGTGACGCAGTTTACAGTCTGAACTGCCTGGTGAAGCACGTGGCAAATGTGTAACAATAAAAAACGCATTCAGATAGTTTAAATATTACGTAATTTACACTCTATTTTTTCAATTTCATTTGAAGATGCGTTACTCTCTTTCATTCATTTCAATAAACTTGTGATTTGCATTTATTACATTATTCATATTAAATACTGTTCAATATGTTCAATATTAAAAGCTTTCCTTCATCCTGTTACCTGCAGATAAAGAGGTGCGATTTGAAAAACCGCAGGTGCTATTTAGGATACTAGTTGCCTAAATGGCACCACTGACATGGGTTTCGAAAATGTCATTTTAATTAAAAATATTAAATCAAATTCAAGGATTTTTTTACATGAAAGGAAAATGTTCTGGGAATGTATTTCTGTAAGGGAATGCAGGAAATAAAAACTGAATTGTTCAATAAAAATTATAAATGCTAAAGTGGTGCGATATACGCAACCTTACCCTATATTCTGAAATATTTACAAGGAACTTTCACAAAGACGACGGAATATGAAGACAATATATGCCAATAATAAGTTCCAAAAAATAATTTTCCAAGAAATTACTATATGATTTTGATTTAATTTCTTCCTGTAACCACTACAGGTTGCCATCGACAAAGAGTACCATGATACAATAGAGTAAATGCCTTGAGGCTTAGTGATAAATTGTTGTTAGAGTGAAAAATAAACAATTTGAATTATATTGAAACACATGATGTTAAACGAAGTAATGTCAAGGAGATGCGAATTAGTCATGGCCCATATGTATGATGCCTGAAAATAGCTATTGAGCCTTTGAGTGCTACAATTGTTAGATCTCTTAAAATACTTTTATGCAGGCCAAAAGATTTACAGAAGTCGACTAGGAACCGGGGTATGGTCCCACGGGCTCCTATCATTAGTCCCGTAATGACGATGGATTCCAGATGGTATTTGTCCTTATAAAAACTGATGGAAGGTTCATATATATTCCTTTTTTCCTCGTGTACTTCTTCTGGCTGGTGTTCGTGCGATTCGAATCTCACAGTAGGGTCTATGACTCTCTTGAAACTGGTTGAATTATTTACAAATTTCAACTAATTCACATTTTGTAGAAATGTTTGAATCTACACCCACAGCAATTCATGCATACATGCATAATCGATGTGTGATCACTCTTCTCCCGCAATAAATAATTATACTACAGGTATCTCTTTCGTTTTAATGTTTAATGCTTTAAAAGGTGTAAATATTTTATCGTGCTAAATGCAGATTGCACGTATTGTTAAAGGGAAGAGGATATCAATAACATTGAATGATAATGTTTTACAAACAGGACTAGTAAAACGAAAACGCGAAATCCTCATTTTGCAGTGGCTTAATTCTTGTGTGAGTTCATATTAAATAAATATAACAGCGAGAAATTTTGTATCTCATTCGTGGAATACTTTTTTTTATTCAGTTACAAACACCTCAGATTTTGTAGCAAATACAGTAAATGAACTAATTTTTCTGATCATTTAAATATATATAAATTTAGTAAGACCTGCCTGATTCTTGCCTCTATTTTTGTCACAAAATTATTACTTTTAGTCATAGCCATGCATGTATTCAACAAGTTTTGTTTCGAAGTTGTATACCGATGAAAAAATCTGTAGGATTTAAAATGAAATCGATTAAATAGGCTATGCTACATTTTTAAACAGAAAGTAAACGGAGATGTCTTTGATGCAAAAGCTCGATTTTAGTAACGATAATTTCACTAATAATTCATGTAACAATGTTGATAGAAATTCATTTCAGAAATGTGCGAATTTTATATTAGATACGCGTTGTTAAATATAGATTCTACGTGCCGCTTGTACGCACTAATGAACGATACTAGTCTTCCATTACTTCTTAACATTCTGACGTCTTTCACTCTTCTCAGCATTTCCAGTAGTAGAGAGTACACAACTGGCTCTCAGAATGACATTCTTTTCGTGTATTCAATTATTGAACGCTTTTGGATTTTATAAGTTAATGCTATGTTTAACCAAAAACTCCCTATTATTCCTCTAAATTTTCAGAAAATTCATAATCAGTCCTTTCTCTCTTGCAATGTTTCTACAATACCTTCTATCATTAAATTCTCTAGCACCTCCAAGTGTGGCCTTAGCTATTTGCAAGTGCTCCACTAAAACGTGAATGTAAAAGCGTGGATTCGAAGAAAATCACGAAGATTGACAATGGCAACATCTGTGGATACTTACTTATGACTTTTAAGGGACCCGGAGGTTCATTTCCGCCCTCACATAAGCCCGCCATGGGTCCCTATCCTGTGCAAGATTAATCCAGTCTCTATCATCATATCCTACCTCCCTCAAATCGATTTTAATATTATACTCCCATCTACCTCTCGGCCTCCCCATAGATCTTTTCCTTCCGGTCTTCCAACTAACACTCTATATGCATTTCTAGATTCGCCCATACGTGCTACACGCCCTGTCCATCTCAAACGTCTGGATTTAATGTTCCTAATTATGTCACATGAAGAATACAATGAGTGCAGTTCTCCGTTCTGTAACTTTCTCCATTCACCTGTAACTTCATCCCTCTTAGCTCCAAATATTTTCCTAAGCATTTTGTTCTCAAACACCCTTAATCTCTGTTCCTCTCTCAAAGTGAGAGTTCAAGTTTCACAACCATACAGAGCAACCGGTAATATAACTGTTTTATAAATAATAACTTTCAGATTTTTTGACAGCAGACTGGATGATAAAAGCTTCTCAACCGAATAATAACAGGCATTTCCCATTTATTCTGCGTTTAATTTCCTTCCGACTGTCATTTATATTTGTTACTGTTGCTCCCAGGTATTTGAATTTTCCACCTTTTCAAAAGATAAATTTCCAATTTTTGTATTTCCATTTCGTACAATATTCTCGTCACGAGACATAATCATATACAGTACTTTGTATTTTCGGGATTTACTTACAAACCTATCTCTTTATTTGCTTCAAGTAAAATTCCCGTGTTTTCCCTAATCGTTTGTGGATTTTCTCCTAATACATTCACGTCATCCGCATAGACAAGCAGCTGATGTAACCCGTTCAATTCCAAACCCTCTCTGTTATTCTGGACTTTCCCAATGGCATATTCTAGAGCATAGTTAAAAAGTAAAAGTGATAGTGCACCTCCTTGGTTTAGCTCACATTGAATATAATAGTACATTATGCAACGAGCCTATAATGGTATTGATTAAGACGCGAGTATGTTTGTTTATGAAACGAGCCCAAGCGAGCTTCATAATTTTCATATGAGCGTCTTAATTACCATTATAGGCAAGTTTCATACGACTTTTTATGCTCGACTATATTTCTAACTTGAAATTATTCATAAGTATTCATGTTATGGTTATCTAAGTGAAGAGCGGAACTAACCTTCTAAATTGTGAGATGTGCGCAGACGCGAAAGTAATGATTTTTTCCGAGGGACGAATGTCATTGACCTTGATATAATATAGAGAATAAGATGAACGTTAATATTGATATAACCTGGAAATTGATTTGGAATTGAAAAACGAGATGACAAATTGAATTTATTTGAATATTATTTGCAATTAACGCTAATTATTATAGTAACAGAACATAACCTTCTGCGGCAGTATTGGATTTCCAGCCTCCGTGACGTTTCGCTAATTGTCTTTCGATTGCATATCCGAGAATAATCGATACTTGCGGTTTTATAATGGTACAATGGTGATTTCTCATTGGCTGAACAACTGAACTATAATGAATAGGTGTACTTTAATGAGAACCATTAAAGGACTGCTACCAGGTGTATAATTACTAGATTTCGGCATGGTCGAGCGTAAACAATTAAACAATACACAATAAAATTACAATACGCAATACAATAAACACAATATAATTAGAATACACAATACAATTATACACAATAATTAAAACTAATCTTAGTAATACATAAAATAACCTAATTAATAAGTGAACCTAATTTTACATTACAACCTACATATATATAGGCCCTACATAAGTTTCACATTGGTACTGACAATAGTCTTTCACTTTACTCTCATCTCACTCACTGTAGTGGCACTATGACGCATTTCACTGACACTTTAGAACACATTTCACTTATACTATATAACATATATCAGTGACACTATAAAACACATTTCATTGACACTATAAATTATCACTCATCGAAACTATTCACTGCAATGTAAAACCATAACTTCACTGACTCACCACGCTTGACTGATACAACAGTTCAAATAAGACAAACAATTAGACCCTTATGCATACTTATAAACAGAGCTACAAGAGAGATAAAAAGAAGCGAGGAATTCATGTCCTGATTTCAAATTTTAAGTGAGAATTTCCTTTTTATTTTGTCTCCAAATTTAATGGTAGTACTATCGTGAACGGTGAGATAGTGATATGCTACAACATGACTGGACGGAAGGTGTTTACAGAACAGTTCATCATTACACAAAATTACACGTGTTGTGCTGGGCAACGTTACTCTAGGGTGCGAAGAACAAGGCTTTCATCCAAGGGATTTATTGCGTGAGGTGGAACACTGCACCTCGCTGCGTGTTTAGTCTGACTTCCATATCTTTCCCGGGAGATTAGCGATGGGTTGAGCTTGTCATCCTCGGATACCCCGAAGTGTTGTTGAACTGTGTAAGTAATTACACTGTCTGTTGACCAACTTCACTCGGATCCTCTGTGGAAAACAGATGTTTGTTATCAACGATTTGTCGATAAGGGCATGAAACCATCCATCCACCTAACAATCTTGACTTGGCTCTTCAAACACAATCAAAATCGTCCTCACAGACTCCCCCCTCCTTTCGTTTCAGCCTCCTACGCATACTGAAAGTAAATAAGTCGTGTTTGATCAATCTTAGACACAAGCGAGCTGCCTCTCATCGCTGTCTATCCTTGTGTAGTCTGTAGCTTTGTAAACACATAATGGACCTCGTCAGAAAAAATATATCAAAGAAACATATTTATAGTGTAGAAATTTAATTTGCAGGAGTATTCTGCTTTGAAAATTATAGCTGCAAAAAATTATTTCAGGATCGCTGTAGTTAAGAAAAAAACATTCTATCATACTGTATTATTTTAAGAAGACTTGAATGTAAACGTGTTAAAGACAATAAATTTGCTATTTGAACAGCATATGGGCTATTCCATCTCAAATCGACCGAAATATATAGAAAATTGACCTTGCAATTTTTAAATACAATGAAACGTTTTCTGCCCGTAGACAACTGTGATATAATGCGTTGTGCAAAGTTTGAGGCATCAGAACTTAATAGTGTTTAAATACATTTATCGTATTTTCATAAAATTAGAAATTTTAAACTGTTGTGGCTCCCAAACCCTTTCACACAATGATCAAAATCATTATTTATTTTCATGCTGAGAAGTTAAAGTTTATATCGCCATGTAAACAATTTTCCTTACTTTTCATGGAAATGGAGAAATTTAGATTTTTCTTCATTAAGACGCCTTTGCCCACGAAAAATTATTTTTAAAATGTACGGTTAGATTTCGCATTGAAAGTACAAATAAACACATATTTTTTACTGGTGGCACGTTGATAAGAAAGTATTGAAAATATCAAATAAAGAAAATAAATAGTACGCGCGTGAACTAACCAGCTGACTGTGAGACGGGAGCTAGCCGAGGGAAGCAAGGCCAGGAGACATAAACACGTGATGTGTCGTCTAGCAGTCATGGCTGTGCTAGCTTTATCACAGGTTTTCATAAACACAGAAGTAAAATGACGCCCAACGCTCGCTTATCTTCAGCTCTCGGCCATTGCGTGCGGTACTGCGCCGTTCAAGTCTAGGTGTGTGAAAATAATCTATTTAATACCCTCGAAACTTATTGCCGTGCCACTAAGCAAACAATGCCGAATCCCTCTTAATAATGCAAGGTTTTTTCTCAATATTTTTTACATTTTTACAAATAGGCAAAATACATAAAAGTAAGTAAAATCAGATTATCTGTCTCTCTGTATAAAATAAAAATTACTATTACTTCTTATCATAACTTACTGAATGTCAGCTTCAAAACGAGCTCACGTTCAATGTTTTGCAGTAAATGGTTCCAGAGTTCTGAGCGCTGAAAGAGGCTTGTTTTTTTATAAAAATACGCTAAATTTGTCGCTCAATAATACGAAAACCGTTTGTAGTAGTATATTTTTGAAAATGCACTCCCCTCAGCACCTTGTATAAGTAGGAAAAAAATTAGAGTATAAAAAAATGCGAGGTTTTTTACTGATCGATTTCATATGGAATAGTCCATACGAAGAAAACTTGCTGCCATAATATGATGCAATTTTTACAACTTTAAAATGGTTCACTCAGAAATATTTTAATGTATGAACTTTCAGGTGAACAGTTGTTTCTTTATGTAATAAATTTTCTACAAGTTGACCACTTTACAACTGAAATTTTCCGAATGTAATGTATCTTTTGTGCTCTTGACTAACAAAACAATTAATATTCAAAATGTAAGCGAATATTTATTAAATTTTCCATAATCAAAATTACTCATATTGATAATAGAAATAAAACTATGACAGTGCAACAACTTTGTTCCGGCAAAAGTTATTTTGGGCATTGAGACTCTTAGTTCAATTGCTTTACAATCCCGGATATTGTATTTGTATAAGAGCACTACATATTACATACTTTTATCCTGATTCTTGGAATTGGTGAAGAAGGCACTTCCTGCAGTGGAGGATACCAGAGTCCTGTATCAATAAACAAACGTTAACGTCCGACTTGACTGACAGCATCTTTCTCTGATGGCAGACACATAAGGGGCAAATGAATTTACTTTGGACGCAACGTTTGCTTTCTTGTCTTGTCACATGCGATAAGAAACACAACACAATTATTTTTAAGGAAGGAAAATATTTGCAAATTTGAACTTTGTTTTCAACTATGAATTTCACAGCTACTTTTATCGCGAATAGCTGTGCCTAGAAAATAGAATAACTCTTAAATTCGGTTAAAGTTTTAGAAGAATAAAAAAATGTCTTACGTGAAATACATCCAATAATTCTTTTTCTCTCCTCCGTGGAGCCCATTACCCATCCTACTATCAATCAATACTCATATCTGTAGCTAGCATATTTCATTTATCGTCATTGTCAAAGAAACTTACATAGAAACATTTATAATT
Source organism: Periplaneta americana (assembly GCA_025594305.2). NCBI lineage: Eukaryota > Metazoa > Arthropoda > Insecta > Blattodea > Blattidae > Periplaneta > Periplaneta americana. The sequence goes on from JAJSOF020000029.1 coordinate 4,482,058, forward strand.
TATTAAAATCTCATAAATATATAATATTTATTTATGTCTTTCATACCCAAAAACCCATCAATTGTATATAAATGATTTAAAACTAGCCAATTATGAATTCTTAATTTAAAATCAACATTATCTAATAATAATAATAATAATAATAATAATAATAATAATAATAATAATAATATTATTATTATTATTATTATTTTTATTATTATTATTATTATTATTATTATTATATAACTAGCCGTACCCGTGCGCTCCGCTGCACCCGTTAGAAATAAATATAAAATAATTACATAATTAAAATAGGACGTTTGATCTAGGGAACATTCGTGTTTGATAGAAGGATAAATCGTTTAATATGTTACTTAATTTAAATTGCATCCAAATAATTAAAATGCGATCATTTTGGTCCAGAGACACTCATTTGGTGCAATGACAATTCCTTTAAACTGTTTCTTAATTTTTATTACATGCAACCGTAGTTTAATGAAGATTGACATCATTTAGATTTAATGTGTATATTTTATTTTACTTGTTATAGGTTTCCATTGAATTATGGTAATAACTTAATTTTAACCCTTGTTTTCTACGTATTCAGTAAATGGCGCTTGGCCCACTATGGTTGTGAACCCTTCAAATAACTTAAATTATATTATATTATATTAAATTGTATTATATAATATTATATAATATTATATTATATTATATTATATTATATTATATTATATTATATTATATTATATTATATTATATTATATTATATTATATTATATCAGAAGTTACTGTAATAACATTATAGCATTATGTCCATCTAAAGAAACTACACTTTCCAATGGTGAAATAATAATTAATTATACAAATGGGTTAATTTAGCTTCCGATATTACTTCATACAAACACAGAAACATTCTCTGTAGGCTATCTTTCATAGCTTTCTAATGTTGCTGTCCAAGGCCCCTTACAGACGAAGTCATTTGTTTTTTAATTCATTACATGGCCTTAGATGGCAGTTATTTTAATTTTAAAACTCATTTATCTCATTAAATATCAGTCCTATCAAAATTTTTCAAGGAATAAAACTCATCGCAAATGATTTTTAAAGAAACGTTTCTTATGTAACATTTTTCAGAAAAATCAATAATACGCGAGATATTTCGATTTATTTAATTCAGGCCCCCTTATAACCCCTCTTTTAAATAATGCATTTTGAATGCAATATAGCCTAAAATCTATGTTACAACGAACTTAATTTATATTCCAATTTTCATCGAAATCCGTTCAGCCATTATCTCGTGAAAAGGTAACAAACATACAGACAGACAGACAGACATACAAACAAAAATTAAAAAAAGCGATTTTCGGTTTCAGGGTGGTTAATTATATATGTTAGGACCAATTATTTTTGGAAAATCGAAAATTACCAGAAAAATTTTGGCTACAGATTTATTATTATTATAGATTATAGATTAAGATTTTGTCCCAAGATATAAATGACTATTTTCAATTATATTCAACAAGAAATTTGGAAGATTGATTTCATTTTTGAGCCTTCTGTCATAAGTGTGTTAGTCACTTCTTAGACTAACATGATCTAGGTATGAAATTATACATTAAATTTAAAACATATAAATATATAAATTACATACTGCTAAAATGTCTAAATCTATGAACAATGATCTACGAGCGGCTTGGTCATTGCAGTTTTTTTTTAATTAGAAAGCTGATCAATTTTTGTTGTTTACAGGGTCTAAGATTAAATCACCTTCAGGATAATTGTGTAATTATTAAGACTATTAATTGGCACTCAAATCTCACTACTAGTTCTAGAATCAATAGTACCTACCTATTATTCAATCTTAGTATAAAGTTGGTTGTTCATCTTTGAAGCCGCAGAAGTAATTTCAATTGGGAACACTTATATAATAGTGCGAATAGTTTTGCACAAATGAATCTCGCAAAAAAAAAAAAAAACTAGGCGAAGACCACGTGCGATGGGTAGACACAATTTCACGATTGTCGCCTCGACGTAAAGAAACCGCACCAAGACAGGTCAAAAGGCTTTGTGATGCTTGAACTGTTTTCTGACTAATTGATAATTGTTCACGTGGGATTCATACCAGACGGAGTAACTAAACAAGACCTATATATTATTTTAATGTACCGAAGTACATATGATATTTCCATGCAGATATTCTGCGTCATCATACGATGAAAGAGTAATGGAATGGAGAAAAACTCTCTCCGGCACCGGGATTTGAACCCGGGTTTTCAGTTCTACGTGCTAATGCTTTATCCACTAAGCCACACCGGATACCCATCCCGTTGTCGGACAGAATCGTCTCAGATTAAGTTTCAACTCTTGGGTTCCCTCTAGTGGCCGCCCTCTGCACTACGTCATAGATGTCTATGAACGTAGGACCAAAGTCCACACATGTGTTGAGGTGCACTCGTTATGAGTGACTAGTTGGCCGGGATCCGACGGAATATGCGCCGTCTTAAATCACGAAGTGATTTACGCATACCATATATATTATTTTAATGTACCGAAGTACATATGATATTTCCATGCAGATATTCTGCGTCATCATACGATGAAAGGGTAATGGAACGGAGAAAAAGTCTCTCCGGCACCAAGATTTGAACCCGGGTTTTCAGCTCTACGTACTGATGCTTTATCCACTAAGCCACACCGGTTCGTGATTTAAGACGGCGCTTATTCCGTCGGATCCCGGCCAACTAGTCACTCATAACGAGTGCACCTCAGCACATGTGTGGACTTCAGTCCTACGTTCATAGACATCTATGACCAGGGAACGGATTTATATGGACTAAAAATATATGAAATATGTAAATATATATGTAGTTATTTTTACCAAAATATGGAATTAAATATGGATTTTTACCAAAATATGGAATTAAATATGGACTTAAAATTATAAAAAAATGACTATGTACGTTAAATATTGGTACATTTTAATCAAACTAAACAAAAAATATAATGGACGTACCTTATCTTCCAATGTAGTTTCAACAAAACACAATTTTTATTGTCTGTTACCATAACAATAGGTTACAAACATTTCTTTCAAGTGCTGAAAAGTGAATCTTCTTCTATTGTCTCTGAGGATAGATTTATACTGACTAAAAGAGCGTTCGACGTCACAAGAAGTAACTGGTACATAATTCAATTTCACAATGTCTGCTGGGGATAAGTCCAAGTTAATCTTCACTGTTGATTCACCACTCATCACAGCAACAACCTTTTGTAGTTCTTCATATCCAGGGTTTTGAAAGTACAGTGTCCACCTTAGCTCTTACTGCATCTGCAACTTTACCTCTACCACGATTCAGTTGTTCCACAGTACTATTTATAATTTCAAAACTTTCAGATAGTGAAAGGTGCCTATTTTGGAGACTTTTGAGCGTTTTTATGATGCATGAAAATGTATGCTGAATGTGAGCTAAGTCATTCTTCACACTTATGTCACAGGTAACTGTTTTCGCAGTATCAATTGAGAATGCATCTTCAGAGTCCAATGCAAGGAGAACATTGTTAATAGAGTCTATATGTTCGGCATAATATTCAACTGCTTCTAGCCATGTACCCCATCTAGTTAAAATTGGCTTTGGTGGCAATGGAATTTCAGGGTACATTTCTTTCAACACGTTAACTCTACTGGGAGCTTTGAGAAATACTTTTTCACTGATGAAATCAACAAATCTACTTTAGGAAATTGTCTCTGACCACTTCTGCCACACGATGAAATGCATGCGCCACACAAGTAAAATGAGTCAATTTAGGATATACAACAGATAATGCTTGTCCAGCTTTGACCATATAAGGGGCAGCATCGCTAATAAAGAATAACACATTATCGTACATAATACCCTTTGGCCACAGGATACCCATAGCTTCGTTGAACAGTTTAACTATAGTTTTGTTATTGCACTTTTCTAGAACATCACAATGTAAAAGAATTCGTTCAGAATATTGTTCACTTAACAAACCGATAACTACATTACCAACAAGTCTACCTTCTTTGTCGGGAGTCTCATCAATGGAAACCCAAATTGAACTATCTTTAATTTCATCTCTTATCTTCTGTATTGTCTCATCGTAGATGGATGGAGCATACGTCTTCCTAAGTGTTGACTCATCCGGGATTGTATGTTGAGTATATTTTTCAAGGAATTCCCTGAAGACCTTATTCTTTAGTTTGTAGAGAGGAATATCAGCAGAGATGAGAGAACGGCACAGGTCGATGTTAAACTCAGATCTTACATTCGATGTTGTTGGTTGTGTTAAAAACAATTGTCTCTGCTTGGAATTTAGTTGTTTGTTGGCCTGATGTTTACTAGTTGTAATGTGTTGTTGCACCAGGAACTTTTGTGTAGATGATACTGCACACTGACACAAATTACAAAATAATATTTTATTGTCAGTTGATAAACCATCTTCTTTAAATTCTGAAATGTAACTTGTTAGTTTTGATTTTAAATTGACTGAATGACGTACTTTTGGCATATTTACCGTCTTTATAGTATGATTTACAAAACTGAACCTATGTGTACTCTGACTGGCATTTAACTGTTGAGCTGCACAACTGAAGTCTGTTAAAAATTTTAAATTAAATTAATACAGTTTTGTAACTTACTTTCCCATTGTTGATAGGACTGCTAATTTTCAAATAACTCTGATGTTAAAGGGATTACTGAACATGTGTTTAAATCTCTATTGTTGAAATGTATTTTTAAAAGTTAATGGAATTTTGTTTTGTTTTATTGTTAAACCTAATATAATATGGACTGTTTTATATGAAATATGGAAAATATATGGAAATTAACGAAAATATGTACTAAACTCTAAAATATGGAAAAATATGGAAAATAAAAGTAGGATTTTTCAACCCTACACATTGTGAAACATAAAGATAATGCAAAATATAAATTATATTAGCTTTATAAGTATATATGTATTTACATATAAATCCTTTCCCTGTCTATGACGTAGTGCAGAGGGCGGCCACTAGAGGGAACCCAAGAGCTGAAAACCGGGTTCAAATCTCGGTGCCGGAGAGAATTTTTCTCCGTTCCATTGCTCTTTCATCGTATAAACAAGACCTGCTACAAGGAGATCCTTCGCGGACTATACCAACGTTAGCAGACATGTATATATATAGTGGCCAACGGCGACTATTTTGAGAGACGATATTATGGATCTGTGTATGTGAAAGCCGTGTTGTGCGGCAACTGACATGACACCTGGATTCTGCTTTTCGCCTACACTCCAGGCGCCAGTCCACGAACTTAACGACTCTACTATGGCCCGATTGTATAAACCATTTAATCTTAGATCAGATGTTAAATTGATCCTTGTTTCAGCTAAACTTGGAATTTTGTGTTGTATAAAGTCTAATCTGAGATTAATTTGTCTCAAACTAAATTCAACTTTGACTGAAGAAATTTCTCCGATTAGTTAGATGATCCAAGTTCAGTTATTTCTTTTCTGTTTGAAATATACGAGTGACAGATTGTGCAAATAAAATATCCATTATTATTAATATTAATAGATATGTTAGGTACATTTATATATATTTCTTTCAATTTCCTGCCTTAATACACAAACATTCTTGTATTTTATAAGGCTCTATCGTGTTCAGCAATATCAAATAACATAACCTATAATTATATTATGTTCATAACGATCATTAATTATTAATGGATATGATAGGTACATTCATAAATGTTCAATTAACTGTATTACTAAACGAAAATTGTCGTTTTATAAAGCTTTATTATGTTTAGCAGTATCAAACACCATAACATGATAACAACTCGGAGAACAGTCAACCTTCTTCTTATTGCCCGCTATTATTTACATTGCAAAAAAAAAAAACAGTGTCTCCAACAGAGTGTAATACGGAAATTCGCCAAAAAGTAGTTGTAAAGTCGCTAGATTTCTCATTATCAACAAAGAAAGATTAAATTTTGTCACTATGGGGTGCTAAAAAGATCACTAAATCCCTATTTAAGCAATATAAAAGCTAAAAGAAATTGTTGTTGAAAAAGAGTTAAAATCGCTAGATTGGCAACACTGAACAAACCTGTATAACATGGTCCGCGCATCACGTATTTCACCTGTTTATGCGATGTTGCCAAATCCTTTCCACGTGAACTTAGATTGCATTTGAACCAAGGTAATTTGATCGCAGAAAAGTTTTATACAATAGAAGAAGTGTCTGAACTCGGTTTACTTTTCGATCTTCGATCAAAGTTGATCTTTAGTCAGGAAGTTTTATACAATTGGCTCTATGTATGGTAACTATTTGACCAAAGATGAAATGAAACAAATTTTACACCTGTGATATTTATTTCCTTCCAAACAGACTGTTTGAAACTTCTAATTTACATCCTCTGTTATGAGAAAAAAAGAATATGTGCCAACGTGCAGTAGCGAACTCATGAATCAGGTTTTTTTTTTATGTATTTTGATGCGCAGAGAGCATGGAGCATGTCAAACATAACTCACATGTATCCAGCGTGGTCAATGCAAAGAGACTGGGGCCGAGTCCCCAAGTACCACAGCAGGCTGTTTGCTGATGGATGAGAAAGTAAACATGGTGGGGCGCAAGGTGGGGTCATGTAAATAGCCATACCAGCGGGTGCCTGCCTCGGAAGGGGGGGGGGAAATACTATCTGACGAGATACATCACGACTCTGTCATGCGTGTTAAAGCTTTTAAAAGCCAACAACCACCCACAGTTCAGATTTTTTTTTAAATAGGGATGTTTGGCTTGTATTGTCTGTACTGTAGTCTGCTCGGAGGGGAAGCCCCGAGTAATCTAAATTTAGAACAACTCGGCAACATCGCTTCGCCGTGTTTAGACTCGGATGGCAATGTAAGTGCCAGATGTGTGATCACATGCTGTAAGTTAATCTCAATGCAAATGCACAAGACATATGCTGAAATTGTTTTGATTTATAAATACTGAGACAACAAGACAGTAGTCTGCTTAAAGTTAAATATCACCTACCTTAGAGTTAAAATCCAAATGTGTAACAAAATTTCGAGATACATTAATGTTTCTACCGTAATTATGTAATTATTAAATAGTTTTATGTTTACATTTCGATGATTTGAAAATTAATCAGAAAATCGCTATACACTTGAGTGGCTGCATGCATGCATGCATACATACATACATGCATACATACATACATACATACATACATACATGCATACATACATACATGCATGCATACTTAAATACATACATACATACATACATACATACATACAACATACATACATACATACATGCATACATACATGCATACATAAATACATACATACATAAATACATACATACATGCATACATAAATACACACATACATACATAAATACACACATACATACATAAATACATACATACATACATGCATACATAAATACATACATACATACATGCATGCATACATAAATACATACATACATACATACATACATACATACATACATACATGCATGCATACATAAATGCATGCATACATAAATACATACATACATACATACATACATACATACATACATACATACATGCATGCATACATGCATACATAAATACATACATACATGCATACATCAATACATACATACATACATACATGCATACATACATACATACATACATGCATACATACATACATACATACATACATACATACATACATACATGCATACTTAAATACATACATACATACATACAACATACATACATACATGCATACATACATGCATACATACATGCATACATACATACATGCATACATAAATACATACATACATACATAAATACATACATACAACATACATACATACATACATGCATACATAAATACATACATACATACATAAATACATACATACATAAATACATAAATACATACATACATACATGCATACATAAATACATACATACATACATACATACATACATACATGCATGCATACATAAATACATACATACATACATGCATGCATACATAAATACATACATACATGCATACATACATGCATACATAAATACATACATACATACATACATACATACATACATACACACATGCATACATAAATGCATACATACATACATACATACATACTTACATACATACAGGAATAGTTATTATGAGCAAATTATGACACAATATTGTAATTTTTAATGTAAATTACCCAAGGCGTATATATAATTTCAAGGCAGTGAAATGCGTCATAGTGCCACTACAGGTAGTGAGATGAGAGTAAAGTGAAAGACTATTGAAACGTATGTAGGGCCTATACATAATAATGTAGGTTGTATTGTAAAATTAAGTATTTTATTTGTTTTATTATTATTGTGTTAAATTATATTGTGTATTCTTATTGTATTGTGTATAAAATTGTAGGCCTATTGTGTATTGTATAATTGTATTGTGTATTGTAAATTTATTGTGTATTGCTTATCATTTCTTTATTATGTATTGTATTGTAATTTTATTGTGTATACCACTGCCACCGGGTGCATGCCCACTTGCAGTGTAAATAAATACATACATACATACATACATACATACATACATACATACATACATACATACATACATACATACATACATACATAAGTAGAGAATTAAAATTAGTTAAGGTGATGCGAAAACTCAACTCTCATATTATGAAAAAAGGAAATTGTAGCATATTATTGTAATACAACGTGTAAATTGTTCAGTAAAATGCATGTAATATTACTATGTAATGGAGCGTGCAGTTGATTGATTGATTGATTGATTGATTGATTGATTGATTTATTTATTTATTTATTTATTTATTTATTTATTTATTTATTTATTTATTTATTTATTTATTTATTTATTTATTTATTTATTCTGGCGTAGTTAAGGCCTTCTCTTCCACAACACCAGGAATACAATGATGTTCTCAATAAAAAAATACATACATACATACATACATACATACATACATACATACATACATACATACATACATACGTCGACCTGGTTGGCAAGTTGGTATAGCGCTGGCCTTCTATGCCCAAGGTTGCGGGTTCTATCCCGGGCCAGGTCGATGGCATTTAAGTGTGCTTAAATGCGACAGGCTCATGTCAGTAGATTTACTGGCATGTAAAAGAACTCCTGCGGGACGAAATTCCGGCACATCCGGCGACGCTGATATAACCTCTGCAGTTGCGAGCGTCGTTAAATAAAACATAACATTTTAACATATTTACATACATACATACACAGTCGACGTGGTTGGCGAATTGGTATAGCGATGGCCTTCTATGCCCAAGGTTGCGAGTTCGATCCAGACCCAGGTCGATGGCATTTATGTGTGTTTAAATGCGACAGGCTCATGTCAATAGATTTACTGGCATGTAAATGAACTCCTGCGGGACAAAATTCCGGCACATCCTGCGACGCTGATATAACCTCTGCAGTTGCGAGCGTCGTTAAATAAAACATAAAATTTTACATACATACATACATACATACATACATGCATACATACATACATACATACATACATAGGGGAGAGTCGGGTAGTATCGGACATCGAGTAATATCGGACAGTGAGTTTCTTTTATCTACCACACGATGATAGTACCTGATTGACATGGTTACGTTTCTGTGATGTCGCATAGAGAAACGTAACCATGTCATTCAGGTACTACCATATGGTGGTAGATGAAAGAAACACACTGTCCTATACTACCCGATGTCCGATACTACCCGACTCTCCCCTACATACATACATACATACACACATACATACATATATGCATACATACAGTCGGCCTGAGTAGCGTAGTCGGTATAGCGCTGGCCTTCTGTGCTCGAGGTTGCGAGTTCGATCCAGGCCCAGGTCCATGGCATTTAAGTGTGTGTTAAATGCGACAGGCTCATGTCAGTACTGGCACGTAAAAGATCTGCGGGACAGAATTCCGGCGTACCGGCGACGCTGATATAACATCTGGAGTTGCGCGAGCGTCGTTAAATAAATCACAATTTAAATTCACACACATTCTCTCTCTCTCTCTCTCTTCACTATTTTACTTTGTTGCTTGCTCATTTCTACCAAAATGGAATGGTTAAACCTTCAACCCCTTCCACCCCTATACACAACCGTATTTGAAATTTTGCTTTCTAAAAATTTTCTTTCTGACACTCGAAATCTATTCGAAATAGTTTATGCAACTCCTCTGAGTGCAGCGAGGTGTCGTGCTTGATGAGCAGGCAGTGCAGAGCTTTGTTTAGGCGACAACTTGCACGTGTTTGGCGTCGCTATCCCTCATCTCGTCCTGAACAACATAAAGCTGTCCCAAGAGCAGCAGCCTGCTGTAGGAGAGGGGAGATGAAGCACCGCTCGTTAAAATATACGATTTTATGCTTGATGGTTTTGTAGCAGTTTACTCTCCTAGAATGGATTATTTTAACGTAATATACCTTGGCTTATACACTGCAATATCAGCGGCCTAGACACGGAGCAGCTATTCTGTGAGTGCGGTTAGACTCAGGACGAAAGTTTGCGCCTCTAAACTTAGGTAACTTCAACTTGCCACCTTCTTACTTACTTACTTACTTACAAATGTCTTTTAAGGAACCCGGAGATTCATTGCCGCCCACACATAAGCCCACCATCGGTCCCTATCCTGTGCAAGATTAATCCAGTCTCTATCATCATATCCCACCTCCCTCAAATCCATTTCAATATTATCCTCCCATCTACATCTCGGCCTCCCCAAAGGTCTTTATCCCTCCGGTCTCCCAACTAACACTCTATATGCATTTCTGGATTCGCCCATACGTGCTACATGCCCTGCCCATCGCAAACGTCTGGATTTAATGTTTCTAATTATGTCAGGTGAAGAATACAATGCGTGCAGTTCTGTGTTGTGTAACTTTCTCCATTCTCCTGTAACTTCATGTCTCTTAGCCCCAAATATTTTCCTAAGAACCTTATTCTCAAACACCCTTAACCTATGTTCCTCGCTCAGAGTGGGAGTCCAAGTTTCACAACCATACAGAACAACCGGTAATATAACTGTTTTATAAATTCTAACTTTCAGATTTTTGGACAGCAGACTGGATGATAAGAGCTTCTCAACCGAATAATAACACGCATTTCCCATATTTATTCTGCGTTTAATTTCCTCCCGAGTGTCATTTATATTTGTTACTGTTGCTCCAAGATATTTGAATTTTTCCACACCTTCGAAGGATAAATCTCCAATTTTTATATTTCAATTTCGTACAATATTCTGGTCACGAGACATAATCATATACTTTGTCTTTTCGGGATTTACTTCCAAACCGATCGCTTTACTTGCTTCAAGTAAAATTTCCGTGTTTTCCCTAATCGTTTGTGGATTTTCTCCTAACATATTCACGTCATCCGCATAGACAAGAAGCTGATGTAACCCGTTCAATTCCAAATCCAGCCTGTTATCCTGAACTTTCCTAATGGCATATTCTAGAGCGAAGTTAAAAAGTAAAGGTGATAGTGCATGTCCCTGCTTTAGCCCGCAGTGAATTGGAAATGCATCAGATGGAAACTGACCTATACGGACTCTGCTGTATGTTTCACTGAGACACACTTTTTTTAAATCAACTATTGATTTAACCAGTTATATTTCAGAAAACTGTCAAGACACACGGATTATAAAGGCCTACTTATTTTCAAAAAGAGGAATAGACAGAATTACGAAACTTTTCGACGAATTATTCGTCCTTAACTCAGGAAGTATTAATTAATATACATTATACAAAACAAATCACTGGATTTGAAATGTATTGAACTTTATTTAGTCAATTCAAACTTTACTTAATGAAAATAAATAAAAATTATTCCAATTGAACAAGAAATATTACAAGTACAGTGGAACTCCAGAAATAGACGCTCCACAAATAGACGCTCACTCTGGTATACTTCACGATACAAGGTACGTCAACGCATCCTGTCCCGTGCTGCACAGGGCTAACCAGTTTTTTTTTTTTTTTTAATTTCTACATCCGGCCAGAGGCCATTTTCCGAAATATTTCTGTTTTTCAGGTTTTCAGTTTTCTGTTTCTGTTTACTAACTAACACTAACACAACACCCATGCCCGAGGCGGGACTCGAACCCACAACCCTTCGGACCAAGCCGTAGAGTCATTGCCAGTTGGACCAGTGCAGTAGTGTGCAGATACTCGTACACGTTGGCAGCAAGGCAGGGAACAAAAAATGTGTACTTATGTTGAAGCAGAATTTACAACTATTGGAACGGTTTAAAAAGCTGAATCAATCATAGCCATCGCTCAAGAATTTAACATTTCGATCAGAACAGTGCATAGGATAAAACAGAATTCATCTAATTACGAGGCATTTTGTAGTGATTATAAGAAGCTTTGTTATTATCAGTTGATTGAAGGATGAAAACACTGCTTATTTTGTGTAATTTCCTAAATTTAATCAATTGGGATGATTTATGTTCTCTCTTGAAGGGTATACACCATTTTAAAATAATTTAATACACAAACACAACTATTACAAGAAATGCTCAATAAGTTTTTGTAGCTTTATTCTTTTCAGCTCTAATCAACAATAACAAAAATGCAGGTTACCAGGCGACGATAGAAAAGAAAAGATGCGAAAACAAATGAATGTGGTGTATAAGCTATTGAATGCTCTTTCATATTCAAGTATAAAAATATAGGGGTGCCATTTGAAATTTCGAAGTGGGAGTGGGAGGTGAAATCTAAAATGCAATTAAGCCTGGATTAAGGCTTCCCCCTTGATATCTAAATTTACGTGTTTTTTTTTTTTGGTTTAAATTGAATTCAATAAATTAACTAGTTATTTAGAGTGGGAAGTTTTGAAATGAAAGCCCCGTATGTAGATATACAGGGACATCATTTTATTTTTACTAACATTTTTAATATTAACCTGTCTATACCTTTAGAGAACCGGAAACACCGCTTGCTCCCCCCTCCAAGACTAGAGTTCGATGATACTGGCGTAAAACACAAATCACTCTACTAGGTATAGGATGGAAGAAAAGTAGTTCTTCCATTTACGTAAACTAGGATATATCGCGATTTTGAGTTTGATAATTTTCATTAGGTTCTTCTTTAATCAAAGTACAGTACTGTATTAAGAATAAGTGTTTTTACTCACGAAGTGAGTTATCCATGCGAACGTATTCATTATGCAGTGTATATTATACTGTCTACAGCACATTAGCGTACAACATAGAGAATGAAGTTAAATTGAAAAATAATCATAATATGAATATTTAAACACAATTTTGAAAATGGTGGCCGTTCATTTCGATACAGGCTTCAGTTCTTTTGTGCATATTATCGCACTATAGACTATTGCATCTAATTCCAATTGCCAGTTTCGTCCTTCGCACTAGTAACTCATATTGAAATAATTCTGTACCTACTCTACGTACTGTGAATTCAATCTTCACTTCTGCCCGACCCGAAAATATAAAATTACTCAGACATGCTATCTACTGTCCGTCCAAGTGGTTATGCCGCAGGATTGTAGAAAGGAGGAAATCACGTGACAGTTAATTACTTAACGAGGCCCTTTTATTTAAGTTAAAGTAAACAGCTGTATAATATTACGTAAACGTCCAATTCCTAAGAGAAATTAATGTTTTCAGAAAAGAGCAGGGGGGCGAGCAGAAGCAGGTGGGGGAAATCGGGATGCGACGTAGGCAAACGGACAGTATCTGTGCGAAAATATGATTCAATATTGAAAGCTCTTTCGTCACTGGAAAACTCGAACATATTTCTGGAACGTACTATACTCAGTAACTCAGTACTGCTTACTATCTGCGGTCTTGGTTCTGTGTGGAGTTGAAACTTCCTTAGTAGAAGGGGTGGGAGTGAAGTACATTCAAAAACTCAGGTACAATAAAAATTGAAGTAAAAATAAAGTGATGTCCCTGTATTTAGAGAGTTTTCCCTCTAGAAGTTTGTTCTATTAAACTTAATCACGGATTTGTTTTGTTACATATTTTGCATATACTACAATATATTATTTAAAATTATATACGTTAATTATTTATGTTTCGGCCCGCAAGCTATAAAAACATTTTGTGCGAGATCGTGCGTATTTGCTTGATTTCCGTACAAAACCAATCCGCGGAAAGTCTAAAATTCCACATTCAGTATTCCCAACCTAACACACATAACAGTTTCCCTCTTCTTACCGCTTAAGTGACATATTGATTTTACTGCTTTAGGCTTTTAACATATTATTTTTAGAGACGTTCAATATAGTAATAATTATAAATTGGAAACTTACCACTGCAATATCACCTAAATTGCACTGTTAATTATTGTTTTTAAATATTTGCAAAAATTAAGTAAACTCTACAACTCCAATAAAGTTACTGCATTCGTGATGCAAGTAACATTAAGGAAGCCGTGAAAAAATCAACAAGATTCCAGACTCATCATAGACTGGGGGAAAAAAAAAGACAGACGTATATCACGGCCTGCTGCAGTATAGTAAACACAGAAAACATTTTAAAGCAACAGTGTTGAAGATAGATATTTTTGGTTTGCAAATTTGCCGTCATTGAACAGAAACCAAGATGGAGATTTGATTGCAACTAATTAGAAAATTCTCTTTCAGGTATGTAATAAACGATCTTCGCACAAAATAATGTGCGATACACAAGCGGTATGTTTTCTTTCAAGTCTCGGAAATTAAAAAAGCTCAACTACGTTTCGCTTTTTCAAACTTTTCCTCGATTTTGTGAAAAGCACTCCGCAGCCTTGTATCGTGATATACTAATGTGTCTTTTACAGAATATCCTCTGAAATGTTGGTTTCACATAGAAGACCTACTTGTCACAATGCAACATCTTCTCTGTGTTTGACGAATAGCTGTAATCATGTACGACACGCGCCCTTATTAACACATTGAAAAATTGTAACGTTTACTTTTCTTTAAAATTCGTTTGTTTTTTTCTGTTTTGTTAGAGCTGAAAAGAGTCCTTCTTCACTTATATTCAAACATACACTGCCTTGCCCAAATGGATAATAATCCAGGGCTTTGAGGAGCTAAATTGGGTTTGTTGCTTTCGTAAGGCCCTCTCTGTCTGGTCGAAGGCTCTCTCTCACGCTCCTCTCTCAGTCCTCTTCCACTCTCTTGCGGCTGGTGGGAAATAGCTCTGGTTAATCACTGTGGACGCGCACTTGATAACCTCTCGTACTATCAACAGGTAAGACGCTGCAGTAGAATGAAAATATGCGTGGAATAAGCGTGTTGCTAGACTCGCAGGTTATGCGTTCTAACTTAATTAATCAGTCTTCCCGAATATGTATCAACAAAAATATTTATTTGAATCCATGTTGAATCTTTGGTACACTACTTTCAACACTTGAATATAAATAATTGATTAAATGGCGATCTTACTCGTGTTAATTATGTAAGCATGTGCGGCTTACAGCTGTTTCGGTGCTATTCGACACCATCCTCAGAGCCTACTAGATCTCGGCACTATCTCAACTTCGCTGCCAGTTGTGTGGGTGCGTTCGTGCGATGAAGAGTTGTGTCAAACAGTGTCTGTGTTCTGAAATTAATCTGTGTGTTGAGAATTTGATTGGGGTGTGTTTTAGTGTGCCTGTATATTTCATATTGTTCTAGTGTGTTGAGTTTTAGGTTTTTGGGTTGCATTTTTTTATTTTATTGGGTTATTTTACGACGCTGTATCAACATCTAGGTTATTTAGCGTCTGAATGAAATGAAGGTGATAATGCCGGTGAAATGAGTCCGGAGTCCAACACGGAAAGTTACCCAGTATTTGTTCATATTCGGTTGAGGGAAAACCCGGGGAAAACCTCAACCAGGTAACTTACCCCGACCGAGATTCGTACCCGGGCCACCTGGTTTCGCGGCCAGACGCGCTGACCGTTACTCCACAGGTGTGGACTTTGCGTTGTATGTGTAGTATTTCCATATCTATATTTATGTTATTGTATGTGTGGTTAGCATTTGTTATGTGTTCGGCATATGTAGATGTATTGTGTCCTCTAGTTATTGCTTTAATGTGTTCTTTGTATCGAGTTTGGAATGATCTGCCTGTCTGTCCAATGTAGAAACTATCGCAACTATTGCATGTGAGTTTGTATACGCCTGTGAGGTTGTATTTATTTGTTTGTGTTGTTTGTGAGTTGAGATGTCTTTGTAGTGTGTCTTCTGTTCTGTATGCTATGTTGTATTTCTTGTTTTCTGAATGACGATGGGATCTTGCGTGTGTTTTTGTTTTCGTATGTTAGTGTGATGTATTTCTTGTGTTTGTGCTGTGTTTTGTGTGTTTTTGTGTTTGTTGAGGTTTTGTTTTGTCTTCCTTATGATGTTGTCTATTATGTTTGGGTTGTAATCATTTTCTTGTGCTATGTATTTGATTGTGTTCACTTCTTCATTGTAGTGTTGTTGGCTCATGGGTATGTTGAGTAATCTGTGTACCATTGTCCTGAATGCAGCATGTTTGTGTTGTGTGGGGTGATTAGATGTGTTGTGTATGTGTGTGGTGGTGGTGGTTGGTTTTCTGTATATTTTGAAGGTGTGTTTGTTGTCAACTTTTGTTATGGTGAAGACTAGGAAATTTATGGAGTTGTTGTTTTCGAGTTCCAGTGTGTATTGAAGTTTTGGGTGTATATTGGTGTAGTTTGTGTATTTGCCGTTTGTTTCCTTTGCATAGTATGAGTATGTCGTCTACGTATCTGTGCCAGTATATTATGTTGTCTGCATATTTATTGCATATCCAGCATACTAGCAGAGATATTTTTACACAACGTAGAACAAACATACACACTCAACAATGAACACAACAAATGTTGGATTTTATCCATTGATGATGGAGACGATTAGAAGATTACATCACTTCTTTCTTAATGTCTGTTCACTGTATTTTAATCATTATATAAACAAACAATATCGTTGTCATTTCTGAAATGATTTCTTTGAACAACTTGATAACGAGGCACCTAAAATTATTCTAAACCCACAATATGATATTGTTCTCTTCTGATTGTGTACCTATGTATTTCCATGTCTATTTCCAAATAAAAATATACTTTACTTTGAAATATAATATATTTAAGAAATAAGTTTGGAAGTGAATCCCGAAAGACAAATCATATGATTATGTCTCGTGACGAGAATATTGAACGAAATGGAAATATAAAAATTGGAAATTTATCCTTTGAAAAGGTGGAAAAATTCAAATACCTGGGAGTATTTTAGTATTAGTAGGTTATTTTACGACGCTTTATCAACATCTTTGGTTATTTAGCGTCTGAATGAAAGGAAGGTGATAATGTCGGTGAAATGAGTCCGGGGTCCAGCACCGAAAGTTACCAAGCATTTGCTCATATTGGGTTGAGAGAAAACCCCGGAAAAAACCTCAACCAGGTAACTTGCCCCGACCGGGAATCGAACCCGGGCCACCTGGTTTCGCGGCCAGACGCGCTGATCGTTACTCCACAGGTGTGGACAAATACCTGGGAGCAACAGTAACAAATATAAATGATACTCGGGAGAAAATTAAACACAGAATAAATATGGGAAATGCCTGTTATTATTCGGTTGAGAAGCTTTTACCATCCAGTCTGTTGTCAAAAAATCTGAAAGTTAGAATTTATAAAGCAGTTATATTACCGGTTGTTCTGTATGGTTGTGAAACTTGAACTCTCACTTTGAGAGAGGAACATAGGTTAAGGGTGTTTGAGAATAAGGTGCTTAGGAAAATATTTGGGGCTAAGAGGGATGAAGTTACAGGAGAATGGAGAAAGTTACACAACACAGAACTGCACGCATTGTATTCTTCACCTGACATAATTAGGAACATTAAATCCAGACGTTTGAGATGGGCAGGGCATGTAGCACGTATGGGCGAATCCAGAAATGCATATAGAGTGTTAGTTGGGAGGCCGGAGGGAAAAAGACGTTTGGGGAGGCCGAGACGTAGATGGGAAGATAATATTGAAATGGATTTGAGGGAGTTGGGGTATGATGATAGAGACTGGATTAATCTTGCTCAGGATAGGGACCGCTGGAGGGCTTATGTGAGGACGGCAATGAACCTCCGGATCCCTTAAAAGCCAGTAAGTAAGTAAATAAGCAATAATTATAATAATAATAATAATAATAATAATAATAATAATATATATATATATTACATATTAATTGTCAATTTACAACAGCATAGTTACAATATTTACTAAATGTCATGGGTTAAGCCGAAGTTGCGCAACCTGACAGGTGTTTAACAAGGAATTTCATGAACTAAGATGTGATTCTTCAATTTATTTAAATTTGAATTTTGATATTTTCCGACAGTCTCTGACATGGTCATGGAGAGAATTCCAGAGGCGTGGAATCGATATGCTGAAAGATGATGAGTAGAAGGATGTTCTGTGCAGAGGAATAGAGAGAAGGTACATGTTCCGGGTTCGATGTAGTGAAAGGTAAAAAAAAAAAAAAAAAAAAACGAGATGCTAGGTATGAGGGTGTGGAGGTGTGGATGATTTTAAGTAATAACAAGAGGGAGTTGAAGAATCTTCTTTCTTCAAGTGGATTCCAAGACAACAATTCTAGTGATGGTGTTACTTGATCGAATTTTCTAATGTTAGAAACGAAAGGAACGCAGATATTGTGAATACACTGTAGACTTTTTGGGCAAGATCAGTATTTATTCGTGAACAGAGAATCGCAATAATCGAAGTGGGGCATCACTAAAGTTTAAATGAGATTCTTTTTTAATTTGAGAGGTAGAACGTTGGTTAAATGTTTGAGGGAATAAATTATAGAAAATGTTTTCTTATATACTGGGGGTTCATTTCAAAGTGTTTCATGACGTCACTGTTGTTGGGTCACTGATTTGAAGCGAGTTTCAGCTTATATGTCAGAGAAGTTGCCTATTATTCAAGGCGTTAAATCTGAACTTGAGAACGTGTACGGTATAACTTGAACGTCGTAGCAACAGACGGCGGTCTGTACGGTCTGTGTGCTACCATAACCTCTTTCGAACTGTGTTTTGCGCTGCCAAGTCGTACGCAGGGTATTTGTTATCATCGGTTGCGTACGGTAACATTCCACAACACAAATCAAATGCTCCGTGTCCATGTTGACCGTCGAAGTTAATGTCAACAAATACGTAAGTAATCGTCTTAACCCTCTCCCCATATCCCGACAGTACGTATTTCCAAACAGTTCACATTCCTGCCACTACCGGCGTTACCGTACGTATCGGTACGTACTCTTCAGAATGAACGCCGTACTTGCTAGGCAACTTCTCTGCCTCACAGGTTATACACCTCTGCGGAAGTGTAGGAAGATTGAATTCTCTAGGCTCATCGGCTAGCCACATGACGGCATACAGCGAACCATGGACATATTTTGAACTGAACACCCAGTAGTAGGTATGTAGGTCAGTTGAATTTGAAACTTTAAATTTGAATCTAAATATATTCCTAATTTTATTATCGTAGTTTTTCGATCCTAAATCTGGTTTAAATAATTATCGCTGTTAGTGAAAGAGGCCCTAAGTTAGAAAAAATGACGGAATTGTATAAAAATTATATGAAGGGAGACAATTTGTGTGTGTGTGAGAGAGGGAGAAAGGAGAATATTACTTTATATTTACAACGGTCGAATGGAGAGAATAAAAATGAACGGGATGGTAGAAGGAATTAACGCGTGCAAGAGGTTACTAAGAAAAGACGTGGAATAGAGGAACGCGATGACAGAATGAAGCGAGGGGGAGGCTGAAAGGCTCGGAGCATTCTGTATCGACTTGTTCCAAGGAAATCGAAGAGCGTTGTAGCAGGAAGGGAGTCTGCGAGCACCGCTCGTTACTGCAGCTCATCTCCTGTCTACTTATTCCCGGACTTGTTCCGCTTTGTTATCCTACTCCGCCCGTACATCTTGCCTCCATGTTTGTGAACGTTACTCACCTCCACTTCTCTCATGTCAGCTCGGTTTTGTCACTGTCGGTTTGCATCCTATCTTCCGCTGCAGTTTCCGGTTTAGTGTTTGTTTCTCTTCTGTAATTCTTAACCCCGTACGAAATCTGCGTTTCGATTTATGGCATACGTGTAGGGCAATGTCATTTAATAATGCCGCAATACAAGGTGTCGCATGTTTTTAATGTCTAATGCAGTGATGTCAAAGCAAGCGCATTTTTCTGACCTTAACGTCGTGCGCGGGAATCAAGCGCTAAGTATGGAAAGAGGAAGGGTTGTGTATATGAATAAGCAGCCTGTTGGATTAAGAAAACAGTGGTGCACAAATTTCAAACGAAAATTGAAATGTTATGTCGTTATTTTTATATGGCTTTTTTCTGTTTGATATTATCTATATTGTCTGTAAAACAAAAGTACTAATACCAATTTCTTAATATTGCACTTGTGTTTTAAATGTTAACAACATAATAAAAACTTAAGAAGGAATATTCACATAAATTCCATAGCAGTACAACTACACTGTTCTAAATGGATGAAACACATCATTCATAAAGAAAATTATACCCCCCCCCCCCCCAAAAAAAAAGAGATTGAGTATGACATGGAAATTTGGAATTGATATTGATGGTACAGTACCTTTAGCCTTATAAAAGTAATAAATAAACTAATCAAAACAATATTACAGTACAAAGCAAAGTTACCTAGATGCTGTATATGTTTTAAGTGTAACTAATATTCCATAACAAAACTCTTATCGCATTATGCTTTTAAGGTGATATTGGTGAGCAACTTCCTATCATCAGAATATTAAATTATTTTCTCGAAATCTGCTGAAGCTATAGAGCTGACATTTTTACAACACATTGGCACGTATCTTTTGCTTATGATGTAACAGTAGTTGCTTTATTAATTAATTTCCTTACAAACATTTTCCATGCGAATATTTTCAAAATTTTCAATACACTATCTTCAGTAACATGTATTTACAGTATATTAGATTTACGAAAACATTCTGTAAGGCTACTAAATAAATAGGCCTATACCTGAAAATTTCATTTTTCTGTAAAAAAAAGTTGAGGAAACATTTATTTTGAATAAAAAAATCAAACTTGTGAGAAATGAGCATTAAAATTAAAATTTCATTATTATAATGCAATTATACTTCTCAGATAAATCTAAAAATTAACATGGATACAGTTTTAATAAGTGCTCTTCCCTTTATCTATTGAATCAGTGCTGGCCATCCCTGTATATATCTCGACCAAGCGGCATATACTACCTCTTTCGTCTGTCTCTTTCCTTTCCGCTGTAAAGCGCTCAGGCTTTCCTGAGCTCTAAAGCGCGCGCTTGCTCCAATGGGCATCAATTGACATGACTGGTCTAATGATTCAGTTCGTCGTAATATCTATGTTTCTGCCGAGTACAATTCCACAGTCCCACAAAGCACTTCACTAATCTCTTCCTTAGTTATTTTTTTCAGAGATCAAGAGAAGATTTTTCTTTTCCTATCATAAGCTTCCTTTGTAATTTTTATGTGATCCTTTAATTGTATTTAATGAACTTCCCGCTATTTTATAACAATTCAAAATATTCCATATTTACTAGTTTTTCGTATAATGAAATCATTACTTTTATAAATAAGTTACAGCATCAAAGTTTCAGTAGCAAGTTGTAATCTGGGAAATAATTAGTCTCGGAGTAATAAACAGTTGATAAGGTCTAGTGTCGCAGAAGTTTTACGATTTTCAGACTAAGTTACGTCCAGAAGACAAATTGCTGTGGTAACAACAGTAGCGAATTGAACTTAAGGGAAGAGTGCAATAAACAGTTTCTCATTAAACTCGATCTTTGCTCATGTTAATGCGTTTCTTTGTACAAGGAGGGTGCCACTTCTTCCACCAGTCATAAAATCAAGACTGCCATGAAAAATCTTCTGTCCTAAGCGAATACTTCTTCACAGAAGATGGCAGATAATTTATATAGTAGCTTTGTTGCTTCTCACAACAATTTACTTTGAAAGTTTCCGCTATACTGGAGAATTACCACGGTCACTTTGAACCGTGCCGTTACATTTGCCACCAAATTTAAGTAAATACACAATGTCACCAACATAAGAACATGACGTTGGTGTGTGGCGTAGTTGGCGGGAGAAATTTTTTTCTCTCTCTCTCTGCCTCCTTCGTTCTGAACATTACTGAGAGATAGCACCAGTGTTAGCTACAAAGTATATTTGCGCAAATATATTGCAAGTAGATTATGTGACTTATTACGTGTTTTAGATGAGAGTCTCGAGACAAAATAGTTTTGTGCTATATTTCTTTTTTTTTCTCTCTCTCTGTCTACCTCCTTCGTTCTGAACATTATTGAGAGATAGCACCACTGTTAGCGACAATGTGTATTTGCGTAAATATTGCGAGTAAATTATGACGAGTGCCTTAGATGAGAGGCTCGGGACAGAAACAGTTTTGCTGTAGCGCATGCGTGGACCTCTCATGTAGTGGGAGCGTGATCCTTACTTGAATTTATTTTTGCGTGTACATTGCAGATTAAATTATTGAGATATCTTCTTGATTCGGTTACAGATCTTGCATTTACGAAGGTTAGGTTAGGTTGGCTTTGGTTAGGTTAAGTTAGCTTTGGTTAGGTTAGGTTAGCTTTGGTTAGGTTAGGTTAGCTTTGGTTAGGTCAGCTTAGCTTTGGTTAGGTCAGCTTAGCTTAGGTTAGGTTAGTTTTGGTTAGGTTAGCTTTGGTTAGGTTAGGTTAGCTTTGGTTTGGTTAGGTTAGGTTAGCTTTGGTTAGGTTAGGTTAGCTTTGGTTTGGTTAGGTTAGGTTAGCTTTGGTTAGGTTAGCTTGATTCCATTCGTCCATGTAGTAGTTAAAATTATATAATATGACTGTTTTTGATTCGTAATATTGATAAAAAAAATAGGCCTATAATAAAAGCGGTGAATAATTTCATGGTCCCTAAAATTTTTTTTTCGTAAAAGGCTAGGTATTTTTCTATAGGCCAGAAATAAAACAGCAACGCCGTCATAATTACGTACTTTACGCTTTGGCGAACTTTAACCGGAAATTTACTTTCCGTCATTTTAATGGTATTCCGTGAAACACACCTTTTTTCCTGTTAATTTCCTTGTGATAACCTAGTTTATGATCTTATTACATCTTCATTTTCTTTTAATGCATTCAAAAAACCGCCGTTGTACTACATAAAACCTTGAACTTGACTAATGGAGTGAATTATTTAAGAATATAGTCGCGAATTTTACTACCACCATATCGATTATATTTTGTTTGATACGGCTCGGTACGGCCCGGTGACTATTGGCCAGCGAATAGCGTCGACTATCGATATTTGTCTGCCGTGGGTATTATCCAGTTGTTCCAAAGTTTCCATTATTATTATTGTATCTCCAATGGGGGGTAGCCTTATTTTACATATGTATGCTAGGGCTATAGGTTTACACAAATAAATAGGCCTAAGCATAAAAACAAATTGAAAAGAAAAATAAATTAGCTTACACAATGTAAACAAAACATGAAAAAAATCCGCAATTTAAACATTGCGATTGCAAATCAAACATCAGGCATCAATAGAGACATACAGAAAACAGTTACAACACATGAACATAACACCTGGAATGGAATGAACAAGTGAATCACACTTCCAAAAAAATATTTTCCATTATTCACTCATTAAAGCGACTGAAGAACTTTCTTCCTGATAAATTAAAACTAATCCTTGTACAAACACTCGTGATGCCACACTTTGACTACTGCGATATTATATTAAGTAACCTAAATGCAAATTTGAGCAACAGGCTACAACGTGTGCATAATGCGTGCGTCCGTTATATTTGTAATATTCGTAAGTATGATCATGTTCCCCCGTCTTTCCAAACTCTGTCTTGGCTAAGGCTAAGCGATCGACGAGCCCTGCATTCTCTTGTTCTCTTATTTCAAATTCTGCGCACCGCTACCCCAATCTATTTGGATTCTCGTTTTCAAAATTTATCCGCATATCATCAGCTAAGTACAAGATCTCATCATAACAATTTACTCATTATACCCTACCACAAGACATCTTTATATTCTTCATCCTATACAGTTTCAGTTGCTAGAAATTGGAACTCGCTTCCGAGTGATATAAGGGCTTGTTGGACAATAACTTCATTTAGGTCAAAATTACATAAATTCTTACTTAACAGATGAATTGCTGATTAATATTTGTTACTTATAATGAAACTAACATCTGTCCATTCTTATTATTATTATCTTTAATTTCTCTAAATACATTTACAAAATCTCTAATGGCAATTACATTAATATTCTCATTATAGAAATAGAAATATATATATTCTCCCTGTACCATAGTCCTAGTAAGCTTAGGCCTATATTAAATTAATTTTCATCATTTTACTAGCTATTTCAAATATTAAATTAATTATAATTCATTGAATTAAATTAGCTCATAAATTAAGTTACTACTTTACCTTATAGATTTATCTAAATTTAAATAAATGTGTAGAGAAGATTATTGCTGGAGAACCTTTTAAGTGTAGTGAAAATATTTGTAATTTAAATTTATGTATTGTATTGATTAAGGCTGGTTGAGTGGAAGAGAAGGCCTTATGGCCTTAACTCTGCCAGCGAAAATAAAACATTATTATTATTATTATTATTATTATTATTATTATTATTATTATTATTATTTCTTATAGCCGTACTCTATTACACAATCAAGCAACTTTCCTAACATACATAATAAATTAATACACAATAGTCACACAATCAAAATCAAGCATCCCATAACTATGACTCACATACACAACAAATCAAGCATCCTCTACAACACATACACTTCAACACAAGAAGGTTTCCTTGAAGTGACTTTTATAATAAAAATATTCTGCTTATGTTTCTGTCGCACATACAGTTTATGTTTCTGCATGGATGACAATGACAGAAAAGTTGCAAAATATTGTTTGTAACTTATATATATATATATATATATATATATATATTTATGCTCGACCATGCCGAAATGTAGTAATTATATACCTGGTAGCAGACCTTTAATGCATGTCATTAAAGTACACCTACTCATTACAGGTCAGGTCTTTCAGCCAATGACGACTCAGGTTACAACTGTTCAGCCAATGACAGGTCAGCTTTCTACCGTTATAAAACCGCAAGTATCGATTATTCTCGGATATGCAATCGAAAGAGAATTAGCGAAAAGTCACGGAGGCTGGAAATCCAATACTGTCGCAGAAGGTTATGTTCTGTTACTATAATAATTAGCGTTAATTGTAAATAATATTCAAATAAATTCAATTTGTCATCTCGTTTTTCAATGTCTAATTTATTTTTAATGTTATCTCTGTAGGTTCTTATGGCCTAGCAAGGCCATTGTGAACATCTGTTCCTCGGAAAAAATCAATACTTTCTCGTCTGCGCACATCTCGCAACATACGGAACATTGGCCAAGGTCACATACAAAGAAAATTAATAATATCAAGTTAGAAATATGGTCGAGCATAAAAAGTAGTATGAGACTCGCCTATAATGGTAATTAAGAAGCTCGTATGAAAATTATGAA
This sequence comes from Periplaneta americana, assembly GCA_025594305.2. NCBI lineage: Eukaryota > Metazoa > Arthropoda > Insecta > Blattodea > Blattidae > Periplaneta > Periplaneta americana. The sequence continues at coordinate 4,507,676 of JAJSOF020000029.1, forward strand.
ACTCGCTTGCGCTCGTTTCATAAATATCCATACTCGCTTCTTAATTACCTTCATTACAGGCTCGTTGCATAATGTACTATTATTAAACATGACAGAATCTATATATATATATTGCTAGTAAGTTTGAAATGAATTCAATTTAATACACTGTGTTGTGACAGTGAAGTGTGTTTGTGTCAGTGAAGTTCTATAGATTACAGTAGTAGTGCAAAGTATTTGAACACATAAATGTTTTTGAAGTGTTAGTGAAATCAGGATAGTGTCAGTAAAATGTGTCTTAGTTCCAGTGCAGTGAGTGAATTGAAGCGAAATGAGTGTAGTGCTGAAAGGTAACTTGTGCAAGTTTGATCATATTATATACTCGTGGTTTTAAGTTCTAACTTATGGTTAAGATATAAATTAGATATACTTTAATTAATTAAGTTATATTAAGTGATTCTTTTAATTTAGGATGCTCCTTTTTAATATTATTATTATATATTGCTATTATTATTTTATTATTAATATTATGACTGTATTTTATTATTATTGTAATTATTGAGTGTAATTAGTTACTATTGCCACCGGGTATTTACCCATTTGCAGTGTGAATAAATACATACATACATATATACAATTTAAGATAAAGTAGCCCACTCCTGAATGAGTAAGACTCGTGCTCAGAAGGGGATTCCAATAAATAATAATAATAATAATAATAATAATAATAATAATAATAATAATAATAATAATAATAATAATCCGTGGCGCTACAGCCCGTGAGGGGCCTAGACCGACCAGCTGGCTGCTGGCTTCACGCCCACATGCCGAAGCAGAGGTGGACGATCATACAACCAGAATGGTGTGTGGTTAGCACGATGATCCCCTCAGCCGTTATAGCTGGTATTGGATTCCAATACAGACAGAAATAAACTTAAAATTGAGAGTGAATACAGATTAAAAAGTGTTTAATATGTTTAAACCCAAACTATAAATCCAATACAATTTTTTTTATTAATTTGGAGGGGATTCGTGGTTATTTCTTTCCGTATTTATTTATTTATTTGATTATTTATTTATTTCGCTATACTGGAGAATTAGCACGGTCGCTTTGAACCGTGCCGTTACGTTTACCACCAAATTTAAGTAAATACACAATGTCACCAACATAAGAACATGACGTTTGTGTGTGGCGTAGTTGGCGGGAGAAATTTTTTCTCTCTCTGTCTACCTCCTTCGTTCTGAACATTATTGAGAGATAGCACCACTGTTAGCGACAATGTGTATTTGCGTAAATATTGCGAGTAAATTATGACGAGTGCCTTAGATGAGAGGCTCGGGACAGAAACAGTTTTGCTGTAGCGCATGCGCGGACCTCTCATGCAGTGGGAGCGTGATCCTTACTTGAATTTATTTTTGCGTGTACTTGCAGATTAAATGATTGAGATCCCTTCTTGCTCCGGTTACAGGCCTTGCATTTACGAAGGTTATGTTAGGTTAGCTTAGCTTAGGTTAGGTTAGCTTAGCTTAGCTTACGTTTGCTTAGCTTAGGCTAGGTTAGCTTTGGTTAGGTTAGATTAGCTTTGGTTAGGTTAGTTTTGGTTAGGTTAGCTTAGCTTTGGTTAGGTTAGGTTAGGTTAGGTTAGCTTTGGTTAGGTTAGCTTGATTTCATTCGTCTATGTAGTAGTTAAAATTATATAATATGACAGTTTTTGATTCGTAATATTGTTAAAAAAATAATAGGCCTATAATGAAAGCGGTGAATAATTTCATGGTCCCTAAATTTTTTTTTGTAAAAGGCTAGGTATTTTTCTATAGACCAGAAATAAAATAGCAACGCCGTCATAATTATGTACTTTACGCTTTGGCGAACATTAACCGGAAATTTACTTTCCGTCATTTCAATGGTATTCCGTGAAACACACCTTTTTTCCTGTTAATTTCCTTGTGATAACCTAGTTTATGATCTTATTACATCTTCATTTTCTTTTAATACATTCAAAAAACCGCCGTTGTACTACGTAAAACCTTGAACTTGACTAATGGAGTGAATTATTTAAGAATATAGTCGCGAATTTGACTACCACCATTTCGATTATATTTTGTTTGATACGGCTCGGTACGGCCCGGTGACTAGTGGCCAGCGAGTAGAGTCGACTATCGATATTGTTCTGCCGTGCGTATTATCCAGTTGTTCCATTTATTTATTTATTTAATTTGTTAATTAAAAGAAAATTGTATGAAGATAGTAAAATTTGTATAGCATTAACGATTATTTTAACTTGGCAAATATTTTTGTATGATCTTGTTTATATTGACGTTGCTATGCATAATGTATTTATCTCTAAGCAATAAAAGTAGCTATCTGTTATATTTATTTATTTATTTACTTATTTATTCATTCATTTATTTATTTTTTGCAACAAGTATTTGAGTGAAATCATTGTGTTTACAAATAAAGGAACCAAAGAAAACAAGAAAGAAATGAAATAATCTGCAACAAAAATATAAAATGAAAGAAAGAGTGAAATTAGAAGATCTGTTGTTGGAGATATATTTTGTCTGATATTTTTCTAAAAGTGGAGTTGTTACATTCCAATACTCACCTGGCTCCATGTCTCGTACAACAGATCATTGACGTAAACTCTATAAAAGCAGAGAGGAAGAAGCTACTTTAACCCCTCGAACTTGAGCACCTCAAAGATTCTCTAGGCAGGCATTTAAATTAGCATTTCCTCCTGTGCGGTGCAGTTAACTCTTGTAACTTGATCCCCAGGGTCTTTGGGTCGAACAACTAGAGAGCATCGGTGGGAGAGGCGTACCATACTATTTCCTGCAATCCACGCTTCTCTCGTAGTAGATAGACTATTTCAGTACTGCCGAGGACATTGTGTAAATGTTCATTCACGAATTGAAAACCAACATAGTCGTGAAATCGTCTAATGTGCATCCTTGAAGTCTCTCCTAAAGGTGTAGAAGAAGTCGAGAATCCCCTGGAGTAAAGTCAGGAATCTTAGAGAAACGTTGGGGTATACGAAAGTTAATATTTAAAGAGTTGTACGTGTGTAGCAAGCAACGACAGATCGTTTGCAGATGTATTTTGTGAATACTATGAATTGTACAAAGTTATCGATTTTAGGATGGAATAGATTTGAATTGTTAAATTAACAATACTTTTAACTTCTATTTTGATAGAGTTACCAATGTTAAAACGAAATGGAAATATAAAAATTGGAAATTTATCTTTTGAAGAGGTGGAGAAGTTCAAACATCACGGAGCAACAATAACAAATATAAATGATAATCGGGAGGAAATTAAACACAAAATAAATATGGGAAATGCGTGTTATTATTCGGTTGAGAAGCTCTTATCATCCAGTCTGCTGTCAAAAAATCTGAAAGTTAGAATTTATAAAACAGTTATATTACCGGTTGTTCTTTATGGTTGTGAAACTTGAACTCTCACTTTGAGAGAGGAACATAGGTTAAGGGTGTTTGAGAATAAGGTGCTTAGGAAAATATTTGGGGCTAAGAGGGATGAAGTTACAGGAGAATGGAGAAAGTTACACAACACAGAACTGCACGCATTGTATTCTTCACCTGACATAATTATGAATATTAAATCCAGACGTTTGAGATGGGCAGGGCATGTAGCACGTATGGGCGAATGCAGAAATGCATATAGAGTGTTAGTTGGGAGACCGGAGGGAAAAAGACCTTTAGGGAGGCCGAGACGTAGATGGGAGGATAATATTAAAATGGATTTGAGGGAGGTGGGATATGATGGTAGAGGCTGGATTAATCTTCCTCAGGATAAGGACCAATGGCGGGCTTATGTGAGGGCGGCAATGAACCTCGGGGTTCCTTAAAAGCCAGTAATTACCAATGTTAAATGTGCATTGAGTTGAAATATTAATTTTCTAAATTACTCAAACTAGAGACCTGAAAAATTGTTCAGTTATGCTGCATATATGTAAGTTTCAGTATAGAGTTTCATATAATTTGGATAAGAAGTATATGATCAATTATTTTTTCCCCACAAAATTAGACATTTTGTCTGAAATATTATTGCAGTAAGGAAATTGGATGTTATTCAGTAATTCCAATTGAGAAAAGCTAAATAAAGGTTGAACAATGTTAATTACATGTACTGCGCTGTTCTCTTGTTATTACAACATAAAAACATTTTCTCCTCTTTTTTTTTCTCTCTCGCTGTTATTTATACATCTTTGGTTGAAATCCGAAGGCCTGTGAATAAAAACATTTTCTCCTCTCTTTTTTTTTTTCTCTCTCGCTGTTATTTATACATCTTTGGTTGAAATCCGAAGGCCTGTGAATAAAAACATTTTCTCCTCTTTTTTTTTCTCTCTCGCTGTTATTTATACATCTTTGGTTGAAATCCGAAGGCCTGTGAATAAAAACATTTTCTCCTCTCTTTTTTTTTCTCTCTCGCTGTTATTTATACATCTTTGGTTGAAATCCGAAGGCCTGTGAATAAAAACATTTTCTCCTCTTTTTTTTTTTCTCTCTCGCTGTTATTTATACATCTTTGGTTGAAATCCGAAGGCCTGTGAATAAAAACATTTTCTCCTCTCTTTTTTTTTTTCTCTCTCGCTGTTATTTATACATCTTTGGTTGAAATCCGAAGGCCTGTGTACTATTGTTGAGACTGGTTCTATTGTTGTGAACTAGATGGCGACTGTATATGTATTAACGATTTGTTATGAATATGATTTCGGTGATTATGAGGCCGGTGATTTTCAGGAATGTTTTGGCCCGAATCTCCTGGCATTTGCCTTACGGTCGAGGAAAACCCCTGAAAAACCTCAACCAGGAAATTCAACCCGACCGGGAATCGAACCCGGGCCCTCTGCGTAAGAGACCAGCAAAATACATTTTCATTATCTCCTGACATCATAATTTAATTTAAAAATTTTATATTATAATTACAAATAACCTGATTAATAAATTAATTAAATTAACAGTTATTGAAAACTCAGTTATCAAATCTGAATGAAGCAGTGTAATTTTCTTTAGATACAATGGACATGGAATTAGAAGATAATGATGTAGATGTGGTAGTAGGATTTCGCACTTTATTTAGTACTTCCGTATGATGTTCTTGGTAAATCTGCAGATAATGCTTAAGTAGGCCTACTAATGCATTGTTTTGTCCCGTGAATTTGATTAATTCGCTCTGTTTTTTATTGTGTTATTTGGATTTCAGTTTTGAATTATTAATTCAATTTCACTACCTGACACTACACCAAAACGTTTTGGAATGCCCTTCATTTTGACTTATGATTGCTAGTTGTTACGTCATCGTTACATTGATGGATTCATGCTCATCGATTTACGGGGAAACAGTTGGCGACACTGACTAAACAAAAGAACGACCATGCGATAAATTGATCCTGATAAATCGAGTTCCAAAAATGATCGCGATGTATGACTGTGATTGATTAGAATTCAAAATTTCATTGCACTTCATTGGTCGAAAATGGAATGACGTCATATAGATGAAATAGTCAACATAATTTTTTGACGATTGGCATTTTTTTACAATAATTTAAAATGGAACCAACACAATAAATTACGTAATATAATATATTATTTTGCTATTGAGGAATTACTTGTCAATAACTTTATTACACAATATACTTAACTTTATTTCAATCGGTAATTATGTATGGATTTATAGGATGAGGTAGCTTATTCAAATTCAAATTTAATCCAGTTTATTTATTACAGAAGAAAATAATTAAAATATGTCTTCATAAACCTATTGCTTTTTCCATCTCAAAAATTGTTTTTGGACTTTAATGTTCTTAAAATAAGACAAATTTATTATATTGCATTAATAAAATTCATACATAAAAATCAAAATATTTTTCAATTGTATTTTCATAGTTATGAAACAAAAGATATGAATTATTTAAGATTGTTTGAACCAAAATGCAACATTGTTACAGTATTTAATCATAGTAGTAATTTAGGCCCAAGAATATATAACAAATTTATATTTAAATATCCTAATCTTGTCAATTGTAATAAATCTAGTATTAAATTTAAAAAGGTATGTATGGATTTTATAACAATTGAAAAATTGTACATTTAAATTTATATATTCTTATTGCGTAGTAGACATAAGACACATTGTATTATATACTTCTTAATTTTAATTCAGGAATCGGCCTCTGAGCATGAGTTCTGCTCTTTGAGGGACGAGCTAAACTTTTTCTGTATATATTATATTTTTATGTTACAATTATTAACAAAATAAATAAATAAATAAATAAATAAATAAATAAATAAATAAATGATTGAATGAATGAATGAATGAACGAATGAATGAATGAAAGAATGAATGAATAAATTAATAAGTAAATAAATAAATAAATGATATAATAAATAAACAAATGAAAGAATGAATGAATAAATTAATAAGTAAATAAATAAATAAATAAGTGAAATAATGAATGAATGAATAAATAAATAAATAAATAAATAAATAAATAAATAAATGATATGATGAATGAATGAAAGAATGAATGAATGAATAAATTAATAAGTAAATAAATAAATAATTAAATGAAAGAGTGAATGAATAAATTAATAAGTAAATAAATAAATAAATGATATAATGAATGAAAGAATGAATGAATGAATAAATTAATAAGTAAATAAATAAATAAATAAATGAAAGAATGAATGAATAAATTAATAAGTAAATAAATAGATAAATAAATAAATGAAAGAATGAATGAATGAATAAATTAATAAGTAAATAAATAAATAAATAACTAAATAAATTAATGAAAGAATAAATGAATAAATTAATAAGTAAATAAATAAATTAATGAGAGAATGAATGAATGAATAAATTAATTAATTAATTAATAAGTTAATATATAAATAAATAAATGAATGAAAGAATGAATGAATAAATTAATAAATAAATACAGAAATAAATAAATGAATTAATTAATAAGTAAATAAATAAATAAGTGAATGAATGAATGAATGAAAGAATGAATGAATAAATTAATAAGTAAATAATTAAATGAATGAATGAATGAATAAATTAATAAGTAAATAATTAAAAGAATGAATGAATTAATTAATAAGTAAATAAATAAATAAATTCCACTAAGACGCTTCATAACCAACCAGAGCAGCTGAAAAAGCGTATTAAAATGAACCAATTAAAATATCATTCACAAGTAAAGAAGGAATCATTTAGTCTAAATCTATTCCTAAAAGTAAGTAACATTTAATAATTTAAACTCACAAGCCTCTGTGATTCTAATTGTACTGTATTGTTTATCTATAACTTATCATCTTCCCATGCTTCACTGAACACTCTTCTGACAGTCATGTTTATTTTGAAAGTCACTGAAATTTCATGCATATTATAACTGTAATGTGTTTGTTGGTTACTACTGATTCCATCCAAAAAAAACTGCGATTTAAGTGAGATGATTTGTAAACAGTAATTTTGCATTGTCTTTCACCGATTTGATTGGTTAAAATTCAACGATTCCTACACTCCTCAGGTGAAGGCCTGTTTGAGTAAAATAGTAAATATTATAGACATCTAAGGAATGTATACAACACATGCTATAAGATAAATCCTCAATGGTGGGAAGATAGAGGTATTTATTTCGAAAGTTTTAGTGGTTATGCTCACAATAGAGAACAATAATGATGTTTTTAATTGCCAATTATAATAAATAGGATATCTATTCAAATTGAAAATCCTGTTTTAATGTAGGAAACCTAAAATAAAAGAAGACTACATAAGAGTATTTTCCAAGTAAAGTACAATGCAAATATTCATAACAAATGAGAAGCAGAATATTGCATTATAAGATTTGATGAATATGATGCGCTATGCACTGAAAACATAAAATATAAGTTATTCAGTTTGAATTTTGTTAAAATAAAAGTACCTTTACTAGAATAGTACATTATGCAACGAGCCTATAATGGTAGTAATTAAGACATGAGTATGTTTGTTTATGAAACGAGCGCAAGCGAGTTTCATAATTTTCATACGAGCGTCTTAATTACCATTATAGGCAAGTTTCATACGACTTTTTTATGCTCGACCATATTTCTAACTTGAAATTATTCATAAGTATTCATGTTATGGTTATGTAAGTGAGGAGCGGAACTGACCTGAATTGTGAGATGTGCGCAGATGCGAAAGTATTGATTTTTTCCGAGGCACGAATGTCATTGACCTTGATATAATCTAGACAATAACATGAAGATTAATCTTGATATAAGCTAGAAATTGATTTAGAATTGAAAAACGAGATGACAAATTGAATTTATTTGAATATTATTTACAATTAACGCTAATTATTATAGTAACAGAACATAGCCTTCTGCGACAATACGGATTTCCAGCCTCCGTGACGTTTTGTTAGTTGTCTTTCGATTGCATATCCGAGAATAATCGATACTTGCGCTTTTATAATGCTACAACGGTGATTTCTCATTGGCTGAATAACTGAACTATAATGAATAGGTGTACTTTAATGACATGCATTAAAGGACTCCTACCAGGTGTATAATTACTACATTTCGGCATGGTCGAGCATAAAAAATACATACAAGGTGTATGTAAAATGTTTTAAATGCATATTATAGTTTTCAGAAATAATTTTTATAAAAAAAATACATTGACAACTCATGTTAATTATTTCTCTTGAAGTGCTGAGTTCGATGCAATTGCGGTCGCTAATTGCGGTCTTTTCTTTGCTTCTTCTGAGCCATATTTTTGCATTAATGTTCGAAATTAATGAGGCACTTTGAAATTAGCATCTAATAATCTAATAATAATCTGAAATAAGAACGAGGACGAAGAGACGATTCGAAATTCATCAGCGTCTCCTTAACCCTTTGCAGCACAGTGGTTCTTCAGACGAACTACAGTTTCCTTTCTTTCTAAATTTTATGGCACAGATATTCCAGCAAGGAACCATCTTTTGAGTATACATAGAGGTGTCATCTGTGTTTTGAATTGTGTTCAGAGTTAAAATGTTGAAAAAAATTGATCGCAGCTTTGTTAATGATTGATGATATGAAATACACAAAAATCAATTTGTGCTGCAAAGGATTAAGTCACTCTTGGTTTAGAAACTATTTCTCATTTTAGTAACTATGAATGATTTTAAGTGAAATCTAACATAATAACAACTAATTTATATTCCTCACACGGATTCGAGCTCTTAATGCTCGCTTCTGTGATCCATCGATTAGCCGCGGAGCAATTTCAGTGTTTTTCTTAGCAATGTACAATATCTATATTTGAAATCGTACCATAATCTGTTTATTTACATTATGTAATTACACTGATTTGATCAATTTTGTAATTAGCCGCGCAAACAGACGTTCCTGTTATTTCCTGCTATTTATGTGTGTAATTTTAGGTTGGGATAATTAATTTTAATGGGTAAATTGTGCCTTATTTCCTGTTTTTATTGTACGTAAAATTGTCATAATCTTCACTAGTGTCATGTCTCAGTCCTTATTACGATCAAAGAGAAAGGCAGAAAGTAGGAAAGACTGGAGAATGTTGGGTTTGCAGTGAAAGATCTGCCCTTGGGCAGAACACTATGAATGAATGAATGTTTCAATATCAAATACTGACCCATATAGAGTTCACTTAACACTTTCCCATTGTATGATTTAAGTTCATCTTACCTCCACCGTAATTAGGTTTAGGTTAGAAACTACATAATAATATGGTTTTGAAAATGTATTGTTTATCGTTGCAAATTTATATTTAATATTTTGACAGTTATGTTAATTTGAATGCTGATAAGGAATAGGCTATTAAAATTTAAGTAAGTTTATTGTAATAAATGTACACCTGCAAATGTAATTGCATTAGTATCTAGCATTAGTATTAGTATTAGTATTTATTTACTTAACCTGGTAGAGATAAGGCCGTCAGGCCTTCTCTACCCCTCTACCAGGAGATTCCACCTACAATATGAACAATAAAATTACAATTAGTATTAAATTTACAATTACAATTACAATAAAATCAAGGTACGAAAAGATTACCTGAATAATTAAAGCTAGATAATTTATCATAGAGAAACAAAGAATATTTTATATTTACTGAATTACAAATTAAACCTAGAATAACAAAATTGTATAGTGATGAAATCACTGAATATTGAAATATTTTGTGATAGATTAAAGAAACTATTTACAAGAAATCAATTACTGACCAAGTGCCTAGTAAGTTTTCGTTTGAATTCAATTTTATTTCGACAGTCCCTGATGTTAGCAGGTAGCGAATTCCAGAGTCTTGGCAGGGCTATTGTGAAAGAAGATGAGTATGAGGAGGTGCGATGGGATGGTATTGTTAGTATTGTTTCATGACGAGAGCGTGTGTTCAGATTATGGTATCTATTAATTTGCTAACGGAATAGCGACATATCGTTAATCGTTTCGATATACCAATATATTTTCTGCAATATATATCGTTTATCGAAATGAGGTTTGCAATATATTGCAATATCAATATGCCGGTATTTAATAATTACGTCTTTGTTGTAATTAGCTTGACAGAAACCACTAAAATAAATAATTTTATTACTCCGTTCCAAAATATGGTATAGTAACAAAGAAAACAATGTTGATTACTATGCATGTGCACACGAAATGTTTCGCGGTGTGATATTCTGTTCAGTGGTGAAGGGACTATCAGACAGTGCAGTTGTGAATGTTTCTAATCTTCTGTAGTGCCTCAAACTATAATATTTAAATAGTTCATTATGAACAGAAATCAAATGGGCACCTGCTATGGTGTTATTGTTGCAGAAAATGTAACACCGACCCAGTCAATTTTCAATACAACATCTAAGGACAACAGGCGTATAAAAACGGGTTGTAATTTATTGCAGTTTTTATATTAAATTGCCTCTCTCTAAACCAGTGGTGGGCAAAATGAACGCAACTCACAAGACAGGATTTAAATGGAAACTACATACTGTGGGAGGGGTTGCACTCTACAGTGCAGTGACGGATTTACAGACAGTTGCGCCACTGCACTCCTACCTACCATATGTAATTAGAATAGTCCATTCACGTGATATTTAATTAATCATTTTTCAAAGCAGTTTCTTCGAAATTGGGATTTATATCTGTGCATGCTATTTTCAGTTGCGCAAGGAGATGAGCATCGCTTAAGCGAGATCTGTAGCTCAGAGACCTGCAAGAGAGCGAGCGCGGCATATCGTTATCAGTCCAGGAAGGCACTGACTGAATGAATAGCGATCATATACGAATAGTTCCGATAAATCACGAAGTAAGGCAACACACCGAGCGATCGGGTCTGACGACGAGCGCTCGGTGTTCATGAGTGCTCTTCCGGTAGCAGTAAGCAGTAGGTGAATTGTAGGCTTGTCTAATCAGTACGTTTCATCAAAACGAATGTTGAAGATGATTCAATAGTATCGACGTCGATCTCAAGCAGAGGCTCTCTGTTGATGGTAAAAGATTACAAGACACGATGTCAAAAGTATTTGCCGAAAATAAAGTTAAATCAGCAGAGTCAGAGTAGTGGAAGAAAAGGGAAAGCAGTTACCTACTAGCTCTGCTTGGACTAAATTCGGAGAAGTAAGCGATAAGAATACCTTAAAGTACATAGGATTGTCCACACCTGTGGAGTAACGGTCAGCGTGAAACCAGGTGGCCCGGGTTCGAATCCCGGTCGGGGCAAGTTACGTGGTTAACGTTTTTTCCGGGGTTTTCCCTCAACCCAATACGAGCAAATGCTGGGTAACTTTCGGTGCTGGACCCCAGACTCATTTCACCGGCATTATCACCTTCATTTCATTCAGACGCTAAATAACCTAAGCTGTTGATAAAGCGTCGTAAAATAACCTACTAAAATAAAAATATTCCCAAGTTAATGAGTAAAGTTCATATTACGTTTGAGATGAAACAAAATATATCGCTACTAATTTATTATTTGCATTTCATACTTCGATAGACATTTTTAGTTATCACGTATTAAATGTAATTTCTCGGTTTTATATACATTTTATAGTAATATAACCAAACATTTCATTTGCATTTACAATATTATTGCGATTAAATTTGTGTCTCAGTTTGTTTTTGAAGTTAAATGTTAAACTGAGTAGGAATGAAATATATTTATACAGAATATCATTTCAGGCTGTTTCAATCTAAACAAAGAAAAATGTGTAATTAATTAAATTTCCACTAAAATATATAATTGTTGAAAACAATCGAATGATTTCTATGATTATTCCATTGTAGGATTAAATCATTCGAATGCATGAATGAATTGTTCAATAACATTGCAGTATGTTGATTAGTCATTCTATACGTAGGCCTATAGCCTGAGAGCAGCGCTCTTTTTTCTTATCACCATGTAGGTCAGGTGTTTAATTTAATAAAGATCAGGGTCAGATACTGGGGCTGTTAGAAGAGTCAGTACGCTTCAACCACACAGAACATTCGAAGCTTATCATTCTATTTTTGCGTCATATGATTCTGAACTCAAAGCTCTTATCATTATCTTAAAATGGAACATATTCTGTTATGCGAGTACATATTTTGTGTAACTTCATACGGCTTGTTGTGGTGGTAAGCAAAATCAATGAATAATCAAGTGATATTGTGAATATTTCTATTATTTCGAATGGTTTTGATAATCAAATGAATTCATTCGATTTTTACCAATGCTGAACTACGTAGTACTGTAGCATACTGCTTCGTGTACAGTGGTTGATGCGAGCGCTCGTTCCGACAGGGGAGCGATCCCCCGGGCGAGCTCGAGCGAGCGCAGGCCAAACCCGAGCTCGAGCGATTACACACGAAGGGCATTCGGTAAAACCGATCTCAGATATCGTTAAGAATCGCTCTCTTGCAGGTCTCTGAGCTGGACGTTATAAATTTCATTTTAGAAAACAGCTGTTCGCACTGGTAGTTTGATGAATACACACCGTCATTTCCCATAACTATGGTCCTGGAACACAACTATGGTCCACGATACAACCATTCAAAGATCATTGTAGAAGTAACATAGACCGTTCGTAGATAGCTGCAGTGACTTGAATTCAAACTACAGTATAGCAAGAACATAGATAAACGAGGTACTACGTTATGGAGTACAAAATTTGAAGAGTATCGTGGACAATAGTTATGTTCCAGGACTATAGTTATGGGAAATGACGGTACTCATTATTTTTGAAGCAAACTGTCTAAGCAGTGGATATGTAGGTAGTACTGGACATCTTTTAAAAAATTTTAGCTCCTAGTAGACCTTCACATTCTGCTTTCAAGAATCCATGATTCTGCAAATCCAGTATCTCCAACTGCAATTCTGGGATAACATTTTCAATTCAAACATGAAAAGGCGTGGCAAAAATATTGAAATCTTTCTCCATCCTTTGAAAATCACTGAATCTGTGTTGTTTGAACTCGTATAACAGGTGATCTATTTTAAGAATGTACATATTTAAGTTCGCGTCCTGAATATTTGTAACTGGTCCTAAACATGAGAAATGAAAGAACCGCCTTTCTTGTAAGTGTGATATCCTCTCGATTCATATGATTCTGCGAAACACATTGTATCACTAATGAAGCTCCGAAGTACAGCAATCCAGTATAATCCGCCACGCACACGCGCAGTATTTTCATGGAGTGGGGGAAGGGGAAGGTAGGGGGTAAGTTTGATGCGTCGCTGAGGTCTGACGTCACTGCGGCAATGCCGTAGGAATGCCCACCATTGCTCTAAACAATGTCTGTTTTTTCTTTGATTAATTTGACATCACACAGAATTAAATGTAGGGGAAAGGACTCTAAGAGTACGCACATAAATTAATTTGCTTGCCAGCATTAAAGTTGAGTGATAAAGTAAAAACTTTTTATGTCATCGAAGTTATTGAACATTGTTTATGTAAACATAAAACACAAATCAGTTACACAAGAAATTATAGATGAGTATTGGCCCTTTAATCAAAATCTGGGCATTGCGCACTCTTGTAGGAACAAGCATCTAAGAGTGCGCATACAGTCCTTCAAGAGTGCGCGCTAACATATGTCACAAATATTATACACCAGTTCCCTCATAGCACGAGCAGGCTTCATGCCACCACTCTTTGCACTCTTCACATTGCACCCAGTCTTCTATCAACGGTTCCTGATATTTTTCACCACAACCTGGACACAAAATATTGTAATTTTCTTTGGATGTTGTGGGAATTTCTGGGTCAATGCTCAGTCGCTTTTTCTCCTTCGACCGAATGGACTTTTGATCTGTTCCTTCGGTTTGTTTCCTCCCTGATGTCTCCAGAACATCCTTGTATGGAGATGAAGTCATAATTTCTGATTTCTTCCCCGTCCTCCTCCTTTTTGATTGGAGGTTTGCTGAAGGTAGACGAAGGCGAGCAAACTTGTCCATTCAGATTATTTTCACCGTCAGGACGAGAGATAACATTTGTTTGAAACTATCTTGACGGACTTGTTGAGTCTCCTCTACATCAGGATTTAACTGAATTTTCTGTTGAGGCTTCCTCTCTTCAGTTTCTTGATTGGGTTCTGGTCTAGATGTCACGGCAGACGATAGGAAATCATCATCCGTGAATATTTCTGGGTTAAAAGGGAAATTTCTGTGGCACGGAATGAATTCTTCGCCTTTTCCAGAGTAGCTACCCTTTCATATGCTCTACAGAACAGAGAAGACACTTCCCTGTGAGTTATCACACGTCCTGGATTGCGAACCATAAATTTATCACACTCTGTAGAATGGGCATATTTAAGAGGCCCAAAGAAGCTTTTATCAAGGGGCTGGATCATGTGGCTCGCATTTGGGGCAGGGTAAGAAGTGTGATGAAGTGTTCTCTGCAGTATAATATTGCTTCCAAACTGCAATGCGAAGTGTGGTTATCCAGGATTAGAAGAGCTGGATCAACCTTGGTTGACTTTACAAATTTTGTGAAATGTTGCAGCCATTCCACGAAAAGCTCCGTGTTCATGAATTCAGAATCCGAAATTAGGTGCAAGATGCCTTCAGGAGCATCTCTGTACAATTCAGGATTGAGTCTCTTCCTCGGAAAAATAATAGCTGGAGGAATGTAGATGCCTGTTGGAGACAGACAACACACAATTGAAACTTTCTGTCCTCTCTTAGCTGTAGCAACTTTCCCTACACGACGTTTCCTAAAATTAAGAATCACACGATGTTTATTCTACAAAATTGTAAATATACTAAAGTATATCTACTTAGTAGAAAATTTTATATAAAAATTAACCTATATAAATATCAACAAGAAACACTAACATTTCTAGAACAAGTTTAAACTGCTTTATTTTATCCGACAATGCTAGAAATGTTAGTGTCCTCCAAGAGTACGCACGCACTCTTGAGGGATCCAGCTGTGCGCCCTCTTTGAGGCCTGGTTGTAGTGACAAAAAATTACAATAGATGGAAGTAGCATGAAATAATTGATTTCCCGCTTTGTGCGAATTTGCAGGTTATGGAAGAACGTTTTCCATGCGTACATTGTAAAACCTATTTCAAAATTATTTCCTGAGAAAGAAACTAATTTCAAAATACACAAAATTACAAGGTTTGTATAAAAAATTGCAACTTACCAATAACTAATATAATCCCCAGCAATAAAAAGTGACTTCCATATCAGAACATCTCTTATGAAGATACCTTCTTACAAGTTACACTTCAGCTCGTTGCAATGCAGCCAACATAGAAAATTAAAGCTGCGTACTCTTGTAGGACTGCGCGCTCTTTGGGTAACTACCCCTACTTCATTTATTAGTTCTTCTTATGTTAATTTATGAAACAAATAACTATCTAGAATATGTATTAAGGTTACATTATATTACTGAGAACTTTAACAAATGTATACCATATTTTGGAACGGAATAAATGACATCTTTCTATACCACATTTTGGAACAGAGAGAGTATAATTATTTAGAGAGAAGGAAGTTACTCCGCATTTCCAAAGTCACCCAATTTTACGAACTTCAACATACAGTCCACATGTTATGACGAGATTTACTTTTTAACATTTTTAATTCTTCCAATAATTTTCTGATGATAACAAGGTTGGAATGAAAACCCAAAGGCATTTTCTAATACACCCTGAAATCCAATTTGCTGCATCACGTGGCATGCCATGATCAAATTATCCGCACGTTCAAGACCGCCCATGGACTTACAGTCGCTCTGGGCGAAATAAAATTCCCGTTCACCTCAGTTAACATTTGCAGCTTGTTTTTAGCAATATGTCAAATTTTCCACACGTCCTGGTAAAAATTCCATACAGTTAAACAAAGTTCAATCCTTCGCTCATATTTATAAAAACGTTGCATGTTCGAAAGTAGCCTCAGGTATGGATGTTGCCCTGAGGTCGTATAAGTCATTGTGCTGGAATTTCAGCGTGTGTTTGTCTAGTGATAGGTATGGATATGTACTTAGAATCATGGCATTGAGTGTGAAGCTAGTTGTATGGAATAGAATAGGCATAAATGGAAAAAGTCGTGGAATTTAATGGAAAGCTATTAGAAGCAAAAATAGTTGTAGAGGAATTACTGCTATGGTGAGCTAGAGAATTCATTTACTTAATATTCATTGTAGTGTTACAAAATAAACACTGCGATTTAAGACAGATTTTCGTGTTTAATGGCGTCTCATAAACTATTACTGATAAGATCTGCTTTGCTTATTTTTATTATAAAAAGAAGAAAGCGAAATGAGGCTGCAGAAGTGGAATTCTTAAAATCGGTGACAGGAAATTATAAATAAATAAATCACATTTGTGCAGCTAGAGCGATAGTCATTAAGAAGTACCTTTTTATCTCTAGGCGTAAAACAAATCAATATAGGTAGGCCTATCCCCACATTATGTTTACAACGTAATCATAGCTCAATACCTATAGCAAGGTCATTGAAATCAGTCCTGCTACATCAAAGGTATCGACGTGAAGAGTCCATACTTATAATTCTCTATACGCTGGGGAGGCTAAGTAGTGCATGCGCTATGGACTCGTGATCAAGGTCGAGCTCTCCTACCGTTATTGCGAGCTAACATCATCTCATCCCTGACCTACATACTTATTGCCTTGGCAACGATGTTCATAACCAGGCTTCGAGACTTGGGACCCAATACAATAAGTTTACTGTGCATGTACTATAGGTTGTTGACTCGCTGCAGATAGCGAAAGGTAGAGATGTGTTCAGGTAACAACGTTGCTATTTAGAGTGGAGTACGGTAGTATGGGGAAACACACACATATGTACATTCTGAAAGTAAATATGCATTACACAATGACAATGTCAAAAGAATGTGAAAAGCATTTATTCTCCTGTCTTTTATAAGCATTTGTGTTTAATTATACACAGTGTTAATGGTGGAAATAAATATGTAGCAATTTTAATTTTTTTCATTTATCCTATTGGTCGTCTTTAGAAAGTGCAGTTCCAGTACCGAATTGCAATGTACTACAAGATACATTCTCAGTGTCTCAAACGTAAATCTTTTTCGGTTATCTGACAAACACAGTTTGTACTGTGAAAAACTGCGCTTTACGTCGCATGACGTGATAGGAGCAAAATGAAAAAACCTAACATCATTGCATTCTCTAAGAGACAGTCCTTTATTCTCGAGTGACTCTATGTCCACTAATTTGCTGTTTATGTTACACAATGTTCCATATCCGTTATTTTTACATAAAATTGATTTCCACTTCTGTTTTACACGTTCAGTAACCGGTGTACTTGATGTCTCATTAATTCTCTGCGTCATTTCCTCAACTAATTTGAGGGCTTCCGGAATCTCTTGTTCTGACTTTTCTAACCGTGTAATAGTTTCAGAGAGAGTTTTAAAATAGGTTTGTATGAAAACCAAATTATTCTTCAGAACCTTCAAATCCAGAGCGTTTTTCTTTGCTTAGGCTATTTGTTGGCATTCATTCTACAGTACCCCCACCCACTGTACCCTTTACCACTATACTCAGTACGCCGTTATGCGGATTTCCTACTGAACTACTCTATTGGGTCCGAAGTCTGGAAATCTGTTCATAACTATCTTATAGTAAAAATTTTTTACTTATTAAACAAATTTATGCAATATCTAAAATTAAAATAGTAGATTATGCAACGAGCCTATAATGATAGTAATTAAGAAGCGAGTATGGATGTTTATGAAACTCGCTTGCGCTCGTTTCATAATTTTCATACGGGCTTCTTAATTACCATTATAGGCGAGTTTCATGCAACTTTTTATGCTCGAACATATTTCTAACTTGAAATTATTCATTTTATTTGTATCTAACTGACCTTGAGCAATACCTCGTAAATTGGGAGATGTGCGCAGACGCGAAAGTATTGATTTTTTCCGAGGAACAGATGTCCACATTGACGTTGATAGCCTATAAGAACCTACAGAGTAAACTAAATATTAACTTTGATATAACACTGAAATTAAATTAGACATTGAAAAACGAGATGACAAATTGAATTTATTTGAATATTATTTACAATTAACGCTAATTATTATAGTAACAGAACATAACCTTCTGCGACAGTATTGGATTTCCAGCCTCCGTGAATTTTCGCTAATTCTCTTTCGATTGCATATCCGAGAATAATCGATACTTGCGGTTTTATAACTGTACAAATCTGACTTATCATTGGCTGAACACCTGTAAGCTGACTTGTCATTGGCTGAACACCTGTACTTTAATGAGTAGGTGTACTTTAATGACATGCATTAAAGGACTGCTACCAGGTGTATAATTACTACATTTCGGCATGGTCGAGCATAAACATATTTATTTAAATGAAGATCGGCCAAAAAATAAAGTGAGATACACAAGCGTTAAGTGCTTAACAGAATCTGGGAAACTGAAAGAACTCTTTCCTGGATTCTGTTATAATGCACTTACCACACTTGTACCGCAATGTACCGTATCAATACTTAATCTCATTTGTGTAACTTATTTAATGTAGTAGATTTTTACCTTTACTGTGCCAGCTAAGAATGAGTGGAAACCATTTAGTTAATGTACTGTTTCTCTCTGCATAATGCTGTATTTCACTATTTCACTTTCAATTCCGTATCTGAACGTTGCGAAAGAGATCGTGTACGCCGCTCTCTGCTAAGGAAACTTGTTATTCAGGTATCTTCTGTGTGCATACACAAACCAAAGTTATAAATAACTTTTCCAATTACTGAGAATTGAACTGGGGCAAAAGAATTTCCTGGAAGATCCAACTTTCCTTTCACGAGAACAGAAACACGGACGCCACAGCAATGAACGTAAATTCTGACTCTATTAAGAATTCAGCGGCGAACATCACATTTACAAACAGCCCATTACTCAATTTATCTTCTAATATTTGTTCCCATAATATGTTCATTTAAGAGAGACATACAACATTATCACCATCATCATCATCGTCATCATCATCATCATCATCATCATCATCATCATCATCATCATTTAAATATAACCATTCTGATATCTCCCACAATAGACATACAGGTTCAACCGAAAGTAATGTCACTAATTTCGGGGGTTATTCTTTGAGATATTTCAAACTAAAATGTTTATGACAATTTTGCTCGTTTCTGCTTCCCTTTCGAGATAAAAATTGTTTTATATGAAACATTTCATAGCGTGTTTTAAGAAGCTATTGATTCAGACAACTGATCAGGATAGCAATTGAGAGCATAACTCCTTAAATGTTGGTCAGTACGTTTCAAACCACCGAGCAACACACATCTACAAACAAATAGACGCATATACACACAAAGCATCTATATATACAGTTCCTGTTAACCATGATTACAACAAACCACCATTGGCAACTATTTTTAGCACGCATTAATATTAGATAGAATATTCATGTCTAAATCCAAGCGTACATATACTACATCACAGCAGAAGCCAAAAGCATATGTTCTTGATAATGATTAATTGTTAACATAAAATACAAGACATCAATTTGTAACATAGTGTTACACTAATTATATAGTATTTTAATACATTTTATCCTTCGTAAATTTTAAAGCTATGATATATCTTCATTTTCATTCCTAATCAAATTTTAATTGATGTTTTAACACCGCCGATATTTTGCATAATTCAATTGCTCACTATTTAATCATGTATGTACACCTGTAACATGAGTTATATGTATATACAACTACTTTCGTTTTCTTTCAAACTTGTATTGTAATGAAATCAATTATAACAACATATATTAGCTTCATACATAAAACTCATGAAAATTACATTCACCATGTATATTGTACTGTTGGTTTGTCAGTTTATTCAAGTTTCAGATCACGCATTTTATTATATCTGATGATGCCAAATAAGGCGAAAACGTTAATATATATTTAATGCCTTCATAGCAAATAAACGTTTGCAAAGAGATATGTCTTATGATTGCACTTATATATATATATATATATATATATATATATATATATATATATATATATATATATTGTACTATGTTGCAAAACACTTGGAGGGAATTGTAATATCGTTTGGACGTTTGCAGAGCAACAAGAGGTTTTAATATTGAGATATACTGAACTGGATGTGAAACTTTGAGAGTTTTATATAACATTAAAACAAATTTTCAATTATAATCCTGGCACTCTAATTTCCGGCAACCAATCGCGTTGTAGGTCGGCTACATTTAAACGTGTGCGTCTTGTGATTCGCTGATGAAGACATTATTCATTTCTTAAGGCTCTATAAATACTTAATATAATCGCCCGCCATTTTGGCTGTTCCGTTGGCGTTCGCAGAAAGCACACGAAGACGTTATTTGCCGCTCAATTATTTGCTGAATTACAGTGTGTTTGATTTATTATCATAGGAGCTACGACATGATAATGTTTAACGGTGTGGCAAATAGATTCCTCGTATGGTAGCTCGGCAACGAAAGAACAAAAATGGCGAACGATACTACCTACCTAGACTTTATAGAGCCTTCACTTCCTAAGACGTAAGCAAAGAGGAGGAGTCACGCCGGGAATAACAGCGTCGCGACTATAATTACTCTTATGGTTAAGTCAGGTTTTTTTTTTTTCTTGATACCTCTAGCCCGGACAGGGTGTATTACAGATTATAAATACTGCAAATGAAGGACAAGCGGAAATTTCATTTATTTATTTATTTATTTATTTAGTTACTTACCATACTTACCTTACTTAACTTACTTATTTATTTATTTATTTATTTATTTATTTATTTATTTATTTATTTATTTATTTATTTATTTATTTATTTATTTATTTACTCTGGTGGAGTTAAGGCCATCAGACCTTCTCTTCCACACCACCAGAAATACAATACAACTGTAAGAAGATTCACACATCAATGCAATTAATCTACAGTAATAATGAGTGAAAATGAATATGACATAAAAAAACAACTGAACATACAAATAGAAATTGAAAATAATAAAAATTGGTCTAACATATTAAATTGTGCAAAAAGAACAAACAAAAAAGTAAAAACATATAAGCTGTTCTAGTATCCTGACACAAAGACAAGAGAAAGGGTTAATCTAAGAAAAGAAAATTATTGTCAATATACTAAAGATAAAAATTGCGGCATAAATGTGCCAACTTCTCAGAAACGGATTTCGTGACATGAAACATACTTTTCTAGTTAACTTTTAAATTTTTTGGTGGAATGGAAGAGGCAAACATGAGTACCCTCAGAAAACAGCTCTCTCTCTACAACGTAAGTTTTATTCAGCACAAATTCACCCAGACCTTACCGTGTATTTATTTATTTATTTACTGACTTATTTATTTATGTATTTATTTATTATTTATTTATTTATTTAATACTTTACACTTGAGCTACATTAGGCATTGCAGCCCGAAAGAGCAGAAATTCGTGCTCGGGCGCAGTTCAGATCAATTATACAAAATATATCACAAAATTAAGAGAGTTCATTGAGCACAATAACATTAATAAATGGTAAAATAATACAGCATGTAATAATAGGGTCTATATACAAATAGAAAATGCATAAGTACATGAATATTAGAGTATCAATTTTTAACTCTATTAGCTTAAACAATTAAATAATTAATCTGATTTGTTTCTTAAATCTGTGTGTGTTAAGTGTACTTAGCTCAGGGTAAGCTCTAATTAATGCATTATATATTTTGGGTCCAAAATTTCTGCTCTGTTTTAATCCAGCAGTTGTGTGGCATATGGGAGTATTTAGAAAGAAACTGTAGTTTTGTCTCGTATGGTATTCATGAGGATCAAATTTAAATTTATTGTGATTTTTATGGAAGTAAATCAGCAATGTTTGTTTATAAATTTGTTCTAGATTTGATAGGCTTACACCAAATTCCTGAAAAATTAATTTTGTTGGGTAATCGAAAGTTTTATATAGAAAAATTTTGATAATTCTTTTTTGGAGCAAATTTAAAGGATGGAGAGTCGATTTTGCCATTCCTCCCCAACCTAAAATACCATACTGAATTATTGATTGAAACAGAGCTAAGTACACAGTACGCAGAACATAAACAGGTAAATAAGAGCGTAGAATGGAAAATTTGTGGACTTTTTTACGCAATCTGTTACACAGGAAGGAGATATGCTTGTCCCATTTTAAATGTTGGTCAAATGTTGGTATCGAACCCGGGCCGCGAAACAGAAAGAGCTAAAACAGTAATTACATCTTGGATCGTTATAGTGTAAAGAAAGACTTGTTTATACACGTGAACAAGAAATTAAACATTATGTCAGATTTTAGATAATTCTATCTGCATTTCATAGGATTAGATATGAACCAGACATATAATCAAACTTCCCAGACATCAGTCATTGTTCTCCAAGTAAAATCAAGGAGTAGCAATCAGAATAGCAATTCATGCGTCATTAAAATTAACTGCTGTTTTATGCAATACGGACATCTGAAGTGGGAGATAACTGGTTGTAGTGAATGAAATGTACTGTATGTATGTATGTGCGACGGGTCTGAATGCTGAGAGGCTGAGTTATGCCGCTTCACACATAAAGAAACACTTGGTTACTTGTGGGAGGTGAGCGGCAGCATGTTAATGGCAAACATTATTCTAATCGCAGCGCAGGCCAGGCATCGGGCTGAATAATTATGAGCAATTAAAACGAGATCCCCGGCGAACATGACGCCTGTGTGTACTCCACCCGCCTGCCAGGAGCAGTTTTTACAGCTCAATAGAGCAGCGCTCTTGCCGGCGTGGCGTGCTCCTTGCAGGACGGACGGTTCGGATGTCATACGCGAGACGTAACCTTTGGAAAAAATTGAATGCTACATCTAAATCTGTCACAGAAATTTTTCTGGTAATTTTCGATTTTCCAAAAATAATTGACATGTGTAATAATAATAATAATAATAATAATAATAATAATAATAATAATAATAATAATAATAAAGATTTATTTTAGGTGGCAGAGTTAAGGCCGTAAGGTCTTCTCTTCCACTCAACCAGCAAAAAGTGTATACAGGGTGTTTAAAAAATACGGGGCATAATTTCAGGTATGTATTCCCCACATGTAGACAATCAAAATAGTTCAATACAACATGTGTCCGGAAATGCTTTATTTCCGAGTTATGGCCTTCACAACATTGAAATTCACTGGAACGTTTTTCTTTCCGCAGGTCGTTATCATTACAGAAGATGTTCAAAATGTCCACCTCCTGCTTGAATACAGACCTCACATCGATGTCTCATTGACCTGCGAACACGATCCCAAACTCCAGGAGTATTGAGTATGTCCTCAGAACATGCCACAATTCGATTCCGAAGGGATTCCAAATCAGGCAAACGATAAGGATACAATTGATACTCTTTCAACAATCTCCAGACAGTCGTATGAGGAGCATTGACTTGCAACGCTACCCTTCGTGTGCTGATAGAAGAAGTCATGTTCACAGCCTCCAGTATCTCCTCCTGTACTTCTGGAGTTGTAGATCTTGGTCGTCCCCTTCCCAAACCAGGAGAGTTAAATTTTCCATACTCGCACAGACGGTAATGGAGACGTACAAATGTCTTCCGATCTGGACATTGTCGCTGTGGGTACCTCTCCTGGTACCGTCATTGCCGTCCGCCTTCCGTACATGAAGTGTATCTCTGCCAGCTCTTGGTTTGAATACATGTCGCACAGTCTAACGCCTACACAACACTGAATGTAACCTTCGCCTCGGAATGAACTGTCAGAATGTCTCCTTTAACGGCAACGACCTGCGGAAAGAAAAACGTTCCGGTGAATTTAAATGTTGTGAAGGCCATAACTCGGAAATAAAGCATTTCCGGGCACATGTTGTAATGAACTATTTTGATTGTGTACATGTGGGAAATACATACCTGAAATTATGCCCTGTATTTTTGAAACATCCTGTATATACACATGAATGAACTTACAAAGAATTCAACAATTTGATTAAGTGAGAGTTACATGTATACAAGAGTTATATACGAATTAAACAACAAAATACTATGAACTATTAATTAAACACTGAAATAAACTGTGTAGCAGAATTATGCTAAAATACATATTATGTTAATATATTTCAAATGATATTAGATAATAGAAAGAGATTATTATGAGACAATTTTGAAAATACAGCACTATCAGGATGATGTCTAAAGAATGAAGTAACAATGTAGTCAGTGGTAGTTTAAATCAGTATGATTGGAGTGAAATGCTAATAAGGTTATCTTTTAAGCTGTTTTTAAAGGTTTTTATTGTCTTGTAGCCCCTAATACTTTGTGACAAGGAATTCCATTGACGCGAGGTGGATACTGTAAAAGATGATGAATAACAAGATGTTCTATGAAGAGGTATACTTAGCGTGCCACAGATAAGTGATCTGGTATTTACGTCGTGGTTAGAGTATAGATAAGAGAAACGAGACGAAAGGTAATTTGGTGTTGAGGTGTGCAGAATTCGATAGAGTAAAGACAAAGAGTGTAAAGTTCTGCGTTCTTTAAGTCGGAGCCACGAGAGACTTGCAAAGGACGGTGATATGTGATCATATCGTCGGATGTTGCACACGTATCTGACGCACATATTCTGAGCTCGCTGTAACTTGACTGACAGTTCAGAACTTAGGTCACTTAACAAAACGTCACAATAATCGAAGTGCGGCATTACTAGGGTTTGTACTAGGGTAAGTTTTAGTTGCTGGGGCAAGAAGTTTCTCAAGCGACTCAAACAGTGAATGGAGGAATAGATTTTTTTATCGTTTAATTAATCATCCTGTTAACCTAAGATGTTGATAAAGCGTCGTAAAATAACCTACTAAAAATTATCATCCTGAAACCAAAAATCCCTTGGTAATTGTGAATTACAGAAACACCACTTCTTACCTTTTTCAAAATCGCTGAAATAAACTATAAAATGAAAATATTCATCAGTACAAATAGATGTGATCACTTGGAGAGATATGGGCTCACCCAACCCGCCCTAAATAGGTACTTTACTTATATACGAAAATCGTAGTCTGTGAATGAAGAATGCAGCCATACATTTCGTTAATTTCATAGTGGGTTTCAGTGTCGCCAACATAGTAATAATACTACTACACACCTAATAAAACCTAACCTAACCTTCCACCTGTAGCAACATTCTGCACGTTTAGTATCATTTCGTTTGCATATATTGGAAACCCTGCTACGCGTGTCGGGGAGCCATCTAGTGGAAGTAGATCGTACTGCCAGGGAGAAAAACAGTCTGCAATATTCGTTCAGTAGCCAGTAATATCCTCCATCTTGGCGTGTCGAAGCTTCACAATTAATGATCCCTTTTTTGAAATTTTTGTTTGTATATCTGTCCGTCTGTCTGGATGTTAGTTACCTTTTCACGCTATATTGGCTGAACCGATTTATATGAAAATTGGAATATAAATTAAGTTCGTTGTAACTTAGATTATAGGCTATATGGCACTCGAAATACGTTATTTGAAAGAGGGATTATGAGGGGACCTGAATTAAATACATCGAAATATCTCCCTTATAATTCATTTTCACAGAAATGTTACATAAACAGTTTCCTTAAAAATGATTTCCGATAAGTTTTATTCTATGCAAATTTTTGATAGGATTGATATTTAATGAGATAAATGAGTTTTAAAATAGCAATGCTTTTTATGTCATTGTCGCCTCAGATTATACGAGAAATAAGGATAAAACAAATGACTCTGCATTTATTTAAAGCGGCCTTGAACAACAATCGGATTAATATTCTTTTAACAATTCTTTTTATACGGATGATATTCATATGTGTTTATAATATACTAAATATTATCATAAACAGGAAGTGTTTGTATGTTTGTGTGCGGCAATCTGGATAGTTCTTTCATCGTTGGAAAGTGCATTTCCTTCAGATGGACATGGGCTTTATGTCACTACAGAAGCTTCTCCGTGACTCGAGTACTGGGCACACTATTTCTGTAGGCCTGCAAATAATTATTATTATTATTAGAGACATTTTAAATAACTGCAAAAATCTTACCGACATTTGAAGTATGCCCCCGAACAACGCTGTATGGCACATTTTTTAAGATTTTGAGTTTTTAATGGAACATCGATGTATAGCACACCCTACACATGGAAAACACACTGGAATGTCGAATATCCATCTCCAAGTGGCAGTAATAGTCAGATATTTGAACCACTTCAGTGGAACAATGATGTATAGCAAACAAGATGGCGGACGCAGGCAGTATGCATGTTTCACCAAGCGATGTAAAACGTCTCAATATGTCGAGAAAACGCAAAATTAATATGTCTGAATGGAATGATATCAAACGGTAGAAGCTACGGGACTCTGGAAAGCCATACAAAAACGGGAAAGGCAAAGAGGTGCCTGAAAAAATCCTTCCAAATAAAATGAGTGGAACAACGCTGTGTAGTGTTATTCTTACTGCAGTACACAAATATTTGCTTTAGTGATTGAGTAGTTTGTGTAACATTGTTTCAACCACCCAACACAACACAAAAAAGCTGCATTCCGAACAATGGTACACAATCAAATACATAGCACAAGAAAACGGATACAACCCCAACATAATAGACAGCATAATACGTAAGACAAAACAAAACCACAAAAACATAAGAATACAACACAAACACAAGAACACAACAAATACATCACACTAACATACGAAAACAAAAACACACACAAAATTGCAACCTCATTCAAAAAATTAATTTACAACATCGCATACAGAACAAATAATATTCTACTAAGAGATCTCAACACACAAACAACACAAACAAACAAATACAACCACACAGGCGTATACAAACTCAAATGCAACATCTACAACAACTTCTACATAGAACAGACAGGCAGATCATTTCAAACACCTTACAAAGAACACATTACAGCCATAACAAAATCACAAAACACTTCCACATATGCAGAACACATCACAAATGCTAACCACACCTACAGAGACATCAACACAGACATGGAAATTCTACACATCCAACCAAAAAGCCAGAAACTAAACACACTAGAAAAATACAAAATATGCAGACGCACAAAACACATCCAAACGAAATTCTCAACACACAACTCAATTTCAGAACACACACACTCTTTGACTCCACATTACACTACACAAACACACCCTCACAGGAAACACAAACAAAAGGCGCCAAGACTAGCAACAGCCAGTTCTGAAGATGGCCGATAGCAGGCTGAAACATGTTAATAAGGTAATATATAATTTAACACAAGAAAAACAAGTGATATAGTGTTAAAAGTTTGTAATCAAGATGTAAGAAGTAATTACGGTATTTATATGCTACAGAACCTTAAAGTAGTACATGAATTATGTTATTTTGTGCCTTTTCTTTGTTTTTAATGTTTATAAGATCACAAATCCATGTCTTGTTAGTAAGTGTTCATCAATATAAAACATACATCATTGCTCCACTAAGTAACATACATCGTTGTTCCACTGTTATTCCTTATAAAACTACTTCAGTTTTAAAACATTCAGTAGTAGACAGCTGTAATGTGCCTCTTTCCTTGATATATGGATTAAATTATTGTTTATTTTTATGATAATACTAGCTTAAATTACCCGGCGTTGCCCGGGTTTCAAATTTTGGTCTATTTCTAAATAAACTCTTTGTTAGACTTATCGGAGACCTCGGCAAGGGAACTATATAAAACCAAAACGAACCATATTTACTTATGTTTTCTCCACCCTAGTGACGAATATTAAAGAAAGTGCCACTAATATCCAAAGAAACTGACTAATCGAAATAATTCCATCTCACCTATGAATAGTGTTTTAACAACATTAAGACCTTATGCTACAGGGATATTTAAGATATTTAACATTGTGATTGATGATAACATTTATCGTACCACGGCATTATGCATTATTAAGCCTTTCTGCCCACAATATATTTAATTTCCTTCAAGGCCAAACTACAATCTGTAACGGATGGATTCTATCAAATACATGGATTTCAGGGTGTCTTGCAGTAACGGAGACTATACTCATCAGAATTCACTCTCCTGGAGAAAGCAATGTAGAACACTACCACAACAGAAAATCATATTTTTCTATAAACGGCAAAGTCATTAGTGACCATAACTTATTAACAGTAACAGTAAAATAGGCTCTATATTATTATTGCAATATTATAATATTCTAATATTATCACAAATATTACTATAACTTATAATAATTGCTTAAAATCGAATGGCTGTAATAGCAATACGTGGGATAAAAAGGTTATCTTCTTTCGTTTTTCCAGTTAATATTGCCACTCATTAGGTTTCGCATGAGTTTTTGACACAAATTCTTGTTAGTCCATAATTTTGGTGAGTCAATATTTCGCAATAGTAGGTCTACTATGGCTATTCAATATGAAGTAAATTATGTGGTAGCAATCCTTGTAGTTTGAAAGAATTCTAGAATTCAATTGGATAAAACAATCTGCTCACTATCTACAAAACTGCGTCGAGGAATTCATAATACGGTCCTGGACTGCGTAAAGATACTTATTGCATGAATTATCTAGTTTTAGCCTTCGTGATGTGTAACAACAATGTAATTTAATTTCATGTTAAAATTTCCAAGGCCTCGTGAAAGTCTATGTTGAATACAACAGACAATAATAAATAACAATTGACTGTAGAAGATTTTGCATTTTAATATAATACATGAATATTTGATCTATTTCTTTTTATTTTTTATATATTTAATTAATTTAACTTCCATTTGCACAATTTTAATGTAGCCTATGTTCTTCTCCTGGTTATGAAAGTTAAATGTGCAAACTTTGGCACATATCGGTCAAAGCGTGTAGATTTGTATAGAGAACATACACACCCACATACATACATAGATACCCACATTCAATTTTATATATTAAGATTGTTTTACATACTAGGTTCAAAAAGTTCCCGGAATTTGCTATCATCATAGAAACAACGTACCTTAAACACTATTCTACAGCATTCCCTTCAAAATAGTTGCCTTCCGCAACAACACACTTTTGCCAACGCGTGTAGAGTTCCTGGAAGCAGGCCTGGAAGCCATTTTGTGAAACCCGTCTTAGTGCTCTCGTCGCGTTTGCGATAACCTCTTCAGCATTGAATCTCCGTCCTTTCAGATGACTTTTCAGACGGGGAAACAGAAAGTATTCAGGTGGTGAGAGATCAGGAGAGTATGGTGAGTGATCCAAAGCAGTTATGTTGTGCCTGGCAAGAAAATTCTTTACAATAATTGCGCGATGAGCAGGTGCATTGTCATGCATAAGGAACCAGTTGTTTTCTACCCACTTTTCTGGACGTTTCCTTCTCACTGCGTCCCAGAGGCGACGGAGGGTTTCTACGTACAATTCTTTCGTTACAGTACGACCTTCTGGAATGAACTCATGGTGCATGAGACCCTGAGAGTCGAAGAAAACTTCCAAAATAACTTTGCTTTAAGTGTGCTTAAATGCGACAGGCTCATGTCAGTAGATTTACTGGCATATGAAAGAACTCCTGCGTGACAAAATTCCGGCACATCCGGCGATGCTGATATAACCTCTGCAGTTGCGAGCGTCGTTAAATAAAACATAACATTTAAAATAACTTTGCCTTTGGAAGTGTCCTAGGAAATTTTTGCTTCCGAGGAGATGTTTTCGATTTCCACTCAGATGACTGTCGTTTAGGGACTGGGTCGTACAAGTAGCACCAGTTTCATTTTGTTTAATAAATCACCATCTTCATCAGCCATACTGATCATGTCCCCAGCAAAACACAGAACTTGATGTTTGTACTTTGCTCTGTGGACATAATTACAAAATGCGACGAACAAACAAAACACTATGATAAACAATTGCCTACAACTCAAAACCAATAATTGCCATTATCAGCAAACTGTAAGGAAATGACATCATGAATGTTACCAACAAAACAAATGTATAATATCCCTTGTTATATATTAATACGAAAAATGGTAGTAAAATTCCGGGAACTTTTTGAACCTAGTAGTATGTCTCTACTGTAAAAAATGGAAAATGTTCTATACAGCGTTGTTGGGGGGCGTATTTCATTTGCAGAATTTCGGACAAAACAATGAAGATAGGATGATTATATAATAACGCTATTACTGCTAATGAAAATTTAATATCCATAGGTGCCATTAAAGAATATTAAATAAATATCTGAAGAAAATGAAAAAAAAAATGCCCCAAACCTCTTTAACTACTACATTTTGCAGTTTTCTAAGTAGCCTATATTTTTCTTGAGTGAGAACCAATTATCTGCTAATTTGACACCTCATTGCGCTGTCGAATTGCCAAAGTAAAACGTGGTTTGTCCTACCATCATTTTGGTAATAGCTGTTTACCACCTGTCTCACCGCTAAGCAAGCCAAGGTAGGATGTTGCACGAGTGGTCTAACACGTTGAAACCGAAGAGTGATGGGTTTGTCACCAGAGAACACCCGGTGTGTTCCGTGATGATGGAACACTCATGCGGTCAGAGGCCCTCTGACGTCACTTCAAACCATCTGTCAAATCGGGCGTTGTGTCGGAGAGAAGTGGTTAGTTATTCATAAAACTGCGTACTTCCGCATTGCAAATAAAACCACTTCTGAAACCATACTCCAGAATAAATGAACAGAAAGTTTCAGAGTAAATATTTACTAACTTTTTTTTCCATTGTCCTCACGTTGAACAAACAGTTCATATGAACATGCACTGTACCGTTACATTTAGATCACGCTAGGCAGAGATGGGCATCGTGCCTCACTTGAGAATTTGTGCCTCACTGACCTTCACAGAGCTTATCGCTCTGAGTGACATCATCTTCACAGTCCCCGTTCCTCCCTCACGTAGCTCCTAGGCGTGGGCAGGTTCTATATCAGTTTCATAAGCAATATCAGTGGTGGCATAATGGCATTATCAAAGCAGTGAAAACGATTATTTCATGAGAAATGGGAGGAAGAATTTTTTTGCTGTGTAGAAGGGGAGAACATACGATGTATGTTATGCTCGAAAATCCTATTAGGCATTAATAAATTTAATATACAACGACATTACTCCTTATGTCATAAAGAACATGCTGAATTAGAAGGTAAGACAAATTAAATGTTATTTTTCGTACTATTCCGAAGAAAATTTATGATCTTAACATTTGCATAGTATACTAAATACGACATTATACCTTAAACACGCTGCATTAAAAGGCACGATGAATTAAATGTTGTTTGTACGTATTATTTCCAAAAGAAATTTATAAAAAAAATATCAAATGTGCGTAGAAAACGAAATATGATTTTCTGAAATTATTTTAGGTCGAGAACGTGCAAATCTATTAAGTAATCTTGAGAAACGCCAGAATATTCAAGAAAATAAACGTAGACAACGTGATGGAATATTATTGGCTAGTTACGCAATTCCTCGCCTGTGATTTAAATCAATTCAATGATGGAGAAATAGTGAAGAGGTTTATGATTAAAGCTGCCGAATTAATTTGCCAAATTGAATAAAAGTTTTCGAGTCTCTCACGTTAACCAAGCGCTTTCCTAATAATTCGCCACTGACCGCCTTAGCGATTACGAATAGGTGACGCAGGTCACAGCAGTTTATATTTCCCATCCTACTCTGCAGTCTCCTCTCCTAGTAAACAAACTATTTCAAATCGAGTGCCTCACGTAACCGAAATTTGTGCCCATGTATGCGCTACAGTAAGGGCCAAGTACGTTCTAAGTATGTTCTTCTCTTCAGCTTCCATACACCTGTGGGCATTTAGAGTTGTTATATGCTTCTGCAAGTTTTGATCATATTGTACATGATTTCAGGACATTCACAAGGATACGTATGAGCAATATTATATTTTCACATTAATACCATTGCTATTACGATTATCATCATCAGCATCATCATCATCATCATCATCATCATCATCATCATCATCATCATCATCATCATCATCATTATGCCCAATATCAACATAATGTTTTAATTTGACGTAGGAATGAGGGGGGAGCTTGGCAATTGAACGTCACACAAAAGTGAAAGCCTCATTCTTCTTCCTATATTCCCTTCGTTCTCCTAGTATTCCCCTTCTCCTTGCAGTAACCTTGCTCTAATTGATA
Source organism: Periplaneta americana (assembly GCA_025594305.2). Lineage (NCBI taxonomy): Eukaryota > Metazoa > Arthropoda > Insecta > Blattodea > Blattidae > Periplaneta > Periplaneta americana. The sequence continues at coordinate 4,540,325 of JAJSOF020000029.1, forward strand.
TCTCTCATGTTTTTCCTTGTTTTCTCATCTTCTCCTTGTCGTTACCTTGTTCGTCTTTCCTTTGCTCTATTTAACTTCTTCTGGTTCTCCTTATATTCCATTTGTTATCCTTTTATTCTCTTTGTTCTCCTTTTCAACAACTTCTTTATCTTGTCTTCTCATTGTTCTCCTTGCCTTCCCCTATTGTTTTCGTCTTCTTTTTGTTCTCCTTATATTCCATGTATTCCGCTTGTTCTCCTTGTATTCCCTCTTGTCTTTCTCCTTTCCTCCTTGCCTTCCCACTGTTCTCCTTTTCTGTCCCCTTTTCTTTTAGTCATTCCACTTTTCTCTTTCTCTTTCCCTCGTTACCCCGTCTTTCATGTATTTCCCTAGTTTATCCCTATCTTTCCTTTTTATCTGTGTCTGTCACTAGCTCATCCCTGTCTTTCCTTTTTTATCTGTGTCTGTCCCTCGCTCATCCCTATCTTTCCTTTTTTATCTGTGTCTGTCCCTAGCTTATTCCTGTATTTCCTTTTTATCTGTATCTGTCCCTAGCTCATCCCTATCTTTCCTTTTTTATCTGTGTCCCTAGCTCATCTCTGTCTTTCCTTTTTTATCTGTGTCTGTCACTAGCTCATCCCTATCTTTCCTTTTTTATCTGTGTCTGTCACTAGCTCATCCCTATCTTTCCTTTTTATCTGTGTCTGTCCCTAGCTCATCCCTGTCTTTCCTTTTTTATCTGTCTGTCCCTAGCTCATCCCTGTCTTTCCTTTTTTATATATGTCTGTCCCTAGCTCATCCCTGTCTTTCCTTTTTATCTGTGTCTGTCCCTAGCTCATCCCTATCTTTCCTTTTTATCTGTGTCTGTCCCTAGCTCATCCCTGTCTTTCCTTTTTTATCTGTGTCTGTCCCTAGCTCATCCCTGTCTTTCCTTTTTTATCTGTGTCTGTCCCTAGCTTATCCCTGTCTTTCCTTTTTTATCTGTGTCTGTCCCTAGCTCATCCCTGTCTTTCCTTTTTTATCTGTGTCTGTCCCTAGCTCCTCCCTGTCTTTCCTTTTTTATCTGAGTCTGTCCCTAGCTCATCCCTGTCTTTCCTTTTTTATCTGTGTCTGTCCCTAGCTCATCCCTGTCTTTCCTTTTTTATCGGTGTCTGTCCCTAGCTCGTCCATGTGTTTCCTTTTTTATCGGTGTCTGTCCCTAGCTCCTCCCTGTCTTTCCTTTTTTATCTGTATCTGTCCCTAGCTCATCCCTGTCTTTCCTTTTTTATCTGTCTGTCCCTAGCTCATCCCTGTCTTTCCTTTTTTATCTGTGTCTGTCCCTAGCTCGTCCCTGTCTTTCCTTTTTTATCTGTGTCTGTCCCTAGCTCATCCCTATCTTTCCTTTTTAAATCTGTGTCTGTCCCTAGCTCATCCCTGTCTTTCCTTTTTTATCTGTGTCTGTCCCTAGCTCGTCCTTGTCTTTCCTTTTTTATCGGTGTCTGTCCCTAGCTCATCCCTGTCTTTCCTTTTTATCTGTGTCTGTCCCTAGCTTATCCCTGTCTTTCCTTTTTATCTGTGTATGTCCCTAGCTCATCCCTGTCTCTCCTTTTTTATCTGTGTCTGTCCCTAGCTCCTCCCTGTCTTTCCTTTTTTATCTGTGTCTGTCCCTAGCTCATCCCTGTCTTTCCTTTTTTATCTGTGTCTGTCCCTAGCTTATCCCTGTATTTCCTTTTTTATCTGTGTCTGTCCCTAGCTCATCCCTGTCTTTCCTTTTTTATCTGTGTCTGTCACTAGCTCATCCCTGTCTTTCCTTTTTTATCTGTGTCTGTCCCTAGCTCATCCCTGTCTTTCCTTTTTTATCTGTGTCTGTCCCTAGCTCCTCCCTATCTTTCCTTTTTATCTGTGTCTGTCCCTAGCTCATCCCTGTCTTTTTTTTTATCTGTGTCTGTCCCTAGCTTATCCCTGTCTTTCCTTTTTATCTGTGTCTGTCCCTAGCTCATCCCTGTCTTTCCTTTTTTATCTGTGTCTGTCCCTAGCTCGTCCCTGTCTTTCCTTTTTTATCTGTGTCTGTCCCTAGCTCATCCCTATCTTTCCTTTTTAAATCTGTGTCTGTCCCTAGCTCATCCCTGTCTTTCCTTTTTTATCTGTGTCTGTCACTAGCTCATCCCTGTCTTTCCTTTTTATCTGTGTCTGTCCCTAGCTCCTCCCTGTCTTTCCTTTTTCATCTGTGTCTGTCCCTAGCTCATCCCTGTCTTTCCTTTTTTATCTGTGTCTGTCACTAGCTCATCCCTGTCTTTCCTTTTTTATCTGTGTCTGTCCCTAGCTCATCCCTGTCTTTCCTTTTTTATCGGTGTCTGTCCCTAGCTCCTCCCTGTCTTTCCTTTTTTATCTGTGTCTGTCCCTAGCTCATCCCTGTCTTTCCTTTTTTATCTGTGTCTGTCCCTAGCTTATCCCTGTCTTTCCTTTTTTATCTGTGTCTGTCCCTAGCTCATCCCTGTCTTTCCTTTTTTATCTGTGTCTGTCCCTAGCTCATCCCTGTCTTTCCTTTTTTATCTGTGTCTGTCCCTAGCTCATCCCTATCTTTCCTTTTTAAATCTGTGTCTGTCCCTAGCTCATCCCTGTCTTTCCTTTCTTATCTGTGTCTGTCACTAGCTCATCCCTGTCTTTCCTTTTTATCTGTGTCTGTCCCTAGCTCATCCCTGTCTTTCCTTTTTTATCTGTGTCTGTCCCTAGCTCATCTCTATCTTTCCTTTTTATCTGTGTCTGTCCCTAGCTCATCCCTGTCTTTTCTTTTTTATCTGTGTCTATCCCTAGAGTATCCATGTCTTTTCTGTTTTATCCGTGTCTTTCTCTAGTTTGGTCTCTCTCTTTCCTTTTTTATTCCTTTCTTTCCCTAGTTTATTCCTGTCTTTCCTATTTTATATGTGTCTTTCTCTAGTTTACCCCTGTCTTTCCGTACACACATTTATTTTGTGTTACATTATCAAAGGATTTGAAAGAACCATACCATTTACAAAGAGAGTATTCATCATTTATGCTGAGTCAAACTTTTACGTGTAAAATTGAATGTAGATTTCAAATATGTAAAATTAAACATAGGGTGCCATTTAAAAAGGTGTTTTTTTTTTGCCACACCTTGTACATGAATCAATACTTTTGTGAGACCACAGTCGTAAGTTTTAGTTAGATTCATTCTTTCATTCATTCATTTTATTCCATAGATCTTACACGAGCAATGAAGCTTTAAGATGCGGAACAAGTCAAAATTTTACATTATTACAATTACAATTTTTACAAATTTTATAGTTTTACAATCTAGTAATTTTCTACAATTTTTACAATTTTGTGCAATTTTTTACAATATTTTGGCGAGATGTAGTAAGATGAGGTGAGGTCCGAGGATTCGCCAAAATATTACCCGGCATTTGCCTTTTGGTTGGGGAAAACCTCGGAAAAACCCAACCAGGTAATCAAATCAAAGGGGTTGATGCCAAGGACTCGCCATAGATCATCCGGCTTCAGTCCCACGGCTGTGGAAAACCTCGGGAGAAACCAAAGACCAAAGGGGGATCCAACCCAAGCCCGAACGCAGCTCCGGATCAGCAGCCCAGCGAGTCTGCCGACTGAGCTACATCGATGGCTCTACTAAAAATATACAATACATAGCCAGTCAGATTATAAAATTTACAAACGCAAACGATCATTCATCAGTTGAGCTATATGTATAATAAAAAACAAGTTAATTAAATTTAAGGCATAAACAGTTCAACCAGTTGTGATATACAGAAATTGATAATACATATCATGCAAACTACTTCAAATTACAAACACAAACAATTTATCAATAGAGCTATATAGATTACTATTCAATTTAAAGCATATAAAATTGATCGGCCAAAACTATACAATATCCAACAAATTTTGTTTTTGACATTTTTCATAAAATTAATATATAAAGAGTTATTAGCAATATTCCATACTTAATTAACACACTGTATGTAGTGTTTAATTATACAGGGACATCATTTTATTTTTACTTCAATTTTTATTGTACCTGAGTTTTTGAATGTACTTCACTCCCATCCCTTCTTCTAATGAAGTTCAACCGTCCTCTACACAGAACCAAGACCGCCTTACGGTCACAGTAAACAGTACGTTCCAAAAATATGTTCGCGTTTTCCAGTGACGAAAGAGCTTTCAATATTGAATCATTTTCGCACAGGTACTGTCGTCCATTTGCCTACGTCATATCCCGGTTTCCCCCAGCATCTTTTATTCGCCAGCTAGTGGCTGGGCTGTCTTAGCTCTTTTCTGAGAACATTAATTTCTGTTAGGAATTGGACGTCTACGTAATATTATACAACTGTTTAAAATAACTTAAATAAAAGGGCCTCGTCAAGTAATTAACTGTCAATTGATTTCCTCCCTTTCTACGACCCTACGACATAACCACTTGGACGGACAGTAGATAGTATGTCTGAGTAATTTTATCTTTTCAGATCGGACAGAAGTGAAGATTGAATTTACAGTACGTAAGGTACTCTTTTATAGAGTAGGTACAGAATTATTTCAACATGAGTTACTAGTACGAAGAACGAAACTGGTAATTGGAATTAGGTAAAATAGTCTATAGTGCGATAATATGCACATTAGAATTGAAGCCTGTATCGAAATGAACGGCCACCATTTAAAAAAATGTGTTTAAATATCCATATTATGATTATTTTTCAATTTAACTTCATTCTCTACATTGTACGCTAATGTGCTGTAGACAGTATAATGTACACTGCATAATGAATACGTCCACATGGACAGCTCAGTTCGTGAGTAAAAACACTCATTGTTAATACTGTACTGTATTTTGATTAAACAAAAACCTAATGAAAATTATCAAACTCAAAAGCGCAATATTTCCTAGTTTACGTAAATGGATGAACTACTTTTCTTCCCTCCTATACCTAGTAAAGTGATTTGTTTGTATATTACGCCAGTATCATCGAACTCCAGTCGAGGAAGGGGGTAGCAAACGGCGTTGATCCATAGGTATAGGCAAGTTAATATTAAAAATTGAAGTAAAAATAAAATGATGTCCCTGTAGAACCACAAGACGTAGAGAGTTGAGACGTCCAAAATGCCATTGGGATGACATAATACGATGATTTACTTTTTATTTTAAAAGCGATTTAATCGTATATATATTATATTCAATATCTCCGAATTTTCAACGCTATTTTTAAGCGTCGTAGTAAGGATTGCATGGATCAGGAGGTAATTTAGGACTTTGTACATTGATTCTGGTCTTTACTTAACCAGAGCCAGTGATAAATGGAGATGTGTAGATATGCACGATAGTGTCTGAGGACTCCTGTTCCATAGCTTTATCAGGTCCTATTCGTGGCAGCTCGGCCATAATGTTCAACTCATGTTTATGCTCCGTCTGGAAGTTCACGCAAACCCCCCCCTTGGGGTCAATGGTGGTTAGGTCATTCCATACAAGTATAACAATAAGCTCCCTGGTATGAGCAAGTTACGACACCAACTATCTCCACACGTCATGTTAACTGCAAGCGGGGCACGCTTGTTTGCTTGCGGACTTCATTCTCGCACTTCATTCTAACGTTAGTTGACTCGAACTTCCGCCCTCTCGTCGCCTTTTTCTATTTTGTGATTGTAAGAATTGGTTTAATCATCGGTATGTTCAGCATTTTAACAGAGTGAAAAGGGTATCACTGCCAAGACAATGAAATTTCTTCAAATAATCGGAGTAATGAATAAAGTCTTAAAAACATCCCAAGTCCAGAAACAAAGAGGTTTTAAAATATGTAACACTTTGGCAATACCTACAGGTTTTACCAACAGTTTAAGGACATCTCTCCTTAAGTGATGTTTCATTCCTATCCTTATAATAATAATCGCATCCTTTAAAATAATCGCATCGTATACGTTAGGAAGTGAAACCATTCCGGATGTTAACAAATGTAAATACCTCGGAATAACATTTAGCAGCGATCTCGGCTGGGGGGAACACATTACAGACACAGCGGCAAAAGCATGGAGAGCGTTACACTTTGTGATGAGGGTACCAAGACAAGGCTCTGATAAATCCAAAGAGATTGCATATAAATCACTAGTACGTCCAGTAATGGAATATGGTGCTGCATGTTGGGATCCTTACAGATTAGAACATATTAAGACACTGGAAAAGATTCAAAAACGGACTGTCAAGTATTGTCGGAAAAATTCACTATTAAAATGGGACACACTCACGCACAGGAGATCGCGAATTCCATTATGCGCACTCTTGAAAACATACAGAGGTGAGCCTGCCTGGAGAGAAATAAAAAATAGGTTGCAGCCGCCAAATTACTCTTCAAGGAACAACCACTCATATAAACTGAGGGAAAGAAGGCAGAGGACGGACACTGGAAAGTTTTCTTTTCTCAATCGTACTATCAGGGACTGGAATGCTTTACCTGCAGACTTACTAAAGGCTTTACCAACAACCAAAAATGTATTTAGAATAGGCTTAAGGGCTTTACTGATAGACGGTAGTATATTATACACACTATTTGAAGGGTGTGATTGATATTTGTTATTGAAGTGTTATATCAATGAAGAATTATGTTGTGTCAGTGAAGTGTGTTGTGTCAGTGAAGAAGTATGTCGTGTCAGTGAAGTGTGCTGTGTAAGTGAAACGTGTTCCTGTCAGTGAAGCTTTATAGTTTATAGTGGCAGTGCAAAGTATTTGAACAGTGAAATGTTTTTGAAGTGTTGGTGAAATCAGGATAGAATCAGTGAAATGTGTCGTAGTTCCAGTGCAGTGAGTGAGTTGACAGTGAAATGAGTGTAATGTTGAAAGGTACTTGTGCAGATATGAACATATCATACTCGTGGGCTTTAGTTCGAACTTAGGTTTGAGATACAAATGAGATTTGTTTCAAATGTTATTTTAAGTGATCGTTCATTTAATTTAGGATATTCCCTGTCATTATTATTATTATTATTATTATTATTATTATTATTATTATTATTATTATTATTACAAATTATTGTTAGTATTTATTATTAGTATTATTATTAACTGTATTTTTAATTAATAAGTTTGTCATTATTGAGTGTAATTAGTTACCACTGCCACCGGGTATATACCCATTGCAGTGTGAATACATTCATACATACATACATACCCTGTGCATACATACATACATACCCTGTAAATACGTACATACCCTGTACACACATACATACATACACTGTACATACATACATACATACATACCCTGTACATGCATACATACATACATACCCTGTACATGCATACATACATACATACATACATACTCTGTACATACATACATATATACATACATACATACATACATACATACATACATACATACATACATACATACATACATACATACATACATCTCTGCTTAAGTGATGTTTCATTCCTGTCCTTATACTTATATGAAATCCCTTGTTGTTTATATTGGCACAAAATGCCTGTGAAATCAAGAACGAGATAAGACGTTACATTGACGAAAAACAAAATAAATATGTCCAAAGAATACTGGAAAGAAGGGAAGTAGCTATTCCAAGTTATAAAATTAATGAATGTACGAAGTGAAACTATCAATATTAACGACCAATAATAATCATCAGGGTGTGGTCAATGTGGATCATCCATCACGTGGACAAGAACGCTAAACTTTGCGCGTTAAATGAAATCCCTAACGACACTTCAAAAATACACTTTATGTATCTAATGTATGTGAGTAGTGAAGGTAAATTTGACGTTTATGTGAAGTAGAAAACGGGGATATCCCTTTCATGAACTTCATTACGACAGACTTTCAGAAAAGTAAATACAACAGTATCATAAAATGAGCTTAAAGACTTGGATAGAAACTTTTACAGTTTAAGAAGACAACGGTACGAATTTCTTAATATTTGAGTTCGCTCTCTCCATGCAAATATACCTCCAAGAGCTGGTTCGATAATTAACATTTTCTGTGTAAATTAACTTGTGAAATATAAGATGAAACTTATGCTAAACATTCTTCGCAAAGGAGAAGCAGAGAAACTTCGTTGAGGAATTTATTTTCACAGCTTTTTGTGTAAAACATCTGGTAATTGGATAGCCACTCGAGCAATTATATGAGCTAGATGTATAACTTATTGTAGTGTGATTTCTTAAATAATTCCAAGCGAGCGTTATACATCGAATCAACCTGCTCATTGACACTCGATTTAGATTAGATTAGATTAGATTTATTTATTTAACCTGGTAGAGATAAGGCCGTCAGGCCTTCTCTGCCCCTCTACCCGTATGAGAATGTGATTATACAGATAGTATGTAGCTTGGTGCTCTAAAATTGATAACCGATAATTTTTTTCTCTTACGTTCATTTGTTTATCCTAGGTTCATTTTTCTAACCATCATCTCTGCTTCGATAGTAAGCCTGTACTCATGCATATTCACTCAAAGATGATATCAGCAATCAAACGATAATATCACAGTCTAGTATATACGGGCTATTCCACCTCAAATCGACCAAAATATACAGAAAATTGACCTTGCAATTTTTAAATAAAATGAAATTTTTTCTGTCCGTTGACAACTGTGATACAATGCTTTGTGCAAAGTTTGAGGCATCAGAACTTCATAGTGTTTAAATTAAAAATATTTAAATGTATCGTATTTTCATAAAATTAGCAACTTTAAACTGTTGTGGCTCCGAAACCCTTTCACCCAATGATCAAAATCATGGTTTATTTTGGTGCTGAGAAATTAAAGTTTATATTGACATGTAAACAGTTTTTCTTACTTTTTATGGAAATGGAGAAATTTAGATTTTTCTTCATTAAGACGCCTTTGCCCATGAAAAAAATTTTTTAAAATATATGGTTAAATTCCGCATTGAAAGTAGAAATAAACACATATTTTTTACTGGTGTACCGTTGATAAGAAAGTATTGAAAATATTAAACAAAGAAAATAAATAGTACGCGCGTGAACTAACCAGCTGACTGTGAGGCGGGAGCTAGCCGAGGCAATCAAGGCCAGGAGACAAACACGTGATATTTCGTCTAGTAGCGCATAGCTGGGCTAGCTTTATCACAAGTTTTCATAAAAATAGGAGTAAAATGACGCCCAACGCTCACTTATCTTCATCTCTCGGCCAGTGCGTGCGGTACTGCACCGTTCAAGTATTGGCGTGTGAAAATAATTTATTTAATACCCTCGAAACTTATTGCCGAGCCACTAAACAAACAATGTCGAATCCCTCTTAATAATGCAAGGTTTTTTTCTCAATATATTTTTACAATTTTACAAAGGGCAAAAAGCCTAAAAGTAAGTAAAATCAGATTACCTGTCTCTCTGTGTACAATAAAAATAAGGAATAGGCCTACTTCTTGTCACAACCTACCAAATGTCAGCTTCAAAATGAGCTCCCGTTCAATGTTCTGCAGTAAATGGTTCCAGAGTTCTGAGCGCTGAAAGAGGCTTGTTTTTATAAAATACGCTAAATTTGTCGCTCAATAATACGAAAACCGTTTGACTTTCGATAGTATATTTTTGAAAATGCACTCTCCTCAGCACCTTGTATAAATAGGGAAAAAATTATAATATTAAAAAATGCGAGGTTTTTTACTGATCGATTTCATATGGAATAGCCCATACAGTCACGAAGCTTGAGTTGTTGAGGGTACTAGAAACAATAGACTGTGCAGGTACTATGTCGCATAGTCTGTGATGAGGCGATAGTAGCGATCCTAGTGGTTAGCAACTATCTATGGATGCATATTTATTACGTATTGAGCTTCGTGACTGTATATACTAGACTGTGCTTATATCTAATTCTCAACATGGAACAGTTATTATTTTTTTAGTTGGTTATTTAACGACGCTGTATCAACTGCCAGGTTTTTTAGAGTCGATGAGACTGGTGATAGCGAGATGGTATTTGGCGAGATGAGGCCGAGGATTCCCCATAGATTACCTGGCATTCACCTTACGGTTAGGGAAAACCTCGGAAAAAACCCAACCAGATAATCAGCCCAATACTTATTAAGCCATGAAAGTAGAAAAAATCATAATTCATTCATGTGTAATGTGATTTATTGGTAAGATATAATTATTTTAAATTCATATGGACCATATTTGCCGAAAACATATGGAAATTTCAGCATTATCCAATCTTAAGAAATGGAGTTAGATTTTAAAATATAATTGAAATGAGACAAAGATTGTGGAAATTTTAAAACTCACTAGTCTATATCTTGAGGGATGAAATTAAAATTCGCTCAATCATTTAGTATCAGAATATGCATTTGTTCAAAAACCATAAATGGCTTAATAGACAACCCTGATCTTCCACAGCTAATTAATTTTCAATATTGGTAAATCAAATTTGAGAAATCGATCTCTCTTTTATTTACAGACAACAAAAACACTATCTCATAAAATGTCTCCACTTTTATTAATGCTTCGAACTTACAATCATCTATCAAATAAACAGTATTTAGATTTTTCGCTATCGTACAATATGTACAAGAAAAAGTTATGTAAAGCATTACTTGAAACACATGTTCTGTGTTGGTGAGTTTTTTTTTGAATAAATGAATTGAGCCTATTGGGCCTGCTGTGTAGTGCTGTATATTGAATTTATTAACATGGTGTTGTATTTGCTCTGCAATTTGCCAATTATAGCTACGCCTACATTTTGCATTTTTGGCAGTAATGTCTGTACTTGGCTCCTTTTGATTTGTTTTTATTTGATGTTTTTCATTTATATCTGCATCTGTCTTTTTTATTTTGTTGGTATCTATTTTTTTCCTTTCCTTTTCCATTTCTAATTTGTAATTACACTTGTATCTGTTTTACCTCTTTTTTGTGTTGTATGCAATATGTTTTTTTTTTATCTGTACTGTCTATTATAATTGGGGCTTTGCCCTATTATGGACATAAATAAATAAATCAATAAATAAATAAATAAATAAATAAATAAATAAATAAATAAATAAATAAATAAATAAATAAATATTTAAATAAATAAATAAATATTTAAATAAATAAATAAATAAATATACTCTTCTCTCAAATTGACTGAGCATATTTGGAATTTATTTGTATGTATTTATTTACACTGCAAGTGGGCAAGCACCCGGTGGCAGTGGTATATACAATATTAACAATACACAGTTAAAATGATAAGCTATACACAATAAAATTTACAATACATAATACAATTTACAACACATATACAATTTTATACACAATACAATAAGAATACACAATACAATTTAACACAATAATAATAAAACATAAAATAAAACACCTAATTTTACAACACAACCTACATAATTATGTATAGGTCCTACATAAGTTATAGGTCCTACATAATAGCTTTCCCAAAATACGCTATGAAATATTTCATATAAAATATTTTTTTTCTTGGAAAGGAAGCAGAAAGGAGGAAAATTATATAAACCTTCTTGTTGTAAATAACTCAAGGAAAAATCCCTTGAAATTAATGACATTATTTACGGTTCACCTGTATATTGACATATATTAAGTCATCATACGAGCAGAGCACTCAATTGGATTATTTGGTGACCGAGACTCCACAATATAATAATAATAATAATAATAATAATAATAATAATAATAATAATAATAATGGCTTTATTTAACCTGGCAGAGTTAAGGCCGTAAGGCCTTCTCTTACACTCAACCAGGGTTAAAACTTGCTTACACAGTTGAACATAAAACTGGATCACAATTAAGTAATTACATACTGATACATAATGAGATCAAAAGAGGTAGTTACATAAAATTTACCTCATAAAATAAATATAAACATAGCGAAATACATATTAATTTGTTAGAATCAAATACGAATCACATAAAAACAGAAGCCGATAATTCATTAAAAAAAATGTACACAGTAAAAATAAAAATAAACACATTAGTATACATATTAGTATTAGATTACAATTAAGTAGGATTTACATAATTAAACCAGAAACCGACAATTGAATAAAGTTTACACAAAAATAGATTAATAATAAAAAAACAAAATCACAGTGGGATACATATTGGCATTAAGTGATAAATAAACACGATTTAGATAATAAAAATAAGAAATAAAAAAAAATAAAAATAAATACAGTGGAACACATTTACAACACGTTAGGTCTGGCAACTCGTCATAAGATACTTTTCTAATTTACATTTAAAGGAAATTAAAGTTCGGCAGCCCTTGACTTCAGGCGGCAGAGAATTCCAGTGACGAGAAATAGCAACAGTGAAAGATGAAGAATAAAGAGATGATGTGTGCAGTGGTATTTCTAGCGTGTTGTCATATTGTGACCGAGTATTTAAGTTATGATACTGAGAAAGACTGTGGAATCGGAATATATACGTACTCTTAAGCGAATAACCTAAATAAAGACAAATTTTTTGATCCGACAGAATTATCTGTTTTGGTTACCATTTGTTATTAATGGAGGAAAATTCGCTCGGTGCCGAGGATCGAACACGGGACCTCCAGTTATACAGCACTGGGTGCTGTAACCACTGAACTACGCCGAGGCATTTATACTTTTTTCCATTAATAAATAATAAGAAATTCTTACAAAACACACGCATTTATTCGCAGAAAATTTAAATAGTTATCATTTTCGTAAATTTAACAGCTTGTACAGTTGTCCTGTGAATATCATTATCATAATGTAGTAAACTGTCAATTTTGAACAATTTTGGTACACACTTTATATGCAGGAATTTTTTTTTTCATGAATTAAGCGAGTTAACTTATTATTTTGTGCGAGTGTGAAATACCACATTCAGTATTCCCAACGTAACACACATAACAATTTCCCTCTTCTTACCGCTTAAGAGCGACATTCATTTTACTGCTTTAGGCTTTTAACATATTATTTTTAGAGACGTTTAACATAGTAATAATTATAAATTGGAAACTTACCACTGCAATTTCACCTAAATTGCAATGTTAATTATTGTTCTTAAATATTTGCAAAAATTAAGTAAAGTCTACTACTCCACGAAACTTATTGAATTCCTGATACAAGTAACATTAAGGAAGCCGTGAAAAAATCAACAAGATTCCAGATGCCGATGTTATTACTGCAATATGTTATATAAATAATATTGTTAAAATATTAAAATGAAAAATAAATCATTACATAACCTTACCGTTTGTTTTAAGTTCGCATTTATAGACTGGGGGAAACAGACGTATATCACGGCCTGCTGGAGTATAGTAAACACAGAAAACATTTTACAGCAACAATGTTGAAGAAAGATATATTGGTGTTCCGAAGATGGCGTCATTAAACAGAAACCTACATGGAGATTTCATTGCAACTAATTAGAAATTCGTCTTTCAGGTATGTAATAAACGATCTTCGCACAAAATAATGTACGATACACGAGCGGTATGTTTGTTTTCATGTTCTCCGAAATTAAAAATTTCGCTTTTTCAATCTTTTCCTCGAACGTGAAAACGTCAACATACCGCTCTTGTAACGCATATTACTATTACATTGATATAATATTTCTGACTAAAACAATGGGAAGTAGTGGCTTTCAAGAAAGATATAAAAAGAGCGGAAAGAGGAGCCATAAAGGGCCCGAAATCCTATTCCTAAAGACGAAACAGAAAAACATGTAAATCATTTTACACTAAACTTATGCAATACTTGATACAAAGTAATAAAGTTTATAGATTGTTTCATACGGAAATTGTTTTACCCTGGAAGGCAGAAGACTATAATATCCTGGTTAACAAATCCGTTCCCGTCGCATCTGCCTTTAACAATCCCTAGGGACGCTTTACAAGATGTCAGATAAGCCCGTCTTCAACCGACATGCGAATCTACACAGATAGCGCAATAGGATATCAATGCTGGGGGGTTCGAAACTTTGTAGTATTACAACACATAAAGTAACCCCTTCCCACGCCGGGAAATATTTTCCGAAGCCCATAACTAGCAGGAGCCCGAACGACGCTACAATTTAGCCCATTTATTGGATGCCTCACGTACGAAGGTACTTCCTGCGCTTTCTTTTTTCGGTTTTCTTATTTTGTGTCTGGATTCGAGGATATTCTTGTAAAATATGTTGTGACGCATCTAAAATGATAATTGAGGTACATTCATCGCAAGCTGTAGCTCCAGTCGTAAATATTTGCTCTCTACCGTTTTCTAGTTCGATATCGGATTGAATTAGTCAACTGGGCTATTGTGAAACGATATATAGACTGTCCACATTGTTTTGTTTGTGATATATAGTGTTACGCACATTTTTAAACTTCTTGAATGCAAGAAATGCAAGGTTGTATTTAATTTGTTATCAGATATAACACCTTTGTAATACCTGAGATATTTACTAATAATATTACATATATTATATACAGGGTGAATACGAACACTACCGACAAATTTTTAGAGATTGGTCTGGAATTTTAGCTGAATGTTTTTACATCTTGATTACATAACTTTTAACACTGTATCACTTCGGAATATGTATGATAAGACTTTTTTGTGTTAAATTCTAACGTACCTTGTTTACATGTTTCGACCTTTTATGAGTCATCCTCAGAACTTGTCGCTGTTGGTCTTGGAGCCTCTTGTTGTTTCCTGTGTGGGTGCGTTCGTAGTGTCGAGTCAAAGAGTGTATGTGTTCTGAAATCGAGTTGCGTGTTGAGAATTTCGTTGGGGTGTGTTTTCGTGTGTCTTTATATTTCATATTGTTCTAGTGTGTTGAGTTTCTGGCTTTTTGGTTGGATGTGTAGTATTTCCATGTCTGTGTTGATGTCTCTGTAGGTGTGGTTAGCATTTGTGATGTGTTCTGATTATGTGGAGGTGTTTTGTAATTTTGTTATGGCTGTGATGTGTTCTTTGTAACGTGTTTGAAATGATCTGCCTGTCTGTCCTATGTAGAAGTTGTTGCAGGTGTTACATTTGAGTTTGTATATGCCTGTGTGGTTGTATTTGTTTGTGTTTTGAGATGTTTTTGTAGAGTGTTATTTGTTCTGTATGCGATGTTGTAATTTCATTTTTTTAATGAGGTTGCAATTTTGTGTGTGTTTTTATTTTCATATGTTACTGTGATGTATTTGTTGTGTTCTTGTGTTTGTGTTGTATTCTTCTGTTTTTTGTGATTATGTTTTGTCTTACGTATTATGTTGTCTATTATGTTAAGGTTGTATCCGTTTTCTTGTGCTATGTATTTGATTCTGTTTAGCTCTTCATTGTAATCCTCCACATATGCAGAACACATCACAAATGCTAACCACACCCACAGAGACATCAACACAGACATGGAAATACTACACATCCAACCAAAAAGCCTGAAACTAAACACACTAGAACAATATTAAATATACAGACACACGAAAACACACCCCAACGAAATTCTCAACACACAACTCAATTTCAGAACACATACACTCTTTGACTCTACATTTCACCACACGAACACACCCTCACAGGAAACAAAACAAGAGGCGTCAAGACCAACAACGACCAGTTCTGAGGATGACTTATAAAAGGTCGAAATATGTGAACAAAGTATGTTAGAATTTAACACAAGAAAGTCTTATCATACATATTCTGAATGTTTTGGTATAAGGAACCCATGTTTTCCGCTGCCTCGTCATTGAGCAATTTATTAACGTGGTAGATTGTAATTGCCTCCATAACACTACGACATACGACATCTCATACATTATAAAGAAATTAATTTTATAATCATCTCCATCTGTCATAATCTCTTGACTAACATAACCTTGCAAAATTTGTATAACAAATGGTTGATTGAGAACGTCAAAATTAAAGTACTATTTAGTGCGTATTCTGCATGTATTAATGTAGTGCAATGTCTCTGCCATAGTAACCAGCCACTGTATACTTACCTCGCTTTATAGCACTGTCTACAAGTATCAATGAATCTTTGATGACTAGGCTAAATGTCAGGTGTGTTACAAGACAAGACAATGGATCTTTTATATGAATAGAGTTCCTTTATTTTTTATGTCAGATATTCTTTAAACAGAGCATGGGCCCTAGAATAATAACAGAACTAACTTGAGATGAAAAATGGACAAGTATTTTAAATATCTTAATATCAGATATGAGGCGTCTAGAATCAAAACCCGTCAAGTCCATCGAAGAAAAAAAATGAGATAAAGTTATTTTTCTGTCTATCTTCGCATGGCCAATCTGATGCTGGCATTATTTTTCAGCAATATCCGCTGGATTCCTCTGAAAATGCTGGACAAAACTTAGGGTCCAACTGAATTTCGGCCATTTTTAGTTTCAAAAACCTCCAAGTCCCTTTCTGCCAATCAGGTTGTGGGACTGCTTTACCCAGCATTCCTCAGCTGTGCGATGTTGATTTGTTATTTGTGTGGTTAAGCTCTTGTTAAACCTTGTTAAGTTTAATTTCTACTCTAATAATATTCAGTGAAATTGTGGATGGAGTGAGCAGTGAGTTACAAAAATGTTCACAAAGAAAAGCTCGTGTAAAAAACACTAAATAGGGAGAAATGGAAAAAAGAAATGAAAAAGAAAGAAAGGTATGTGTGGTTTAAAATATATTTTAGAAAATATAATATGATGAATATAAATATTATGTACAGTATTAAATTATTACAACATACTGTACGCCTATTACCAATTAATAATTAATTACATAATTTTGTCGGTACTCCTCTTGTGGTCCTCCTGCTATACCAGCTTGTAATCATGCTGTTGGCAGTAAATGGAAATCCAACAGTTTAAGTTTGTTGGACATAAAGAAGTTTCATTCCGTTTTCTACTCTTATCAGATAAACAGAAATAAGACAATTTTATTACTGAACAAAGTAAAAATACAACAATGATTGAAATGTGCTCTAAATGGCTACTCACTGAAGCACCTCTAACTATTAAAAAAGTGTAAATTACATTTCCTGTGGTTGGGCATTCATTTCTCCCTCCCGATCCCATATTTGGAGTAATCGAAAAAGAAATAAGGAAGTGATTGTAGATCCTCAAGAATATAAAGATATTATTGGCAAACATGGAATAGACTTTAATCTTGAAAGTGAAGATGTAGGCCTACCTCTTCAAGACTGGAAGAAATAGGCAGACATAATTTTAAGATCTCCTGTCATATTAAGTTCAGTCCCTGTAAAAGATTTATTTTAAGACGCTCTGCATTGAAAGAACAGATAACAGCGCAAGATCAGTTTAGCTATAGAACTAACACCGTTGTTGCAAAAGTAGTAACAAAAAAACAATAGAATTTCAAAATGATTGATCCTGATATTCTAAGCCTTGGAGTGCCTTTGAACTCAGTTAAGGTAAAAGACGTGACAAAACGTTTGGAGAAGCACTTTGGGCCTGATTGGCAAGAGCATTGAAATTTGAAATTTTATGTGGAGATTATAAATTCAAGAAATACCATTGAACGTGAAGAAGAAGAAGAAAGAGAAGAAGAAGAAGAAAAAAAGAAGAAGAAGAAGGAGAAACTGTGAATCTGGAGGAAGAGGACTGTGACAATATTGTGTAAAATTTTGTATGAACTTAAAAAGTGCAACATGTATTCAAATTTATACTGCTGTTATGTTTAAGGCATGTGCATAATCATATTTCATGTCTGGTTTTCATAGCCTACATAATTTGTAAGGTTTATGTTAAAATGTTTTCTTTTTGACTCATTTTTATGCTTAGAACTAATTCTCTTACTTTCAAAAGCCTCCAAATACACTTTTCAGTTTCAAAATCAGTTAGGTGCTAATTTAAATTCTAGAAATTGTTATTTTTCTTGAAGAAGAAGAATTCCCTAGGTGTCTAGAGTCTGGAAATTTGTATGAATGTGAGTGTGATTGTGAGTGTGTCGGGTTAATATTAATTAACCAACCATCACAAATATAAAAATACATCAAGACTGTCGCTGAGCAGTAACCTGAACACACGTTTCAGCGTCACATTGTTGACAAGTAACTCCATCTGTTAGCACAACCATAAAGCATCTAGTAGATGCTATAGAGTTACCAACAACGAAAAAAATTGTAAGTTTCAATAAAGGGGCAATCCTGTAATTTGTTTGAATGTATCTAATGATAATAAAATACTTGATAAAAGCATTGTTTATATCCCAAGAATGTTTATTTATATGGAAACAGTTTTTTCCATTTTCCCACGAATTTTGTTTTATGGACTTGGAGGGTTTTGATTCTAGACGCCTCATATGTTACCTAATATAAAGATAGTAACTTCAGTAATTAAGAGAAAAGCATTCCTTCAATAACAATTATCCTAAGCGAAGATATTTGAGCCTTAGGTTCTTTAATGATAGATAATTAGAAAAAAAAATAAGGCACTGTTTTGTATGATGTAACAGAGATGACATGGAGTAACAGATCTGACAGGTAACAGACATGACAAAGCAAACAAGCATGTGCTAACCTAAAATTTTTTTGCTTAAAAATCTTCAAAATAGCAACTTAACTACTGTACACGTGTACTATTATGTCCTCTTGATCTTGAATTTATGTGTTGTTAGTTGTGGAAAACACAAACAGATCTGACATAGTAGAAATGCACGCTTAGACTAAAACACAAAGCAAGAGTATGACACACAAACTCGCCAAATCAAAATGGATGAACATAGCAGTACAATCAAGATGGCTCTTTGTGCATCATCCTGGCTTGTGCTGACATCTGTGGAATTTCTTTTTCAACTGTGTATCCATAGTAACACAATGGTGTAATAGACCTGACTGATTTACTGGACGAGAGTAATTTATGCAATCATATTTAAAGAAATACAAAGTCAGACATAAATGAAGAAATTTTAGTAATATCAAATGTTTTTTTATTTTTTTCTCAATAACATTGTTAATAAACCGTTATCTGGACATAACCATACTACATTTTAAATACTTGACTATTATTAACATGGCATTTTATCTGTTACTATGAGAATATTATTTTATTCTCGTGATGCTGCAGTTGAATTTTTTAACTTCTTAGTATGATAGACTTACCTTTCCATATTTTCGTGGATTCTGCTAAAAGAACCACCAAACTGGTCAGTAGTTGAAAACTCTGTGAAGTAATTTATTGATGGATATATTATTGCAGATGACAGACCATTATTTAATGAAATTATTCATATCAGGTCATTACAAAATGAATTTCAAACTGACAGGGAACATTGGAATGAGTTAATGACCCATGGAAAATTGTGGTGTTATTTCAATTCTTGCCGTGGTGACAGGCAGTTAAGTGCATCCCTAAATATAGTACAATATCAATAGAGAGAGAGAATTTTTGCCTTTTGTCTACACGGTGGACGGATGAAAGGAATAAGTTCACTTTTAGGAGTGTTATTTTGTGCGAGATCGTGCGTATTTGCTTGGTTTCCGCACAATTACCAATCCGCGGAAAGTCTAAAATTCCACATTCAGTATTCCCAACCTAACACACATAACAATTTCCCTCTTCTTACCGCTTAAGTGACATATTGATTTTACTGCTTTAGGCTTTTAACATATTATTTTTAGAGACGTTCAATATAGTAATAATTATAAATTGGAAACTTACCACTGCAATTTCACCTAAATTGCACTGTTAATTATTGTTTTTAAGTATTTTAAAAAATTAAGTAAACTCTACAACTCCACTAAAGTTACTGCATTCGTGATGCAAGTAACATTAAGGAAGCCGTGAAAAAATCAACAAGATTCCATACTCACCATAGACTGGAAGAAAATAAAAAGACAGACGTATATCACGGCCTGCTGGAGTATAGTAAACACAGAAAACATTTTAAAGCAACAATGTTGAAGATAGATATTTTTGTTTTGCAAATTTGCCGTCATTGTACAGAAACCAAGATGGAGAATTCATTGCAACTAATTAGAAATTCCTCTTTCAGGTATGTAATAAACGATCTTCGCACAAAATAATGTACGATACAAGAGCGGTATATTTTCTTTCAATTCTCGGAAATTAAAAAAGCTCAACTACGTTTCGCTTTTTCAAACTTTTCCTCGAACATGAAAACTTCAACATACTGCTCTTGTAACGCATATTACTATTTTGCATGATAGTGCTTCTTGTTGTATTTGCAGCTATTGTTGTTAGACCTTGAAAGTTAAAATTAGCACACAGAAACTTTTTGCTAGGAAAATCATTGTTCATAGCATAAAACTATACTGAAATAGACCCATTATAGTACATTTATTGTTACTTAGTTACCATTGCAATATAATTTTGCGAAGGTTTTGGAATAATATTGCCCCAAAATTTCAACGCACCATAGGCCTATATTGTATTTGAAATTTAAAAAATGTGATGGTGCAAAAAAGGTTGTACAATACATGTTCAGAGCTGCGCTCGGGCTTGGATTCGATTCCCGCTTGGTTGATTACCTAGTTGGGTTTTTACCGAGTTTTTCACCAACTGTAAGACAAATATCAGGTAATATGTGGCGAATCCTCGGCCTCACTTTATCTTGCCAAGAAACTGTGTAACTCTTGACTTATTCCAGAACTTAAAGCTTCATGACTGATATAAGATCTATGGAATACAGTGAATGAAAATAAAAGAAAAAAAACATTAAACCGCAAATTTGATAGTTGGTATTTCTTTCGAAATATTATGAGTGCAATCACTTCCTCCTTTAAACAAAAGCGATATTAAATAATTCCCTTTTTGGCACCGTATGCAGTAAGGCAGCCGTGTCGAAAATGTGACTCACGAGCACATTGTGGCTCGCAGTGATAGCTATGCGCTTCCTACCTCCCACAACCCCCACCCTCTCACTCACTGGAGTCAAACTCCGTTCCATTTGTATTTGTCTCTGACCTGCGAGTGGCGTATCGTCGTAATGTCTCCCTCGAAACCATGTACCTCTACAAAAATGAAAGTTTTAAGTAGCATGGGAGGACGCATTTTTTTTTTTGCTGCCAATATGGTGAGAATATTAAATGTATGATTTGCTCACAAGTATTACGAGGAAAACGGTTGTATAACATAAAACGGCATTATACTATATGCCACTGATGAAACATTAAAAGGTTAAATATTATTATTATTATTATTATTATTATTATTATTATTATTATTATTATTATTATTATTATTATTATTAAAGATTGGAGATTTATCCTTCGAAGAGGTGGAAAAATTCAAATATCTTGGAGCAACAGTAACAAATCTAAATGACACTCGGGAGGAAATTAAACGCAGAATAAATATGGGAAATGCCTGTTATTATTCGGTTGAGAAGCTTTTGTCATCTAGTCTTCTGTCAAAAAGTCTGAAAGTTAGAATTTATAAAACAGTTATATTATCGGTTGTTCTGTATGGTTGTGAAACTTGGACTCTCACTTTGAGAGAGGAACAGAGATTAAGGGTGTTTGAGAATAAGGTTCATAGGAAAATATTTGGGGCTAAGAGGGATGAAGTTACAGGAGAATGGAGAAAGTTACACAACGCAGAGCTGCACGCATTGTATACTTCACCTGACTTAATTACGAACATAAAATCCAGACGTTTGAGATGGGCAGGACATGTAACACGTATGGGCGAATCCAGAAATGCATATAGAGTGTTAGTTGGGAGGCCGGAGGAAAAAGACCTTTGGGGAGGCCGAGACGTAGATGGGAAGATAATATTAAAATGGATTTGAGGTAGGTGGGATATGATGGTGGAGACTGGATTAATCTTGCTCAGGATAGGGACCAATGGCGGGCTTATGTGAGGGCGGCAATGAACCTACGGGTTCCTTAAAAGCCAGTAAGTAAGTATTATTATTATTATTATTATTATTATTATTATTATTATTATTATTATTATTATTATTATCTCTGTCGTCGATCCTTTTTCACCAGATGTACGAATAATGCGGTTAGACCTTCAATTTAAACTCACAGATTTACTATGTGATGTTAAATGAAGGCTAGATGTAAGGACTTGACATATGTTTAACTTTTCAAATCTTTGCCAAAAAATTAATATCCGAAGCTTTGTTCTTTCGCTTTCTCTTTTGAAGCCATGTCCGCTACAACTTACGTTTGTGAAAAATAATTTTCAACATTGAAAATAGTAAAAACCAAATTTAGATCTGTACCTTCGTGATCAACTATGACTGGCATAATTCCTGATTTTGAAACTCTGTTACAGAGACATTCTGAAGACAGTTAATTTTAGGTTGTGGTAATTTGTCCTATGTTTTATTGTTCATTTCTTTCTTCGTTACACGTATTAAACATTAGTTTGTACCCTTGTACTGTATAAAATTATATTTAAGTGCTTGACGTAAGGAAAATGAAAATCCGTTAATAAGTCAGACAGTTGGTTCACTTCCCCTTAGGGTATCCGCCTCTCTCCATAGGTGCACGTTGCAGGTTGCACAGTGGCTCGGCGCACGATCCCATTTTCGCCACGGCTGCAGTAAGGCGATAAACTTGCTGTGACCATCGACTGTTTTCCTCACTGAGCGCTCCACTTTCTGTAGTCATTCGCAAAACGAGTCTTAAATGTTACATAAACTGGAAGAAGAGTGATGCATCTGGTTTTTACAAAGGTTGCCTCGATGCCTTGGATATCCACTGGTTTTGTGAAAGTCGAATCCTTTGTCATAGAATGGATGGGAACATGGTCACAGTAGGAATATCGAGGGTTGCAGGCATCGCGATGTCAGTCCCCCACGAGTTAAGTCTAGATTGCGGGGAAGAACTCCACACCAATCCCCAAGGAGCGAAGTTGAGTCTGGATCGTCGTTGCAGGGTTTTTGTCGTTGTGAGGGACGGGTTATAAGAGTATCCCAAGTCATCGTATAGCGAGAGAGTGACTCAAGACTGAAAAACTGTCTATATTGGTTCCGTTTGAAAGCATGCTCGAGATTTGTACTGCAGAATCCCTGTTGTTCCTCGCGGCATCCTTCTTCTACAACAGCGGTACATTCGAGTTCAACTGAGACAAGAAAGAAGGGCTAGAAATTTTATTACAATTGCTAATATCATTATTATTATTATTATTATTATTATTATTATTATTATTATTATTATTATTATTATTATTATTATTATTATTATTACAGACGTGGACAAATTATTAGCAAAATTGGAGATTTTTATTATATATTTTTACAAACTATGATTCTTCAATTTAGACTACAGTTGACATATTTGGGTATTTCAAAATTATTAGAAAAATCGAAGATTTTTATTTTATATTTTACAAAATTTCACTCTTCAATTTAGACTACAATTGATATTTTCGCAAATTTACAAATTATTAGCAAAAGTAAAGGTTTTTTTAAATATATTTTTTACAAAATTCGACTCTTCAATTTGGACTACAGGTGACATTTTGGATATTTGCAAATTATTAGCACAACTGAAGATTTTTATTACATATTTTTACAAAATTTTACTCTTCACTTTAGACTGCAGTTGACATGTTTGCATAATATTTACAAATTATTAGGAAAACTGAAGATTTTATTAAATATTTTTTTATAAAATTTGACTCTTCAATTTAGAATAGACTACATTTGAAATTTTTGCATATTTCTATCTACTCTAATGATAGAAATATGCAAAATTGTCAATTGTAGTCTAAATTGAATAGTCAAACTTTGTAAATAGAATTAATCATAAAAATCGTCAATTTTGTTAATAATTTGTCCACGTCTGTATTATTATTATTATTATTATTATTATTATTATTATTATTACACATATTTATGAACATCTCAACCACTGTAGACAAAAATGACTTAACCATGTCAAAAGGATGGACCGTTCCAGACTCCCAAGACAAAGAGCTCATTCCGAATCTCTGCGCTGAGCAATCTGATGGCCTCACAGTGTTCCGAATTTCACCGATGGAGTCACCGGTGTCGCACCGGTGCCATCAGCTTGCAGAGGTGGTGGCAGTCTCCATCAGCTGCCATCAGTGAATCTGATTGGTTCTTGTATAGGGCGGGAATTAGCAGACGAATAACATCGTGCACTGTTGTGTCATGGCGGTGTGTTCTGCTGTATTGTTTGTAATGAGCACAACGTAAAAACAATATGTTAATAGCTTATGAGCGAACATGTCAACGGACCAGTTATTACTACCGGTTCAAGAAATAAATTGTTTATGTTCTCTTTTCTTTGAACGAGATGGCAGTACGGAAATTTCGCAAAATTTTGCTAGCGTAGCACAGACAACAACTTATACAGTCGCCATGACAACCATCGATCCTCCCAGCAGTTATGTTTCTATTTCGCTGCAGCGTGACGTCATTGTTGTCGACCGTCTGGTGAGATTCGAAATACGCTGAAATTCTCTGTTATATACCACATGGAAGACGATTTTTGGGACGCCCCTGAAAAGATGGACGGAGACCGTAACAGGCCACTAGTCCTAATACCTGCAAGGACGATGATGATGATTATTATTATCCATCTTGCTAAAGATAGACACCGATGGCGGGCTTATGTGAGGGCGGCAATAGACCTCCGAGTTCCTTAAAGTTATTTGTATTATTATTATTATTATTATTATTATTATTATTATTATTATTATTATTATTATTTTCCCTTTGTTGGCCTACCCTCATGTATTGTGTCACAGAATATGTGATAGTGACACAATGTCCAACGCACTATGTACAGAAGTGCACTCATTACGAGTGA